>OY293410.1:36957200-37589019 GCA_958502065.1 Chrysolina americana | reverse complement strand
AACAAATGACTTAAGACAAACTATTACCGCCCCTATTGGTCCTGATAGGTTTGCCAAACTAATGGCAACCTAAGAGAAAATGACGGAAGTCGTAAAACGACTTCCGGCGAATAAGGCGCCTGGGCCTGGTGGGTTTGACGCCGTTCTGCTGAAGAACCTGTCGAGGAAGTCCCTCGTGCAGTTCCTGTGCATAATCAAGAACATCATCCAGTGGCAGTGGTAACTGGATTGCCTGAAGAAAGCTCTGGTAATTCCTATCCTGAAGCTGGGAAAGGATGGCCACCAACTTGACAGTTACCGCCCGAGCTCACTCCTGAGCGTTGTGGCAAAGACAATGGAGGAAGTTGCTGTCCCTCGAGGAGAAACTCAATATGACCCCGCTGAACAATTCGGCTTTCACGACCTCGCATATTGTCCGGGTTTTTCACGAGGTGAAAGAGGTGGCTCACCAAGGGATTAATACAGTCATGGTCTTGCTTGACATGCAAAAATTCTTCGACTCGGTATGGGTAGAAAGTCTTTCTGCAAATTGCTTCGAGTAAACATGCCTTCATACATATAAAGCTTATGCATTCTTACCTGGTCATTGCTGTGAGGGTGAACAACACAAGATCCGCAAAGTATCCGATAGAAGCAGGTTTTCCACAGGGGTCGAGTCTGACTCTACACTTGTATTCCCTACACACGTATGATTTTCCTATGTGCGAGATGGCACTGATATATATATATATATATATATATATATATATATATATATATAAAATGGTCACTTTGAGGAAATAATATGGCATACTGAGGTCACTTTGGGAAACTGGTGGTCATTTTGGGGAAATCCTCAAAGTGCCACAGCATAATATGGTTACTTTCGGGTAATATTATATATTAACTGTTCTGTTTGGGGTACTTCCCCAAACTACCAATATTCAACCCAGTAATGGTGTTTTTGAGGATACTTTCTCGAAATGACCTTTCTCTGGAAATGGTTATTTCAGGGTTCTTTCAAGGGAGATACAAACGGTGCTCTAAAAACATGAAGACTATTTCAAAATTTTACGGACAAACTCATATGAAAAAAGTTGTTTTGGATGTACAGGGCGTTAATCTCTGCAATATGAATATAATTTTTTGTTGCAATTTCTTGAAAAGATTAATTATCCAACGAAAACTTCACAGGTGGGTGTTCGGCTATAAATATCACAATGCGGCGATCTGGTTCTCGTTCGTGACACTTTGCTTATTTGCTTGGCTCTTTTTCTGAAACACCACGTTAATATTGGAGATTGTACCTCGTTTGAATATGTTATTCAACTACAATAGACATGAATCCATCCCATGTCTCACTTACCGAATATGCGATTAGTCAAGATTTCATTCCACGATCTTTTGTTTCTGAGGGGTCCAGCGGTAGGAGACGAGGTAAATTTTACGAGAAATGTGGGCTATCCTAAAACGTTCGTTACGAGTTGAATTTGACTCTTCGGTCAAGTTCGCGTTCAAAGAAGAGGACCGACCCCGTTGACGCTGGGTGAATTAAGAATTAATATAGGACCTGTTGCTGTTGCCAGCGGCTTCCGAGTTCCAAGTTTCTAATAAATTGTAAATAATGTATGTACAGTGTGTACCGCTTTTAATGAATACACCTAATATCGCAGTTATTAATTATGCGATTTTATTGAAGTTTTGGTGGATAATGTGTGTTAGAAAAATTAAGTATTTGGCACAGTGAACATTTTCATTCACCTATCATTGGCGTATGGTGTTGGGAGGGTTTAAGAAACCTGTTTTTGAAAAACTATATCAGATCTAATTTTAGATTTTTCTCTATCAGATTAAGAATGGTCATCCCAAAAATACCTCATTTCATATTTTCAAAATTTCAACAGCTGATTTTAGCATAAAAAAGAATTTTAAGACTTTTTTACTGAATTCATTATTGGTAATTGTGATAAAAAAATTACGAATTACATTATTTCAGATTCATGTGTCTCTAACATATTTACTGTGTGAAACAAACACTTTTCAACAATTCTTCTCAAACGTACATTCATTTTTCTTAAAGTTTGGTGAGTAATATCCCAATACACTTGCCTGATAGTAATACAAAGTTCCTCTTCATGATGCGGCCGAGTAGCATAAACTTTATCGTTCAAGCATCCCTACGGAAAAAAGTCACAAGGGGTAATATCTGGCGATCTCGGGGGGCCATAGTTCTAAAGGACACTTTCAACCCATCCACTTCTTAGGGTAGGTTGCATTTAAAAAGTTCCTTGCTATCAGAGAATTATGAGCGGAGGCACCATCTAATTGTAAGAATAATTGTGCTTAAAAGCAATTCCATGAGAAAGTTGTAAAATATTTTGTATGTAGAAACTTTTGTCTGGTTAGGTTATCCAGGAAAAAGGGCCAATATTGCATTCGTGGAATATACCAACCAAACGTTAACGTTTTCACTGTATTGCGTTTTACAATTAATTAACCTATTCGGATTTTCGGCTGCCAAAATAGGCCTTCAAATATTGAAACTGACGTACTTATGTTTGGATTTTTAAAAAAAGTTGCCTATTTTTTAAATATCAAATTTATTCTATACAGTCGCAGCGTACTGTATATAGGTAATTCCATACTCCTCCTTAGGAGCAGCACTAGTAATTTGAACGCAACAGTAAATCGTGCAAGACTCACTCCAGTATAGCTACGAGATTTCAATAATTTATTCTGTCAAATTAAATTGAAAAGAATCCTAGCTCCGACTTTGGCTTGATCCCGGGACCTTTGGTCCAGAATCAGACGCCCATTCCACAGCGCCAATCTCTGGCTAATTATTATTATACCTCCGACTAGTCTATTTCGTTTTTCAACTCATGTTCAGAGCATGTTCGTGTATTTAGATTTTTGATCTGAATTTCTAAATGAATGAATTTATATTCTTCAAGTATTTTATTATTGATGTGACCATTATTTTTGTTCAGAAACTAAACTAATAACTCGATTACGGTAATTTTCCATTTGTGAAACGCCAACAAATATTTCATCTTTTTAGTGCATTTTCGATAATATACGAAAAAGACCTTCTAGTAGGGAAGTACTTAACAACAATACCAGTCAACTGAGTTGTTACCCCTTTTTGTAGGAATGTACTTTTCCAATTTAGTGTAAAATAATTCATTTACGAATTTCCATACTCCATACTCATTAAATTTATTTTTTAGTTCAGTGCCATGTTGGATGCTTCCCTATGTTATCATGTTATCAATAATTGCCTGAAAAAAAATCAGACTTTCTCCATGGAATTTTAGTCAGCACTAGAAAAGGGAACCAAAAATAATTAATAAAACATTTCGACCTTCTTCAGTACTCTTCAAATATATTGAGAAGCATCAACCAATGTAGTGTTAATCTGTATGCAGACGACACTCAAATCTACTACAGTTTCCCACCTCAAATAAGTGATTTTGCTTTCATACAGATAAATGAAGATCTCCAATCATTTGTGAATCTTTGCACAGACCACTATCTTAACATCAATGCCAGTAAATCTAATGTCATGTTATTGTGATAAGGTAAGTAACTCAATTGATATTCGCATAAATGGGGAATCACTTGAATTGGTTCATGATGCCAGAAGTCTCGGTGTATTATTGGATGACAACCTACGATTCGAAAAACATATCAATAGATCAATTCAACGCGCATATTCAACATTAAAAATCATATATGGCAATAGGAATTTTCTCTCTACCAAATTGAAATCTATTTTTTGTGACGAATTAGTCCTATCACTTTTCAATTATGCAGATTCCGTATATGGTCCATGTTTAACTAGTCAATATGTAAAAAAGATACAGAAGGTTCAAAATTCATGCATGCGACTAATATATGGAATCCGTAAATTTGAAATTAAATAAAATAAGTGAAATTGGCTGCTCAAACGCATGAAGAATAGAAGGATCCATCATGCTGCTGATCTATTTCATGAAATATTATCAACTAAAACACCACTCTACCTGCACCGAAAAATCACGCACCGCAGTGTCCACACCTAGAATATAAGATTCAAAGGTACACTTACGCCACCTAAATTCAAAACGGAACAATTCAAGAGATCATTCAGTTACCAAATTTGCGAAATCCATAATTCAGTTCCCACTAATATCAGAAATGAAATTTCCCTAAATTTCAAGAGAAAATACAGGCGATTTTTGTTTGACAGTCAGCAGTGAGGGGGTCATACGATCTCCCATGCAATAAATATCCTATTCAATTCAATCGTACATTCATACCATATATAGATAACACTTCTTTCTTTTAATCTTCACTATGTTGCACTTTAGAAATATGTTTGAGGTTAACTGGAAGAGTAACTTGGTGACGTTCGCGGAAACCAAATTGAACTTCGCATTTTGTTTTCTTGCTTATATTGTATTCAATAGCGAATATTAGCTATACATGTAAAAAATTGAAAAAACAATAGTCGTTTATTATTATTATTAGTTGGCGGTGGTCACGAGAATAAGTTATTAGCAATCTAGCTGAATTTTTACAATACTTAGCTAAGAGTATATTAGTTGATATAAGAAAAAGTTCATTGGCCAATCGATTTCCTACAGTCAAAACAAATTTCGAAAAAAAAATTATTTTCAAAATCCTAGAATATTCTGGGCTGGGATGAATATAATGACAAAAAAATACCATCTTGTAGGAGAAGTGTTTTTGGTGTAAAATTTACTACACTAACTGGGCTATTATGTGTTTTAGTGTTTACATGTAGATGTAAACGGTGTGGCTCAGTGGCTAAGGTTTCTAGTAGTGGAACTTCTGGCTCACATCAGACAGACGTTCGAGGCTCCGGTACGGTATGAAGTACACGGGTCTCTTTAGGTAGCCACATGCCTCGTTGTAAAACAAGTGTGATGTGAGTTGCCTAGAGCCAATCCCGACGTCTGGTGCTACCTTGAAGTGCGCACCGAGCAACCGGGGTGGTGCTGTAGGTATTCCGGGTTTTCTACATCTGAAAAGTGAATACACCAACGAAAAAAAACAGTAAGTCGCCCCGGAGTGCCACGGCAAATAATAATAGCCGTCCTCTACCCGCACAGGCTATGCCGTTGGGTAACACTCAATGAGTGTTTATGAAGGAGTATTATATTATTATTATTATTATATATACTCATACGCATAACGTATTCTCACAAAATTCAAAGGATGATTCTTTGAAAGATTTCGAGATGAAAAGTTCATATAAACATATATTCCTAACGGCTTAGTTTTCGAGATACAGGGTGATGAAAATACATTTTTCAACCCTTCAGAATTTTTTTTCCGCCACCACTGAGAGATTGTGAGAGAGGAATAATCAGTGTTTATATGAAGTTTTTGTCTTGAGATCTTTCAAAAAATCACCGTTTGAATTTTTTGAGAATATTTGTTCCTCAAATTTCTTTACGTTATGCGAGATACTGGAAAATGTTTGCTCAATACTTTCATTATAGTTCCTGAACCGTATGAGTAAATGAAAAACACCAAGAGAACAAAAAGATGCTAAATGAACTGAATATTCCTTTCTCACAATCTCTCAGTGGTGGCGGAAAAAAAATTCTGAGGGGTTGAAGAAGGCTGGACTCTGAAAAAAGGAGGACCTTGTGAGTTTTTTGAGAAAGGAATTATTTTGTAACGTGCGTACTATTGAATGGATCGTATTTGCCTAATTTCAACTTTCTATTGTCAAAAATGGCGAAGTAAACTTAATAAAATCTTTAAAAAAAAATGTGTTTTCATCACCCTGTACCTCGAAAACCAAGCAATTTGGGACATATAGGTATTTATATGAACTTTTCGTCCTGAAATCTTCCAAAGAATCTCCTCTCGAAGTTTGTCAACGTACTTAATTAACACCCAGTATATCTCTAGGAGAAAGAGGAATAACCCTTGAAAGTTGGAACTTGGTGCACTCTAGCTCGTAGAAGAGAAATATTGTAATCGAACCATATTCGTACTTAGTGCCAGCGTGGATGTCTGCAATGAGCTGTATAGTGAGGTTAGGTCGGAGGTTAGGAATCTTTTGTCAAAATTAAAGAATTCAAGATGGCGGCTCCAATATGGAGAAACCGTTTTGTGATTGTGGTCCGATTCGATTCAAAATTGGTATTATAGGGTTTTCGGGGTTGGAGGTTTTATATATGATTCTTTTGACAATATTGAAAATTTCAATATGGCTGCTACAGTATGGAGGACACGTTTCCAGACTAAAAAGAAGAAAATCAAATATAGTTTAAAAAACTAAAAATACGCGCTTCGATAGCTAGTCGAACTAAAAAGTGGAGAATAAATTTTAAATAATTTGATTGTAAAAAAGCGTAGGGTGATTTTTTACTATATCTTAACAATAATATGCTGCTAGCATGTCCAGCACATGCTGTATCTCAGCTTATATCCGCATTTAATGTTAAGCACCCTCGCTTTTTTGCAATCAAATTAATTTTTTCGTTGATAACATTTATTGTGATTTAAAAATTATTTTCTCCTTTTTAGTTCGGGTAGCTATTGAAGCGTTTTTTTTTTAGTTTTTTATACTACCTATATTTCATTTTTGGTATCAATAGTGAAAGATCTCAAAATAGATCAAAGGCGACGGAACAATTACCACAATACGTACATTTCAAGGTAGATTTTAGTTGACCAACGAAGATATCTATAATCTTGAAGTAGTATTCGCGACCTGCGCGAAGGGTGCGACATCTATAATTATTTCGTTGAACTGATATAAAGCAACCAGGTATTTTTTTACCATAAGAGCTAGTGTATATACAGGCCGTTTCATTTATCATGTGGTAACATTGCTATATTCTAAACCGTAATAGATACAAAGACGATTAAATGGGAAAAAATGTAACTATTTTGGTGAGCAGTACATTGGTCAGGGAAAATCTACGGGGACTCTCGCCCTTCCCGACTTATACAGGGAAAAGTAAAAATGCTGTTTTCGGTTTTTTACGAATAGAATGGTCATTTCAGAAAATATAAAAAATGAAAGAGGAAAGTTTTATTGTATTCAAAATGTACTGGAACTACGTAATGATAAATTTTTAATTAAACGTAATTAAAAATTGTTGTCACTGATGATGCTAGTTATTTTATATGAAACGTTATAAAAATGTCGAATGTGATATACCACTGAATTGTGATTTTATCGCTCTATCAATATTTGTGATGAAATAGACAGGTCCGTATTTGAAAAAAATTGTTGATGATGGCGGTGTTGACACGAAACGTTTGATTAAAAACGTAGTTCTAGTATATTTTGAATACAATAAAACTTCCTTTTTTCATTTTTTTATATTTTCTCAAATAACAATTCTATTCGTAAAAAACCGAAAACAGCATTTTCAGTTTTCCCTGTATAAGTTGAGAAGGGCGAGAAATCCCGTAAATTTTTTATGACAAATTTACTGCTCACCACAATAGTTACCTTTTTTCCCATTTAATCGTCTTTGTATCTATTACGGTTTAGAATATAGCAATGTTACCACATGATAAAAGAAACGGCCTGTATATATTGTAACGATTTCGAGACCGGCCCTGATCATCTAATTAATTATGCACCCCAGACAAGTAAACATTCATAAGCTCGCAAACACATGAGTCATGCGAACTTTCTAAGTAACGAACGAGAAAGTTCGAGGGACATCTAAGAAGTCGCCGGATTGACTCGATTGATCGAAAATTGTGGATGGAATTTGCTTGCGAGTATATAAGGTGCTCGATGGGAGATAGTCAGTCACAGAGAATTGCAGATATAGTACCAGAGTTCGCAGACAGAGAGCAACAGTGAAGATAAATTTGAAATAGTGAAGTCAATGTTTTAGTTGTATAATTGTTTAAGTAGTGTTTTAAATAAATTAGAGAAATTAGTTAAGTGCATTTTTACTACAATATTTTCACTGTTGAGTTTGATGGTATTCTTTAGTGTTCCTAGTTTCAGAATCAGATAATTTGAAACTGCTGCAGAAGTTATTATTTAGCGGATTTGCTCAGTGCCCAAATGCTTGCATCAATAGTACCAAACACATAGTTTCTTCACATTATTTTCCCATTGAAAACAAAGAGTTAGGCAAAAAGTGACAATGCCTATACGTAGATGAAAATTATTTCAACTTACGACATCCTCAGCAATTTATTCAAATTTGAATGAGAATGAAATTAAACACCATGGCGTCTTATATGGAATTTGGAGACTGATCATCACTATACAGTTTTGCGCCTAAATTCGGAGCGTCATCTAGCGGAAACGCAAAAGGCGAATAATCCAACTGTGTTTATTGAAGTGATATTTGCTTATTTCCTTTTAAATAGTTGCTGGTTGTAGTGTGATCGTATAAAATCAATATTAAAGACATATTCCATATCTACTTTCTTTATCGAGCGAAAAATATGAATACAAATACATGCATGCAACATATATATTATCTAGCTATCTTTGTCTAGGCATCATACTTTTTGAATTGTTGAATTGTTGAATTGGTATACAATTCATTTGATGAACTAACTGCTTTATACAAATTCTATTAGAATTATTTTTATAATTATTGTGCTATTCACTTTTGTAAATATATACACCCACCCAGCAAACTGCGGCTTTTTATAGTCCCCCCTGTTAAGTTTTCAACCGTTCGGCGTACAAACATGGGACAAAAACCGTTTTGAATGGGATTTCCGACACATAATTGAACAGAGAATTGGAATTCTCTTTTCAACCATCTAAATATTTACAAATTTCGCTAATTCTTTTACAATATTCATTTGAAATATGAAGTATAATAAGTGCAGATCTGATTGGTATTACCCTTAGCAAGATGTATTTGAAGGGTTTCAAATGGAACAATGAAACAGAAAATAGTTTTAATGGTATTACTCATACTATCTTCTGAGGGAAGATACATGTGCAATTACTCGACAGATGACGCTGGGCACATCAATATGAAAATTTTGAGAGGCATATAGAAATCAAAAATGTGAAAAAACGTATAAGCGAAATTTGTAAAGATTTAGAAAGGTAGTGTCATCATTAGAAACGCTTTTTGTCCCACGTTTGTACGTCGAACCGTTCAAAAGTTAACAGGGGGGGGTATAAAAAGCCGCACTGTATATCTCATGTGTTGATTTTGAAGTCAATATTTCATAGCAAACCCATTTTTTTATGTAAGTATATACCAAAGTCAGTTATATTTGTTGTATATAAACAAATAAAAATTGGTAAGTATACAATTGATTAAATTTTAGTAAATTTCTTCATTATATTATACCTCATGACTTCACCAAACAAATTTCTTCTTCTTTCTTGATGTTATTATTTTTATCTAGTATTTATTATAATTTTTTATGAATACCTATTTTTCATAGCAATAAAAATATCAATGTTTTAATTTTGTATTTATCTTTTCTTGATAAAGGAGTATTGAGGATGTCCCAACCAAAAGTAGTCACCCTAAGTTACTGTGAAAGCGATTATTTTAAAAATTTGCGGAGACATATCACCATTTCGAACTCCTCAAATTAATATATCAATGATTTAATTATAATCCATTCATTATAATTAATCATATTGTACTAGCCTGATAAATATATAAATTTAAATATACTCGAGGGATGATTTTCGTAGAGAAATAGGGTGGGTATTTCAAATAAAAATTAATTGGGGAAGCTACCCCTCTTCAGATTCAGCCCCCTCAAGAGAGCGCCTTATTTGCACCCTCATCAAGGGGCTGTATCTAAACCCATTCTATTTTTTGACAATCACCCTTTGAATTTTTCACACTTATATTTATTTACACCCTGTTTAATTTGATAAAGTTTTATTGTTATTGTTAATACAAAACGATTTAAAAGTGGTTCTTTTTATACTATCTGTAAACACTGAAATAAGAATCCATTCAATACGAATGATATTTTGGGAAGTTTTTATTTTCTCAAGTAAATTCCTCAGCTCGTTATAATTAAGCTGTGGTAATTGCCATGTAATTTTCGTAGTTTGAAAATAGGTCTCACCCAAAAACGTCTGGGGTCCCTTTTTCTTTTTTTCATCAATTCAAAGTACCAATACTTCAACAAAATCAGTAAAATATAAAATATTACGGCTGTTCTCATCCTTACATTATTAATCATGATATTGCATGCTGTCCATATTTAACATTAAATTTTTTATTATGCATGGAAACAAACACACATTTAACCGCACTGATAATTGTTTCATTTTGAAATTTTGGACAAGTTTACTTTATTTCAACTTCTTGAATTTATTCGTACCATCAGTTAAAATTTGCCGCCACGAAATATATTTGAACAGCTTTTGACAGATTTCATACGAAAAACGAATAATTCGTGTACATGAAAACTTAGGTCATATGGTGTCCATTCGATATCCGCGCTCCTACAAAATATCCATAAACTTTGTCCATTTCATGTCCACATAGCGATGTCCAGCGAAAATCCATTTTATGAAGTACATATGATGTACTTTTTATGTCCTTCCCTGGAAAATGTCAGTTCCACAGTTCAACATAAATGGAACCACTGGACTTCCTATACTGAAGTAGTATTAATATATAGCATAGCAGATGTACGGTTAAATTTCATTGGAGACTCACTTTCAAATTGAAAACGGCCGAAAAAACTTAATTCAATCAACCAATCGAAACGCTCAAAAAACTTATTCACATTCAGGCAACCAATCCAGTTTATCTCATCTCATTCAGCAGTTATCGAATAATCGGCAACGTCGCCAACTGCTGCAGATTCGCGGGTTACCTTCAAGGAGTTAGGTTATTGTCTAGGACGAGGAGTTTGGGCCGTTTGGAATTTTGTGTTTCGTTTTTATTGTTAGTGGATTTTGATTTGTGGTGAGTACCAAGTTGTTAGTTCCATTCTTAGTTTAGTTCAATATATATACAGGGTGAGTCACAATAAGACCGACTACAGATTCCTCACCTCATTTCGAGGTGAAAAGTTCCTATCAAGGTATGTCCTAAAATGCATCCCCTCTGAGATACAGGGTGTCAAAAGTACAAAAAAAATTTGATTTAATTTTTTTTCTCCAAAATTCCCGTATCAAAAAATATCAAACTTGGTACACCAATCAAGGTTTATCAATGTGATAATTTGAAGTTATAATTCTTAATTTTCGTAAACCAGTGGCGTAGTTGGTATGTGGAAATATTTTCCTTCATATTTTCTTTGGACAACTGAACGTTTGACATCAGTTAGGCTCATCGATACTCAACTTAGAAGTCATTCCATGTACCTACAACTAAAGGTTTCTGAGAAAATTGAGAAAAACTGAAGATATGTCCTGAGTAGCAAAATAATTTCATGTGCAAAAATCGCATAATGCTAAGTTCTTACAACATATCGTAATATTTGTCAACCTCCTGTACATTTTTCAATGTTGAAAGAATCGGAAACAGTACAGGTGAGTCATTCATTCATCATATTATTTGATGAAATTGATGTCGTGTAATCACTGAGTTAGGTCTCATTCTGAATCACCCGTACTATGTTTCCGATTCACCCAACATTAAAAAATGTTGACGAGGTTGACAAATATTCCAATATGTTGTGAGAAATTAGTGTTATGAGATTAGTTTACAGAGGCAATTATTTTGCTACTCCAGCACATATCTTCAGTTTTTGTCAATTTTCTCAGAAACCTTTACTTTTAGGTACATGGAATGTTATGACTCTTAAGTTGAGTATCGATGATGTGAAACGCTCACTTTCTCACTTGTCCAAAGAAAATATGAAGGAAAATATTTCCACATACCAACGTAACTACGCCACTGGTTTACGAAAATTAAAAATAATAACTTTCAATTATCACGTTGATGAACCTTGATTAGTGTACCGAGTTTGGTATATATTTCTTCAGAAATTTTGGAAAAAAAAATCCAATTTTTTTTTCGTATTTTTGAAACCCTGCATCTCAGAAGGGATGCATTTTAGGACATACCTTGATAAGAACTTTTCACCTCGAAATGAGGTGAGGAATCTGTAGGTAGTCGGATTTTGTCGGTCTTATTCTGACTCACCCTGTATATAAACCCACCATGAGCAAAAATAAATCATTCCTTAGTAAATACTACACAAGAGGTAAAATTCAAGAAAAGTTATCATATCACCTTGTTGGTACTTCGGTGGGAAGATACAGATCCATCTTCATCATCAGAAATAAAATCTCCGGAATTGAACGTTTCTATAGTGCAAGAAGAACCTAAGGGTTGTTCCCAGCATACATTTGCTGCGGAAACAGTTGAGGATGTGCTTGATGATGTTAACCTTTCACCGATAAGTTCTGATGAAAACGCTAAGAGTGATATACAATCACATCAGACAGTTTTTTATGACTTGTGGAAGTTTTCGGAATTTTAGGTAGTACAGATCAGATAATGATACTTGATTATAAGATAAGGTCCCATATAAAACAGTTTTTTTTAATTTCATTTTACTTGATTTATACATTTTCTAGGTTCAAAATTGGAGGAAATTCCATATATGAGTTCGTGAAAAGAGTGATGTCTCTTATGGTTTGGAACCAAATCCAAGCAGTCATTAGAGAAAACGAAACTAACCGAAGTTTAATTCAGTATGTGCAGGGACTATGGATTTCATAAATTTTACAGATGATATTCTGAAAACTGCAGATGAAATTCATAATTAATATTTCTTGATAATATTTTTGGCGAGGTTGTGTTACATAATTATTCGAACTACAAATTGAATCTAGATCACAATAGCTCAAAGAATTCGAAATATCAGTATTTAAATTAATATCAATATTATCGAAATTTGTTTGAAATGCTACATATTGAAATTATTGAACTTTGTTAACAAAATGAGATATTTGAAACAATAAAGCTCATCTATCTGTATAATAATTATATTGATTTTCAGGAGCAGCTGCCAACTGCTCCACTATTACTTGTGATAAGAAGCTGGTTGAGGAGGCTGCCAGGAAATATCCGAGGAGAGCTAAAGAAGAGGAGTGTATCAGAAAATCGTCTATTGAACCATTAACCTGCTCGAGCAGTCTGTTTTATACCTGTGCGAATTTTTATTCGTAAAAATTTTTAATTTTCAAGTGCATTTCATATTTTAATGTGTGAATATTCAAGTAAAAGAAACTACTCAAACATAAAAATTACTTCAACTTGATATAACCCGCGTTTCGCCAACAAAGTTAGCAAGATTCAGAGGCTAAAAAGCTATTTGGCTCCAAAAAGCTTTTTATTAATTTTATCTCCAGAAGATGATAATTTTGTTGACGAAACGCGCGTCGAGTCAGCTAAAGTAGTTTTAGTGTTTGGGTAGTTTATTTTTTGTTATTGAATTTACACCAAAGATTGCAAATATTGATTTATTTGAATGTGTCATATATTATTTTATTTCATTACAACTTTCGTAAATGTATTTTGTTTTACTTATTTTACTACCTGAAAGGCTGAAGAATTACAGCCCATGAATATACCAAACGGGCATCGTTATATGCTACAGGATGTTCATTCTCTGGATGTCCAGATTATCCATCCAAAGGATGAATGAAATGGATATACTATGGATATCTAGTATGGACATCCTATGGATCTCCAGCAGGGACATTCTATGGATGTCCAAAAGGACATTCTATGGATGTCCAAAAAGGCGGAAAGTGAATGTCCCATGGACGTCCATATGTAATCCGCTGTAGTGGTAGTGGATTTTCTCAAGAGCTATGACTCATACCGCCGCAGAGAACAAATTTACGTTTCGGCAGTCGTCTACTGAACGTTGTAAAAACATCCGCATTCGAGACTTACGAGCGTGTCGTAAAGATCGACGTGGCACGCGTCCATACCGATATAGTAGTGATATATTCATATATTCAGATACATATATATTCAAGGTCATAGCTCTTAAGAAAATCCACTACCTCTGCACAATCTCGTTATCCATTGGATGTCATAAATGTCCAGAGCAGTTTGTCCAATGGATATCCAATGGACGAACTTGTGCTATCAGGGTATATATTAGAAGTGGGCGAGAAAAAGAATAGCTACAAAATGAAATAAAACTGTGGTAATATGTTGAACATGTAAATCTTAGCACCCAGAGACCACCGCATCCGGAAAAGCACCAAGGAAAGAATTAACTGCAACAATGTACAAACCAGGTTTTTGTAATTTCAGATTCATGTGATTTTTTATCCGCTCCAATTTGTAAGCTTTTAAAGTTGTATCTTCATGGTGCAATCCCTATTCTGCAGCTTTCGACATGAATTGGTCATGTGCATGTTTATTTCTAACTGTTCTAATCGAGAATACAAATTATTTAAATAACGTGGCAATTGAAATAGTCAACCTTTGCCGGGAGGATGTGACGTCAAAGTACATGTCAACAAAAGGTTTCGAAGTAAACATAGTTGAGACGTTTATAGTAACCAAACAATGAAAAAATAATAGCCAAACACTTGTAAAACTCTAGATAGACCATCTAACTACAAGATTACGAAAATTAATACTATTGACATGGACTCTAACGTCATACTAAAGGCGCGCGTTTTACCTAATTTAAATTTGCTCGTCTTTTCGAAATATGGAATATTCAAAATTTCCAAAAGTTACAGTTTAATGAAAATACTTATTTAAGTAACTAGGAATATAAAGACGTGTTAACATTCAATGTGAGCGAGTACGAGCCGAGGCAAAGCCGAGGCTTCTGGCTTGCCGAGGATGTTCGATTTGATTTCATTGATGATATTACCAATGTATTGAATGTACCCAATGAGCTTGCAATCAGATTTTTTCTTAAATTTTTATAATTAAATTTGAATAAACATTTCAACAGTGTACCATCAAATTATCCGAATAGGTAGTTTTCGTTTGTTTACGAACTTAAGCTTTTTCGTTCGAATTGTATAATGATTCAATTAACAATAGCAAGTGTTATTCGAATAAAATGTGATTTTTGTGGCTGGCATAGTAGGCGAACTCATCTACGGGTCGTTCATTAGTCTCAACTCTCGCCACACATAACATCACATTTGCTCCAATAACAAAATAAATATACTATTTGGATTGCTCCCAAAATAAAAACAGTTTTTTCATTTCATCAATGTGAATCTCAAAATTTTATTTTATATGAGTACTAAAACCTAAATATTGATGAGTTTGAACTTCGGTAAGTAATTAGTTTTACCATATATTTTCTAAATTGATTTTATATATTTTATATTTTTTGTTTGAAAATATAAACTAGATGTTCGCAAAATCAGTTGTGGAATCATCTGCGGCTGAAAGACAAACTCTAGTCGCTAATTTCCATCGTTCAAGGTTACCTCTGGAAGGTATTGATGTAGAAAAAAAAACATTTTCAATTAAAAATGGAAAAAAATTGAAAAAACGTATATTCCACATAAAATATTTATATATATTGATGGGGATTCACATAGATTGAGATAAGGGAGAATGTTATTCATAAATTCCAGTCACAGAAGAGAAAACATGCAAACATTTTTTATGCAGAACTGCATCTCTTTCACTAGGCCTCCAATAAATCTTTGTCGACGAACATCAATTTCACTCTTTCAAGATCATCAGAGGGAGGTCGGAAGAATTGGAAAACAGACACTTCAGAAATAATTTTACTTAGCAAGGATGATGGATATGATGGAAATATTTCTTCTGTGGTGACACTATGAAAATTATCTTAATTTCATTATTTTATTCTTCCAACCCAACCTTCCTGATGATCTTGAAGAGTGAAGTGGATTTTCGTCGACAGAACAAAGTTAGCATCTTCAGAAGCTGAAATGTTACTGAAATACTTATTTTAACTTACTGCTATTTATACCACTGTTTCTCAATATGCGTCAAATTATCTAATTAAATTGTTTACTTGATATTTCGGATCTACCTGCTCTACCTGCTACTTATATGAGGGGCATCCACACTCATCAAATTTGCCTACTTTTGTTAATTCCTAATTCTTGTAATTTTTTGCTCTAAAATTTATCCTGCTTGTTTTGGATTAGATGACAAAACATTTCTTGGAAATTAATGACTACTAAATTCATTGTGGAGAGATTATTTCATTTTACTGTGATTTTATTACGAACTTGAACACTTTCCAGGCTCTCGAATTCATCGAGAACTTGACTGATTAATTTTAAACTTGTGTCATCAAATCGGTGATACTTTTTCTCGCTGTCCTTACAGTTAATTTCATAAATCCCCGACTTTTCTTTCTCATCTGTTTTAGCTTTGGGAGTACCCAACATGTGTTATAGGTAATGTGAAGTTTTGTATACCACCCTCATATTGAGAGTTCTTAAAATTCTTTCGAAACCCCGAGTAACTCTAGGTTCTAACTTAGATCCAAGTTTTCTAATCAGTCGAAATTCTAGGAAACCCTTCGTAACTTTTCAAAAAGAGGAAAATCCTCCTAAGTATGTCGTCATTCCATACGAACCTCGAGTTATTCGGGGATTTCGAAAGAATTTTCAGAACCCTCAATATGAAGGTGGTATACAAAACTTCATATGAATTTCAACAAATGTTGGGTACCCCGATAGATAAAACAGATGGGAAAAAAGTCGGAGATTTATAAAATTTGCTGTAAGGACTGCGATAAAAGGTATTTGGGTCAATCCCAAAGGGCCATAAAAGCATGGTTCAGAAAACACATTGCTCATATCCGATATTCAAGACCCGAAAAAACGAATGTGGGCAAACATTATCACAATAATTATCGCGTCAATAAGTATCTGTGCATACTGAGATGGATTCAATTATTCAAATTTCACACTGTGAATGCCGAGAATATACCCACCTATTTCTGACATTGTTAAGCAAGCTGATGCTTTTTGTCTAGCAACATATTCAATAAACAAGGTAATATTGAACTACATTGGTTGTTTTGTGCATGAATATTGGCAATTTGAGAACATTACCAACTTTACGGCCCACGGGCCATAATGGGACCGTGGGTTTCTAAAGTTTCACTTTACATCTGTAAAACCGGGCGGTAAGGTGTACTTTACCACCCGCTAGTGCATGAAATAAATTTTATAGCAAACCCGAATGCCAATAAACGTTTTAAGAAAAAGTTAATGATCATAAAAAGTGGCATGCTCTCAAATGAGAGATTGACACAATTTTCATACATTTTCTTCAAAAGCGGTAATGTAAAACATATTTTCATGCAAATTACAAATTCAGGCACAGAATGATTTTAAGTTTTCTACAAAATGCAGCCAATCCACATAATTCCTTAGAGCTTGTAAAAGGGCTATTGAATGTCCTCACTCAACTGATGAATTTTACATAGATAACATAGGCATCAATCGAAAAAGCAGTTTATTGATTTTGTTTTCTTTTACATAAGTGCATCCATTTTTCCAAACAGCTAGACCAAATAGGTATCCATAAGGAAGCTCAACCCTCGTTCTATAATTCATACATTGGAATGTTTTCTTCTGGCTTTCAAGATATTATTAACCCATGCTTTCATAGAAGCTGGATTTCTTCTTTCTAAAATATTGTGTTTCTTCTGAACAGCCGAACAATATTTTAATCCCGGTAAAGTTCCAGTTTGCAAATTTTTTTCAAATTCTTGGAACATTATTTCCTTTTCTTCAATACTCCAATAAGCTAAAAAATATATATTTTGTTTCTGAAAAAGAACTGGCATTATAATGATAGCCCGGAAGGCAGCAACAGAAAATTTGCACATATTTCTACAAAGCTAGTTCTTTATCACTTTATTGTTTTGATGTAACAAGTAAACAATATGAGAGTCTACGACCCCAATGTGGTTGCGTTCATATACAGTGAGTTTCAAAAGTTTGCACCAATCGGTAACTTTTTTAATATCAATTTGTCAAAAAAATTTATTTTTCGTAAAAATTGGTGCATTGCAGATTAATTGTATTTGAGTTGTCAAAACTTAAAATTTCAGTGTACAAAGGAGAACAAAAACTAATAATTTTGATAAAGCGTAAACTAAGTACCCTTATTTTTAACAGTATCAAAACAGTTTATTCAAAGAATATTGAAAGAACATTGAAAACAATATTGAAATTTGGAATCTCAGCCAGGGTAGTTAATACTTATCAAAATTCTATGTTTTGTTCTCCCCTGTACACCGTTTGGAAATTTAGAATTATGTTAACTCAAATACAAGTATTCCGCAATTCAACAATTTTTATTAAAAATAATTTTTTTTGACAAATCGATAATAAAAAATTTACTGATTGGTGCAAACTTTTGAAACTCACGGTATATGAACGCAACCACATTGAGGTGGTAGACTCTCATTTTGTTTACTTGTTATATCGAAACAAACTAACAAAAAACTAGCAATGTAGAAGTATGTGCACATTTTCTGTCGCTGCCTCCCGTACTGTGGGGGATGAACATTGGGAGTTTTCACCTCTAGCTCTGCTTGGTGGACGCCGATTTTTATTAATTTGATTTGAAACCCAAGCTTTAACTTGGTTTGGGGTTCTTTTTTTCAATTCAGGATATTCCATTACAGCTCTTACACATTCTGGTAAACTTGGCGTATCTCCCAACTCAATATGTTCTGAAAACATTTTTTTTGCACAATTTATTTCGGGCGTTTCCCACGATCGCCTCTTAACTTTTCCCAAAGGTGAAACTGAAATTTAAGAATAAGATATAGCCATTTTATACAGGAAATGGCAATAATCAAGTGTAAGATCCACTTTATGAACAAATTACAATTGAAGAAAAAATCTTAATCGCTCATTTTAATACTGCTTTCTCTGCACTTCTTTTTGAGGTAGGAGTGGTGATAATTGATATATAATTAAAAAATTAAGTTACGGTGGTGTTTCCAATGGATTTCATACTCCGATCAAATAACACAACCTAGATGAGTAACTCGCCGCACACGTCTTAAACTTTGTTTGTGCGTTGTTTACAGAAATATTGAGGTTCAATAAAATAGAAATGATGAAAACCCAATATGGAATGGAAACCTGAAATTATGATGGAAGAATCTCCACAGGATTATGAGAACAGCCGATGCTCTAATTGACATGTTTTTTCATAAATCAATAATATTACTCTTTTTCAATTTTGTTTCCCTTTCTCGATAGTTACGACACTGATAGCTTACCTATGAAATGACAAATTTTATTTCCAGCCTCTGTCAAATATCAAAGGCAGCGTTGCCGTACTGACCAGACTATATCGACAACGAAGTATCTCCGTGCGGCGATGGAAATACTATGGTTTTTACATGCTCCCAACAAGCTGCAATGAACGTTTCAATTGCTTTCTTATTGTTATATATTTTATCCAAGACAGCATTTTTGGGTTTTCGTTGCCATGAATATACCCGACAGAAATCAAAATGTAACTGCCGTGCTTTTTGTATCCTAAAAAAATTACGACAAGGCAACAATGTCATGATTTGAGGGATTACATTATGAAAAGATGTTACCTTCAGTACTTTTTGAGTATTACTCATCTAGGTTGTGTTACTTGATCGGAGATTTCATAGTACTTTATTTTACTTTTGTAAGCACTTTCCAAAAACAGGATTTTTTGACGATTCTAACGATTCTAATTTTGCAATTGGATAAAAAAAATTAACAAAATAAAGTAATAATTTCAGCGATGCACTTAAATCACTTATTTCAAAAGTCCAATATTCTAATTTTCTAAAAATTTCGCTGTAGTTAATGTGCATTCCTCCTTGTTTAAGACACATTTAATTGTTTCAACACGTTTCCTAACATATACCTGTAGTATTCTTTCTTCGAAGATTTCTAGAGTGACTGGGGCTGTTGAATAGTACTATAACATACCCCCAAAAAGTGAGATCCGGTGAGCGGCAGGACACCGTACTGGACTTGAATATTAAAATGCTCTATCAAGTAATTAAGAACTTCTCTGGTATTATGAGGGGGTGATCCTTCTCCTTGGAAGTAAATTTGCCGTAAAACTGTTAAAGGTAGTTTATCAAGAAGATCCTCGATTTCATTTTGAAGAAAATCAAGTACCTATCCCCTATTAACTGACCTTGAAACAATGTAATTTTGCCAATTTGTCTTATATCTATCTTTCATACTTGTCACTAAAACTTTGCGATCGTTATTTTTTGACATCACTGAGATCCTTAGATAAATTTACGCACGATCATGGTAACCTATATGCCATATTAGAAGTGACTAAAAAAAATTAAGTATGCGTAAATACTTATAGAAATGTCACATTCTGATCCAGAATTTTTTATCTTAAATTAAGTTTATTGATTAGTTTACTTAGTTTTTACCTTTTTCTTATCAACTTATTTTATTGCATTTAGCATTCCTTATTTTTCTACAGACCCCAAGGGTGGTATGTTTATTCGAAAAAAAAAAAACAAAAATGTTACTAGATACAGATAAAAATAAAAAATCGGAGCCATTTCCGGTGAAACCGGAAGTGACCGGAAAATGAAAAATATGCGATTTACCTATACCAAATGTCATTTTGAGATACCTGATATTCTAGAAGTTATCACTTGTCTATTAGATTCGATGACACCCGGTATATGAATTTGAACTAAATAAATTCAAAACTTTGAAAACACAGACTGAAATGAATGAAGTTGAATGAGTTGTGATACCGTATTTATATGACTCAGTGGTGACTAGAAGAAATGTAGGTTTTAAAAAAATTTGTATGATAATGTCATATTGTTGGCAACTTATGTAAGTATTAAAATATGTTGCTGAAAACCTTCAGTCAATAAATGCATTATTTAGAGATTATAAATAACTTCAGTTGTATTATTCATAACAAGTTGAACCGTATAGATACAGAGAGATCAATAAGAAATAATTTGAATACTTTGCAAAAAATCGAAGTGTACGAAACTTCGACACTCTCAAATAGTATATAAGGTTGATATGTTACCGCAACGTTCTCGGCCATAAAAAGTGTATCCATCATCATGTTCAGTCCATGAATCTTTAGATGTCCTAGGTTCATGAGAATCTCCTAAAAAATAAGGAATATTTATGAGAACATAAGAACTCTCGTTAATAATCCACAAAAATGGGTAATAAAAAAGTAAAGTGAAAACAAATAATTTTTTAACGATTATTAGACTCTGCATAATTTTACATACCATTTATTCCATCAACATTTTCAATATCCATCAAAGTTTCATCACTTCCATCTTTTTCAATGACATCCAGGCTTTCTAGTCGAGGCGTCTTATTATTGACTGAAAAATGTGTAAATTATATATTTTTTTCAGAAACTATGATTATAAAGTTTAACAGGAGGTGGACAATAATTTTCATTGCCAACCCTAATTTTTGGAAAGACAAATTCTGGGGAAAATTAATAGTTTACATTGCATTGTGGTGGTTTTGTATTTCTAGTCAGCAAATATAAGAATGAAAGATGGCTCTCCTAACTTTTCTTCCCTCAGACAACTAGAATCTACTACACAACCCCCCAATAATTCCTTATTATAATTCTCTAACTTACAAGCCTCAAATGAGAAAAATATGAGTATATCTGTTTTTGAATACCTATACCTAATGTTGTATTTGAATCTGCGATATTCATTTGACTTCCATCAGTCTCACTCATATCAAAGCTCTTCCCAGTAGCATCATTTGAATCACCTGAAAAGATTTTTAAATTAAATATATGACATATGGGTATTATTACTGTCTATGTCGTCAACTGAATGAGTAAATTCTAAAAATAATAGCAAAGACTTCACATGTTACACAATCAACTGAAGCACAAAAGAATGGTAAATATTCGTTAATAAATAGTCTTACGAGTATTTCGTCCAATTCCCATTTCTAATAATTTAGATACTCTTCCAATTTCTCTAGTTACCACAGGTATTCGATAATGTTCTCGATGTATCTTATCAGCGTGGCCCATAAAATTAGCTAAATCGTTAACTTCGTGCTCATTTAAATCTAATAATGCTGACTGAGTAGCAATATGTTTTCGTAGTTGTGTTCCTCTTAGAAGTCCAGGTCTGGAGGCATTACAAGCTTCAGCAAATTTCCTCATTAAATCACAAGCTCTCAAATAGGAAAATGTTGTGGAATTTCCTGGTACTCCGAATAAAAATGGATTTTCCTCTCTCACTCCAGCTTCATTGCGATATTTCAAAATCAACTGAATGGCTGTAAACATTTGTTTAGATAATAAAACAGGCACCCCTCTGGCTTTTTTTCCTCTGATTACAAATCTCACATATTTTTTCTGATTTTGTCCACAACCAGTACTATTCAAATCAAAAATATCACGATTCTCATTGGAATCACAAGACTGAAAATTTTTGAAGTCCTCGATAGTTATGCGTTCAACTTCTCCTGCTCGTCTTCTGTTGAATATTTGAATGCAAATCAAAGTGAACGATGCCAATTCCTTCCAGATAAAAAATTCAAATTTTAGTTGTAACTGATGGAAGTACTTTTTCATGTTTTCTTCAACATAATCGTTCAGTAGTTCTACTTCTGTTGTAGATGGCAAAACAATTTTTTTTCTCCTTTGACTTTGCAATTGTGTTTCCAATACTGTCTTATTTATAAATGTAGGAAAGTCTTGTTCAAAAACTTTAAGGAAATCTTCGACTAACTCTTTTTTCGTCTTATCTCTATTTTTAATACATAATGATATGAGCAAGTTTGCACTTTTTTTCAATATTGTGCCCATATCTGCAGCAGTGGCAGGGGATTTGTATTTTTGAGCAGTATGCTCCAGACCACCAATTTTATTTATAGCAATAAAAATATTATCAATTTTTTCTGGTGTAAAAACACACGTGTAATCATCAATCTCATTGTCTATGGTTTTCATTTCCAACAGAAAACGTCCAACCAGTCTTAATTTCGATCGGATCATTTTATGAAGATGTTGTAAACGGTATTTCTCACACAGCATATTACCAAAAGTAATGACCAGAATGTCATATTTAATTACTCTTTTCACGTCATCTTCCCTTAAACTAACGAAAACGTTTCTGAGTATAGGAGAAGCAGCACTATGAATTTCACCATAAATAATTTTTCCCATAACATTTAATGAGCGATCTCTTTTGACGTGTTCAGGAATGCATTTTGAATAATGTTTTCTAATTGTGAATTTTGAGTAAAAGCCTTTGCAATTAGGGCACAATTTATAATCAAATTTTGTTTTCAAAACTCTTGACCTTCTCGATACAATAAAATGTCCATTATTCCAAGCAGGTTCCATATTGTATTCGAAGCAACCTTTTTTTCGAATGATTTCTATCAAACGTTTTCTCTCTTTACAGCCTACGACAAAAGGATTTTGTTTCTTCTTCATGTAATTATTCACTACATGTAATATCATACAAAATTCATGTAGAATACAGTTTACTGTAAGATTCTCATCAAAACGGGTTTACCAAAGTATATGTGCTTTATCTAGTGAGAGTCGTGTCGCGTTTTTTTAACCTTTTTTACTGAAAATTTTATGTTTGTTCATTTTGCCTGTCAGGAGGATTAAGTGAAAATCATACAGGAAACTGTATCAGTATTTTTTTAAAAATCAATTTTCAACCAGTTTCATTCAACTAATGTAGCACAAAAAATTAAAAAAAATACTCACCTTTTGGCAAAATTTTAAATTTCAAGACATCAGCCTCTTCCCTGTGCATTTTCTCAAGATGCACTGTTAATTTAGAAAATAATTTTTTACAGTATGTGCAAATATATTTCTTAGATTTTCCTGAATATGTTTCAGTTGACATTATTTCATTTGTTTGTGAGGAATTCTCGTTAGCAAGACTCAACTTGGCCAATTCCTGGATATTATAATAAGGTTTGTTTGCATGGGGGTTCCTTGCTATAAAAAAGTAGTATTTTTTACTTGTTGAAAGTATGATTTGAGCTAAGAGTGAAATCTGATATATATGTTTGTACCTTCATGAATTGGACCACTTTTTGGCACTGAACTGCTTGACATTAAAGAAGAACTTGCATCTTCCACAAAATTTTTGATTGAATAGTCACAATTTACATTTTCATCATAATTTCTTAATGTTATATTTAAACAAGAATTATTTGACTCAGAGGTTGATGAAGGACTGTAATTTGGATCTTCAGAACTATCATCATCAAAAATATCAAAAGCATTGGTCATATTGTCTGGTATACATTCCATATCATTTTGATCAGCTGCTATATAAAAAAATGTAACATTCAATACACTGAGTATAACATTTTTCACAATACAATACCTTCGAAATTTTCTTCAAAATTTTGGTTCATATCTGTTGAGTTGTCAGCGAACATTAAAGTCTGGGTGGCAAGCATATTTACATTGTCTGCATCATCTGTAACATGTTCATAATAATTCTCTTACATAGCAAAAAACATCCATTACCCATCTCACCTTCAGAGGTTACTTTACTATGTTTAGTATGGGAAGAATCAGAAGAAGTAACGATATTGGTATGTGGATCAGTTTCGTTTGAAATTTCCAACAGGGAAGTCTGAGTAGCAAGTACATTTTCAGTGTTTATATTATCTGTAACATTTTCGAAATTATTCTTTCACACATTGACACACACTTATTACTCATCTCACCTTCAGAGGGCAATACACTGTGAATAGTATGGGTAAAATTAGAGGAACAATTGTCGATATTCATATATGGATCAGTATTGGTTGAAATGTCCAACCCTGAAGCAAGCATACTTTCATCGTCTGCATTATCTGTAACATTTTCAAAATGATTTTTTCCTACATCAACAATCACTCATTACTCATCTTACCTCTACCAGTATTTTTACTGTATTTAGTATGGGTAGAATCAGAGGAAATATCATCATGATGCTCATCTAGAAAATAAAAATTTATATATATTATATCGATACCCCCAACGAACAAAGCCGTAACTAAAGTTACAGCTATTTTCAGTTATAGGCGTAGGCGTATTCAGCTTAAAAAACTGATGCTGACGATAAAAAAGCCGTATCTCTAGACCACGTAGTTACGAAGAAATCTACTTGAAAAAAGTTGTATTTCAATTTAAATATTGAAGAACAATTTCAGTATTTTGGCTCTCCTGAAATATGATGAAAAATGAGTTACGTCTTTGTTCGTTGGGAGTGTCGATATATATTCATAGACTACTCTAAGATCAAGAAGATTGTGTTGCATGCATTTTCTATCAAATTTGTGGATTGAAACTTGACTTATAAAAAATAATAAAGTTTTCTCTAGAATTTTCACTAAACAAGGGTTTACAAAACCGCTACACGTGTTTCGCTATACAATAGCTTCTTCAAGTAGGAATCATAAACATGAATTTGTAAACCATTGTTAGGTGAAAATCGTGCAGGAAATACTACTCTTATTTTAAATATGTAGTTTCATCAATTATCAGCTAGTTAAATTGAATTCTTTAAACCCCAAATAGCAACAACTGCTATTTAAGTGGAAGTGATACCTTACAAACTGAAAGACCTGTGGCCCACTCTCCGCATACAAAATGTTGCCGTGCAAGGGATTCATTGTACCTAACTTTCAAGGTTTATTTTTCATTATTAGTGGATGAAAAAATTTGGTCATGTTGGTAAAGATCTAATTATGTTCCCTTTACCTTTTTTCAAAAATCTGATTTGGATCTTTTACAAAAAAATATGGGAAAATAATCAAAAACCATAGACTTTTGAGTTTTTTTTTCAGAAAAAACTATCAAATTTTGAAAAAGTGAGAAAAAGTCAACAGAGATAACATCTTCATCAATAGGTACTCATTTAATTCACATAAAGTGAAATATTTTCAAACACTTTATAGTATACTACAACTTCCTCTCAAGTATAACTAAAATTTTTAGTGAGATATAAAAGCAGCCCTAATAAAAGCCAAATCCATTAACTAACAATGCCTAAAAATAGAATCAAATATTGAACTACTTGGTTTTCATTAAAAAAGGGTATAGAAAACTTCAACGATTCGCTTAACAATTATTTGAGGAAGCTATTGTATAGGTAAACACGGTTAATGTTGTAAACCCTTTCTTAGTGAAAATCGTACACGAAAATATATTAGTGAGTTTTTTTTATAAAATCAAAGCACCGAAATGTATGAATCATAAAAGTTATTACCCAGCATTTGACATACATCTCTGGTTCCAGAATATAGAATTCTTGCATTATACCAATTTCTCTTCCATTTAGTTGAGCAATTACCACTTTTTATTTGTTTAACATTTTTGGCCTCGGTACAATGGGATATACCATCGTCAAACAAAACAAGAAACCATTGAACTGAAGAACATGCAGGCATCTTGAAGGCAAAAGTTTCATCAAGACTGAAAAGAAAATCTAGGGTCACTCTATAAGTAAAGTTCATAATAGAATTTGTTGTACATTTTCATTAAAAATTTTATATAAAAAAACGCCTTTATAAATTGTTAGAAATTTTTAAGTTAGTAGTTAGATCTCAATTTCATTCATTTTCTAGTTTACTACACTTTCATTGTTTTTTTATATAAGTACTAGGATGGTAGTTAAAATTAACTTCAAAGACAGAATTAACTTGCTATGGAAAACTGCTCTCATGTGCGGAGTTTGGTATCAAAATATATATGGAGGCTTTAACATTCGACTAAAATTTAAAAAACTAAAAAACATGCTTAATAGCTAGCCGAACTAGAGTAGTAAATAATTTTTGTGTCCTCTTGGAGGAACATTGCACAAATATTTGTAAGATGTAATACAATGTTTGTAAGGGGAAGTAGTTGTTTTCTGACAGATATTTGCCTCAATTTTTCCACTTTGTGTGATAGTGTGGAGAGAAGGGAATGTCGACGTCGTCGAAATTGTTCGTTTCATTTATTTGAAACTCTGGTAGGTACTTACACTCGAACCTTGTTCAAATATGCAAGAATTGTTATCAACAAAATAATTAATTTGATTGCAAAAAGCGTGGGGTGCTTGACAAAATGGATATAGGTAGGCTGAGACAGCATATGCTGGACATGCTAACAGCATACCTATTACACAATTCTTATTTAAAAATAATTTTCTACTTTTTAGTTCGGCCAGCTATTGAAACGTGTTCAGTTTTTTCCTTTCTAGTGAGAACCCAGAAGAAAACTTTCTATATTATTTGTTAATTATTGAAAAATGCAGAAAGAAATTTCTTAAAAATGTTAACCCAAGATTCCTAGGAATATATTGAGCAAATACAAACATACCTACCACTCATCTATCTTTCCATTTACCAGCCTTTGAACAAGCAGCCGAACTACTATATAAAATATTCTGTATTTTTTTATCATTCACCGTAGTCATTTGAAATATAATGTTGTTTTTGTATTTTGTTTGAGAAATTAATGGTTAATGTTTTTTACGTATCAGATTTGGAACTACTTACTATGATTTGTAACATGCACTATGAAATTCTAATTGAGTGATTTCGTGTGAAATAACTAACAATTTTTAACAGTCATCAACTGAAATTAGTTTCTCATTCGATTCGCATCATGTCAATTGTTTCAAAGAATATTTACCTGTGTGTGTGTGAAAACGGCAGCCAAAAGCAGTGTTGTTCTTGAGGATTTGTCAGGCGTACCACATTGAAAGGCCAAATTGTAACATAACGTAACATGGCGGGAATTTCAAAATGAAATCAGGAAATTAGAGTAAATAGGTGATTTGAAAGGTGGTTTATAATAAAATGCTTATTGAGAACGAGTTTGATAATCAAGTCAAATGATCAAAAGTAAAATTAAAGAAAAATCAAAACCAGATAAAATAAAATAAATATGAAACTCTCAAACATAAAAAGAACAATAAATATATCACAAAAGAAAAAAATTGTAAGCTACAAAATGATCAAAACTAACATTTTCCATCTCGATCAATATTTGGTTTCGCCCTTGTGAGGTATTTTTCAAAACTTGTTGAGCCGAAGGCTTGAAAGTGTAACATACCTATGTATTATACCCCAGAAGTTCTTTGGCGTGAATTAAAGGTTCACAGGTTTCCACAAGCCAATTATTTCTTATTTTTGACTTGATTAGGCACATCTGACTAGGTAGACACACGTTCTGTTGTAGGTAGCTGATGACTATCAATCAGTTATAAAAATAAAAAATACTGGGTTGGTAGGTAGTTGTGAACACCCAAACAACCAGAAGAACTGCTTTGCTAAATACCTACCTATCATCATAATTTTTGAGAAATTACCGACCAGTATAATTACGCTTGTCGCTTAGTGCGGAAACGAATAAACAAGCAGAAAACTTTGCCGGATGGATTAAGCATGCAAAAAACTTCAATTCAAAAGTACTTTTATTCAGTAACACCATAGCTATTGCTAGGGACGTATAGGTATGTCGCTTTTTTCCAGACTGAAAATGTAACGTACCTACCTATAGGGCATATTACAGGTGATGTAGTAGAATAACGAATAACACCGTATTCTACATGTTCGTCAAATTTCAACACACATCACAGATCACACATACAACAACGCTGGCCAAAAGTTAGCAGCTATTTTGCCGAAGATTGCCAATCGGGCAGTGGCGTCGTACTAAAAATTTATTCGAGGATCTGCGAATATGTAATAATTTCCAATATAATTTAATGAAAACAGATGTATCGTTGGAAAATCATGAATTTGAGATCGAAATCTCAACAAAAATGGGTTTATTATCTCGGTGTAGAGAATCATATCGCGTTGATAAAAATTCTTGCATTACTTGTAGAGAGGATGAGGTATAGCAACCATTTGAAAAAATGCGATTTGAGAGGTTCAAACTGAAACTGTCTCAACCAAAGTGGATTCATATTATTATTCTTGGTGCAGAGAATCATTTATCACGTTGAAAAAAAATCTTGCATTACTTGTGGAGAGGGGAGAGTACCAACCCCTTTTTAAAAAAGTATAAGTGATGCAAGAATTTTTTTCAACACGAAATGATTCTCTGTATCAACAATAATGACATGAGCTCACTTTGGTTGAGACAGTTTCAGGTTTAACCCCTCAAATGGCATTTTTTTAAAGGGAGGGTTGGTACTCAACACTCTCTGCAAGTGATGCAATATTTTTTTCAACACGAAATGTTCTCTGTTCCAAGAAAAATTATATGAACCTACTTTGGTTGAGACAGTTTCAGGTTTAACCCCTCAAATGGGCATTTTTTTCAAGTTGATACCCGACGCTCCCTGCAAGTAAATCAAGAATTTTTTTCAACAGGAATTAAATTATTATCTGCACTAAGAAAAATGATATGAACCTATTTTGGTAGGGACAGTTTCAGGTTTAAACCCTCAAATTGCATTTTTTTTAAAGGGGGTTGGTACTTCACCCTCTCCACAAGTGATGAAAGAACTTTTATCAACACGAAAAAGGAACAAACCTCACTATTGTTGATTTCAATCTCAAATTCATGTGTTTCATCGAACTGATTTATATGAATTGCAAATCGTTTTTTTCATGAAAATATCCAAGATACATCTGTTTTCATTAAATTATATTAAAAATTATTACATATGCGCGGAACCCCGAATACCTTTTCAGTCCGACGTCACTGACGGATATGCAAATTGGCTGCTATCTCTTGGCTTGGCTGCTGTTTTCACGCACGTTTGCATCTTGTACATTACAGTACTCATGTAAATATTCTTTCATTGTTTGAATCACGTTTTCAAACACTGCATTCACCTCTATATGTGAAATACAATTGATAGCAAAAATATGCATATGCATCGAACTTAATTTAACTAATCCTGCATTGTTTATTCACATTATAGTTATCATATTATAATAATTTTGTACTTACTAATAATAATATCGTCGCTACTTCTGTTATCTCTTCAGTGTATCTCCGAGCGGAGGGCATTCCACATATATTACATCAGTTAGGTACATCACCATCACAAAAAAAATTCAACTTATGAAAACCGGGATTGCTCCGCTAAATTGTGACAATACCACAGAAGTGGAATAGCGGTTAGAAGTGTTAGAATGTCCTTATTTTGGAGGGAATTTTACGCTGCCGCCTAATCATAGGGTAACGGATTAATATATAGTCCAAGAGCCAGTGACGCATGTTTCATGAAGTGTTTGATGCACCTTGAAATTGTGTAAGGCTAGTATTAAGGGGATGAGAAGTAGGAATACCTGTGATTGTCTAACCCAACTCGGGACACCAGGTACTGCGCCTAATAGAAAGGTGTAATAAAATTGAAGCCAAAAAAGTGTTTGATTCACAGGCCAACAAACGTTAATCGAAAGTTTGGTAAATTTTCAATTAGCATTCATGATGGCAGACACTTTTGAGGGGGTTTACATAGAATTAATTTCCCCTAAAGTTGTTTTTTAAATACAAAATGAAATGTTTGATTCACTCTAAAACTTTAACAGCTTCTTAAAATCAATAGTATATTTAAGAAAATAGAGAGATATTGCAGTTCATAATAACGTCAGGCAGTAATAAAGTTGTCCTTATTTTGACATACACCCACGCGCAATGTGAATTTGGAATAAGGACAACTTTATTAAAATACCGCGCATGCCTGCCTTTATTTATTGAGGCGTATTTATCGGATTCATAATGCAGAACTTAATGCATATGCATAAAATTTTAAAGTACCTACAATTTATAACATTTCAATACTCAGATTCATATGAAACCATTTAGGAATTATAATTTATGAAACGGGTAAATGGTTTCATATAAATCTGAGTGTTGAAATGTTATAAATTGTACTTTAAAATTATGCATATGCATTAAATTCTGCATTATGAATCTGATAAATCCGCCTTAGAGGACGGTTAAGGCCAGGATTGAAGGTTCCTTTATTTTTACTTCGGGTGAGATTGTGGGCACGACATAGCTCATGTCTGATAATTATATGATTTTTTCTACACAAATCGATATGGAAGCTAAATCATCTAAAAAGAAAAATCTGAGAAACTAGATTTCATTTATAGGTTATGAATAACGAACGCCTGTGTAAATACGGCACGAACAGACAAAACTGCAATATCTCTGTTTTTAATCACAGAATAGTGCCAGTCACTATTAAAATAAAGTTGCCTTTAATACTGGCTGGCGTTATTGCAATAACATCTCTATTATGTACAAAAATACAGACAGTTTTGTTGGGGTGTAATTATCGGCAAACATGAAAATAAATTTTATTTCAATTATAAAGAGATAGGCGCTCTCACTCACGCCGACAACCACGCGCAGCCTATCTCTTTCTGAATGAAAATAAATTTATTTTCATGCTCGCTGGTAATTGAACCCCAACAAAACTGTCTGGCTTTTTGTACATAATTTCTTAAATATTTAATTAAAAAGTTGTTGAAATTTCAGAGTGAATTATACATTATAAAAAAACAACTTTAGAGAGAATACATTTTATGTAAACCCCCTCAAAAGTATCAGCTATCTTAAATGTTAATTAAAAATTTAGTGAACTTTCGATTAACGTTTGTTGGCCTGTGAATCAAACTCTGATTTTGGCTTCAATTTTATTACACCTTTCTATTATGCTCAGTACCTGGTGTCCCGGGTTGGGTTAGGCAAACACAGGAATTCCTACGTCTCATCCCCTAAATACTAGCCTTACAAAATTTCAAGGTGCATCAAACACTTCATGAAACATGCGTCACTGGCTCCCCGACTAATATGTCTATTGTTCCTCGAACGGATATTTTGGAACAGGTGTTGCGGTTAGGACAGATGAACTTAGCAGGAATTGTAAATGAAGTTAGATCTTGCTAAATAGCATTATACTGTGCTCCAGCTACAACGAGTTTTCCTAAGCCGTATGGTTTATTATAATGCGCACATCTCTATGATCTCTATAGGCTCTATAGGTATAGTACTATAGACCGTCTGATAATGACATATTTTGCTGCCTCATGTTCTTTCTTCTAGGATTTTAACTACTGAAAATTAGGTCAGAAAATTCATTTTCTTTCGTCATAAAAATATAGATTTTTTTTCAATCTCTTGTTTATTCCACTTTAACACATTAACATATAATAACAATCTAATAGTAAAAAAACCAAAGCCATAAGGTTTGCACGTGTACTTAAAGGTTTTAAATAAGTGCGCCAATTGGTAAAAGAATACCTACTTGGTTGATGATTCTCTCACTTATGGCAATCGACAGAATGAAATTTGATACTATTAAAGGAATCCTAAAAAAAATCCCATAAGCTGGTCTACTGTTGAAGTAAATTTTTCGGCTAGAAAATTTTGTTAATGAATTTTCCATATATGCCTAGCACACGTCCGATGGCAAAATTTAATTTTTTCATCTCAACACTGACATGGTTTTCATTGGTTAAAATCCCAGAAGAGAGAAAATCAGTCAGCCAAATATGTCATTATCTGACGGTCTATACTGAGTTGTCTAAAAACTCTGGTGTGCCGACTTATACCTGTAAAACTGTAGACTAAAACGCTGGACATTCGATAGCTTGATTATGAGAAAACAAATGAAATCGTGGTCTGTTTTCCAAATATCTCGCGATACTTACGTGAACCGCCACCGTCGGTTTTGTTGTAGAGGTACATTTCCATGAACTGAGGAAATGAATAAATCAACAAAATCAAATTTACGGAATCACTGTCTGCAAGCAGTTTTATTCGTTACATTTTCGACTTATTATATTATTTTTGTTCTGCTGAAATGCTTTTTACTGGAATAAATAATAAAAACACATTTCACATAAAAGAATTGAAATTCAGCTGCATGGAAATTCACCATTAGAACCTGTCAATCTTGTCCCCATCTGACATCTGCCCAAGCATGCGCATACGCAAGTATCTGCGCAACTGTATCCGATTTTTTTTCAAAAAGTTCTTTACTAATAAATACTTAATAATAAATACTTATTCCACAAAACAGAACAACAATAAGCAAAGGGAATAAACAGATACCAAATGAATTGAGCATTTAGTATAAATAAAATTCGGTTAGGATCTATGTCCCCTTCTTTAACGATAAGTATAAATAGAACAGTGGCCTTCAGATTCGTGTTTAGGAGACAAACCTACGTGAGTTGGGTACTTTTCATTAAATTTGCATACACATGCGCGCGCGCATGTGCGTTAACATGCGCACACACATGCGTAAGTAATGTAAACGCAGAGAGAAATTTAGCGTTCGGCTTAACAAAAATAAAGAATACTTTTTAAATGAAAGAACTATTATCCACATAGATAAAATGAGACTGGGATTGTTCTTGTTTCGTCGGGTCTAGTCAGTTGAAGTTAACTTTATCGGGATCGGCTTTAAAATTGAAAAAATATCCAATTCACGTAATTTTTCCTCCTTAACACGAATCCGAAAGCCATAGTCCTAGTCATACTTATCATAAAAGAAGGGGACAGAACATAATCTAACCTATAACTAACCTTAGATATCAAAGTTCCTCGTAATCCGATCAGTAATTATTATGAAAAAGTTAAATCAAAGCAGGTGCTCGCACTCAACCTGCCAATAATACACTTACTTACCTTTACCTTGCTTACTGACTAGACCCGACGAAACCCGAACAATCCCAATATCACTTTAGGTATGTGGATTGAAGCCATTAAGTACGTTCTATTATTTGAAAATTAGTCTTCATTTTTGTGTAGCCGAACGATGGATTTGTATACATGTTTGTGCACATGCAAAAAATAGTTTCCGTGATTCTATCATGTTCTTTGAATTCTGCAAGTCTGCATTCATTTGGAAACATTTTGGGTATCAACATTTCAAATGTGTAGTTAATGTAATGATAGAACAATTTTGGTATATCTACTCATTTTCCATAACTCATTCTCTAAAATATCTTATGTGATTGTGAATTGAATTTTTCTGTAATCAAATTGGCGCAAAATTTTCTCCGCTGTAACGAGAGCTCTCATTTGCCATTCAAAATGATTGCATGTCTATTTTGGATACAGGTGTTGACTCTTTTTTTCAATTCTTGAGGATTACTCACATCTACAAACTATATGTTAATAGTATTTATGGCTTGATACAGTGCGTTTCAACCAAAAAGATTCAATGAAATACCGATTCCAATGATTTAGGTTTCTGTTTTGAAAATTAGTATCAGCATAGTTACTTTAAAAAAATGTGAAAACGACCTTTCCGCGGTAAAATTTCAATGAATATTTAATTTTTATCATGTTTCAAGCCTTCTCTGGAAATTTCGTATAAATTCGACATTTATTTAGTACTTTTTCGGAAACTACAATAACTACTTATGCGAATTATATCACAACTATATCAGAAATTCTAAATGACTGCGGAAATCAGACTAACATAATAATAATGTCAAATGTATGACAGCTTCAATCGTTTTTTAAGAAACCAGTAAGATAACAGAATAAAAAAATAAAAGTCGTGAACGCAAAACGCCGTTATGCGTAAGCTGCCTAACAGTTTTTTGTCAGCGTTGTAAGCACAACATAGCGGAGAATCTGTAACTAAGACCAACGAGTTCTTATGAATAGAGGGAGAAGTAAACAAACCAAAGTGGCCCTTAAAAGGCAAATTTATGCAAAGTTATTCAGATTTTTCCAACGCAGCCCATTGGTTGATACAAAAATTATGCTAATTATTCCTACAGAAATAACGCAACCAATTTGTTTTTCAACAGTGGCGGTTTGTGGTGGTTATGTTACCGTAGTTGCGCAGTTCGTAGGATGGCGAGAAATATTGGGCTTGAGTGATTGATTCGCCGATAGACATCTAGGCGGGAAACACGAAGGAAATTTAAAAACTTTACGGTTTGTTATCAGATTAGCAGCAGTAGTGCAGCGAATTTTGTGAACAGTGGTTATTGTGTATCATTCCTGTAGTTTACCCCTTTTCAAGTAACCGCCACTGGTGGTGTCATGAGCACACTCTGTGATCATGAACTGAGCTAGTGGGCTGGTGTTCCCTAGTTGCGTAGGGAAACTGTCAGTTGTTAATAGAGAGATATTGCAATAACGCCAGTCAGTATTAAAGGCACTATTCTGTGATTAAGAACAGAAATATTGCAGTTTTGTCTGTTCGTCCCTTATTTACACAGGCGTTCGTTATTCATAACCTATAAATAAAATCTAGTTTCTCAAATTTTTCTTTCTACATACCTAATTTATTTTATACCAAGATACAATTATTGTGATGATAGAATGGCCAAAGAAGGCTTCCATATCGATTTGTGTTGATAAAATCATATAATTATAAGACATGACCTATGTCCTATCCACGATCTCACCCAAAGTGAAAATAAAGGAACTTTAAATCCTGGCCTTAACCGTCCTCTAATAAAGGCAGGCAGTATTTTAATAAAGTTGTTGACTTCGAATTGGACGCTGCTGAATTAATGCGCTTGCACCAGGAGAATTCAAAGACACGATTTTGTATTTTCATCTCTTTCAGCGTGCATGGTTCGGCACCAACAATTATCGAAGATATGAGATTTGAGAAGAAGCATTTCTCAACATAACATCGTATTATGATATCCGTATCTGTTTACAAAGTTTATATTTTCATTTTTCAGACTGTGGAAGGTTAAAATTCCCAAAAAGGTATGCCAAGAAATATAACATTGGAATTGTTCCTTAGAACTGAAAACTATTAACCTTATGATTGTTGTAATCAAAAAAAGTATGAGCCAAAGTTGAAGAAGTCAGCCTGCTTTTTGTTTTATTCTGGGTTATCACTCAAAATATATAATTATCATATAGGTATAAAGAGTTCTGATTCCCTGCCCAATTCTTCTTCAAAAAAAGTGCATTTTCTATTCAAATGACAGGAACGACGATGGTAGGTGTGTATGCTCTAGTCTGTTCTCAATTTGGTAAATGTCTTCCATTGTGCTCACAACCTCCGAGAAATTGATCGTTATTTTTTTTTCAAAATTTGGCTCCCTCGAATACTTGGTAATTAATTTTTGAATTGTGGTTTCATCTCAACAATAGCTACTTAATCAGATACATGTACATAAGTTCTTTTTTCAAACGAAAAATTACCTTCCAGAAGAGATACACATATGGAAGCGATCGATTTATTCAATCTTGTTTTCGACGAGGGTACATGATTAATTAGGTGATCAGGGCCGGCCTCGAAATCATTGCAATATCAAGGAACCTGTGCATCTGACAGTAGTCTAAATGAATACATCTTAAACGTCGAATAGAATCAATCGTATTGAAGTTGTATAAGTATTTGAAAATGAATCGGTTTGGAGAAACCAAAAACGAAAGATAGATAGGGTAATCGAGGCTACAATCCCAGAAAATACAGTGTGTGTCATTCATATGACTGATATAAAGAATTGGATTTAAGAAATAATCTTCATCAATATAACACGACCTTGATTATTTGGCGACTATTTTATTGCTGCAAAATTCCTCTTGTATTTATTAATTTTACTCGACATTATTTTGGCATCAATAATCAGAGATGAAAACCCTCGAGCTTCGCTCTCGGGTTTCATCAGATTATTAATGCCAAAATAATGTCTAGTTAAATTATTATAAAATACAGTCGAAATTTAGATGCATTAAAAATAGTATACTATTTATCAAGGTCTTTGTTGTATTACCCTTGATAATTAATTCAAGTTTTTTCGTCTTTTTCGTTGAATTTAGGTATCGGATTTGCTCCGTTTGCTCGCGAGAAAGTAAATATGCCAACGTGTTGTGTGGTCAATTGTGGGAGCCGTGGAGATTGCGATAAAGTGAAACTTTTCGAAATACCTACCCATTGACACTCTTTACACAGAGATTTGAACGAATTTTCAAGGAAAAATGAGAAGATCTCACAGAAACAAAATAAGGACGCAGCAGAGTATTCAGCGAATATTTCCTACCTGGTATGGAAAAAGTTTTGTCAATCAAATTTGTTTTTTGTTTTTTTTAATCTACCGCATACTTATATTTCATGCAAACCATTTGCATTGAATGATGTAGGCAGTTCTGACCGGATTCCATCAATAACAATATGAGTTATGGTGATGATGAAGTATTTTAAAAAATAGGTATTGCAATAGCCGAAAGATCAGAGGTAATTTTATACATATTGTTTGTCTTCATTCATTTGAATTATAGATATTTGTTTACTTTGTACGTAGTCTCTAATGAAATTGAAAATATTGAAATGAAACAACCATTGATATTGAAAAACAGTGCGGCTGAATACTCACACAAATTATGGTACCTATCCCTTGAATCTACAAAAATAACTTCATATTTATAATTTGTTTTTCATCATTGTTTGTAAATGTGTACCTTTAACATTTTATTACATATGAATAATTTTATTTATAATAAACCTCACTACAACTTTTATGCAGGAATATTTATGTAAGTATGTTTGCGAAGTATTCTGAATAAAACATTATTATTATCTATTTGATGAATAAATGATACACAGTATGCTAGTTTATTTGTTTCATTAAATAAATAATGTTATTTATTCTTCTGGAAGATCAGACAAACATGGAAAACATTACTGGCAACTTTCAAGAAAATTGTGAACAAAAAATATATGTGGAAGAAACAAATAACTGCACACTACAACTTAGGCAATTGATGACAAATACATAAGTTTTTTGGTATATAAGTTAGTCCTATATACATTCTGAATCGAACACACTGAAACATAACTTGGCCATCATCAGATTTTCCGCAAACACACCATAGATGTCCTCTGGTGAAACAGTTTTCAAAAAGCTTGAGAAGCATCACTTTCTTGTGAAATTCTTATACTCTTTGAAAATTAACAACTCAAAAGTCTTCATCTGGGAAGATGCTCTCATGAAGAAATCCTTTAGTTGACAAAGTCACAGTATTCAAATACATTTATCTTCAGTATTTGGTAATAAATAATAAACATGGTTACACTTCAGGGTAACTTGCCTCGGAGTCAGCACTAAATTACCAAGGATGTCGCAAGCAGACACCGGTGGAAAAGTTTCTATAGAACTGCACATTTTTTCAGGAGTGAATGTAAATGGATCCATGCACTTGATAACTGAAATTTTGTCCCTATACCTCACTGCAATGTCTCTGTGTTCCCCTTCTAATGTTGATGAATAATCACTTTTATTGATAATAACCATATATGATACCTCTGCTTGAAGAAAAATATACTCCGGTTTGCTCACAATATACAACTTAACATCTCTAACAACAAACAAATTATGCTACAAAAGAGTATTTTCTCATCATTAATGACCGTAACAAATCCATTTGTGTGCCTCCTGGACGCCATTTTTGAAGGGCGTAGGGAGGTCACGTGTTTTGGATTGCCTTATTAGGGTCGTTCAAAATGCAAACGAATATTACGTAGTTTCCATTTCATCACAGAATGTGAACGAAAACAAAGAATTCATAAACTTTCCTTGCATAAACCTGAAAATGCTAGTGAGTCATGTAGTGTTGAATAGAACTATACACGGCCGAAGCCAGGGACGTGTTCAAAGGTGTTTTCTGTTGCACATTCTGATCACACCCTTGCATTAATTCTGTAGAAATTAGTTCATAACCGAACTGAAACAAACCCTAAATTTTTGTCTTTTTTTTCCTGGCTACGGCCTTGCCTCAATGATCTTCATTGTTCGATTTCATCTATTCCTTGTTCATTCGAGAAAATGTGTTACAAAGTTGTCTCATCTTCAACCCCCTAGTAGATAGGTATACAACCACAACGGCAGCATCCAGTATGACGCATTCGGGTGACCCGATTGCAGAATTTATCCAGCATACGGTAGTCCGGCGAACACTCGGCATACCGTACGCACGGACTTGATTTGATTACTCAAATATTTGCGTTTAATATCCACTCAAATGTTTACGTTAGGTTAGTTCGATCAGACTCAAAAATTACTCCTCTTAAAATTTGCGACATTAGCAACTACGACGTCACCAATGCGGAATACTGGATGCTCGCAGAGTGCCGTAATATTCAATAGGCTGACATAGGCTATAGCATAGGGTTCTTTAAGCATTATTCTGTGGCCTAGGGCGCCGTGAAAAATAGGCGCCGGATGACGAAATTCGTGCAAATCAATTTTGCTGTATTTTTTTTCGTGGGGATCGAAGAATTAGAGTAGGTATATTACTTGATATGTGTTGTGAGGTACCGATTCTAAACAAAATTTTATTGACAACATTAGTAAATAGTGACATTGTTATTTATTTCAGTCGCCCGGGTTTGAATACTTTACATACAAATATTTTAATTATCATTGCGGTATTACGGTAACTCAATCTCTTTTTGCTGATTTGCGGCAGTGACGGGATGCCGCCCGCCACAGATAAATATGCAAAGTATTGCAAAGTACCGCCACCTGCGCCTTCCCCTTGCGAAAACGAAGGTCAAAGAAAATTTAAAAATTGAAGGTTTCCTAGTTCAGTCCGCTGGCACACTGACGGATCTAGAGAGTTTTTCAGAGAGGGGCATGAGTTAATGGAAATTAGTAACCAAACAAGCGCGTACCTATACAGCTTTGTTCTATATTGGGGGGGATAATTCATAGCGCGGGAGTGGCAGAAAATAGAAAAGCGCCGCAGGGGATTTTTTTTTGTTCAAGGTCAAAAGCATTTGAATTGTTAGTTACGTTTGTCGGTGGGGCATCTTAAAGGTGGGAAAAAAATAATGGCAGACTCTGTTTGTTTCATTTAATATGAAAAAAGAAATAATTTCTGAAACTAATAAAATCCAGAAGAATATGAACTGACTCTTACTGATATGTTTGAAGAACTAATGTGAAATTACCCTTTTACTTCAAAACCAAGTGGAATAGAATAATTCTTTGTTCGAGAGGTTTCCGATAAAAAACAACTACTAATTTCTTTTATTTTTGATTCAGTTTCTGAAAATAAATATTTTTTTTCCTTCGTAATCTGTTTTGCCGCCCTTTGATTTGGCCGCCTGTGTTCTTTGCACTATTCGCACTGCATAGAAGAATATTTCTGTTTCATGGTTGTATTGGATGCTGAATGACTCCTATGTTAATTTAAAAACGTGTTGATTTGGGGTGTTTGAGAGTTTTGAGTTTTTCAATACGATAACTACGAATAATTTTGGTTTGTATAATGTGTGTTTCTTTGTTGAGAATCAATCAAGGATTCATTGTATATCAAGACTGGTTGTTGAAGCAATATCAACTACTTATTCAGAACTCTAGGGTTGTATATGCAAAATACCAAAGGAGGTATTTTTGTCTTGTTTATCAAAAACAATGAGTGGAGGTGGAGGAAGTAGAAAACTTAGTGGGTGGGAAAGGAAGAAGACTGAAAAAGAAAAGCAAGAAAAAATTAAGTTATTGAAGAAAATACCCAAATTAGATTCCTTTTTTTTTGTCAACCCCTTCCTTCCTTTTCCAGTGACGAAAGGTTATTCTACGTATTAAATCGTGTAAAAAGTTACTTTGAATATCCTCAAGCCGATTTGGTTGAAATTTGGTATAATTATTTGAACTGAGAAGGCGCTTATTTAGCCCTAACTAGATTGAAATTATTAGGGTCAGTGGCGTCTCAGTGGGCACAACAGCCAAAAATATTGCGAAAAAAAGTACGCCACTGCCTTTTTTTTTTGTTTTTATTTTTTTAAATTATGTCACTAAAAATAAATCCTTTTGGTCTCTTGTATTTTTTTCATATCCAGCTTGGTTTTCGAGAAAAAAGATTATTTTCAGTAGCCTAATTAAAAAAAAATAGAAAGCCGCAAAAAAAATTGTGGCGTACTTTTTTTCACAATATTGTTGGCTGTTGTGCCCATTGAGACGCCACTGGCCCTAATAATTTCAATCTAGTTAGGGTCATTTGGGGAGAGCATCTATGAATTTTTTGTGAGCAGACAAAATGAAAAGTTGATTTTATAGGTCTCAATGAATGGATCCTGAAAAAATCAGTTGGTTATTAATAAGTTTTCCTATGGTCCTTTTTCCGACATGTTCAAGGGGGCGGATACCCCCAATGACCCATGTTCATTGTCAGAGAATTTTATTTTCGGGTTTCAGTTCAAGTGTTTAAGCTACAGTATATTTTGGAAAAACGCCCCGAAACAAAAAAAGTCACAGAGGAAGACGGTGGCAGACTAGGTCCAATGAGGCCATACAGAAAGTTTGAAGATATCTATCAGTGAAATTTTTACCGACGGACACTCAAACTATAAGGTTTGTTTATCATTTTCGAAAATGGTGAAGTTGACAGCCTCTGTGTCATCTTATGTAATTATAAAGTATTTACAAATTCTGTAAAGACGCCGGAGAGATGATGAATGTAAACGAACGTTGTTTTATCGAAAAAATATGGGTAGGATATGGATATTCACATATTTACGAGTCGTAGGTAGGTCAATTTACGATTACGCCAATCTAAACGACAATTCACAAATACGTTATCCGATTTTCCTCAAAAATTCGTCATAATATCTTTACAGTTCTTTCAGGATTACAACCAATTTCATTTTATGTTATTTTTTTATTCACTGATTACTACGATATATATTCACATTTCTATCCGTCACTGGATCACCATGAACTGCAATTATACTCGAATCTTTATGTGAAACTCATTTCGACTGCCTAAATAATATCATACCCATATGTCACCTTTCATGAAAAATTCTTATTCCTATATTCTCTTAAGGAAAGTACGAACTGAAATTTGAGTAGCAAAAATATCAGATGATGTGAAGACAAAACAAAAGTATTTTTTTATTTTTTCATAGCCATTTGAAAATTTTGAAGTTGTTCAAGTTGTTCATATATCCCCTACTCTTATTCTGTTACCACTCGATTATATTTCAATTTCTCTACGCACCAAACAGACAAAATATGAATCATATAATTTTCATACCGGTACATACTCTATATACCGGTACAACATTAAACCGGTATATACCGATTTCCCAAAAACACCACTTAGGATATATATATATATATATATATATATATATATATATATATATATATATATATATATATATATATATATATATATATTATATATCATGTGGTAACATTACTATATTCTAAACCGTAATAGATACAAAGACGATTAAATGGGAAAAACTGTAACTATTGTGATGAGAAGAACATTGGTCAGAGAAAATCTACGGGGACTCTCGCCCTTCCCGACTTATACAGGGAAAACTAAAAATGCTGTTTTGGGTTTTTTACGAATAGAATGGTTATTTCAGAAAATATAAATAAATTAAAGAGGAAAGTTTCATTGTATTCAAAATGTACTAGAACTACGTAATCGTGTCAACACGGCCACCATCAGCAATTTTTTTCAAATACGGACCTGTCTATTTCATCACAAATATTGATAATAAATAATAATAAAAAATAATAAAAAATTGTTGTCACTGATGATTTTATATGAAACGTTATAAAAATGTCGAGTGTGATATACCACTGAATTGTCATTTCATCGCTATATCAATATTTGTGATGAAATAGACAGGTCCATATTTGAAAAAAATAGTTGAAGTGTTGACACGAAACGTTTGATTTAAAATTTATCGTTACGTAGTTCTAGTACATTTTGAATACAATAAAACTTTCCTTTTTCATTTTTTTATATTTTCTGAAATAACAATTCTATTCGTAAAAACCGAAAACAGCATTTTCAGTTTTCCCTGTATAAGTTGGGAAGGGCGAGAATTCCCGTAAATTTTCTATGACCAATTTACTGCTCACCACAATAGTTACCTTTTTCCCCATTTAATCGTCTTTGCATCTATTACGGTTTAGAATATAGCAATGTTATCACATGATAAAAGAAACGACCTGTATATATTTGTATGGTTGAAGTTTACAAAATGACTGAAAAATGAAGTTTATTAGAATTCTGCTATAATTCCGACTTCATTGGATAAAATTTTAGCCTCTGCAATTAATTCACAGAATGCTACAAATTGCACATTCAATATTAATATTAATAATAACTAATTATTTGATATGTATTCAATAATAAATGTTTCTTTATGTTAACTTTTGGGTTTTTTCCGCACGCAAGTAGAAAAAATAGTGTACCTAACACGTGCTTGAAGTGACTTTTCCGCACGCGATTGCTGGCCGAACTTCTTTAACGCGTTGTTCGGCCATCTGCAATCGCGTGCGGAAAAGTATCACTTTCCGCACTCGTTAGGTAAAATTTTATTTTATACAAAGCATGAGTCAGCTTCCTTCCCATTTGATTCCATTGAACTTTTCTTCAGAAAATTAGATCCTCAAATTCTATAACAAACAGTCATTATGAATTAATCTTTTCATAACAACAAATAAACATCGACAACATATAGGTCACAGGTCATCTTGTCCATCCGCAGGTATATCGACGGGGCATCGTGTGGCTACCCCGTGGGGAGATCCTCTTTGCAAGATAAACACCTATCTATCATTTATATCGACCTACAAATTATGGATGACCAGAGATAGCAGGGACGCGGCTGTATACCTACGTAGTTAATAAATGATGGAGTGAAAATGAAGCGGAGGATTGATCGAAAGGGTTCGAATAGAAGTTTGAATGAATCAATCGAGACACCGTAGAAAAACTTTCATCAATATTTATGCAACTGTTATTTCTACATATTACGATTTCTTGAACTCAAACAAATTATAATAATGCACACTTCAGCCATTACCATTGTGGCAACAACCGGTTCTGAATAAAACTTTTGAAATCATCTCAAAACATTGTACTTCATTATTATAATACAATATATGAACACCAATATGGATGTTATATCAAAATAGACAATAGCCCTTTGTTCAGTATTACGCCTTAGGAAATGCGTATTTGGGTCGCATGACCTATTTCTCCTTGGAGTCAGCTAGAATCCTGGCGCCAACCCCAGTACCCTTGGAATCAGCACTTTTCCAGTCAACAAGTGGAAACTTATAAAAGAAGAGGATCCCGGCATCTCAGTGTTCAGATGCACGTTCAGATGCTCGTTCAGATGCTCGTTCAGATGCACGTTCACCATCGAGTAACCGTTCCAATATTTAGGTGCATATTAATAAGTCTGACTGACATTATATGTTACCATTTTAATTTCTGTTTGTCAAATAAATAAAAAAAAAGTTTAAAGTCTGTTTTTAAAAAGTCTTTGGTGAATCCAAAGATATAACATGGATTTAGAAGTAACATATAAACAGTTGACCTCGATAAAAAAAGTTGTTCAATATCTTGGCAAATTGAAATACCTACTATACCGATGTCAATATTCATGAATAATGAATTTTCATCCAACGAAACTGTCAAACTTAGCTTTCTTCAGGGATCCATTTTGGGCCAATTTTATTCCTGATTTACATCAACGATTTAAGCTAACGCATGTTACCGTACAAATGTATAATCTTCCATAAATCTGACCAAATAGTAAATAAGTTAACAGAGAAGAAGGACGATGTCTTGGACCATGCTTCAAGATAGAGATAGATAGAATATATTTTGTTGGTGGACAGAACCAAAAGCATGTAGGCCTCTCATTCGGTCCCGTTTTGCAGTCACTGCTGCTGGGAACTGGTTCAATTTTGAAGTTAGCATTTCGTGAGGGAAAGATGCCAGACTTCTAACCGATATACCGGGTGATCACGAGGTGAGGTACGCCCCCTAATTTTTCTAATTTTTCAGCACTTCCGGTTTAACCGGAAAAGTTATGAATTATCCAAATAAAGTTAAAAGTTTCGGAGAATTCTGAAAGGGATCGAAGATACGGGATGTTTCATTACGAGTGTTCTCAAAATTGAATATTCTTAAATAGATGCGGCTGGAACCTACGAAAGCTAAGCAAAAAATCAAATCTTTTCATTCAAGTAATCTGATAGCTCTTCATTTTTCAATACGACAATGTGAGAAGAGAATGTTGCTATTTGAGAAATGGCAGTTGTGAGTATTTCTTTATGGGTACTACTCCGTTTCGAGAAAATTTTTGATAATTGTTGGAAAATATGGTTGCTGCAATTACATGAGAAGATCAGTTTTCAGCTGTATCTTACCTCGAACCTTCCTCTCGTATGTTGACGCCGTTCGTCAGTTGTGATGATTTGAGTTTGATGTTCATGGCCAACTTAGTTCAATTGAACAATCAACTGTATCTCCGCCATTTTTCAACCGATTTTCAATTTTGAAGAACAGTGTTATAACAAATTACGTGCTCTTTCGGATAATGAGAATTGTATAGGGTGTCGTTTGAAAAAAAAAGTTTGGGGTCACTTTCGGTTAAAATAGAAGTGGTGAATTTTCGGTAATGGGGTCAGAATATGCGTATTTGTGTAATAAATCGACTTACCAAATTTGAAACCTGTATTTTTAAAACCATAGAAAAATTTGGGGGCGTACCTCACCTCCTGGTCACCCGGTATACCTATACCCTTCTCACACTCTCCGAGTTCAGAACGATGCTCCTGAGGTGCGCTTCCCGTATTGCTGCCACTGCTGGGCACTCTGTGAGGATGTGGGAGGCTGACTCCTCATCCTCCAAGCACTATCTATAATGTTGAGGTGCTTGTTAAGATGGCAGTGACCCATCAGGAGCCCTTTACCACTATTCTGATTTCCTTTCTGCTCATTGAGAGCAGAGTTTTGGTTCTCCTAGTATATGTGGAGTTTCGATTGTCTCATGGCTGAGGTTTCTCTCCATGCATCCTGGAATTTGAATTCCAGGATTTCGTTCAATTTTGAGACGCTCCATGATCTAGAAACTCCTGTGATAGGTTCTGGTCCAATCGTTCAGCTTTTCGCAACTTGTCTTGCCAGATTATCAACCTGTTCGTTTCCGGGCATTCCGGTATGACCGGGGACCTTATTTGCTGATCGTCAATGCGCTCAGACACCAGCAGTGAACCAACTCTGTATGAGGTGAGGGCCTTGATCGCCGCTTGGCTGTCGGTACATATCGTAATTTGCTGACCGTGATAGCCTCTGCCGATATTTTCTCTTAAACAGGCGAGTACAGAGGCAAAATTTTCCAGTTCGTACCAGAGTTCCTCTCTCGGAGATAGACCGTATACCCCGGCGCCGTCTGATTCACCCATCCTGGAGCCAAATGTGTACCAAATTACCAAATGATCTTAGAGGTGGAGATCGGGCGGTGCTCGATCCGCCTTCCTTTATGGAATGAATGAAGAGGTACAGTGGAAGCAGTGCTATATGAGTGTCTCCAACGCTCTGGTGGGTGCACTTATTATCGCAAGGCAGTCTAGTTTTTGTACCCTATCTAATTGGTTCAATATAGAGACAAAACACAGTAAATATATTTTTTCAGTAATAACATTGTTGATAACAGTCGAAATACCAAGTTGTATTATCATCGACGACAATTTATCCTGGTCTTGGCAGAATTAGCAAAAAGAAATTCCGAGAATATTTTTGCCGTCAGGCAACTTAGGAAAGGAAGAATTTGATCTTGATGCTTTGAATAGTACATACTTTGTACTGTTGCAATCTCATTTGATGGGCTACTTTCATCAGAAAATTCACCCTATTCCTTGATAGTATTCTTGTTTCAGAAAAAGATCATAACAATAATATTGAATGCTGACTACAGGGAACATACTAACTCCTTATTTATGAAGATTGGCCTATTACCGTTACCTTCGTTGTACATCCATTAGATATTTGGATTTCTATGGTTATAGAACATGGGATTCGTATCTGCTCATACGACCTCAATACTGACTATATATGAAAAACCATGTTAATTTGCATATAATTCACCAGATGATTACACCGAAACTTCTATTCATTCAAATATGAATTAAATCGTTATTTCTTGAGAGTTGCTTCTATAGTATTGAGTACTATTATATGAACTAGACTTTTCCCCTTATTTTATATATTTTTAACTACTAGCTATAACAACGTATATAGTGCGGCTTTTAATAGCCCCTCCCTGTTAACCTTTGGACGGTTTGACGTACAAACATAAAAAAAAAACATTCAGAGGGTTTCACCGATACTACTTTTTGAAATATAACACATTGTGATTGCTCGATAGATGGCACATCAAGTAAAAAAATTTAAATGGCATGTCATGTGTCGCATCTGAATTTTTTAGATTTTCGTTTTTACGTTTTTTCACAATATGCATTTGAAATGTCAGAATAAGTGCGGATCTGGTGAATTTGAATCCCTTACCTTACCTGAGCACGATAACTTTCTAATGGTTTGGTGTGAGAAAACGGGACAGAATTTTTTTTGAATGGAACGAAATTCTAAAAATTTTAGATGGTTGAAAAGAGAATTGAATTATCTTTTCAAAGATGTGACACATGACCCCCTATGCCATTTAAAATTTTTTAGTTGATGTGTCCCCGTGATATCTATCAAGCATAATGTGTTTCATTTCAAAAAGTAGTATCGGTGAAATTCTCCAAACAGGTTTTTTATGTTTTCATGTCGAACCGTTCAAAAGGTAATGGGAGGGGCTATTAAAAGCCGCACTGTATAATTTTAATTTGTAAGAACAGTTCAGTATTTGTATTTGTCTGTAAACTATTTTTTATTGAATTTTTATTATTTATCTGACTTGCAACGAACATATAATTTTGAGAAATTTTTTTAATTCTTAGACTGATATAGGGTTTTCTATATCTAACTACAAAGCTTCTCGACACTTTAAATTTCATGACTGATAGCGATATATTTAATCAAGTAGACGAAGCCAAACATTTGACAGAGGTTTGTTTGGAATAGGTTTTTGACTAGAATGTCATTTGTAACGTCATGACTTTCCTCGTCTATATGCTGAACAAAATGAAAAATTATTACAATTACATTCAATTGTTGTGGATATTATTCCCAAATATTTCGAAGCTTCTTGCGATAAGCTACTAAATTTTTTTTTACGGGTTTCTGGTATTTCTTGTCGTAATTCCAAATTCTAAGAATTGTGCTACTATTCTTGATTTTGATTTGTTTATTTTAAGAAAGTTTGGAAAATATTTCACTGTGAAGGTCTTGCCTATGCAAATCCTTTACTTCATAGATTTTTCAAAATATTTTTGATTTGCTATGTTTAAATAATTGAAAAATTGAAAATTCCTCCTTGATAAACGTTGCGCCAATATCTGTGGATGTAGTTGATAATTTGTATCTGTTAGATATTGGCCTAATTTTTTATTTCTTGGATATGTTGTGTATGGAGAAGGGGATTTCGACGTTGTTGAAATTATTACTTTAATTCATTTCATACTTTCTGGCACATTTTTTTCATACTTTGTTCAAAATCATTACATATTTTGCTTCTTAAAACTGTAACAATGGCTTTTTCAAATTCTATCTTGAGTGAAGAAAAAAATACATCGAATATTTTATTGAATTTGGGACTGGTATGCTTCTGTACCATACGACACTATGTATATGATATCGTGGGGAATGAGCTTATGTAGGGAGTAAATTTCTTATTTTCCAAAATTCCTTTCGATGTTGGCGGCTATGAGTCGATAAATTAGTATTTTGTCAAGTTTCACTGAGTGCGGCACCAGCCCGGTCATTTCCACCTGCTGAAACAAAAAAAGTCTACTAAAATAATGTACAATCACGTAGAACCAATTTTGCGGCATTTGTATTAGTTCAAAAGCCAAGTCGAATCTGGTATCTTACGGTTAAAACAGTGTTCAGTCATAGGCGTGGAAGTGACTGAATAATTTTTGTCTAGTGGGGAAATCTGTACAAATTCGAGTTCGAATATATTATGCCAGAGAGGTATCAACAATGTTGAAAGAATACGGGGTACCCTTCTCTCTAAGCGTTTCCACCAGGTGGAAAATAAAAGGCAAACATCTGTCAGAAAACAACTACTTCCCTGGGTAATACCACGACGGACATTGAACTACAACTGACAGATATTTGTGCAACGTTCTTCAAAGAAGACCCAATTGCAAGTGCTTGTCTCGTAATTAAACAGCAAATTATTCTTCATTTGGCTGGAAATGACCACCTGCAGACATGCATGTTTCCAGGTTTATTGCCTCTCATCAGTGACAGGGTAGGTCGGACAACATTATAATTGTCCTGATGTCCCTGCCAAATGAATAATAATCAACTGTTTAACTAATATTTTCCCACGGATAACACCACGATCTACAACCAAGTTGATCGAAGCGCCATCCGCACGGAACAAGGCAAAACACTCCCAAGTAGCACAGTCTCCGGGAAGGGAAATCTGTAAAAATTCGAAAGAGTTCGAATATATTGTGCCAGAGAGGTATCAACAATGTTGAAAGAATACGGGGTACCCTTCTCTCCAAGCGTTTCCACCAAGTGGAAAATAAAAGGCAAACATCTGTCAGAAAACAACTACTTCCCTGGCTAATTCCACGACGGACATTGAACTACAACTGACAGATATTTGTGCAACGTTCTTCAAAGAAGACCCAATTGCAAGTGCTTGTCTCGTAATTATTCTTCATTTCTGAAGTCAATTCCATTGTTTCCACGGAAATGATCTCCGAACAATGTTCTAATACAAATCATTGAATTTTTTTTCGTAGTTTGTAGAAAAAGTTAAGGCTTCTAAGGCCTCATCGCAATCATATAACAACTATACGTAGAAAGTGCGCCTTTGTAAACAAAAACTTGTCCCTATCACTATATGTATACGGTTAATTTAAAGAAATTTGCTTTGTCATTTTTTGGAACACCGAAGATGGCCAAAGGGCCTCTTTCAACAATAAAAACTGATAGTCACACGCGAGACAAGGTGGCCGTAGAGTACCTACCGAAACAACGAAGCGTCGCCAATCGCCAACTGCGATCGAACGCCTTCTTCTGCCGATGAGAAATCGTGATCGTTTTGCTAATTCAATTTTGGTTTGGTTTCGTTCACGGTCCTGTTTTTCTTGAGAGGAAGAAGTGAATGTCATCAGACGAATAATGAATGATATTTTAGTAGGCAAGTAATTCAAAAAATATTAGTTAAATTTTTAAAGATAATCTTGAAATGAATGGTGTCTTAGGAAATATAGGTACTTAGTTACGAGTACTTGTATAAATATAGGTACGTTGGATATAATACCCGTCGTGGAATTAACCAATGGAGTAGTTCTTTTCTGATAAATATTTGCCACAGCCTACGATATGTATATATGTTGAAGAAGACTCGTCCCTAGAGCTCTCAGGAGTGCCCTATGTATGCCGATTGGTGACACTTCTGCATAAGTTTTGTTATTCAAACACTATACATATATATTGATGGAGTATGGTGAAGTATCCATGTTCATTGCGACTTTGTTGGTTTATTCTTCTGTGGTAGTTACTATTGTAGCATTTCTCCTACCTTTTCGTTTGCTGACCTCATATTTGTAGACTTCACAATCATTACTCCAATCACTATGATCTACATGGAGATGTAGATTCCTTTTTAATTTTTTCATCCTACAGTTTAACAGTTAATGCATCTGCTATATTGTTCTGGCTACTGAAATAATTTTTTTCTTGTTCTTTCAAACATTTTGGTTAGACTAACGTGTTTCTGCAAAAGTGGGCTAAATGTCCAAATCATTTGAATCATCTTAGTATATTAGATTTGACTTCATACACTGAAAGAGTTGAATCCAATGTTTACACCTACTCCACAGTTTTTCACCAGTTTCGTCTTGTGTACCCACTATTACTGTGACATTTCCAAACCCTTTGTTCCTCATATTCATTCATTGAGCTATTTTCGAATCTATCTCTTTTTCCGTACACTCTTCATTATCAACACCACAATTTTGATTTTTTTTTTCTTTCCTGTTTGAGCCGAGAAATCATACTGCACTTTATTAATATTTCTCCACTTGCAGTGTTTAGGAATAGCCATATTCATACTAATAATTCATTTGAATTGATAGCCCTTTTAAAATCTGACATCAGTTTTCTTTGGATAGGTTTATGTGTCGATGATGGAGATTTGTTTGTGTTTTCTTTGGCATGTGATGTTCTGTATTTCATGTCTTCTTGACTTTACTGAAATAAAATATTCAACAATTTTGGTTGGTTTTGTTTGTATTTGCCAGTTATTTTTGCCATTTAACGTTGGGGTTTCTAAAGAGACCTTTTTTGTATTTTTAATTATATCACATAGCTCCTTCACTTTTACTTTCAATAATAATTCATTTTGTTTCATATTTAATTATAATTTGCTTGAGTTAATTTTCTTCTTTCCGCCATCTCAATGTATAACTTTGTTGATTACTAACAAGGATTTTCTTGGACTGCTATGAATTCTTTCACACCTTCATTCCCATTAACCGCACAGCAAACAACCCTGATTTAACCAATGAAATAATTTTAATTTATCAAGGTATTTTCCGTTATATGTTTTGCCACAAATTGAACAGTTCTGTATTGACTGTTGGACTTTCGCCGATCTTGAACGGTTGTGAGACATAAGCTAGTTCAGTAGGTGAACAGTTTTGATATCTGATGACGATCACTCATAAATCCTGAGCGTTTCAAATATTCCATAAGCCCGATGTTAATGCCTTGTACCTTCGAGATAACAGATAAGCAGTACGATAGGTCTATATAGTTGCTAAGTAGGGTCTTTTTTTTTGAGACTGGTTGTACTATAGCAGATTTTCAGTTGAACGATAATTTCTCCTAATTATAAGAGAGGTAGAATCATTTGCAAAGAACTAGTGTTAGTTCGGAAGTACTTTTCTTGAATATAATCGGCAGAATTCCGTCAGATCCACTAGCTTTGTTGATGTTAAGACCCTATAAAATGCGTTTGATAGTTCATTCATGGAAGGTAATCTCAGGCATGTGTCTGTCAATTGGAGTGATGTTCTTGGGATCTTTTCCAATTGATCTAGGGTAGAATTTTTGGAAAAAATATTCTTCCTGGGGTTTGGGACGGAAATGAGCTGTAAGTGAACAGTATACTTCTTTAGGGGTCAAGAAAATAGCTTTTTCTGTGCAGTCATACACGGGAAGTCGTTCAAGCACGGAAAAAACATTCATCTACCTCTTAACCGCAGATTGTTAAAAAACATTTCTGCATATCGGAAGCATACTGTTCTAAGTTCATATCAGGTAATTTTTACGTTATATTTAGTTTTACTCGCAGTTTTTCAATTTACATATTTAGAGGTATAAATACTATGTAAGTAGACATTAAAGAAATAGAGATAAACGTAAAGATATTCTCAATTCCTTTTTCAAGAGCACATTGTAATAATTATCATAATTGATATGTGGTTCTTCTAGGGAAACAACAAAATGGACTTAGGACAGTGTGCTTCCCGTACAAATTTATTTTTGAAGATGAACGAACAAAAACATGTATTTTTAATTTTTATCAATTGAAATATTTATGGTACAATTTGTGTTGTAAATAGCTAATCCTTTAGCAGCTACATCATTTTTGATAACTGTTGTTGATAAAGTTGGTTTCTAGAAAACTGTCAATAAAACATTATTTTATTTTGACATATTGTAAAAGCGTTTCCAGATAGGTAGTTGATGGAGTTGAAGGTGCTTCTTTATTAGTAAAGGTATTCAGTTTTTGATTTTTTCCCACTGCTATGTATCCTGATGTTGGCGTTGTTTTTAACGTGAGTCGTGCAAGTACGGAAAAAGCATTTATGGACGTGTAATGAACGATATTTTTCATTATATCTACCTGAAAACCACAGATTGTTGGAATCATTTATTTTTAAAGATGAAGGAACAGAAACATGATCGTTTTTTCAATTTCTATTAACTGAATTATTTATATTTATTCTACTCTAGAAGCTACTTCATTTTCGATAACTGCATGTAGTTGATAAAGTTTGTTTCTAGAGAACTGTCAATAACATATGTTTTTATTTTGACATTTAATAGTGTTTTCAAATGGGTATAATGAAAATATCTATAAAAGACCAAAACGAACTACATCTCTTTGGGCACTCGATAAGTTTCGACCGTATCGTGACATTGTGAGCCTATTTCTAATATTTGATTGTGTTTTTGTACATGTTTCTAGCTTCCACTGGTTCTAATTTTATCTCTCAGGGCCCGGATATTTGTACCATCCGTAGTATGCTGCCTGCTTGAGGGCGACAAAACTGGAGCAGTTTTTGCTGAATAATGGTATATCAGGTGATGTTCTTGTTGATATGCTTGGTATATACATATGTTTGCTTCCAGAGAATTATCCTTTCAGAAATTCTTTCAGCGCATTGTGTTGGATCTCCAAAACAGAAACACCCAGTCGTCTGATTTGTTAAAGTTGTTGAAATTGTTATTTCCGTAAACCGGCTGCAGTCTTACGTTAACCCTCAGAGGACTCTGAGAGACGTGTGCGAGCTAGAAAAGACGTAGCCCTTACCTTTTCAAACGTGGGATCCCATGCACGGGACCGGTGACCGCACTGGAATTCAATTATTGGATCAACAAGCGAACGCTATGCCCACCCGCCAGCAGAGCCCACATTGTAGTGCCCTGTGAGACGGGCATCAGTATTGTGCAGCTCGATATTATAAAAAAAGTACAAACAGTGGATATGAGGTGTCGGAGGTCATAAGGGGAGTACAAAAAGTTGTCTCTTTTGACAGGACTTACCATGGGGCTATTCCTAGTCCGACATAATAAGGTAATACAGTTTCTCTCAGTTGCAACTAAGGACGTATGCACTAGGACCCCTACATGAAATCAATCCATTGAAATTGAGATTTTTTTTTGCTGAAGGAGAGGAAATCTTTTATAGAGAAATATTGAGTCTCCAAGCTCAATAAATATTCTGTGAGACTCTTCTTCAGGCATACACTAACTAAAAGCTCCACCTCTGTGTAGGGCCGGTCAGACTTAGTACCCGATCTGATACTTTTGTGCCTTGTATGAGTTTGTACAAGTTTCGTATTGGGTGGAAACTGTATAGTTCTGAGTTGCCAGATGCCTGTCTTTTGCGGTCTAGAGCTTCGCAATAGCACAGTATGTGCTTCACGCTTTCTGGATCCTTACCGCATAGTCTGCAAGTCAGGTCTCCATCGTATTACCCAATTTTTTTGAGGTGCTCCTCCACTGGTGCATGTCCAGTCAGGAGTCCCGTAGCGGTTCTCAACTGGCTCATGTTCATCGTTAATAGGTCAGCCGTTTTTTTTTTACAAGGTCCTTTCATATATTCTTTTCCGTGTTTGTTTCCTAGGATATTATCCCAGTATTTTTTGTACTTGTCCCTGAGCCAGTACAGTCTTTTTCAGATGCTCTTACTGTACACTTTGGTACCCCTAGCATCTGCTCTTGGTTTGGAAGCATTTCCGATCCTCTTGGTGCAAGTTCGTTTGCTTTCTCATTGCCAGCGATTCCGTGATGACCTCGGACTCATATCAGTTTGACTAAATTCCGGCCTGACAGAGTTCTCAGTTCTTCTTTGTAGTTCCATACCAGTTTGGACGATACTTTCTTACTACACAAGGCCTCCGTGCCGCTTGATGGGATGCTGATTTGCGAGTTTTCAACGTTTCTCCAATTATTTTCCTTCCCGCATTTAAGGATGGCGTACACTTCTGCTTGGAAGACAGAGGTATGGGTGCCCAGTGAGTAGCTGATGCCAATACCCGAATGCCTTTAGAACACTCTTGAGCCCGCTCCAATCCCAGTCTTGAATCCATCTTTGTACCAGATTTTTCCCTGTAGAATGTCCTTGAGCTGTAAGCCGTTCCATTCAGTTCTATTTGGAACCATCACTCTTAATTATTGGTTATTGAAGGAGTTTCGGAATGTGGTCCGTTCTCATTCCTAGCGCGTCCCCGATCACAATTCTAGCCATTCTCATGTGTCCCGTAGCAACGTTCAGGTTGGGTGCGATCTGCAGTCTGGAGGCACCAAGCCTTGCCTCGCCCTGAACCACAAAGTGGACAGTTGGCAGTCCCAGGACTGTCTCCATCGCTGCAGTTGGTGTTGAATTGATGGCCCTTGTGATTTGAAGACAAGCCAGTCCCCATTTTTTTTTCCAAAAGTGCGACTGGCTATCACTAGTGAAGTCACCGCTTTTTCGGTTATTTTTTCTATATGCTGGTTCCAGGTCAGCTTGGAGTCTAGTTTTACTCCAAGATACTTGACTTTCCCCTTCATCTGTATGTCCTCCCCTCGATGTTGTATGAGATCTATGCCCTCTGTTTTTCGTCCATCTCGTGACAAGGTTAAGAGCCTCTGCATGCGAGCTCTAACCGTTGTATTGAATTTTCCCTGTGCTGAGACCACGATATAGTCAGCATAGCCAAGGGGTCGATGCCCTGCTTCGTTCAGTGCTTCCAGTAACGAGTCCGCGATCAGATTCCACAGACGCGGTGATAGAACTCCACCTTGTGGGCATCCTCTGGTCGCTCTGGCTACTACGGTCTCCTCTAATGCAGTGACGTGTATATCAGTCGGTTTCTCAGCATTGACTCTATCCAGGCCACACATGGTTCCTCTATGCCTGAAACCTCTAGTGATTGAGTTTGTAGAGGTATTGACGAACGCTTCTTCTATGTCTAGAAAAATAGCTAGCAGTACCTCTTTATTTTCTAGCGTATTTTCCACCCTCGTTACTAGTTGGTGGAGTGTTATCTCCGTTGAACAGCCACTCCTGTAGGCATATTGTTCGCTGTACAGTAGCCTTTCCACCAGCACACCGTCCCTAATATGTCTATCAACTATAGCTTCTCCAAAGTTTTGTGTTCAAATGACATAAGACTTATTGTTTTTAGGGACTGTGCTGAATCCTGTCCAGCTTTTCCAGGTTTTGTATAAGGGTAATGCGATGGTTGAAATGTTAGTTTCTTATATGATATAAAATATCGATGACTTCCCAACTTAACGTCTAAAAATGCGCATATTAACCATAACACGGTCGAGTAGTCTGGGCGTTGACCGGATACATTCCAGTTATATTGGTTCCTGGTGTGGGAGAAGAAAATCTCAAATGTATCGGTATTGACAGACGGACACAATCAAGCAGTGTTTAAAAGCAAGTGTGATTTGGGTGACTTAGATGAATTCTAGCGTCTAATTCATGGGATGGTAAAAATAGTAGCTTTCTTCTACCCATACTGGCTGTGGCTGTGCAGTGTCTATGAGGGTATACTGTTATTATTCATCACACTCCTGAGCAATTCATTTATCTCTCAGTGAGTAATTTAATCTTAAATCAAATAAGGATATGAACATCTCACAACTCAATTTTACAAAACAAAGAATTTCGATCAGGAGAGCCAACCACATGAAATAAATTCGTTTTCACATTGATTTACAGCGAGTTGTTATATCGAGATCGTATGTGCTTTCATAATTTATGATTTTCTATTTTTAATTTCGCATTACAAATTGAAAGGGTTATATTAGGCACGGTCTCAGAGTTATGGAAGACAGTGGCGTGAATTTTCATTTCTAAACGAAGCCACTGACTGAATTTCCATTCATTTCAAAGTTTGGTTATGCCGTGGAATATGAATGGCTTCTATATTCAAATATCAATTACACTTACAGTTATTCAGATGAAAAAAAAATATATTCGAATAAACTGAGAAAGCATCAAAGAAGTTAAAATGTTCAAGTATTTGGCAGTAGTCATTGATAGTCAAATAAATTTTAACAGTCACTGTGAGAATATAAAAAAATACGCAAAAAATAGGTTTCATGTATAGGCTTGGAGACAAAGTATCTCATAATACAAAATTTTCTCTCTCAATAATGAACAGATAAGTATGCTTCAAAAATTCCAAAATCGTGCACTGAGAGCTATTTTGAGTTATAAAAGGCGTACTCCAATTGATGAACGTCAAACAAAAAATTTCATATAAATACATTGATTTTCATTTTAAAACTGAGAAATAAAATGTTAGCGTCTTATTTATCAAGTGAGCCCGTGGGCGCATTATGGCCCGCGGGCGGTAAAGTAGACAATATACTAAAATTGTCCATATATACCTACGCACATCATTTCACGGAAGACCTACCACGAAACAATGAATTCAGTTCAATAAAGAAATACTCATTTAACAACTTTTATTCATAATCTACATTAATAAATATAGGTAGGTATAACATATCATCATTATCAGATATACATTATCTGGAGATTCTTTTAGAAAAAGTTCGATTTCATCCCTATTCAATATTTTGGCTTATATCCATCATTCTTCCGTTTCAGAAATGCTATCAATTTTGGAAATTTGCTTATGTTTATAATATTATACAAATTATAAAGCCTTCGGGCCATTATCCACGCCGCAGGCCATAAACGCCTACTTTACGCCCTACATAAATAACTATTATTGTAATGAAGAGCATTGTGCTAATAAAGTTTGATATATCTACAAATTATTAACCTTGCTATATCCCCAGATATGAATCATCGTTACTACAGCAGAGGATACAATCACAAGTGTTTCCTGTTGCCAACTAGCAGAATTTTGTTTCGATTTGGACAGGGGACCACCTGCAGACTGGTTTCGAGGTTTTGTCTCTTATCAATTCAATATGAAATTGGAATAAAACGACCATCGAATAAAAATGTAAACGACAGAGAGGCAGGTATGCAATTAAGTATTACAAATAATAGTACCTACTCCCAGTAAACAAATTTCTGTTTCTGAAATGTTTATGAAACAGTGTTAAGCTACATTTCCACCGGAGGAACATTGAGAAACTTTTTTGTTGCTGTTGCTTGTTTTCAAAAATGTTCCAAAATGTTTCTAAAAGTTTCTTAAAATTTCCCTATGTTTCGGCAACAAATGTTGACTGTTGCTACTTGTCACCTGTTTCCATTTCGAGCGGTAAACTTCAAAGGAAAATAGGGAACATGGGTAAACAAATTCGTGTGGAAACGCCGAGATTGCAACTTGTAAGCAGTCGTGTCGCAGACGTTTTCAGTGTTCAGTGTAACCTACGAAAGTGAATAAATACCTATATTATTGATGATGTCCTTCAAGTGGACAAATGAGTTATCTGCCGAAGTAATTGAAAATTATAGACTTTATGAGTGTCTATGGAAGTCAAGGCTCGCAAATTTTAAATGCAGAAACGCAAAACACGATGCTTGGACAGCATTGGCGGAAAAAATCGGAACAGATTCTCATGAAGTGAGACGAAAGATGAAAAATTTAATTGCCCAGTTCTTCAGGGAGCGAAAAAATATCGTGCAATGAAGAAGTCGGGTGCTGGTGCATCCTTTACTTCGAAATGGTTCGCCTATGAAAGTTTGCTGTTTCTCGCAAATAAAAATAAAGTACTGAAATGTACCGAGAAAGGAATTAGGATGAGGTACGTATGTTATTTATTTACTGAACAATAAACAGTGTTTTTTTTATTCACATATTTTTTTTTACTTACTACTGTTTAATTTCTACAATATTAGAAATTATTTTGCCACGATAACATTCTTTCAGGTGACATGAAATATCGTGCAAATTCGTCTCTAATTTGTTTAGCTTCTAACGTCGAATTACGTGCTTGTTTTCGCAGTGGTAGGAACATAGTGTTATCGCCTATTTCATTTCTCCACAAACCTGGTATCATTTCCCCTGTGTTGTCTTCGAATGTGCCGGAAGGAGTATATGATGTTCGTGAACTGGAGCTACGTCTCAGGAAATTATGGAGGTATACACAAGCCGTCACAATTACTTCGGTTTTATCGGGTTCAAGTAGTATCGGTTTTCTCAATACTCGGAATCGAGCAGAGATAATTCCAAAAATGTTTTCAGAAATTCGCCTTGCCCTCGAAAGGCGGTAATTAAAAATTCTCTTCCATGAACCCTTATCTTTTGTTCCAGGATAAGGCTTAAGTAAGTTTGATGAAAGAGGAAATGCGTCGTCACCCAAAAAAACGAATGGAACAGCAGGAGATCTTCCTGGTAGTGGCTCCATTTTAGGTAAATTAAGTGTATTTTCGAATAACATTTTCTTAAAACGAGTATTGTCGAATACTCCTCCGTCAGAAATGCGACCTTGACAACCCACATTAAGATACTATACCTCATAATTAGCATTGGCCACAATAAATAGCACAATACTGAAGAAGGACTTATAATTGAAAAATTCACTGCCGCTGTTCTTTGGTGCCTGTAACATAATATGTTTGCCATCCATAACCCCGGCACATCTTGGAAAATTCCAAAGACTGTTGAATTGTTGTCCTATGATTATCTACTCATCTGTGGTCTGAGGCATCTGTAAAAAAGAATAAATACAATAAAAAATAAATGAAAGAGTAATAAGTTCGTGTATTTTCAATGTTTCGTTATACTATTATCATCATCACGGGAATACCGATCATAGCGCAGATCTATACAGTTTTTCCTTATAATTGGCCACCATCTGCCACCCCTTGTCTAACCCTCCCACCCCTAGATATTACTTCGATTTTTTTCTTTCCAGGACGATACTGATCGAACATTTAGCAGCGACACTGAGAACGAAAGTGAACCACATCTTAATTCCATTCTGACTGAGTCTCCCGATCCCGATGGAGCAGCTACCACAGAAGAAAACATTCCTTTGTCCATAGTTGAACAGGCAAACGAAGAAACCGATACTGGCGATACCCAAGAAACACGTGTTGACGACGCTATCAAAAACAAAGAGGTCGAAAAAACGAATGAAACCCCTTCAACGAGCGGTATTCACTCAGCAAGCCAAAAAACTAAACACCTCTTCAAAAGTCCAAAAGCATCTAAGTCTTCAAAGAGAAAAAAAAAATGGCTGGGGAACTTGCAGATGACAGGCAGGAAGAAGCCTATCTGGTGATCAAACGGTTACTGAATAAAACACCGCGAAATCGTTTTCAAGTATTCGGGGAACTGGTTGCTAACAAAATTGAAAAACTCAAAACTGAGGAATCCCAAAATACTGTAGAGCATTTGATCAACAATATTTTATATGAAGCATCTTTGGGTCACCAGTACTATTCGTCATACTCAAATGCTTCTTCGACCCCATCCTCAATTACAGTAGCATCCTCACCGATGCCATCGCCCACTTCCCATTGTGACTCGGAGACACCAAACTATTTGTTCTCAATTGAGTCACTCTCATCACCACTACAAGACCAAGAATCTACATTATCCAGTGCCATAACTAAAGCCATGTTAGTGCAGGGATTGATCATGATGTGGTTAATTTAATTTAATATGAATGTTATAAAAATTCATTTACAATTTATGTGTTACCTATAAGAGGTTTTGTGTTCCTGTTTGAATAAAATGCCTATGTTGAATAAGTGTGTCTTACCTTAACTTTATCCTGAAGAACTGCCACAATTGCTAGACATACTTCTGGTATTATTCTACTTATCATTGGCACCGAAATTCTAAACAACGAATGGTATGAGTCGCCTGTAGCAAGGAATCGCAGTGTGACAAGGAAACGTTCCGTTGGAGAAATTGCTTGCCTATAATTTGTATCCTCTTTTTTAATTAAGGGTGCAATTTGGCACAATAACCACTCCATATCGGTGCTAGACAATCTTACAAAATTTTTAACACTACCATTAGCTGTTCTTCCCGCATGTAAATCGTCTTCTTTCAATACACTAAGTAAGTGAATGCCACTGTATTGTTTCCTTTCATGGAGACTTGGCCTCACCCAGTATTTGTGTTTTCTTTTTCGCTTTCTTGAAGATATCACTAAAAACGCCGCCGCTGCTAACGCTACATCATCGTCTTGTTCCATATTCTAGTGATTGCCTACATGCAGTGGAAACACTGCTTACTCAAGAAACAATATGCGACTATTGACCATTTTAGTTGCTTTAGTGGAACCAAGAAGTTTACGTATGTTGCCATAAGTTTCTACCCATGCCAATCACCCACTCAAATATTCTTTAAAAAAAAGTTCTAATGCATGCACTCTACAAATATCTTGATCCTATATAAAATAATTCAGTGCCCTCTCACTAGTTCCAACCCAAGTTATGTAAAAGATGAGCCCTAAAAAGTTTTACTCACTTCTAGATGAACAAATTCAATTGAATATTTTATTGTGTGGTCACCATACAATCTCTTGTTCATAAAACAAACTGCAATTTTTACAGAGGGGGTTTATTCGGAAACCAAGGTGATACGTTAAAACAAATGTTATAATTTTTTTCACAAAAATGGAAATAGTGTCCTCCTGTAGGAAGATTGCACAAATAGATGTCACATATAAATAGTTGTTTGTATATAGGGGGAAACAGTTTTCTGACAGATGTTTGCCTGAAATTTCCCACTTTGTTGTCCTCTTTCGGACAGCCGTTAGCCCAGAGCCTAAGGTATCCGGCTGTGGAGCTTCTGGCTCGCATCGGACAGAGGTTCGAGGTCTCGATATGCGAGAATCTTTTTTCTCAAGTGCATCGGTTTCTTTAGGCGGTCACATGCCTTGTAGAAGAACAAGTGTGATGTAAGATTCCTAGATGCCAATCCTGACGTCTGGTGATAGCTTGGAGTGCGTACCGACCACCCACGGTGGTGCTGTAGGATTCCCTTCAGCTGAAAAGTGAATATACCACCAAACATTAATAACTCGCCACATCAAATAATAACAATAACCATCTCTAGCCTTTTATCAAGTTCTACAACAATTGAAACGGAAATATATTACTTTAAACGAGCACAGATGAATTAGTTTTTATTTTGAGTTTATCTGGACATTAGGGCCATTCGGATTCGAGAGGAACTTAGGCTAATTTCAAAAAATATAAACGGACAATTTAAAACAGATGAACACTAATAGGCATCATCACTCTCAACTATCTGACTCGTACAAGAAAAGTGTCGTTAATTCCAGCTACTATTTGCAATCTTTGCAGTTGCGGCATCAGCAGAATAGGTACTTTTGTTTATTTCAGGTCTGCTGCTGATGGAGCTTTGGAGAATACGTATAAAAAGGCCCTGCGAGGTCAAATATAGTTAGTTGATTTAGAAGATTCAACCAATAGTTAGTTTTGTTTATATTGTATGAGATTTCGAAAGTAATTGTGTTTTTGAATAATTCATATTCGATAGTTCGAATATAACAGACATATAACCCAACCTGCTAGTTATATAAGTAAAGTAGTTGATGCGTTAAGAAATTCCTTATATTCCTGAACAGATAATACCATAAATTCTTTCGCTACAGATCAAGACGACAAAATGCCTTGAGTGTGGTTTAGGTATGTGAATGATACCTTTATTCTATGGAACCAAAGAGACGAAGAACTTGAATCCTCCCTGCAACACCTGAACAACGGAAAGCCGTCTATAAAATTCACAGTGGAAAAGGAAACGCAGGGCGAATTACCCTTTCTAAATATGAAAGTGTCAAACAATAGTTTATAGGAAACCAGCCATATCGATCCAAGAAAGGAGAAAACTTCCGATCGCTTGTTGACCGTGCCCAGCCAACAAGTTTCATCACTGAATTGAGCAACATCAAGAAATATCCTCGACAAAATAGGTACTTACTACGAAAAAGCCAAAACCAGTAAGAGAGATGAACTCCACAGTCAAACATGTGCCTTTCCTATGTGAGATGTTTGTGAGAGAATACGGCGAATTAGGTCAAAGTATAATATCCGAACCTGCTTCAAGTCTGGTAACGATACGCAGCCATCTCACGAAAAGGAGACAACGTAAGCTACCAATAACAGGGCCACTAGATATCAGAATCGGGGAACACAACAAAAGTACCCAGTGAGAAGAAACGTTTGAATCAGTATTGGTCTGAAGTCGAAGTCGTCCATAAAGTAGATCATTGTTACTAGAAGAATTTCAGAAAAAAGGCTGCCTACGCAGTCATTCGAGTAAAGAGACTTGGAACATATGGAAACTTCTATTCGGTCAACTGGATCAGTTGAAGTTTCATCGAAGAGACACATCACATCAGAATTACAAGTCAACAACCAACTTTACACGCCCGCCGTGCGGCGCACGACGGAGCCGAGGGTAAATGGCGCCAAAAGCGCCAGGGCTATTTGAATTTCTTTAAATATTTTGTTGAAACTACTTCAAATTAAATAAAAAAAGATCATCTTCTAGCGCTATCATTTCTATAGTTAACTATGCCACAATCAGCTTTATGCTCATTTTCGAAATAATTTTCCCAACCCGGACTCACGGAGTGTTTCTTGTTCTGCTCGCGAGGGGGGGCGGTCTTGACCCATCGCGTGAGATCAGATTGCCAAATAGCCAGAGTGATGTGATGATTCAGACATCTTAGATGATTTGAACAGGGAATAGATGGCTTCAGGGCTGTCTGTATTGACCCATTCTTGCACTGATGAGATGCAAAACCACGAAACTAGTCTGTAGGTGGTCCTTCTGTCTGAATGCAAACAAAATTTTGCTAGTTAGTTACAACGAGCACTTGTGATTGATTCCTCTCCTCTGCAATGAGGAACATTACACGAGTATCTGTTGGATATAATTCAATACCCGTCGTGGCATCAGCCACAATCAGCCTACGATTTAGGCATATATGGAAGAACATTTTTGTGTTCGCTTATTGTTTGCCTTAAATAAAAAATATATATTACAAATATTTGTCATAATTTTTAAAGGTGAACATTGACATGTGGGGGATTGGGTGGTATTTTGGCTTAATAAGTATTTGGGTAAGGCGCCAATGATAATTTTGCACGACAGCGCTTGAGGAATTTGGCGCATCCCTTTACGCCGTCGTCACTCGCTAGGTTTGTCAGTATCAATCTGAAGACGATTGTATATAATAGCAATCAAACTCGCAGAAAATTTATTTTTCATCTTTTAGGCAACGGAAGTCCTGGATCATTCCACCCATATTGAAACTCAACCGAATTTCGCCGAAAGTCTGTCCGTTATACATCATCAATCTGTTTATCTCTAATTTTAAGAACTACCAAACCTCAGAAAAAATTCTCAATCAACCCATCTTCATCTCCGAAAACATTTCTCCCGATTCTCCCTCTAAACTCCATTAATCCCACACGTACGACAACAAAAAGAAGGACCAGATAAGCCTCTCGTAGGTCGCGTGTGCGTTTGGATACAATTAAAGATGTAACATTCTCCAGGGACTGTGAGCTGTGTCGCTCTCCGAGGGCAGGGCCATTCTTAGAGTCTTTGCGACGACGTCCTCTGGGAGCGCGGGACTGTCCCGTTCTGTTGAAATTTGTTTAGGAGAGCTTTCATTCGGACGAAGCGGTGTGGAAGTTTTGGGAGGATGACAATGCGGCATGCAGACGGATTACACTTGCATCTGCGATTTTAGAAACAAACGATTATTTCGGGACGGGACTTCGGTGAAAATAAACATCCTTCAAGTAAGTATTGATAATTATCCTGATTTATCATCTCCTGGCAATAGATAATTTGATGTTCGATATTATTCAACAACATAGGAGAAAATAAATAAGGTCATTTAACCATTGCCGAGCCCCCGTGTTATGAAATAACTAAAAGCGAAAGTAAATAATATTTTGTCATTGACACGAATCATCGACGACCGTCGATGAATAATTTTTTCGTATTTGCCACAACGAATATCAACAATAGAGTCCAAACGCTCATAATCCGAACACATTCTACAAACCAGCTGATTCCGCGAGTGGAGTAGACAACAATGTATGACTTTCTTCGGATCATCGCCGGAAATGATAGTCGGTTACTTTTGAAAATATTAGCTTGAGGAACAAAGTATGCACTTTGAATGTGTGTTGTCAAACATGTGAAAGCATTCCTAAATAATGTCACAATTTCAAAAAATTCAAAGGCCTTCCAAATAAAATGTTTTTTTCAAGTTAAAAAATGTTGTCGATTCGGGGAATTTTCAGAAACGAAAGGAGTAGAATTTATCTTTTGTATCAAAGCCAAGAATGAATCCCTATTTCGAGTATACTGTAAAATGCACGAAATAAAAGCTCTGACTATAATTATTACTGATGTTTAGTCCAATATACACAGATTTCTGCCAAAACTGAAGGATGGAGTGTGACTTTTCGACATCATATTTAATTGAAAAAAAATTGTTTACCAAAAAAAAATGGAGTTTTCTCGAAAAGTAGAAAGGCTATCGGAAAATGGCTTCGATAGAATAGATGAAATTACAAATTAGTCTTGTGATACTTTTAGAAAGCTAGGTTAGGTTATGTTCGGTGAGATTAATGCTTCATATTTGAAGCAAATCCGTCTTTTCGTCCTAAAATTGCCATGAGGAATAGCTGCCATTGCAGACAAGAAATGAGAATATTTTTTGAGGTTATGGCCACACATCTCATTCATGAATATTATGGAATTTTTTATTGTCATACTTGAACTTCTTAGAGCTTGATGCCCTGATTGTGTATATCTGTCGAAATTTTTTATTTACTTTGACGTCCGCCAGTTCATCAATATGTCTGTATGTGAGAACCCCCTTTCTCTGCTCACAGAAATAAATGTTTCCAATCCTGCTGGAGTGAAAAGACACCAATCCTGGCAAAATATATCTGTATTGTAAATTATGGTCTCTGCTGCCCCACGTACACGCTCTGTATCTAGTGTCGGGGACCTATATTCCTATCACGAGACTATGGAAGACCAAGGTGTTGAAGACACTATCCTGGCAGGCCATCATGAATTCGTTGGTCTCCGACTTTAGACCACTTGAGTAGCTGAAGGAGGTCCTCTGTCTTCGCAGCGTTGATGTGAGTTTTTTCTGAACGGGTTCCAAATCAGTGATAGAGTATGGGTTACCTCGTTCAGTGTCGAATACGGGACTAAGTTCATCGGCTGCATGGCCTGCTGCCTAAGAAGGAAATTACCTGATGGCTGCTTTTTCATGATCGCAGACTACGCAGAGAAGGGAATAAAAAGTCCTGATGACTTTAGAGGCTACATACAGTACCATTATGTTATGTAGATACTCCAAACTCCCCGTTGTCTAGGTAAATATAACCGTGAAATAGACGATTTAGGATGCAAGGTCCTATGAGTTTTTACGTCTAGTTGTAGCAGCTTCTCCTGCCATCAGCCTTCACCAACCATGTCGCCATCACCAGTAATCCTTTCATGGAAAAACCATGTGAGATCATTACCAAAGTCTTCACATTCTTTTGATATCACTTTTCACATATTTTTGCCAGGGCTTGTTCATTCAACGAACGGCAAAGCTTTGAAACTATCTCTGGTGGTGTTTTAGAAATACAAGATCACCAATTTTTACATACTTTCCCCCTGCTCTCACGATGTTGGTTATCCAAACTTTACAAGATTTGCTTTTCCGTTGGAAATAGAAAATTTACAAAAAAGGAATCGTAGTTCCACACAATTTGAACTGCAAAGCAGTTTGATAAAACAATTTGACAGTGTGCCGCAAGCTCAAGTCAACAAAAACAGCCAGTCACCCTTTTGGGTTATCTAAATTCTGTATAATCTACCTCATTAGCTTTAGGAATGCATTTTCATTGTTTAATTTTTTTTCAGAATCCAAATAGGATCTCAAATAACATTGCCTTCATATTGAAATATTTAATTACTTTTTCTATCAAAAAATATTCAAAATTATTGAAAATTATCAGTAATAGACATCGATTGATGGTTTTTGAGTTGATTATGCTCTCCCTATTCGTACATTGGGGTAATTATGTTTTTTTTTATTATTTATAAAAACTGTATTTAGGAGATTCAATAATGGGGATATAAGTTGAGTATGCGAAACTTCCATTACTTTTGATGTGATACCTTCGGGACCTGGATCAATTATTCTTCAATTGTGATATAGCTAATGTAATGCCATTAGTCATGTGTGAGTAATGGTGCTCTATTTTTTCATGCCTGCATATAGGATTATTACAACACACCAGCCATCCTTCGAAGTTGAATGAGAATGAAATGTATTTTTGTCGCTTACCTATCTCATGTAATGTTCCTGGCAACAATGACGAAAACGATGACGGGATAAACAAAACAGTCCCACACTAGACTGGGCGTGGTGGAGCACGGATTTTGAAAGGCCCCCCGTGGAGGTAATGGCGCCCCCCCAGGCCAGGACATTCGCCGAAACAGCAGATCGCAGCGGGAGGCAATGCGTCCTAGACCTCTGACCTTAACAACTAATAATGCCGCTTCATCTCGCTATATTTCGGCAGGATGAATTTTGAAAGTCTGTTGTTTCCCCAACTTTATGTTACAGAATGCGAAGCAATTGATACGCTTGTCAATATGAATATGTGTTATTTATGAGACGTTAAATGAATAGCAAAATTTATTTCGTTAAAGTTGTGACGAAGTAAGTAAACACCCCGCCGTAACTTTTGCCCTAGAATTCTGAATTTTGTAGAATAGATACATATAATGGAACCACCGTCATTTCCGGGAAATCGTAGTGGGAGGCAAGGTAATTTGATCAGAGCAACCATTTTACTACTATTCCACTTTGCCAATAAAAAAAATCAGTTCCTCAAAATCCAAATTTGTCTTAATTCTCATGGAAACTAGCACGTCATTCTGTTAAAATGAATGAAATAATGGATTACTGAGGAAGAAAAGGAAAATAGGACGAAAATGTCACTAAAGCTCAATATCTCATTGTGTGCAAGAGAGGGTAGTTGGGCATTTGGTGTAAAACTGTAACGCTATGTGGCAAAACCACAGAAACCAATTTACATCCTCTCCAACAAAGAGTTTATGCTTATTCCTATAAAGGTGATGCCATTGCTATAGCCATATAGCTGACCAGGAGAAGCTCAGTTATGATCTGAAAACTTGCGGAGAAGATATAAGAGAAAGTATACTGGTGAACAAAATTCTAATGACTGCCCGTAACTTTCAAACACTTCCACTCCGCTTGGGACAGTTGATCGAATAAAACGCTGAATAATCATAGCAGAAGAAGAATGACTAAAAAACTGGAACATCTGCGGACTTCCACTCCGCTTGGGACAGTTGATCGAATAAAACGCTGAATAATCATAGCAGAAGAAGAATGACTAAAAAACAGGAACATTTGCGGACGCATATTCGTATGAACTTTTTATCTTGAAATTGATCAAAGATTTGACACATGAAGTTTGTATAAGTATTCAGTAAACACCCTGTAGAGTAACTCTCAATCTATATAGCTTAGCCTCTAGCGTTCAGATGATCATCGAACAAAGTAGAAAAAGTTGTCATAGACGCGCTTGAGAAAGGTTTATCGAAAGTCAGCGAGCTCCTTGATTTCATCTTAAAACTACCCTATTTGTGTACTTACTGGCTGAATTCTATAATTCCTACAAAACTTTAAACAGGAGCGCTTCTCAGGATTCAACGCAGATTTGAAGGAATGAGATCATTTTTGGGGTTTCATGGCCAACTTTGTACGATTGAACAATCAACTGTATCTGTCGTTTTTCAATATATTTTCAATTTTGATTTCGGACGATCAGAAATATGTAAATGTTATTAGAATAGTTAGTATGTATGTTTCTAAATTCCTGGAAATGTATATTTCTAAAACTCATGGAAAAGTAAATTTTATAAGCTCTGTAAAATGTTGCTGATTCAGTCTCCGGAAATGCAGTGTGTATCCACCGGTTTTTCTGACGGTATGTTTATTGTAGAGATATAAATGAAAATAGTAATATAGAAGAAATGTATAGAACAATTTTGAGAAAATTGCATGGTGGACAGATGAAATCGACAAGTAAAACTGAAAAACAGGTAAGTAATGACAATTTATCTAAACGAAACAAATCAAATATATGAAATATACAAGGAGAAGAGAAAAACAATAAGAGAGATGGTACATCACGAAAAATAAATCAGAGGAAAGAATTTTGCAAACAAAAGAAATAGATAGTATATCGAATCTGAGCTATTTTACAAAACTTTAAAGCCGCTAAGAAAAGAGAAAGCTTAAGAAATAAATTGGATACAAAGTTAAGGCAGGAAGAAGATAACGAATTAAAACGATATAATAAATGAATGGAAATGATATTTCCAGTTGTTACTGGGATTAGATAAAAAAGTACAAAATGAACACAGACAAAAGAATGTACTAAAATAAAGTAACGAAACAATCAAAATACGAACTGGAAGAAAAAATCAGGGAATTGAAGAATGGAAAGTAACCGGTAACAGATAAATTTACAACAGAGATTTTCAAAAATCTAGGGGACCTTATATTTACGGTCAAACAAATAATTGAAAAGTTCTCACGGCAAGAAAAAGAGTTTAAATGGGATTCATAGGCCTTGAAAAGGCTTTCGATACAGTAAGAAGGGAGAAGAAAATACTAGAAGAGAGAGAAATTTACATAAAATAATAGGAATAATTAAAAACATCCACAATATCAACATAAATTGTGTAATATACAGAAACAAAAAATCAGAAGCTTTTCAACACAAGAAGGATTGACCTTCAGTGGGAAAACCAAGTCCTTTATTATTACCAATTTTTATTAATGAAAAAATTTGAAATTCTTCTAGCAGAATGGCAAAACTACTCGTGGGATATTAGAATTTAAGGAGAGCATTTGCAGATGATAATTGCAGAAAGAGAAAAGGATTTACAGAAAAACTTGAGAATTTGAAGTGCAATTTGTGAAGAATTTGGTTAAGTGGGAAGAACAAAAAGAGATAAATGTACAAATAAACGGAGTAGAAATTGAACAAGTTAAAAGATTTATTGGCGGTGGAAATAGAAGACAATGGAAGATGATAAATAGAAATCAACGATAGAGTAGAAAAAACAATGAATATAAATAAAGAAGAAATCTCAAAGAAAACAAAGATGAATGTGTTCAAAACAATATATCGAGTAATATTAATATTTGAGATAATAGAAGATCTTGACATAGAATCAACACTCAAGTTCATTGAAAACAAAGACAACTAAGCAGGTATGGTTATTTATAGAGGGTGAATGAATGATACAAAAGAGTATGGTAGTCAAAGATGCAAAAGAGGAGAAAAAGATGAACACCAAGACCAACCTGTGATGGCGTTATATGAAGCATATTGCAAAGGAAAGACAATGGGCGAAGTTCCTACAAGAATAAAATTTTTGTTTTGTTAGTAGAGTAAATAAGTTAATTTTTGAAGTTATAATATGAACCGATTATGCATTTTAAGGATGGTATAATGTAATTGATGAAAACCCTTCACCATATACTATGGTTACGGGGATTTCGATAATATATACTATGTAATATATTATATCTTTCGTCATAATGAGATGTAGACAACAACACTCCCTTTCTGAGGATTTACCGTTATACATTTTTCATCATGATCACATACAATTTCAACAAGACAACTTTTAGTGAACATGTGCCTCATTTACTTTTATAACTTATTACAAATGTTGATTAAGAGATCTAAAGTATTGTTTCGTTCTTCTATCGTTAGTCGATTATCATCAAAACTAACGTTATTTTCATGTATATGAAAAAAAATCTGCTGATAGTTATCCAAACAACTTCAAGTATCTCGATCGAGAACTCCTGATGTGATTATATGTGTGTAGTTATATAAAACTCTGGTTTCACAGAGACCCAACATGAATAAATATTGCAGGAGAGATATATAATATGGCCATCATATCGGGTACAGAGGTGGAGATGCGACAGACGCAGCAGCTCGTGAAATTACATAGCTACAGGGTCGCCCACTGCTCCCTCAAGCCCCGAGGATGAGGGCGCGATATAATATAAATCTTATTTTTACAAAGACGCAATTTCATCCTATTTCGTGGTTTCATGGATCCGTGACATATAGTTCATGCCATACGGGATATGCGACGTGCAACTTGTAACTTTGTGATATAAAATGGCCATGCTCATATTACTGCCAGGAGTAAAGGAATAGTGAGTCGATTATTTACATAATACTCACGGTCAAACACATGCCACATGTGGTTATTACATGTACCTACATAGAATTTACACTTTGAATACAAAATATGTGTTGTGTTGATTGCAGAAAGTTAAATAAACAACTGATGGTTAACCCTTTCCAGCCCTGTGATGCCATATGGCGTCTGAGATCCACATGTAAATACCTTTATTACTGCAATTTCCTTCTCAGTTATCTAGTTCTTACATTCTCCCATAAGTAGCGGTCACACAAAAAATTCAGTTTTATCGCAGATTACTGTGTTAAATTTGATTCAATTTCAACCTCTATACGATTGGTCAAAATGGTGTGACTACATATGGAGTCAGTGGGCATTCAGATAGAAAGTGCAGTGACAGAAAATGGAAAGAATTGCAAAGGAGCAAATAGAAAAAAATGGACACTGAAAATTATGAATTGAGTCATGATGAAGAAGAAAGAGATGAGAATAGAACACTGAGAATGTTATATTGACCTACGAGGAAAGAAATTGAGCTATTTTATTGCAAATGAATCATATTCACGCTAGTTCAATACAAATTTTTTTAACCCAGTTTTATTTTACTTTCCTACATTCCCAGTGACTCCATATGGCGTCAATTCATTTCGATAATGTGAAAATGAAAATTAATATTTTTTTCCCATAAATGTGTTTATTATTGCTTCAGTTCATGGAAAAAGTGAAAATACTTCTTGTTCTTTGGCTGGATAATAATTTGGGCTGGAAAGGTATAAATTCTCTCAAGAAAATTTTCATTGCCTGAACGGACTTGTTGAAATTAATTTATGATATTTAATAATTTATTGAAAGGTTCAGGAGGGTTCATGACTCCCCACTTTATGTCAGAAAAAATATCCATATCCAAAAAGGTGACGATTTACTGACAACGAATTTTTCTTGTCTATACCTACTAGGTCAGAATTAAAAAAATAGTAGGAGCACAATACATATTGTTATTTGAATGTGCATATTTTTCCGTTCAAAATTTATTTGGGGAAATCATTTATAATATCAGAGAAGTATGACATAGGTAATGAAAATAGAAATTCTTGGATATAACAAAACGGTTGAATTCAAATGGAAAGTATATACAGTTGTTTCTTAAATAAAACTTACTGTAAATACAGGATGACGAAAATAATGAAATTTATAATCCTATATTCCACCATTAATTTCCACAAAATAAATTATCATCCGAACAAGTTGAAAGTATTTGTATATTGTCAATTTTTTTTAACGAATGTAGTGCAATTTTTTTGTAATTTCTTAGCTTCTTGTAGTCAACTGATCCTAAAAAAGTTATTCAGATATTTGTTCGAGATCTTGTCTGGATTTCTTTCTCAACACCACCATACCTAACTTGGCGGACCTGGAAACTGCAAATGAGAAACTTACGAATCACGATGACACGAAGTCGTTGAAAGGTGAAATGACTAAAATGAACAACAAAAGTCACCATTGCTCTATTATCGGTCCAACTCGGTTATTTCCATTTGAAGAGCTTTTATTATCTCAGTTGCTCTTGTTATAAAGTCTTAGACACGGCCGTTGTAAATTTAATAATCTTCGGTTAGAATTTACAGAATAATTTTGACAGTGCACAAGTTACATTGTCGGTGTAATGATTTTAGTGAATGATATTGTTATTAATTGAATACGATAGCGACCGTTAACATGATTTGGATAGTTGAATTGGAGGGAATGCGATCGGGATATTGAAGAAAAACAGTTGTTAAATCGTCGACATTTTGAAACTATATCGTTTAGTTTACAGAACGCTGAGTATGACAATGTGTATATGGGGTAAATCGGTAAGTACTTGAATCAAAGGATAATAGAACATAATAGGGACTGCAAAAATATTCATAGCCTGCTGAAAACAGTAAAATATCCCACAAGTCTTGCAGAACATTGCAAGTCATCCCTCAATACATTCGATTTTGGCTCAGTATTATAGGACAGCAGACCATACTGAAAAAATACTTCTGAATGAGATGATTGAAATAACAATGCATGGAGAAAGGTGTGTCGATGAAAGATCCGATATTGAAAATTGTAACACCTCATATTTGAATCTGATACAAAAAATCAGATAACAATAATAGATCAGTTTATCTAACTTTTCCCATTTCACCAATCAGTCTTTTCATGTTAAAAAAGGAAACTTTCAACTCTGAGAAACACTCTTAATGTTGTCTTTTCTGAATACTGTTTCAAGTGTTTTTTCAAACGAGTGTGATAGTACATAATTAAATTTGTTTTTCTATCTATATTCCATTCGAGAATACCATTTTGATATGTACTTTTGTTCCTGTTCCTATACTTTAGAGTCTTGAAAATAAAACAGTATAGTTTCGAAACGTCGACAATTTTACAATTGGTTTTCTTCAATATCCTGACCATATTCCTGTCAACTCAACAATCTAAATTGTTATTAATGTTTGATTGTAGTTTACTGTCATGATAATAAAAAAATTGAGTATATAGGAGAAAATGTTGCACTGCTAATAGACGGTTTTGGCGCAATAAATAATATAGGATATTATGACTACAACAAAGATTTTGCTGCAGGCACAATGTCTTTCATAGTGAGAATTTCATATTTGTCAGCATAAAGCCAGGGATACATCTGAGAAACGTTGCCATTCGTTCGCATTCGCTGGTATTGCCATCAGTGCAGCTCGTTCGTAGCCATTCGCGGCAAAGTTGCTTGGTACTGAGCACATCAACGATGTTTCTGCTCATTTTCATTTACCAAAAACATTCACTAGCGTTCCACTCATTCGTGAAGATTAGTTGACGGTGTAAACATTTCGTGCACGTGTTTATTTACTAGTTTTCAATAAAAAGGTGTATTTGTTTGTTAGCTTCTCTGACGTATGTAAAAATTTGAAAGAGTTCAAATATGTATGTATTCTATGAGGCACAACTATTAACTGATTTTCACTCATATTTTTTCCTTCACAAACGAAATCAACCTTTCTCGTCGAATTACAGCGAAGTACTACAAATTATTTTCGTCACTGCCACATATGAACGACTAACAACGTTCGCAGACATTCGCAACTCGGATTTCCTTTTGATCTTTTGAGTTTACCGACAGACGATAGATAGAAATCGTTCGTTTGCATCGCTGGCCTTTCACCAAAAATGTATTCGTTGCAAATGACCGTCTACACTTGAACGAATACGAACGTATGCAGACGAATGCGAACGAATTGCAACGTTTCTCAGATGTATCCCCGGCTAACGGTTATTACACTTTGAACTGTTTATAAAAGTACTCATGTTGCTAATACATAGGAACTTTTCTGAGTATAAATGAAAAATCCATCGGATACAATGAAGAAAGATGAACGTATATATTACAGAACATGATGTAGATTTTTTCAATGGTGCAATCTCATCTGCAATGATCGTTAGAACCTGTGCTGGTGCTTTATCAAATTCAAGAGTCACTGACCCTCCTTCAGTTCTTCTTATTTCTCTCTTAATTCAATGATCGTTAATTTTATTTCGAATTTTAGTTCAACAAGTCCTCATATATGAATACTATTAATTACAATAGTAATTGTTCCAAATATTCGTTTAATACTTCTTCTGACAAATAATATAATCGACTGGTGGTCGTGATGGTAGAGCGCTCGCCTCTTAATCACAGGGGCGTGGGTTCGATTCCCAGCATGGTCACTGGTCTCGAGATGGCATCACACGCTAACAGGTAAGGGCTACGTCTTTTCTAGCTCGCACAAGTCTCTGACACTAAGGGTGCAGCAGGTTGACGGATATAATAACAATAACAATAAACAACAACAATATCAAAGAACAATACAAGTGACAGAGGTTTTAAATATGCCCAATTGACACAACAAATAAAATTAACCTATAGGAGCACAAATTACAATAAAAAGACATGAGACGAGAATAATAGCGCTGTTGCCACATCATTTCCGTCATTACTAAAGGAGATTGTGATATTTGAAGTATGTTCATGGAACGCATCTGATATTTAACGTAACATTGTACAGTGTCTTTCAAAAGTATCGGAACGTTCTCATATTTCAGAAACGGCCCCGAGAAAATATATGAAAATTTCGACAGGGTGGTTTTTGATGATGCCCGATTCAATGGTGATATCGACAATGTTGCCAAATCAACAGTTTTTCAGATATTGAGAGTAAATCAATTTTTTCAAATGGAACACCCTATTTGTTTTCATTGTAATCAATTCAGCGACGCTTCATTATTCATGTCCCCAAATATCAGATTTAAAATTAATGCAGTTTTCTGAATATAACAACATGGCTTTTTCGTTCAAAAGCCTGGGACGTTCCAATATTTTCACAACTGTTCAAGAAAAATTCGTGAAATTTTATACAAGATGGATTTTGATGATGCCCGATTCAATGGTGATATCGGCAAAGTTGCCAAATCAACCGTTTTTCAGATATTGAGGATAACTCAATTTGCTTAGTTAATGTTATAGTTCAACCAGCGCTTATTCCAGAAGGCATGCATCTACTCCAGCAGTGTTCTGTTGTGGCATTCATATATAAATGATCCGCATCAACACAGGTTGATCAGAACGTTCAAATCTATTTATGAAATTCTACAGACCTTGCAACAAAGAGTTATATTTTGTTATGATATACTTATTCAGAAATTGCTGTTGTGTTAGATCGATAAATCACTCAACATCTACAATCTGATCTACGAGGATGGAGGATGAAGGTTGATGAAAAATATAATTTGCAGTAAATTGATCTATCAGAATTCGAAATTGGTGAACAGTTTTCAGTCTTTTTAGTAAACATTTTGTTAAATTTGCTTTGTTTTCACGAATCACCAAAGTTTTTGGAGAAAGTCCCTCGAATGCTTAGTTTGGACGAGCAAGGGGAATTCGAGATCTTTAGCTTACGTACAAGTAGTGTAGTAGGCGGTGGGGATTGAACCCAGGCCACTTGGGCGGGAGGCAAACGCCGTAACACCACTTCGCTTCATGATTATCTCAAGTTTTATCAGAAGACTTAGAGAAAATGAGAAACTGAGACCAGATCTGAAGGTTCATCAGAAGACAGAATTGCTCGATAAAAAAACTATTACATACTATTCATATTTCAGACAGATATTCGACATAAAACAATTACTTCACAGGTTAAAGCCACGACGGACGTTGATTTAAATTTGACGTATATCTAGGAGAGTTTTTCTGACATGACCAATGACGTGAATATTTATAGATCAGTTTTCACGTATATTACCTCCCATTAGTGGAGGGTGACTCCGAAACCAAACCTCTAACCCGTGTTCTAGGAAAACCATTCCTGTTTTAAAATAATATTTGTCTTACAGTGTCTATTTAAGGGCTACAAAAATTGTGCCAATCATCAAGCATTTATTTTTCAGTAGAACCTAAAGGACTTTACATTTGTGTAATGGTCATTGACCAAGATTATATTCTTCAGCTGAAGCTGTTCTTGTAGGCTTTTACTTCGTTCGCCACCTTAGGAGTAGCACTGTTGATTGGACCGCAACAGCGAGTGGTGCCCAACTCTTTCCGGTCAGACTTTAATCTACTACTGTAGTCTTTGATATTGTAGTTTTCATGATTTCTCACGACTTGCAAACATGAAAATCTGAAGTTGTTCAATGAATCAATTTGTATTTCTGTTTAATATCTAATGTAACGCGCCACAGAAAATAGTAATAATAAATATCCTCTATCCGCACATGAGTAGTTATGAGCTGTGAGCACTTTTAAATATTTAAAATAATACCTGTTAAGGAAAGCATTTCTTCAACAGTTGCGTGCTGTTCTGATTGTCGCATTTTTGATATCCAAACTCAAATCAATAACTATATTCTTTCGATCTGATCAAACTGAACGAATGTTGCATTTCAAACTCGTAATTCAACAATTGGATCACTTTAATTCAGTTCGTTCAGTTTGATCATAACGAAAGAATATACCTAATGTCTGCCTTAAAATATACGCCTAGTAAATTTTCAGTTTCTCTCAATTCCTGAGGTATATCGCTGTGGGCACTTTACAAATAAACAAAGAAACATCAATTTGTCAAAGAAAAATAATGAGTTCATCACTACACCTTTTCCAGTTGTATTTCAGAAGTCATCAACTTCATTTCAGAAAGCGTCAATTGAATTTCAGAATAGTTTTTTATATTTCAGAAAGTATCAGTTGTATTTCAGAATAGTGACTTGAATATCAGAAAGCGTCAATTGATTTTCAGAATAGTGAGTTGAATGTCAGAAAGCGTTAGTTAAATTTCAGAAAAGTCATTACGATTTCAGAAAACATCAATTTCATATGAGAACAATTAATTTGATTTCAGAAACCATCATTTGAATTTCAGAATAGTCAATTGTATTTCAGAAATTATCAATCATATTTATTTCGGAATTCATCAATATCTATCACTTTTTACGAAATTCAAATTATTTTTTCTGAAATAATTGTTACTTTTTCTGATATTGAAAATTTATTTTTGTAGATACTATCATCAACTGAAGTTTTATTACTCATTAGACAATGACAACATAATAATATATGAATTTGAAATTGAATATCATCTGCTCGTAGGTAGGTAATTCTAATCCCCAATGAATTGTGTCACATCGAGAGAATATAACGCCCAACAGACATATCTTCAATGCAATGGTTATTGAAACCTCAAGGTGTCTGGTTTGAATGTTGTGCTGCACGTTCACAATCACCTCCAATATTTATCAAATCGAGCCACACAAATTCTACTTTGTGATTTCTGTATTATACAAATCATGCTGTCTGAAATTATTTTCACCTTTTCCGAAACACAAATGACACTTTTCGAAATCCATATGATACTTTCTGAAATGCAATTGACTATTCTGAAATTAAAATGATGGTTCTGAAATCAACTTAAGTATTCTGAAATACAATTGATGCTTTGTGAAATAATATAGGCTTTCTTGAAATCCAACTTACTATTCCGAAAAACTATTGATACTTTCCGAAATATTCTGTTCTGAAATTCAGATGACGCTTTCTCAAATATTTCTGGAAAAGGTGTAGTTGCGTGCTTTTCTTATTTTGATTTTATGGAACTTTTCATAACTAATATCATTCAGCACATTCAAATTCTCATTAAGTGGATTTCAATCCCAAGTAAGAAGTTAATCTTCCATCCACATATCAATAAAATCAGTACCGTCAGCAGCTATTTGTTATGCGTCCCTTCCCTTCAGATTTTAGCCTAATCTGGGGCTTTGATGAAATGAATACATTCTCCCACACCCTCTCGTTTGGCTTTAAAGTTTACACTTTTTAGATTCCATCGTTTCTCATACACTCACGCGTTTCTTAAGTGATATCTTTGCGTGACGTGAATATAAAATATCTTGAAAGGCACAGTTGAGCACAGAGTGTTGGTTTAATTTGATTCCGTGATATCGTACACGAATTTCGTTCATACGAATATACTGGATAATAAAAATAATTGCTACATCATGACTGATGTAAAAGATTATTTTGAATTTTTCCAATGAGAGGTAGCAAAATCAAAAATATGACTTCCGGCTTCATTGTAAATGAAATCAATTTTCGAACATCGATTTGGGAATTGCTTTCAGTTTGAAAATGCAAAACTATACGAGGTAACTGATCGAATGACCATTACAGGAAGAAAACGGTCAAACTCAGCTTAAAAATTTATAGTATTATTAACACGTTCGCGGACACTCAATTTTATGGTGAGTTTACAAAATGACAGTGTCGACATATGCCGCATCGGCTTGTGTGCATAATTCGACACTAGCGGCATTTGCCGACAAATGCACTCCGCGCTATAAAAGTGTTTTGCGTTGTTTCACGACAAATTTACTTGTATTAGGATACGAGGTGTCCCAGTAGACACCACATACATATTAAAAAATCAACGGAATATTTCAAAATCAGTTGTAGTGGGGGTACAAATGTGATCGACAGAGGGGTAATGTAGATCGTTTTATTCAGTGCTTATTTACAACCTGAGGGAAACGCGAAAATAATGGAAGAAAAGCAGAGAAAACAATTGCTTCAGTGGTATGACGAAATTGAAAGTGAGGATGACAGCTGTGATGAGAGATCAAGTATACATGATCCCTTCAGTACAGATGATACCATAAGAGACCCTGAATATATCCAAAGTAGTTCTAATAGTGATATTAACGAGAGTGAAAATAATCGTAAGGAACCCGTAAATCTGAATTGCGTCATTGATTTGACTATATGTTTGTTTTTTGTTTATTAGCTGGTCCATCACGACGACACAGGAAAAGTCTTGTTCCTAGAAGTAATGAATATGATTCTGGCCCTGCATTACGTAAGTTTTAAAGTTAAGAAGGTATAGACACGATACAGTCATGAAACAATATTTTTATGTATAATAGTTTATAATAGCATATCGTTCTTTTTTTTCAGAAACAGATCAAGACAGCGAGAACTCAGATGACCTTGATATGCCCTCAAACATAGAAAATTACCAATGGGAAGATACGTTCTGTGATATCAAAAATTTTTCATTCGACCACTCATCAGTCGGACCTAAAAGAATATTGAGAACAATTCTCCGATGGAAGATTTTGAATTGATATGGACTGAAGAAATTATGAACTTCATATTGAACAAAACAAATGAATATGGCGATTCACTGAATCTAGGTAATAGGCCTAAAACTAGATACGAAAGATTCAAAAATTTTCGACACATTACCTTAGATGAGATGAAAAAATTCTTTGGCCTGTGTCTTCTAAATGGCCAACTGAAATTTCGCTCCATCCGAAGTTTGTTTTCGCTTGATCCATTATATTACCATCCAATATTTCTGGCTACCATGTCAGGAAGGAGATTCGAACAAATTTTAAGATGCTTGAACAGTTCCACTGACAAAAATGATATGGATCCTTTATATAAAATAAGCTGGTTGTTGAAAAAAATTTTAGAATCGAGCCAAAGCATATTTTCACCTCCCGAGACCTTGTCTCTTGACGAGTCCTTATTACTGTTTCGAGGCAGGTTGAAATTCCGGGTATACATCAAAAATAAAAAATCTAAGTACGGAATTAAGTTTTACGAATTATGCTCACACGATGGCTACGTCCTAAATATAGAAATTTATAAAGGGAAAAGCAACAAAGATGACGCAAGAGGACATACTTCTTTGGTACTAAGGCTCGTGGAACCATATTTGGACAAAGGTCACCATATATTCCTGGACAATTTCTACAACAGTGTTCAACTGTCCGAGAAATTGTTATAACGAAAAACTCATAGCACGGGAACATTACGCTCCAACAGAAAACGTAATCCAAAGAAGATTACACAAGCCAAACTGAAGACTGGAGAGCATATCTGGAAAAGATGTGGCAATGTATATGTATCTAAGTGGCGTGATAAAAGAGATGTTTTGGCTATCACAACAGGCTACCAACCTACACTCATTGAAACCACCAATAAACACGGACGAATGAAAATTAAACCCATAGAGGTTGTCGGTTATAACAACTACGTGTCGTGGGTAGACAGAGCGGACCAAATGGTCAGCTATTACTCATGCCCTAGGAAGACAATTAGATGACATAAGAAGGTAATATTCCACCTTTTAGATATTGCCGTATGCAACTCGCATTATCTCTATAAAAAATATCATCCAAAAAAAATGCTTTAGGAGTTTAGAGATAATATAACCACCAGAACAGAAGGATGGCCGAGAATTTTCCATGGAATTACCAATAAAAACTAAAACAAGAACGTCTAAAAAAGCCAGAATGAATACAGGACACGTTCTTGAATCTATACCAGTACCAGAAACATCTAAAAAGAAAGGAAAATTCTACAAACGATGTAAGCAATGCTACTTCGAGAAAAAAAGAAGAGAAACAGCTTGGCAATGTCGAGATTGCATTACTTTCAAGAGTGGCACACATGAAAAATTAATTTTATGCTTAGTTAGTTCAGAATAGGTAGATCAGAATAGAAGTTATATTGTTACAAGTCTAGAATAAATTGGCGAATTATCGTTGAGTGCAACTTTACAGTAGTGATAGGAGTAGGACTTTTAGATGTAGTGGATTTTCTTAAGATCTATGACTCATATCGTCGCAGAGAACAAATTTACGTTTCGGCAGTCGTCGAGTTGTTGCCTGTAAGGTCATAGAAAGGAAGGAAGTCATTTATATGAAATAAAAATAACGGATCACTGCGGAACACTAGATAAACAGGTAGAATGTCGAATGTCATAATGTCCATGCATGAATCTGAAAAAGCTTGATAATGAAGCATTCAATTCGGGGAGTCATTCATTAGATGGAAGCTTGGCGAGGAATTTAATTCCTAACGAGTTGGAGTGAGTGGGGATATGTAAAGCCTTCACCAGAGAAGTTAGCAAGCTAGGTAACTACTTGATCTCTGAAACTCAAACTATGTAAATTTCCACTACCTTCAAGACAACAGATAGCAGCGCGATAGGTAGTTGTAGTTGTTGGGTAGGCTAGGGTACTTTTGAGTATTTTAGGAATTATGTGTATTATCGGATTTTTTCAAAGATGTAAACATAGAGGTTGTGTCGCATGACATAACCAGCTAATCTTCGGCTTTTTTCGTAATATGTATAAGTACAATTGTCAAATGAAGACCTATTCTCATTATCATTAAATACCAAACAATTATAAGATAAATTGCATTACTAGCAATTAACTGATGTTAGTTTGGAAACACATTTTCAAAGAATAATAAAACAATTATTGTCGTTAACATCTAGAATAAATACAACATTCCCTATATTTTTTTTTCATTTCGATTCCAGGGATAGAAACAATATTGTATATCCAAGTACACAGAAAACAAAATTTTGATAATAATTTCAGAACGGATTCTGTAACGAATTAAACGAAAAAGTATTTTATTAGAACATTATTTTTCTACCATCAACAGAAGCGATGTCACCAATTTTTTTTGTAAGTAGGTGTTTTCGACCAAAAGGAGATTCTTTACCATTCACATAATTTCCTTGAATATTGATAACAGAATTTCCTCCACGTTTATGTATTTTCTTCATAATACTGTACCAATATTATCCCAATGCAAGTAAACTAATATTGCTGAATGTTATGAGATTTTGGCAATATTATATATAATTTACTCATGTTGGGAAAAGGGAATATTCTCAAATGATAATTAAAAATGGTGTTTTTCAAATGAAAACAACCTACGATAAAAATGAAGAATTTTTGTAAAATCCAACAGAAAACAACTACTTCCCCGGCTAAAGCCACGCTGGACATTGAACTACATGATAGATATAGATATAGATATTGTGAAACGATCCTAACTAGAAAAAGGAAAATCTGAAAGTGAAAATTGGCATTTTCATTCAGATAGTTGATTTTTTAACAATTATGAAGTTTTCATTAAAAATTCATGAAGACAAAAATGAGAATGATATTCAAAGGTATCACTTACAGAGAACGTTCAAATCATTGATTCAAGATTTGCATCTCTTTTGCTAGGTCTCCAATAAATTTTTAATACAGACATAGATATTGTGAAAAGATCCTAACAAGAAAAAGAAAGATCTGAAAGTGAAAATTGGCATTTTCATTCAGATAGTTGATTTTTTAACAATTATAAAGTTTTCATTAAAAAATCATGAAGACAAAAATGAGAATGTTATTCAAAGGTATCACTTACAGAGAACGTTCAAATCATTGATTCAAGATTTGCATCTCTTTTGCTAGGTCTACAGTAAATTTTTAATACAGATATAGATATTGTGAAAAGATCCTAACAAGAAAAAGAAAGATCTGAAAGTGAAAATGGGCATTTTCATTCAGATAGTTGATTTTTTAACAATTGTAAAGTTTCCATTAAAAATTCATGAAGACAAAAATGAGAATGTTATTCAAAGGTATCACTTACAGAGAACGTTCAAATCATTGATGCGAGAATTGCATCTCTTTTGCTAGGTCTCCAATAAATGTTTGTCGAAGAAAATCTATTTCACTCTTCGAAGATATGGAAATATTTCTCGTGAGATGACACCTTGAAAAATGTTTTTTTGGCACAAACCTGTCAAGGGTATGGCAGTTTGATTTCATTTAAGATATGAACAGGATGTTTTAAAGTCAGACGTGGAATCATCTGCGACTGAAAGATAAACTTTAGTCGCCATTTTCCACTGTTCAAGATAACCTCTTGGAAGGTATTCATGTTGGAAAAAGGGAATATTCTCGAATGATAATTGAAAATATCTTTTTTCAAATGAAAACAACCTACGACAAAAATGAAGATTTTTTTGTTATACCTAACAGAAAACAACTACTTCCCCGGCTATAGCCACGCTGGACATTGAACTAAGTACATGAATACCTTCCAAGAGGATATCTTATACAGTGAAAAAAGGAAACTAAAATTTATCTTTCAGTCGTAGATAATTCCACATCTGACTTCTGAACATCCTGTTCATATTTTCAATGAAATCATTATATAAGTAACATGGAACCAATATGGCGAAAATTAAAAAAATAATTCTCACCAATATTGCGTTTGAATGTTTTACCAATATTTTGATAATATTGTACCAGTTTTATTCCAATATAAGTGTGCATGCTATCTGGGTACTTAGCCAGAGATACTAAGGAGTTGACATTCAAAACAAATATGACTTCGACGAATTGTTAGAAATGGTCAACCGCTATAAAAGTTCCAGAATAGGAAAATTCAAATATTTTCAAAATAACTTGGGAGACACAGGAAACATTCGTAGACTATTGACATGGAGATTGTTAGCGCAAATTTGGCATTCAAACCATGGAACATTGTTTCACGTGTAGTCAGAAATGAAGAATCACTTATCCCTCATCATTACTCAGAATTACTGTATACTTTTCAAAATTTCAACAAGCACTTGTCAACGACCACCCTGTGTGTATTGTTCGAAACTCGTTTACTGTGTTCCTCATACACAACATGACATATATGGTAAAAAATGTCTCATTTTTCTGAATCGAAGAAAATGGAAGAATAAATGTTACTGACAATAAAATAAACAAACATTTTCGAGTTCGATACGTTGAATATTCCCAGATTATCATCATATCAGCCCAATTATTTCTCCATTTATATTTCTAGTGTTTGAAATACACCACCCGTGACCACATAATCAAATAGATTTATATACGATCTCACTTTTTCTTCGAAAAAATACCCAAACAAATCTTACCTAACAATGCATCAGGTATTTAATATTTAAATTAACTGCTAATACCCAATTTGATACCAATCGTGCTCAATAACATACCAGATAATTCCCATTTCACACAAAGCAGGGATACCACAATGATTTTTGAAAGTCATCGGATTTTGAGTAGCTCTCAAGCATTTTACATACACAATGTTAACCAAAAAAACATTTTTCTAACGAGATTTCGGCTCCATTTCACACCTTATAATACATACATAGCGTTTCTGTAATTAGATGTCGATCAACGCTGGATTCCCATAGAATTGTTATGAAACTCAATTTGGGAACTTAATAGAAATAGAATCTGAAGAATAGAAAACATAAATGCATGATATTGAATGTTGAATTTTGTGTGTTTCGATATCGATCTATTATTTGGAGATGATTGAATAGTACATTCCTCGGTTGAAGTTTTTCTTTAAAAAATTGTGAGGTTTCCATAGCAATCTCTTTATCTCATTCATCGCATTTTTTACAAAGTTGTGGAAGTATAAGATTATTTTAATGAAATATCTATCTTTGATGTATGGGGTGGCACTCAATTCTTATTTTAGTCAGAATGACATTTTTTATCGCCTTAAGAATCCCGTGAGGTTGATCTATAAAAAGTAGGGTTGGAATATCAAATACAAAACAATTTGAAAGTAACTGTCCCTCTGACTGATGCACGATGAGACTGCAACACATTTCTTAGCAATTCGAATATCTTCAGAATTGTAGGAATGTAGGCTTTCACGGCAGGCGTCAATGTTTTGGTTGGTTTCCGGGTTTTGCCGTGGTCTTCTTTGGTTTAAATCTCCAAACGTTTCGACTGCAACTGCGACAGTAATCTTCAGTGGCGTGGTCGAAATACTCTTCTAGACGTTTCAGTTAATACGTCTAGAAGAGTATTACTGTGGAAATATCAACGAAATAATATTTTCATAGAATAATGTAAATAATGATGGTAAATATCATAGAATGTCAATAAAATTACATTTACAGTTTCTAAAATGCATAAAATAAAATGAGTAAATACCTCCAATATTCGAAACTCCAGCATAGCGATAGTCGGTTCGAGCCCGATGTAGGTACGATAATTTTTCTCAACTACTTTATATCGGTTCGATAGGCGACCGCATGCCTTGTTGAAAAGCAAGTGTATGGTGAGTTGTCTAGATGCCAATCTCGTCTAGTGCTAGCTTGGACTTTTCCTACAGCTGAAAAGTGAATACATCACCTAAAACATCAGTAAGTCGCCCCGGAGCCCCACGGCAAATAATAATAATAGCCGTCCTCTACCCGCACAGGCTATGCCTTTGGGTACACTCAACGAGTGTTTTTGAGGGAGTATTATATTATTGAAGCTGGTCTAAAGCAAATGGTGCAAAAATTTCGAAGCTTTCATGCGTACCTTTTGGATCTTAGAAGGCTCTCGTCATTCGTAGTTCGCATAAATCTTTCGAACACATCTGAGAGTGGTGTAAATAATAAATTTTGAATAAAAAAATTCTTGAGAATATACTAGGTGACTGCCTGGTTAAAAGTTTATTCGAAATAAAACAAAATCAGAATACAGGTACGTTTTATCAGTTCCTAAATTGGTAAAATGTTGGTTTTCGAGTAGACAAGGTGCAGGTTTATGTTAGCGCTACATGAGATATATTTTATGATTCAACCATTCATTAAGTTTTCACCAAAAATAAATGAACAAATTAGGTGCATATACTTTGCTAAACGCTAATTTACCTGATGTACTGAAATAATTTTGATATCATGAACAATTTTGATTTTCTTATCTGTAGAATTAACATTATATATTTTTTCTTATGAAAATATCTTCTTTTGAGGATATTCCCAACACTTACTATTCTTTGTCACAAAAACACCGTTAAAAATTTCTGATTCATTATCGGATATTTTATTACCATGGCCTTTAAAAAAAATCATTACCTATCCAAAATTCGATGTTTTGCCTTACTTGCATTTGCTAATATAAGAAGATATAACATGAAATTTCTTTAGAATCCACTTTCACAATACTTCGTCAAACTGTCAAGCTCTCTCTCATCTGAAGATTACACAACCCGCCAGCAGTAAAAATCTTCATATTAAATATGCTTTGATCTAGTGTGACGAAATATCTACTCTTTTTTCAAATGACGTTTCCACAATTGCTCCTAAGAAGACTAGAAAACAAATAATTCAGTTGGACTTCTTGACATTGATAGTAATCCCTGAAATAATCCCAATACCGAAAAAGAATTATAATCTCTAAGTAGCAAGTAGGCTTAGATAGGTAAATAAATACGGAAGGATGAGTGACGGGAATATTTCTCAGTTTCACAAACAAGTGAAGTCTTATATGGTATTTTCTCGCATCGGTGGATTTGAACTGGGATCACTTTAACTGGTTTTGGGGATTATTTTGTCGAAAGAAGAATTTTATGATAAGAAGGCCCACGCACTGTTTCGGATAGACCATTGGTTCTGCAAATTTGCATTACAGTGAAAAGTATGTTTAAGATAGAGAAGATAGTAATAACTGTCGTCTAATTCATCATGAATTTTTACAAAATGAATAGATCATCAATTGAACACGTTAAAAGAAACATATTTTTTGTTTATATGGAGAACAATAGGTATTTGTAGTAAATTTTTCTCACTTCAAAATTACATTTCCTGGAATAACGTGATGATTATCTCACCCAACTATATATACATCATTTTCATTTTGAGGTAACCATTGGATTCTCATCTACCAAAAGAAATTATTCTTCGGTGCACGGTAGAATTAACTAAAATTATGACATATTTACGGAAGCGTCTAGAGGTCACACGAGTAAAATAAAATTATATCCAATATATTGGATTTCTTTTCAATATATTGGATTTATTCAAATTATTTTGGATTTATTTTTTTTGGGCTTCGCCCGACCAAGAGACTAGTCTTGGTCTTGTCTTGGTTTTGATACAAGACCAAGACCAAGACTAGGATCGAGAATTAAAAAATCTTCCCAAGATCAAGACCAAGACTTGATTTTTGAGACCAACACCAAGAATCTCCCACAAGAGTATTAGTCTTGGTCTTGGTCTCGAAAGAAAAATAGTGAACTTGAATCTACTGAATTATCCATTGTTAAATTGGCAATGAAAATCTAATTATAACATTCCAACCATTATAAACCTTTTTTCTGGCCTGTCGGGCGTCGAACTGTGTGCTGTGTGGGTCTGATCTAATCTTTATTTAAGATTACTTAAAAATTATATTATGATAGTGAAATGATAAATTCATTTCGCTTGATTTACCCGTACAAATTGACAATTGTTAAATACTGTGAAATACGAAATACCTGTTATATGCATATAAACTGTTGGACAATTTAATTGAATAATTCAAATTTCTAGACAAATTTTGATCCAAGACCAAGACTATCAAGACAAAGTATCAAGACCAAGACCAACTCCGATGATTATAAATGTTTTATAGAATCGAAATGTGACGTCATATTCGAAATATCGGTACTATGCTTCCCATTTCTAACGTTTGAATATGACGTCACATTCTCGACACATTTCGATGCTATGAAACATTTCTAATCATAGAAGTCCCAGTGCAAGACTATCAAGACCAAGACCAAGACTGAGCCAGTCTCGTCTTGGTCTTGAAACATCAAGACCAATACCAAGACTAAGACTACATTTATTTTTCGAGACCAAGATCAAGACTAATACCCTTGGGGGAGATTCTTGGTTTTAGTCTTGGTCTCGCGAAGCCCTGAATTTTATTTCAATATACCTACTGTTTTTTTTTTTAATTTATTGTAGGTATTTCTTTCCAATATATTGGATTTTTTAAATGCTCAGGTCGTTTCAACCACGCCAGGGAGAATTTCATTCGCTTCTTTTTTCGAGGTAGCAAAAACGAAATGTTAAATTGATAGCAATCGAGGTGAGCCGCAATGTCAAAATATAGCAAGACATACATTTAAATGAACGAGTATTGCAACCTATTCTAGTGGAATACTCTATTCAGGGTGTTTCTTAAGTACGTGTAGAAAATGAGCTTTTCTCCGTTTATCGTTTTCGAAATATAGTGTTATTTTGATAGATATAGCTGGATGTGCTGTTATCCGAAATTCACCAGGTATTTTCGAACGTGTACGTAGGTTCAATGGGACGACGAGCCGACGCTTGCATAATGTTAAATCAAAAACGGTCCATAATAACAGATTACAGTTTAGAATCTAGTGAATATAAGAAAACATACATTGTTTTCGAATAATTTTTTGGTCATCCTAAAATTGAACATTTGTGTGCGCTTTCCAGGTCTGAGGTCTTACTTTTCGGTACTAAGGCTGAAAAAACATTAATATCATTTCTCTAGAGCCAAAATATTGCCACTGTGAGTTCTTATGTGATTGCATTAACTGATTACCTAATCATCTTCTTCTAATGATGACCATTTTCTCTGAAGGGTCTAATTTTTAAGACCATTCCTTCGCATGACACTTTTGAAAGCCAAATACCCTGATTCGTTCATGATGAATAGATTGTAACAATATTCTATCACAAACCATTCGAGAAATAATGGTCTAGGTACTGAAATTAGAGGAAATAAACAAAGTTTCGAAAACTTCGATATCAGATCGCTTCTTCCAACATCCAATATATTGAATTCTTTTTCTAAAGTTAATAGAGTATTTTCGATTCAATTCCGGGAGCTCACCATATTGAAAGGAAATCCAATATATTGGATTTTTTTTGATATAATGAAACTTTTCAATACTTATATTGATAATAAATTCAATACTTATATTGAAAATGAACTCAATGTACTGGATAAGTAGCAAATTCATTTTGAATGTATTTGTGCCTATAACGCATAAAAACAGATTTTTATACCCTGCATGCGGTGATTTATAGCAAATTCTCAGGTAAGCTGCCTGTACCCATTAGATAATTACATTGAAATTACCGTTTTGCAACACTTTCAACAGTGCTTTAGACGAACAATGAAGAATCGATCTTGAAATTGTCTTTTGATTTGTTCCCTTTTTAAATTTTTCCACATTAACACTGCGATTTTTGACAACATTTTAAAGTGTTAATGAAAGAAACGCAGTTCTGAAATTTTGTAGATTTTTTTTTTATTAAATTCGGAAAGAAACCAAATTCATCATTTTGCTTGAACAAAACTACAAGCTTCTTTGAGATATAGAAAAGTACATGTTCTCTCAATTTCATCAGAATCAAATAATGCTTGTGAAAGATAAAATAATTAAATTGGAATTTGACTCTACTCAATATATTTGACATTATGTGTGAAAAAGTGAAAATTGTATTGTAGATCTTTCAATTGTCTACAACTTTTTACCATCAACTTTTTTTTGCACTGATCTAGAAGTAATGATATTGGTACACCTATAACTAGTGACATTCATCACATGAAGGTCCTAATTTTCATTACTACTCGATTTTAAATCGGATAATTTAAAATGAATACTTATTTCAATAATCAAGATCGACTTGATCGAATTAACATAAAACCAAATTTCCTGATTTATATATTCCAATAGGCATGTGAAAAATATCAAAATGTTGAAATAATTCGCTTTTGTATAGTAGCATAAAATTATTTTTTAGTTACTATTATAATCATTTCGTGGTTACCCAGTAGAATCGATGAATAAAGAAAATCATGCATTTACTCAGCAAACAAAACTTCTGTCGCCGGCGTTAGCAACACTGCAAACAGAAGCAGCAGAAGTACGAAGTGCAAATAATCGGATGTCAATAGGAAGTTCTACAAGAAACTCAAACACGACTCTTGAACACACTCAGGTCTGTCAATAGATAGGGGAGCAAGGGAAAAATCAATTTGGATATTCCTCTTGAACTTTGTTCAAGTGTGGCGAAATTCTGTTATGTAATTGGCATAACGTACACATTCCGTTGATATAAATAATATAGTTTATTGAAAATTATAGTTTAGCGTTTCGATATGTTAACTGAAACAAGTAAACTCTGACGAAAAAAACATTGATTTTGAGTTAAAGTGTATTCAATGGGCTGCAAACTATAGTGGATCTACAATCATAATAATAATAAATTCCCTCGTTAATACTTATTTGAGTGCACCCAAAGAGATAGCCCCCCGTAAAGAACATTATTATAATCAGGTGCTGTTGCAGCAGTGTAGCGTTCCCTAGTAATTTACTGGTTTTTGCTAGTGTGTGCACTTTTGAGCAGTGAAAAAACTCGGAAGAATTTACAGCATTACCTAGGGCAGTCTATGTAATCCAACGAAGCACTTCTTACCAGGATTGACACTTAGATAACCCACATCATCCCTTCTTTAATTAAGCATTTGGAAGATTTTCGATCTGTACCTTTGAATCAAATTTATGGAAAATGCTTCTTGACTATCGAGCACCATAAAATCAAATTTTCAATCGAACATATTTACTTACCAACATTAATTTATCCATAATTATATCTATTATTGTTTCAAACGTTTTCCATAACTTCTGGTGTTATTCTTTGGCTCTCATTTACGATTATACCTAGATAGTAGTAGATTTTCTTGCGACTTCAGAGGAGTAGCATATCCTAACTATGGATATATCCCCTCAGAAAATAATCAAATGGATTGGGATGTCGTCATCCAGCTTGCCACTTCCATGCCGAGAAGACAGCTGTAGTCGGGTGCAGTTGTTAACTTAAGTCAAGCGGAAGACTGCGGGCAAACCGTTTAGATGAGTAACCGATGGTCTCAAATAGTATGAATTCTTGCCCGTGTATGGCATCATACATTAAAGAGTAAGGGTCTCGTCTTCCCTAGCTCACAAAAGTATCTCTAAGACTTCTGAGGTTTGCTCGAAAGGGTGCAGTCGGTTGACGGAACGAGAAGTTTTTTTTTTTGAAGGCTCTCCAAAATCCTGTCCAAATACGTTTGCCTATCGAATGTGTCGAACCTGCTTCCTCAAAAGCCTGATTTTTCAAACGAGATAAAGTTTTCCATGACAAACGGAACCTGCTCGCCTATTTTTTTATCAACATCTTACTATTGGAATCGGTTAATTTTCTAATAAAAACAAAATATAAACTCAATAAATTTCAATTCATTTCAACCAAAAGTTCCTTGTATGAAATAAAAACAGAGTGCGTAGATTTAACATTCTCTTTTGAATTCTAGTTGAATCCATCCTACTTAAGCTGGAATGATAATGGGTGTTAGTAGATGATTCCATTCTAAACACATTATTGAAGTCAAAAAGATTGTTAATTTTCAGGTACTCACGGAACAGCATTTTCGAAGATATTTCTAATTCTTTAATGAAACTAACACCACACATCTCATTTAAAATTTTATATCTCAGTTGGACGTAGTTATGCAGAAACCTAGAAACCCACCAAAGTCGAGAAAGATCCTTGATATAAATAAGTATGCATGTATTAATCATACTGTAATTTGCAGAAGCCTACCAACCCTAAAACACGTTGCAGCCCTGACGTTGTAGGGTTGGTAGGCTTTTGAAAATGACAGAATGAGTTTTGATAAATGCATATTCACATTAACAAAGTTTCACGATTTTTGTGGCTTTGTAGGTTCCTGCATAACTATATCGAATTTTTCCAAAGTATCCGTAGATTTTCAAATATGTGGGTGATGAAATGATTCAAAAAAATAATCTGATAGTTGAAGATACATGTACCAGCACGAACGTTCATTGAAAAATTCAGGAGTTTTATTAGGTCGACAATATTGGAAGTTTTATGAGATTGTTATATTGACGTGCATTGGATCTGATACAATTTCTTTTTGACAATCTTCGTGTTTTATATCTTCTTATTCATCTTCGTCATCTCACTTTGCTCGAGGAACTCTGCTTATAACCTACATAACTATATACTTCAATTTCTCATTGTTTATGATTCCATAATCTTATATTTTTCTATTGGAATATTGTTTTTTCATCGTAGTTCTTCGTATAACAGTGTCAGTTAACACTTCATCTCTGTTTCTGTCATTAATAACTATATTTCACAAGTAGCTGTTATTGTGGACCTTATAACAGTTCGTTATTTCTTATAATATTGCCTTGTACGTGTCCCAAAATAATCAATTTTCTCATATTGAGTGTTTGATGCCACCATCAGTTTATAGATTTCTCTTTTCTTCACAATTTAATATTCCTGGGTCTATTGAAACAATAATTCATTAGACGTAATCAATAGTTTTTTCTTGTTTTGTTTCTTTTTACACTTTCCTGAGTTCTATTCACCTAATATTTCTGATATTGATCCGGAAATCGATCTTTCTCGATCATCATTCTTTTCACTTCTGTAGTTCAAGCATGAGCATGTGCGCTCATAATTATTGCTGTGATTCCGAAACCAGAATACGTTCGGTCTGATTTGATGAAATCAACAACCTGCTTCACACAATACTACACCGTAAATTCTTTTAATTTCCATTTCGTACCTGTACACTAAGGCATGATTAATGACCAAATAGTGAAGCAGCAAGCACCATGCGATGTAATCTCACAAACTTTTTGTTATTCTTTTTTAGAAACCTGACTTCCATCTTTTAATTGCAAATGGCGTTCTACATGAGGTCGGTCGAAATTTTAACGTAGTCATCGTTGTTTTTTTATTCTTTCGCCTTTTTATCTCGACCGACGAGTGTTGTGACCCTTTTCAATTTCTTCGCTTACAGTTAGCTGTTGCAACTGGTTTATTTTGAAATGGTAATGTGATGGTGGTGACAGAAATAATGATAGAGCACTGATTGGATTAAGTTGTATTGTTACATAATTTGCTTCTATTTTGAAAGTACTTACCTAATTCTTAATAAAAAGTAAAGTAAACACCTTGTGTGTGAAATGACTCCTGAATTTGTCACCGAACGTAGAGCCTTTCAATGGACCCCGCACTCTTCTTATGTAAACAGGACAAAACTCAAACTTTTCGTATATTATTGTACTCGACCTAGTAACCAATCTCATAACTAGTTTTCAGTATACGGGGTGTTGAATTTTTTTTTGTTAACTCAAGATCTAGATTGAGTTCCTGTGAACGTGTATATTCATGTTCACTACATGTTTTAGTAATACCATGATGAATACATATGAGTAAAATATCCATATTTACGAGTTAACTCACAAATGGATGACAGTAGTTTTGCAAAAATCTCACTTTTTCCACTGTGACCTTAGGAAAGCATATTTTTGAAAGAGTCCCTCAATAAAGTATTTTGAGGAGAAAATATCGAACAGCACAAATTTTTTATACAGAGTGTTTCATAGAGAGTACCACAATATGAAATAAATTTTCTAAGGTTTAATTCAAAACCCTGTACCTATGGATTGATTTGTGAGAAAGTTATGATACCGCTTATATATGGGGATTTCTAAGCTTTAAGATATACAATATGGTTTATTTGTTGAAAATTATTCTATTTGAATAAAAGTACAAAAACAATATTTTTTCCTCGAAATAAAAAACTGCATTGACTCATATTGCGTATGGTAGTGAGTTCATTCCTTGTCACTTCTTTATTATTGACTCAAAACCCCTTATCTATCTGGATTGCATATTTTTATATCTGCTTCAAGCATTGTATGTTACTAGACTCCTTGGTAATCAGTTCTACTTCTATGCTCGCTATATTTTTCTCATTATTCAAAACCTCTTCAACTCAAAACTCAAATCAATTAAATGGAGAAATTCTATTTAGGAAAAAACCACTATGAGAAAAACGCGCCAAAACCACTAACTGTGTGATGGCGTGGAAATGAGTTTATCGGATCAGTTAGATCACCTGATGGTTGTTCATTTAAGTTCTCTTTTAAATAATTTCCATGCGGAATAATTCTATTTGACGGTATGCTGTATGGCTCATCCTGTATAAAAGAAATGAGCAAAATATTTTAGTTTCAAAATTGTAAACATGTAAATATCAACTTTGAGAAATAAGTTCTCTGTTGCGCAAATGTTGAATTATTGGGAGTTTGAAAAATGTATTGTGAATTATTCGTGATTTAAGCTGTAGTAGTAAATATCTTCAGCTGTATCTTTCAATGTGCATCCAACCAAAGCTTATATTGAACTAAGTAACATACGCAATTTTGATGCAATTTTTCAATTTGAGGAAAAAAGATTGTTGAAACATAATTTTTGTTGAAATGCGCTACATACAATTTTTCAATGCGCTTGTAGAAATAATCTTGACCCTAACTCATACGGAAAGGTATTTTTCCATCCTCCACTGTTTACCCGAACTTCGGTTCTGGAGATCTAACCTTGTTTGTTTGATTTAATGCATTCACTCTTCCCAGAGTCTGTGCTACCGAGTAGTACTTCTTGCATTGCTCGAGAGTGGCGCTGCCACTGACATATTGTAAGTCGCGGTTTCATTCGTAGGAGAGTACTTTATAAGGCGTAGGTTCTTCTCATTCGTTCAGTGGAACAGTGGAACAAGATGTTTCGTGGTCAAGAATCAAGACTAGAAAATAATAAATATTATTTTATTACAATTAACACTTCCAATTGTATCCGTGGGAACGGTTGCCCAAATGAACGCGGCACAGTGGAAATATTTTAAAATAAACAATCAGTTTCCATCACCAGGGGGGGTGTGGCCAGATGGTCTAGGAAACATTTTCAAATGCATTCAATTGATTTATCTGAATTTTGTAAGGAACAAGATTTTCAAATATGTGCGCATATTTCAAAATGAAAAGTTGAATGAACATTATTTTAAACTGCTACACATCACCTAGCGGTGATGTTCAATTATTTCTCAAAAGTATTTATGAAGTACTGAATCATTTACATAAACCCAATTCAAATTTTATCGTTTGTGGTGATTTCAATTTTGATATGAATAAGTGCATACAGTTTAATTCGTTATCTGACATTTTGTCATGTTTTGGTTTACGTCCGATGGTGATGTGGCCGACACGGGTAACATATACCTCAAGTACAATTATTGACCAAATTTTCATAAATTTTGACAATGAAGGCTCATGCTGCGTTTTTGACAATAATATTTCTGACCACAGGACAGACAGTCTTCCTTGAATTGGACATATTTTCAAAAATGAAATTATCTATAACTACTGAGATTAAGAGAAGTTTTGATGAAAAAAGTATAAATGACTTTCGTAATGCGCTAAAAAAAGAAAATTGGAACCAAACAAAACATATTCAAGACTTGAATGAGGCATTCCTTAATTTTTATCAAATTTTCCTGTATCATTTCGATACATTATTTCCAAAACACACCTACTATCACAAAGATAAAAGCAATAAATGTCAGTCAGTGGTTAGTTCCAGCACCAATTTGAAAGAATTATTTACTCTCAAAAAAACACATCCGACTTTCATACCGGCCTATAACGAAGCAAAACGTAAACATTCTGCTTTGCTAAAAGATAAGCAAAAACAGTACTATCAGAAACGCATATTCAGTTCTGCAAATAGGATGCGTACATCATGGGCTATCATTTCAGAACTTTCAAATAAGAATAAAAAAACTACTAATATTGTTATCAATAATAATGGTAATCTGGTAGAAGATGGAAAGGTAATAGCATACCTCTTCAATGACTTCTTCATCAACACTCCTGTTAATCTAGTAAATAATATACAATACAAAAAGCATGTATTTGCAACCTTTCACAGAAAAAGAACTTAATTCACTAATAAAAAGAAGAATGAAAAATAAAAATTCTGCAGGATTTCATGAAATCCCAGGATTTGTATTAAAGGAAGTTCTGGAGACTATAATCGCCCCATTGACTCACCTGATAAACCTATCATTCTCAGAGGGTACCTTCCCGAGTGCCATTAAAATTGGAAAAGTCTTACCGATCTTTAAAAAAAACGACTCCAAATTGTTGGAAAATTACAGACCTGTTACAGTTCCATCGACTTTCTCAAAAATATTTGAATATGCCTTTTTCGATCGCCTATCGTCCTTAGAAAAACACGAAATTATATGAGTTAATCAGCATGGATTTCAAAACGGTAAATCAACTTCAACGGCTATGTTCTCTCAACAAATTATTAGGAATTTCTCGAGGGAAGGAAACAATACGTTTCAATCCAGATGAAATCCGCTGACAAGACATATAACAAAACGTCAAATTGCTCGGACGTTAACATGGGTGTTCCACAAGGATCTATCTTGGGACCGGTATTATTTATATTATACATAAATCAGATTGATTTTGTCATAACGAGTTATCACCACTCAGCCTATGCAGATGATTTATCACTGGTTGTATCCGCCTCTGATACTGATTTACTTAAAGCCAGTTGCTCCGAATTGATGACTGAAGTGTCAGAATTTTTTTTTCAATAATCTTGATTTATTCTACAATACGAAAAAAACCGAGATGCTGGGAATTCATAGTAGGCAGAATATAACTGAAAATTTGGATATTACAGTGAATCAATCAATCCTGACAAATACTCATGAAAGTGTTAGATTTCTGGGAGTGTTCCTCGATGAATTTCTCAGCCGGAAGACACATTGTAACAAGTTAGCAAACAAACTGAATTCGTTGAATTTTCTTTTCCTCAATCTCAGAGATTTCCTTAATCAGGAGCAGTTACTGGCAATGTACTATGCACAAATTGATTCAAGACTTAGGTATGGGGTTTCTTTCTGGGGAAGCTCGTCCTCAGCATCGGACGTATTTATCAGCCAGAAGCGTATACTGCGTACTCTGGGGCATGTATCATGTAGAGAATCATGTAAACCGTTGTTCAAAATGTTCAGTATTTTACCTCTCCCTTGTTTATATATCTATAAAAAATCCTTGTATATTTTCAATAACAAGTCATCATTTCACTTGAATGAAGACATTCATGGCTATATTACAAGAAAGAAGCAATCTTACCATATTCCATTCGCGAAAGTGAACACAGCATATAATGCTCCAAACTATATGGGACCTCGAATTTATAATAAATTACCAGAGCATATGCACCACACGAATAATTTGTTATTTAAAAAAGACCTGAAAAACTATTTGTTGGATGAATGTTTTTATTCACTATCTGAATTTTTAATGTAAATATCAACTCTTCTATATATATTATATATTTATGTGTGTTTATATTTGTACTTATATATATATATATATATATATATGAAACAGGGATATGATCTCGAGGGAAATTGTGAATAACAAGAAGGAACATTTTATTGGACTAAGCCCTCTAGTGAGAATGCAACCGTAGACACGTGTTTCGATCTTAAGGATCTCATCAGTACGGTGAAAGTAAGTGTAAGGATGTGCAACACTTGATTGCAGGTGAAACAACAAACGAACGGAGTCAACAAACAGGAAGCCAACCGCACATTTGTGGCTTCAGTCGGAACACCTCGTGTTTACAAGGCAAGAAACGACGTCGCCACGGAGGCAGCTATAGCTACCTGCGTGACATCCGAGTCCAGGAATATAAATGAAACAGGGATATGATCTCGAGGGAAATTGTGAATAACAAGAAGGAACATTTTATTGCACATCCTTACACTTACTTTCACCGTACTGATGAGATCCTTAAGATCGAAACACGTGTCTACGGTTGCATTCTCACTAGAGGGCTTAGTCCAATAAAATGTTCCTTCTTGTTATTCACAATTTCCCTCGAGATCATATCCCTGTTTCATTTATATTCCTGGACTCGGATGTCACGCAGGTAGCTATAGCTGCCTCCGTGGCGACGTCGTTTCTTGCCTTGTAAACACGAGGTGTTCCGACTGAAGCCACAAATGTGCGGTTGGCTTCCTGTTTGTTGACTCCGTTCGTTTGTTGTTTCACCTGCAATCAAGTGTTGCACATCCTTACACTTACTTTCACCGTACTGATGAGATCCTTAAGATCGAAACACGTGTCTACGGTTGCATTCTCACTAGAGGGCTTAGTCCAATAAAATGTTCCTTCTTTATATATATATATATATATATATATATATATCTATGTTTATATGTGTACATATATTTTATCAGTTTTTTAAATAGGTCTAGATTTAGGTACTGACAATTCTCATACATGTAACTGTCGACGGGAAATAAAGATTTATTATTATTATTATAATGGCGTCTTTAACCGTAGTATGTGCCTAATATTGAGATTAAGATGTGAATCTACAGTAGTGACCATTTTATCTATTCAGTTCTACTCCAACAGTGCAACCTGCATGTTCATAGTGCATTGTAAATTATTCATAAGTCGCAGTTCTGATTGTTGTAGTTTTCAAAACATTCCTATCAAGTTTATAAACTGCATAAAATTAATTTGAGTTAGTTTACACTTTTTTGGCACTGGGGGCATAATGGTCAGCCATGCTTGAGGGTAGAGTGGTCACTAATTACAGAGGAATATGTGAGCCCTGTGCCCCCATTGTTTTTAGAATATATTAGTTATTAATATTGTATTTTGTTCATGTTATAGCAATAAATAATGGTCCGTAATAGGAACGGAAAGACCACAATTAGTGTTACAGATCAAGACACAACGTCTTAGCTATTCGATGCCAATTGGATGGTTGGCTTTCGGTAAACAAGCAGCTATTTGCTACTATATCAATAACAACTTTTACAAAATATATGAAAAATTACAAAAACTTAGACAAAGAGTGGAAAAATGTTACCTTGGTTGAGTTCCAGGATTTCCGTGGTTTTGTCAGTCTCAAAAGAAAAATACTATATCAATTTTGACAGACACTCCAATTGTTCAAATTTTATATCAATAACTAATACAGATTCTATCGTGACCGTGTATAATACAATTTGTAACATAAGCCTCAGTATGATGTTACCTTGTTTTTGATTACTAGTTATTAGTGTCAATGATTCATCTTTCTTGTATTCAATCGTTCTAATAAATTTATATTATATTCATACCTTAATGAGTATACATATTATACAATAGAACGTTACATGGTGTCAGAATACAGTTAACGAATCACCAAGAACACAATTATTTGAAAAAGTGACAAAGTTCATTATGGGAGACGAAAGTGCTACTGGCATTCGACCACCGAAACCTTTGCTGCTTGCGGAAAATATGTCAGCCAATTGGAAAAATTGGTTACAGCAATTCAACTGGTACAGTATAGCCACGCAATTAAGCAAAAAACCAAAAGAAGTTCAAGCCGCTACCTTTATGGCAACAATTGGACCAGAATCACTAGATATTTTTAACAATTTCAATCTTACTAACGATGAACAAAATGACGTGGAATGGATAAAGTCCAAATTTGTAGCATATTTCATCCCAAAAATCAATATTTCGTTCGAAAGATAAAATTTTTTCAGAAGGAAGACGAAACATTCGATGAATTTTTGAATCGGATAAAAACACAAGCTCAAACTTGTGAATTTGCATCGCTGAAAGATGGCCTGCTAAAGGATAAAATAGTGTTTGGCGTAAACTCTGATGTAGTGAGAGAGAAGCTACTCACTGAAGATAATCTCGAATTGAACAAAGCTAACTCAATATGTCGAGCTAGCGAACAAGCTTCAAATCAATTGAAAATGATTGAAAATGGTGAACGCAGTACTATTCTCCTAGTGAAAGACAAAAAAAATATTGATTAATTTGACTGTAGGAGGTGTGGAACAAAACACAAAAGGCAAAATTGTCCAGCATATAGAAATAGACGCGAGAATTGTTATGGAAGGAATCATTTTGCAGAACAGTGTTGGGTGAAAAATAAATTTTGCTGAAGAAAACGAAACTCAAGATGAAGAAGAAATACTGTATATAAGCTGATGTGTTACTAATAAAAGTGATGAAGATTGGTACGAGATAATACAAGTCGAAGAGAAGAAAATAAAGGTTAAATTAGACAGTGAAGCATAAAGTGATGTTCTTCCGAAATGGATAACTGATAAAATTAACTGTATAATGAAGCCTTCATACACGAAAAGACTGATCAGCTTTACAGATGACAAGTTATGTTATCGGTGAGGCACACTTGAATTGCATTGTCAAAGGCAATAAACAAAATTATCTTCAAGGATTTGCATGGTCCCAACTGATCTCAATAAAAATATTCTCAGAAGACATTATCCTCTCAAATCATTAGAAGGAATATCAGCTGATATCAATGGTTCCGAATTCTTCACTTTTCTCGACTTCTGGCAAATGAAAGTGTCAAAAGAAATCAAAAATACTTGACATTTTCAACGCCCTGGACGAGGTTACCTTTTGGTTTAAGTTCAGCACCAGAAGTTTTTCAAGAGGCCATAAATTTCGCAAAAAGAGATATTCCCAATACACATATAGTCTAGTTCCTAAATTGTAAATAGTGACTCATCGGTTGTACGGTTCATAATTCATATGAAGCAGGTCAAAAAATAGATCAGAAAAAGCTAGGTACTTTGGTTTCAAATCAAGTTTTACTCTGCCATTTTTGTACATCCCCTCCGCACTTTCAAATCCCGTAAAAACCAGAAAATGTACGATAAGTCACTATCTACAATTTAGGAACTAGACCAATATAGATGATATACTAGTCTATAAGCAAAGAGAAACTACTTATAATTACTGGTCGTCTGATGGAAGCACTGAGAGAAGCTGATATAATGGCAATTAGTACTCGAAAATACCTCACGTTTAACGTACAATAACCTCTTTGACTTTTTAGGTAACGTAAAAGATAAATTCAGATTTGACTAAGAGAATAACTTATCAGGTAAAGTTCAGCCTATGTTTAATAATTGAACAAACTATATATAACTATATATAAATCTATCAAAATTGTTATATTAAATATTCCATATATATGTTAAAATCGATGTATTTGTTGAATATTCAATAAAACAGTAAAAAAATTTGAAACTACTTTATTGTGTTTAAAATATTGAGAAAAACTCAGAAATAATTTCAATATGAAATAACTTTTTCGAACTGTTTATTTTTCCATCTCAAAAGAGAAAACAAAATAAAATATGAATAACAATATACAGTATGTAATCAACACTGGTTAACTATATTCAAACACTCTCCCTCAGTGATGATTACAAAAAACTAGAAGATAAATGATGAAGTTGATCTCTTTCAAGGGGTTTTGTCAACATATCTGCAATGTTTTCTTTGGTACTGATGTAAGTGATATCGACTTCATTTTCCACAATTCTCTCCCTGACAAAGTGATAGTGAACATCGATATGTCCTTTGATGTAAAACATTATTGGTAGAAATGTGAATAGCAGCTTGATTATCACAAATCAGACAGGGAGTCATATTGTGCTTCAGGTCTTTGAGTAGGTTGGATATCCATATAACTTGTCTACATGATAGGGATAAAGCCATGTATTCTGCTTCTGTTGTAGACACAGCAACACTTTTTTGGTTTTTCGTACACCATGTAATAACAGCTTCGCCATAAAATCCTAGGAATCCACTCGTCGATTTTCTTTCAGTGGAATTTGCAAATGAGGCATCACTATACATGAAGAGTTTTGGTGACTCTATTTTTTTGTAAACAAGTTGTTTTTTCATAGAACCCTTCAAGTAACGAAATATGTGATGAACCATATTTTTGTGTTCCACTGTAGGATCTGAACAAAATTGTGAGAGCAAATTTACCGCATAATTGATATCTGGTCTTATTCCTAGACTTCCTATTTTTGACTGATACAAAGTTTTATGAGTTCTTTTGTCATCAGGTTTCGCTTTTTGAGGTTTGGCCCCACAATCCATAGGTGTTGAAGAAGCTTTGCAATTTATCATCTCATAGTTTTCTAGTATATGGACTATATATTGTTCTTGAGATAATGTAACACAATTTGGATACCATGATATTTGGAATGACAATAAAAATCTGGGAGTTCCAAGGAAAGTTACCTCAAAGTTGGCATTCAAGTTGTCTTCCACTTCTTTTATTTTTTCTTGGCTGGATCCTAGTACTAACAAGTCATCAACATATACTGCCACTATTTGACTTCCATCAGCTGAGGACTGTTGCAGTGGAATTTTTTCTAGAACTGATACTAATTTTTGATTCCATTGACGAGATGATTGTTTGAGTCCATATATACTTTTTTTTAGAAGACATACTTTTTCTCCTTCAGTAGTTATACCTTCTGGAATCTTCATAAACACGGTAAAGTCTATATCTCCATGTAAAAAGGCTGTTTTTATGTAGAGTTGGCTGGCAATAAAATTGTAATGAATACAATGAGCTATGAGTAATCTTATTGTGCCATAGCAAACTACAGGAGAGAATGTCTCATCAAAGTCTAAGCCAGGTACTTGACCAAATACCAGCCTGGCTTTGTATTTGACAACTTTTCCTTCACTCGACAGTTTTCCTTTGAAAATCCACCTACACCCAACGACTCGTGCAGTGGAAGGTTTTTCGTCTATTTCCCATACCTCATTTTTACTCATAGAGTTGAGTTCTTCATTGATAGCTGCTATCCATTTTATCGATTCTGAACTAGATATAGCTTCATTATAAGTGTGTGGTTCATCGAATGCTAAATTACAGATATCGCCATAATGTTTTGGAGGAGTGTGGTTCCTTGAACTACGCCTCAGAGGTAATGGCTCAGCATCACATTGTTCTGACGTAGAAGTTTGAGATTCAACATTTTCTCTTCTTATATCAGATAATTCATCTTCATTTTCTTCTTAAACAGTTTCATCCTGATCTTCTTTGTATTTATCAATAGGCTGCAGTATGATGGCGTCATTTTCTTCTCGAGGAAACTTATAATCTTTCGAAATTACTACTTTTTTCCTGTCCAGAAGCAGTATCCTACAAATTTGACTTCCTTTGCTCTTGGACTGAATTTACTTCCTGGTTTTCTATCGTCTTCTGGGATATGAATGTAAGCTTTCTGACCAAAATATTTCAAATGAGAAATTGCAGGCTTTTCTCCATAAAATAATTCGAAGGGAGTTTTTCCATTGAAACTATGTGGTAAACGGTTTTTTGTGTAAACAGAATTGGCAATTGCTTCAGCCCATAGTATCTGTGGTGATTCTGAATCAATCAAACATGTTCTGGACATTGTCGTTATAGTACGATTGAAAAGTTCTGCAAGTCCATTAGTTTCATGAATTCGTGGGATTGAATTTTCGACTTTTATTCCAAGTGATGTGAAGAAATTGTGTAACGAATGCGATGTATACTCTCCCCCATTATCACTTTTGAAAACTTTTACTTTTTTTCCTGTGTGTAGTTCCGTTCTTGTGATATATTCTTTCACAGCATTTTCAACCTCATTTTTGTGAGAAATGAACTTAACTTCACTGTAGCGGGAGAATTCATCAATAAACGATACATAATAATAAAATGCCTCCAGCAGATTTTGTAGAAAACGGTCCAGCAACGTCAGAATGAACTTTTTCTAAAATACCAGAGCAGGGATTTCCTTGTTGTCTGGATATTTTTCTGGTCATCTTCGACATTTCACAGGCTTCACAATCGATGTTTCTTCTTTCTTTGGGTAATACATGAGGATCAGCAACAACTTTTTGGATATCATCAAACAAACTGATTGGTGCATGCCCCAGCCTTCTGTGCCATGTTGCAATTCCCACTTTACAAGTATCTGCTTGAATTTCTTGTAAGACTTGTTCATTCTTTTCCGATATCACCCATCCAACTAATTTTTCGTTCTTCCAGAGGGTTATTTGATTTTTATTGCCTTTCATAGTGATTCCTTTGGTTTTTATTTTCTCCCATGATAATAAGGAACATTTCAAATCAGGGGAATATAAAACATCGTGAAGCATAATGATTTTGATTTGCCAGAACGTAATAGAGCTTTCAATTCAATTTCTCCAATATGGGTTGCCCTTGTCTTCTTATCATTTCCTAGCCGGATTGATCCATCAAACGATCGAATATTACGAAATAATGATTTATTGCCAGTCATGTGAGAAGTAGCTCCAGTATCGAAGATCCATTCCGTAATTCGTGAAAGTTGCTGGATAGGCTACATCTTCATTGTCGGAGTCATGGGAAACATTAACATTATCTTGATTCTTTTTGATATTCCTGCAGTTTTTTATGGAATGTCCCTTGAACCATTTTCCTCTTTCTTCACAGAATGAACATTCCAAGTTATTTTATATTTTCTTCTATTTTGGCTACTTATATAAGCTTGATTTTCTTCTCTTGGAGATGCCGTGATCACAGATAATTCTAAAACACGTGAGCACACATCATCATAAGTGAGGTTTTGCTTTGTTTTCAAGTTATCAACTATATTGTCTAGTTCTTCTGGTAGAGTTGTCAAAAACAGTGATCCTTTTGCTTTTGTTGACATAGCTAGTGGTCTCAATGCCGATTCAAGTATTGGCCTCCTCATTCGGTTTTTCAGCTGTTCTTTCGATCAGTCTTGACCATAACTCATTATATTTTGATATATGCTCTGGAATATTGAATCTCGACTCGCATTTGATTCCCACTACAGATTTGACGAGGGCATGTAGAGAATACTCATTTTGTTTGTCAAAAATATCATTCAGTGCTTTCCACATTTTTCTCGCTATACTTTTTCTTCAAAAACGTAGATCTGGGCCCATAACCTTTTGAAACTAATTTATTATGTTCAAAATATTGAGAAAAACTCAGAAATAATTTTAATTTGAAATAACTTTTTCGAACTGTTTATTTTTCAACTATTACAACCATCTCAAAAGAAAAAACAAAATAAAATATGAATAACAATATACAGTATGTAATCAACACTGGTTAACTATATTCAAACAAAATATCAACATGAAAAATAATTAATCTGCGCTCCAGGGCGACTTGAATGAATACGGTGGCGCATTCGCTTTTGCAGCTGCTGGGAAACCCAGAAAAACCTTCAACACCACATCTGAAGAGTTGGAAATAATTGAAGAAAAACTTCTGGAGATGTTCGTTGAATCAGGATTATCTGCCTTCTGTAAATTATGATGTATGGTGTCTCCAATTCGAAACAATGCATCCTATTGTTAAAACTGTTATATCCTTTAACCGGCTGCACCCTTACGAAATCTCTGAGACACTTATGAGGGTTTTTTATGAAAATGCTATCTGTTTCAGTAGCTTAACCCCAGACGGCGGTCATACTGAAAAATAGAATTAAACTTGGCATAATATACTGATCAGTGATTTAGTATCTAGCTCACTTTTTAGAGATTTCATGATGTAATATGATTGAATGAAGATTCTAGATATGAACTCTATAATTTATTTTATTTGCGAAACTGTAATGATGAAAGTTGTTATCTATTTTTTTTGTTACTGCAAATAAATTGTATTGTATTGTATTGTACCGTATTGTATCGTATTGTACACCATATTGCACTGTATTGTATTGTATAATATGTCCTTGCCAGGTAAAATGTGTGTCAATTATTGTTTCCATGAATTTTGTCTAGGTCGTTATTACTAAGGATTCGTTCAGGGAAGTGAAGTTAAAAACATGTAAGAATTTGCAAATTCCATACAGACAGACTATAAGTCTGTTCGTGTAACACCAATCATTAAAATTTGATACTGAGTTAGCAAGCTTATTTATTCATCCTGTAGTTTTACTAGACAAGATGATGGAAGTGTCATCTGCATAAAGTTATATCTCACCATAACTCATTTTGTTAGGAAGATCATTCTCTTGTAATAGAAAGATCGGTGGCCCAGTCATTGCCGGAATCTTAGCTGAGGTTATATTATTATGTTTCATCTAGAAATATCTATATGTCAAGAGAGGCATTATGAGCTAACGTTTTCTTCTGTAACCATGTTGAAGTTTTTTTGAAACGAATTCAAAATTCAGTATGTCAAAGGCTCTACTAATCAGTTCGTCAACGGTATCAGTATTATTGTTGAAAAAAATTAAATGACTAGCCAATTAGTCATCCCTTGTCTACGAAGTAATGCAATAATCCACGAAACCTTCTTCGATAGCCACTCGTGGATGAATGGCCGTACGTACTCATCAGACTAAAATAAACAAAAAATAAACAAAAACATGTCAAAAGCTACAAGTGTTATTTGCGCGGCATCTCCACAAACACATCGCAAGTACATTTTTTCAGTCGTTGCAATCGACTGAAGTGTAAAATTTCAAATTGCATTTTTCCCTAAGTCATAAAATACGTTTATAGCCTTGTCCGGAGGCAACGTAAACCAAAAGGTCGTAGATTTGTTGACCACCGAGTCGGGCGCGGTTGCATTCACAGATAGCCGAACTAACCGCAAGAATGTCCAAAATTGCCTCTGTGGTCGGTGTCCCTGCCAACATTGATTGATTTTTGCCGGACTAAGGGCTACCATATCTTCGGACGTTATTGCATAGAATTCATTTCTGATCGCTATATATTTTGTTCGACGTTGGAAGAAAATCATAAAAAATGGAAGTACATCATGAACATTGTTTCTGGAAGATGGTCACTCGGTAAATGACACACAGAAATACGTATCGAGGTATAGCGGTTTAGGGATACAGCACCAGTAGCTCATTGCTACACCAAAAGTTCCAAACGGTGCAGTGCAAGAAAACTCATTTGTTCGATCAAGACTCAACAGAAGAATAACGAAAAGTCTAAGAGAGAAAGAGGTAAATCAAAAGCAAAAAAGAGGACAGAAAAGTTGTCATTGGTTTTTTAAAATAATAACGGAAGGAGAAACAATGACATGGGATTAAAACAAAAATGATCTACCTAAATACAAAAAGATCGATTTCAAAAAACAGGTCATAAACAACAAGTATAAAAGAAATAGAAAGAAAGAAAAAGAATAACAAACAAAACTGAAAGGATCCGACGATACCTGAAGGAACACCAAATGCAGGCTTTTACCCCACTTTATCAAACACCATCTCTCGACCAATACAAATAATATAAAAGAATTTATTTGGACGCATCTAAATCATCTCTAGCGGTTTTTGTGAATGAAAAAAAAAAACAAACTGAAAGTCGAAAAACATGCAAAAGAAGAATGGGAACATGGAATATACAGAGCTCAAAAATAGAAACGGGACACCTAGAAATTTAGTTCGAATTTGAGCAGTTGGTACTTTTGATTGCCTGAACCGATTTGAATGTTTTTTGCAGATAATGATATTGTCACCCTCGCAAAAATTACATTGTGATATATTGGTTTGTGCAAATTCGACTAAAAATCATTCAACCCCCGTTTACGCCAAATATTTTTTTCCACTTCCACCTATTCGAACATGAAATCTCATGCATTTTCATGTGATATTCAGAGAAAAAAAAAATTTATAGGTGCACTGGAATTAGTAATATCGATGTTTTGAGAAAACATAGCATTTTATACCTTACTAATTACAAACAATTTCAGCTCTTTAATTTCTGAACCGATTTGAACATACTTCATATATTCTGGATAATTTTCTGATTGGTGTTTATTTTATCGATATTCTGAAAAAACCTACAGGGTATTATAACAACTGTAAATTCCACAAAAATCATCCAATCTCAAGAAATACGCATATTCTCACTTATTTTGTGATTATTTTTTCGTTTTTTCGGTAGATTGATTTTTATTTGCAGACTATTATTATGATTATTCAATTTGTTTTCAAAGAGAAGGATTAGATGTCACCATTCATTGAAATTGTAACAAACTTTATTAGTGCAACATAAACATCAAAATAAAATTTGCATCTAACATTAATCAATATTTTGTGGGTACTCCACGAACCCGCGTCACTTCTGCAAGTCTTCTGGGCATGCTCATTATTAGATCATTAATAAAATGCTGGGGAATAGTGTCCCATTCATTCATAAAATAAGTGAGAATATGTGTATTTCTTTAGAGTCAAAGGGATTGGATGATTTTTTGTGGAATTTACAGTTGTTATAATACCCTGTAGGTTTTTCAGAATATCGATGTGATAAACACCAATCAAAATAGTCTGAAATTTATGAAGTATGTTCAAATCGGTTCAGAAATGAAAGAGCTGAAATTGTTTGTAATTGGTAAGGTGTAAAATGCTGTTTTCTTAAAACATCGATATTTCTAATTCCAGTACACCTATTCCATTTTTTTCTCAGAATATTATGAAAATGCATGAGATTTTATGTTCGAACAGTTAGGAATGAAAAAAAAAATTTTGGCCTAAACGGGGTTGAATGATTTTTAGTCGAATTTGCACAAACCAATATATCTCCCTGTAACTTTTTCGAGGATGACAATAGGCAAGATTTGACACAAACAGTCAAAAGCCAATGAAACGGACTCTCATTATCTGCAAAGAACATTCAAATCGGTTCAGGCATTCAAAAGTAAAAACTCCTCAAGTTCGAACAAAATTTCTAAATGTCCCGTTTCTATTATTGAATATAGAATATAGCGATGGGTGTCAAAAACACACTACACACACACACTATTCGTACAGTTCTGTTCAATGAAGTGTTGTACAGCATTCTGGAGTGATGTAACTCAGGCTTGTTTAGATATGTCACTGAAACTGTCATTGGTTTATCATTATGGCTGTTATGAATTTAGTTGAGAGAGCCCAGATTATTAGTTATTTACAAGACGGGGCAGCCATAAGGGAAGTGGGTCGTATGATGCATACGAGCAAGAACACAATTCTAAAAATAAAACAACGATTGGAAAGAGATGGAACATTGCAAATAAAAAAAGCGGCGGAAAGATAAAAAATTTCAATTGTCGACGAAGATAATGCTCTCGTTCACTTTTTGCAACAGAACCCATTACAAATAGCACGGGTTGCTGTAGAGCAAACCAATTTTCCAGAATCGAGAATAACTGCATGTCGTAGAATTAAAAATTCTGCCTTGAAAAATTACGTGGCAGCAAATAAAAAACTAACTGCTGAGCATAAGCAGGCAAGAATAATTTTGTCCTTAAATAATCTTTTGCGGGAAGATTGGAGAGAACTATATGAATATTTAAAAAAATGTTATGTTACCTAGTGCCTCGGAACATTTTCCTGATTATAATTTCATCTTTCAACATGACAATAATTGTCCAGTGCATACTGTGGGTATTGTCAGAGAATGGCTGGAAAATAATAATATAGAGACAATGTTATGGCCTGCGAAGATCCCCGACCTTAATATTGTAGAAAATGTGTGGGGTTTGATGACAAAAAAAACTGTATGATACAAACTTCAGACCTGAAAGTAAAGATCACCTCAACAATGCGATAGAAGAGATCTGGGATGAACTAAGCGATGATCTGGAATCAATAAAGAATCTGTATTCGTCGATACCTCGTAGACTTAATGAAGTATTACAATCGGATGGGGCTATGACAAGATATTGAGATATTTTCGCGAGCAAAATACCTTTTCGTTTTCGAGTGTGATCACAAATAAAATAGTATGTAGTTTCATCAATAACTTCATAAAATAAACGAGCATAATCAAAATTTGACATTTCAATGAAGGAACATAGGTATTGAGTAATCGAAACCGTGTACAACACTTTTTTGAACATTTCAAAATGGGAGGTAAGTTTACACAGCACAATCACTGTACAACACTTCATTGAACAGAACTGTACATACAGTGAAATAAATAGAAATGTTACTTACTGTTTGAAAATGTAAAACATTTTTACTTTCAAAAGCACTGTATTTGGATCCTTCATGGAATGAATTACGTTTTGCGTACTTTTGCGTAGTTCACTTCCAATTTCAGCATTATACTATTTTACTGGAGGAAGAGTACCTACACAAGAGATCAAAGGAACCGGTGTCATCGATTATAAAGTGGTCCGAATTTTTGTTGGGAGCATATTCTACTCAAGAGTCAAAAATTGCTTAGCAGATGTATTATGCACCAACATCCAAAAAAAAAGTGGCAATACACATAAACATAATACAATAACGGTGAAAGGTGACCTAGAAGTTAAAATGTAAAGAGAACAGCATGCCAAATAAAGCAGGTAGAGACCACAGAGCAAGCAAGGAATAAGGACATAATACATAGTGATGGGATAAACATATGGAAACTAAGTCGATCATGTTCTAAACTTCGATTGACGAATGATTTGTAAAAAAGTAAATGATCCAACATGAAATAGAAAAAAGGGATCAAAGGGAAGATAATAAAAATAGGTATAATGGGTAGAAAGCATGTACTGAACGAGAATGACTCGATTGAGTTTGGGAAACAACGTAAAAGGAAAAGACAATTAATGATGGTTCTTTACCAAATTCTTCGTGCCCTACTTGACTTCAGATGGGATTACACAGGCTGGGTATAGTCAGTTGAGAGTTGTTGCTGCCTCCGCTCTTGCTAGGTCATCTTGTATGTGCTTTCATTCCCCTGATTGCTCCTGTGACCCAGACAAGTTTTGCCCTGTTCTGGGCTCCTATGTCTGTAATGAGAGGAACAGACAGATATAACAGAAGTAATACTGATTTATATAGTCATGTGAAGTATAAATTAGTAAACACGTTCGGAAACAGTGAGAATGAGGAAACAAAATATGGAGCCAGCAATGTAAGTATTTCCGAATGAACTGAAAATTCTCAAAAATAGAAAATCAACCTAGACTTTAAATGATTCAATATTAAGAATCAGCATTGAAATACTTTTGTGAAAAAAAGGAAACAATTAGAGCCTGGAAAACTGGACTAATGATACCAATATTTAGGAAAGAAATTTCCGAAAACTGTGGAAACAATTAATAGAAAAATAACTGAAAATTACACAAGAATAAAAATAATAGATCATATGAACTAGGATAAAAAAAAAATCACTATTCAACCATAGTGAGTTGATTTCTTTTTTATTGATTTCAAATAGGCGCTTAATCAAAAGAACTTGATAATCAAATGAGCAGGGCCAATTGGAATTTCAAATATATACTCATAAGATGAATAACGGTGACGATGGAAATATCAAGAGCGGCAATAGGTTACAAGAAGGAATTTAAATACTACAGAGTGTAAATCGAGGAAAAAGGAAAAAAATTTTAAACACCGAAGATTATGATACCTTTCCAAATCAATGTAGGATCATCAAGTCAAATATTGGAGAAGCTAAGTTCTGTCATATGTGAACAACAACAAAAATTATAATAAAATGGAGCATGTCGTAGTGGTAAAGCGTCCGTCTCCGAAGCTATAGGTACATTGTTCGAGCCCCAGTCAGAGCTGGGATTTTTTCTCAATATCAATATAATCTTTGAAACTGTTGCGTTAAAATTAACAGTGCTGCGCCAAAAGATGGCGCATGGAGTTAGTATCAAAGCCTACCCAGGACACAGAGTGGCTAATGATTACAGCAATCGATGCCAATATAAATACCAGAGGAAAAAAAATGTAAATTTTAACCAGCTTCTCTCAAATTTCAAAACAAAAACTCCTCAGATGTTGAATCAGTCTCTATTATTGGAATATTTTCATAGTGACTTTGAAACAGACTCTTCACCACCTGATATCTCTATTGATAAAAGTGTCTCAATAATAATTTTATGCCACAAAATTTGGAATTCAGTTCATTATTGAATTGTTGAGGCTTGAATTAAAGGTTTATACTTAAATTACATACTACATCAAAATGATAATCAAATGAAAATGTTTGAAGTATCTCAATTTTGTTAGATATACATTGAATGTTTGAGGTGTGATATGTTCCGAGACTCACTAAACTATCACAATTTACAACTTTGGTGAAGCATCATCAGAAAAATCAATACATATTTTCAAAGTATGTGAAGAATATATCATTTATCCAAAAAAATCGTCTTTTTCCCAAAGCCCATTATACAATGAAACCCTTGTGCAATGAAGACACTCGGAAAGTTAAGCCATTTCCAATATTATTGCCACACACAACTGGTAGAAATCCGTTTCTTTGTTTCTAAGTCATCGAAATCACCTCGGGGTGTATCCAAAGGGAGAACGAAGTAACATCCCGTATAGTAACATAAAAAAACAAATCAATCTATCAACATCTCTGCGGGGGTGCGAACGCATCGGCCTCAGCCGACAAAAGCCATGTTATTCCATATTTAACGTACGTCAGACAGGCAGGTATACACGGGCTAACACTTTGTTTGAAGGTTGTAATGCCATCGTAGAACAATGACCATTAGCCGGAGGTTTGTGTTGTCTTAATGACAGGAACACCTAGGAACTGTGTAATTGTTTGATCTAGGATTTACATTTGAATACACGCTGTTTATTTCCTTCACGATCTGAATAAATAACCATGTGTAGAAGAAATCATAGGTTTGGTTTGCATATTTACCACATAGAAACACTGAGATTTGTATACCGATAGTAGGACACTTTTGATACAAAAAGGAAGGAGTTTGAAAGTAGCGAAACGGTTACAATAAATGTAGGTATTATTGTATAGACTTTTTCACAACAGTGGCAAAAGACTACCCTCTCAATTACTTATTAATTATTTAAGTTAATTCATGAAAATGTACCTATACCTTTGATTCGGACTATTTTCATCCATATGGTCAAGTGGCTGCTCAATACTATAATAAATTAACAGGAATTTTTAGTGATCATTACTACATCATTTTTAAGGAAAAAAAGTTGAGTATAGAAACAAAGTCAAATATAAATGTTTTTTAAGATTTTTTCAAAAAAAGTTATGCTTTTAGCATCATTCGCTTCTTTTTTGAGCTTGCTGTATTTATTAAAGCACTTAAAAAAACTGAATTTAGTCCAGCAGTTGTTTTAACTTACAATACAAAATTTTGATTATCGCTACTGATGTGATGATAAACTTCTCAAGAACTATGTAGAATACATATATTGTAAATATATAGGTTCTTCTCCCAATTCAATTTAATGAATAAAAACCAAAACATTGAACTCTGAAAGTATATCAGAGTATTAGTGGATGAAGAGGTGTCTAATGCCACGACGGACAATGAACTACATCTAACAGATATTTGTGCAACGTTCCTCGAAGAAGACCCAATTGCAAGTGTTTATCAGTGATTAAACAGCAGATCTTTATTTGGCTGGGAATAACCAATTGCAGACATGCATGTTTCGAGGTTTTGCCTCTCTTAAGTAGTGAGTGGTTATCGTCCTACTGATTCCTGTCAGAAATTCTATCGGAGATAATTTAATTTGGGATCAATGATTCCTTTACTTTTCAAAGTGGTTCATATCGTTGTTTGGTTGTTTTTTTTTCAAATTTGTTCTCATTGTACTCGTTTTTTACCAAACAAGTAAACTTCTGAACCTTACCAAGCTTTCGGCCTGGCCACCATACAGCTGGCCCTCATTGGAAATCTGGTCTTACGGCTGCCGTATACAGCCAGCGCATAAACATTGTGTTGGATCCCAAATCACTTCCTACAATTTTCTCTCAATTGCCATAGAATTGCTGCGGACTCCTGAATAATCCTACCTATATCTGGTCAGGTAGCCGAGTGGTTAGAGTTAATGCTTTCAATCATTCTGGTTTTATCGGTCACTGGTTAAATCCAATTCCCATGCCCTCACTTCCGCAACCCTTCTCCTCTTCCTGGCCACTGAGTGAGGCATTCCTATGGCAATTTGTGCTGCCTGAACATCCTTAACGTTACCTCTTCGAACCTCAAGGCCCTTTCTTTGCACTACACAGTGGAGAGCCGATTCTGTGGACATTACCTTTGTGTATGCATGTTGATTTCTGGGACTGACCTTTAGGAACTCCTCCAACAGGATGCCATTCACTACCTTTTCCAGTGTTTTGAGCGAAAATGGTGTTAGCCTGATGGGTCTGAAGGACTTTTCTGTGTAGTCTTTTTGCCCAGCCTTGATGATAAATACTATATACTCTCGCTGATTTCTACATCTTTGGAACATACCCCCTGGCTCCACTGCAGGAGTATTCTTCAGAAGATTGAGTTCCAGGTCTCCTGTGTAGCATTACCAAAAAATTCCGTTATGCTGCCTTATAAGGGTTGAACTCGTACACTGCCCAAGCTATGGCGTCCTGCGTTACGACCAAATCTGCCAGTTGCCAATCCAGCAGATGTCTAAGCGAATCTTTGAAGGATCTGTTTTTTTCAAGCTTGCTATGGAACTTTTTGTTTGATTACTTCCGATTCTCCTATAATATTACCACTGACATTAAAAGAACTGTTGAATTTGACGAATATCCCATTGACAATTTTTCTACTAGCATTTTATATTGCAATTTCAAAAACTTTTATTGTCATCCACATAACTTTTCAAAGACGCACGCTGCACCATTGATTCGCTGTTATGCGTCACGCTCATCAAACAATCTTAGCAAACAGTGTAGAATAGAAATATTTGAAGAAGCCGGAGAGAGCATGACATCTAAAAATTGTGCGTTCCTAATTTCACGCCTCATCCAGAAAAAAAAAACACTGAGATTAGCTGTCCATCTCGTCGAAATGAGGAGGCCGTGTTCTGTTGTTCGTTTTCGGGTCTCATACGCCGTTTCGGTTGTTAACTCAAGAATTTGAGATAACGTTGGGTTTTTTCAGTACTATGTCTCATTAGGAATGTGATATGTCATCATCAGATCTCTCAAAAATAGGGAACTCGCTTCGGTGGACGGATTCTTGAATCCATCTATTTGTCAGTTTATATACCGTGTGATTTGTTTTATATCGATCACCTCCCAAACGATTACGATTGTAGAAATAATTGTATGAAATGTACAAGATTTGTTTGCAAAATGAGAAAAAAATGTAAATTGTTATATCCGTCAACCGGTTGCACTCCCCAGAATTAAGAGACTTGTGCGAGCTAGAGGAAGATATAGCCCTTACCTTTTAATACTTGTGATGCTATGCACGAAGTTATAGGTAGGATATGATTTCCGGGATTAATTGACATAGATAATAAAGACAAATGCCATGAAGGAACTACTCCTCCGTGACTACTCACATTTATGATGGGTTTGATAACATGAACTCCAAAAAGTTCATTCGTAGTCTTTTTACCGGCTTTCGTGTATGTATCTGAATCTCTGCATCTCCTTTTAGAGAGATGGGTATTACATAAATGTGGTTTGGAACAATAGATTCTTGGCAGATGTCTTAGCTGAAAAGTTTCTATTAATAAGATTCATTTTGTGGAGTATGCAGAGTCTGCATGTAGACGTGAAGAACTCACGCAAATAAATATCAACGACTTTCAAAATTTAGGGAATTCATGATTATTCAGCATGAAAGAATCAAAAACGAAGGTAGGCAGCTTTCTTGGGCCAACTCAGAGGGAGAGCAAAATAATTTTTGTTTTTTGAAAATGTGAAGTGTTCTACTCAAGTAGTTGAAAAAAACACATTTGGTCAAATACCCCAAAATATTGCAGTTTTTAGGGGTTAACCAATACTAGTACCTATATACACGGGACATTGTTCTCGGAGCAGTTCCGCAACTCATTTAGCTGAAGCAAATGAAAATGTTATCAATAGTGAAACTAAGATTATCGGGCTTCGCCCTAAAATAAAAAAAGTTTTATAACTTACGTAGTTTTGTCTCCTGAGCACAAATTCGAAGAAAATTTGAGGGGGTCTCAATTACTTTTTGACTTATGCCCTTCTGAACCTTCAAAGTCGACTATTTTCAAACACGAATTTATTTATATAAAGTCTCACAAAATGCCTCCTTTTTCTGTAGATTTTTTCAGACGCTAACCTACCTCATATCGCAATTACTATCACCAAAAACAACCGATTTACCATTCTATTAACGCAAACACAACCTTATTTTTTCTTTTTTCAAGCAATTCAACATATAAATCGAGTGGAAGTTATTTGAATAGTTGGCGGCGCAGATTTCAAGTGACCAACCTAACGAGAGAATGAAAGTAACACTGAAAAAGAGGGTTGTGTTTGTGGTTATAAGAAGGTAAACTTTGTTTTATATACGCGGTTATATTATTGATGTGAGTAGTTGTGGAATTAGGTAGGTTAGCGGCTGAAAAAAGTGTCGACAAAAAGAAGGGGGCATTTTAATCTGTTAATCGAAAAATTTCTGTTTGAATATAGTCGATTTTGAAATTCCGAAAGGTATGACTCAAAAAGTAACTGAGAGCCCATCAAATTTTCTTCGGATTCGTGTTCAGGAGATAAAAGCACCTGAGTCAAATCACTTTACTTTTATTATTAATTTATTTAATTTTGAGGAGGAGTCCAATAAACACCTAAGAATACCAGACAACACAAATTGAAAAAACAAAACATGCTAGAAAAAATATCGCTAACAAGATTGTGTCAAGGGACTGTGATATACCCTCAACATCAAAGCTATAACCAAATAGGTACTAGAGAAAATGAATATCATAGTAATTCGACGATACATTTACCAGCTTTGAAGATAGCTAATTGTAATAACTGCATTTTCAATTTTGATTTTGAATAAATGACCTGTCTGCAGTATTATTTTCGGGTTAATAAAAAAATGATTTGGATATGTTAAAAAATACCTTTAGCCCGCGGGTGATAAAATGGTCCGGCAGGCAGTAAACTACCCCTTTACATTGGAAAACCTGGGCAATAAAGTGCACCTTTCATGCTTTCAGTACTGTAAGTGAACTATTCTCGAGGATGTGTAATACTGATAAAATCATTTCGATTTGTCATGGAAATCAATGCCTTACAACAAAAATAAAAGAAAAATGTTAAAATTATTAAAAATGAAAGAATGGAACGGATAAGTAGGAAATTAAGAATGCTTGAACTCTCACTCGATAAGAACTGGTTGTAAACTAACAAAAAAACATCATTCGTTGAAATGTAATAGGTTGGCTGTCGACAGGTGGATATCAATCTAAAAACACTATTTCATTAGCTGAATTGCCCCGCCGACTTTATAAATTATAAAGTTAGTTATTGTGTAAAAACAATAATAATTGCTAACCTTTACCCACAGAGGCTTCTTTACTTATCATTGCAAACAACAATATTATACTATATACTAACAATTCGGATCAATCAAAATTATACAATTTATTTTTCAAAAATGTTGATGTTTCCATAATTCTATTTTCAAAATACGAAACATTTCCAAAGACTCTCTTGGTGAAATTCTAGTTTTCAGTAGAAACAATTCACGTAGAACGTAATTCGAAATTCCATCGAGAGCGTCGCACAATTCATCACCCTTCAAAATTCTCCGTATTCGTCTACATTCACCATCACCCCTGTCATCTCTACACACACTTCATATACTCACAAATCTCCTCCGTACCTCTTCAGTTGATATGTTTATAGCGTGAAATATTGTTTCGGTCCTCGGGGGATCGAGCACCAAGAAGTAACAGTTGGCCATGAAGGGGTGGCCACCGGACGTCCCGCAGGGAGATGTCGGGGGCCCTATTAGCGACACTAACCGATATACTTTAACGCAGTAATAAGATTTATCCGGAATGAATTCGGACTTGTCACGAGTGTTGTCAAACTGCAGTTTAGAGTTAGCATATGGCTGATTGTCTCTTGCAGATGTTGATAATTTTGTCGCACCATGGATTCTGAAATCGCTCAAATGTTTTCTTTCAGCAATAATTGAATAATCAACAAAAGAAAACGAAGACAATTCATAATACATTGGCAACGGAAACAAAATGAAAACTTCTTCATCACATCTTATTAACAGAACCAGATAAGACAAAATACTAACCAAGAAAAAATATAGACAGTTATCAAGTTTTATCAACTCACATGCAATAATGCTTGGAAAAGTATGGAACATCAGAATAAATAATATGAATAAAAATAACTCTTTGAAAAGCAACTTGGTTTTCAGGAAGGTAAATCAACAAAAGACGCGAAAAATACACTCACTGAAGAAATATTTGGAAAGCTGCAGAAAAGTAATTTATATTTTTTTCTACTACCTTATTGGAAAACTTCATTTTCGACCCCTACAGATAGGAGGAAAATGATACTTTTCCTCACGCCAGGAGAAAATAGCTAGGGAGAAAAGTGACACTTTTTCTCCCACAGGATGTGGGAGAAAAAGGCACTTTACTCCCATGTAATACATATGATTTTTCCTCCTACCCACTGAATAAACCTTTGTTTGAAAATTTATGCGATAATATTAGGTACACAAGTATTGTTTATTAAACGAATTTACCATTAAGTACATAGTATTGTTTACCTATATTTTAGAATTATTTATGTTAAAATTGAATGTGCAGTTTTGAGCAGCACTTATGTGAACACCATTTGAAGAAGATATGGTTTGAACGGGAGCTTCAGTATTTGAAATATTTTCGCTTAGCACATTGTAATGGTGGTAACTCCAGAAGTGCTTGGCTGATGTGATCAAGTTCAGGTTCCACATTATTTCCCATAATTTGATCAGAAATTTTTCTTTTTTTTGTGTAAGATTGGTCTACATAACCTTCTGCGATATTGGTTGATTTCCAACCGCCGTGCTGTTTTAGAGCTAAAAATATCTCCACCAGCGTTTACTAAAAGAGCTGTTCTTTTGAAACTTTGCCCTGTGTAATGTTCGGCATTTGGATGCTTAAGATATTCTTCAATTTTTTGTGGTACTTTGGATATAGAATTCTTGCCAATCACTTGATTTATACATGTGCCTGCTTTAAAGCATAGGAACAATCGTTTATGTTCAGTTTTAGGACGTAGACAGGTATACTTTTTAACGATTTGATCAAAATTTGGGACGTTACCTGAAGTAGTATTGATTTAAAAAGTTCGTTGTTTATACGTTTTTGAAGTGGGGATATTTCTTACTAAAAGATTGCCTTTACCTTCAATATCCTCCATAGTCATTTTAATAAGCTCATCACATCGACATGTTCCAGAAATTCCAATAACAAGGACTACCTATGAATACTTTATGTAAAAAATTTAATTATTTGCATGGGATTTCATTTCTTACCATAAATAACAAAACATCATCAGGGGCTTCCATTAAGAATTTATTTATTTCTTCTCTTGTGAAAGTTTTAGCTTTATTTGTTTTGTATCCAGCATTTTGACGTTGGATATTTCATATCGACATTGTCCTTTATTTGTATCATTGTGCGTAGCATTGAATATTTAGACCAAAGTGTTGAAGCATTTAATAATTTTCTTTGAAGTGAAAAATATGCTAGTAAAACATTCTCTGAATATTTATATATCTTGTTGTCTTCAGCCCATTGCTTATATTTTGTATATTGTTTTTCATACCTATCTTTACACTTGAATCGCTCTCCGTTTTTCAAAAATTCAATTAAGTTTAATGAACGTAGCGACTTTGCACCTTAAAAGTCAATCGCCGTGTTTACTCTGTCAGTGAGCCACAGCATACTATGCTTTTCATCTAAGATTCCTGAAGTTGAAATTTTTATTTTGCTACAGGCACTTACCATAATATCCTTTTTCTACAACCGCTTAAAGTTCTTACGATTATTTAAGATTAATTCGGCAAAGAGTTTTAAATAGCCAAATGAGTCTTAAATAATTGTAAGAATTTTACCGAAGTAGCCTTTGATGCTTTCAGACCTCAACGCAAAGTTGACTTTGTTTGCAAATAGAACTATTCTTGCATGATGGAAACTATAGACAATACATTCATGACCATCTGATAATCTGCGGTGGTTCCATGGCTATTGTCTTGAGCTTGACCCGGTTTTTTTCCTCAGCCTTTTCCGGGGTTGGCTCGAAATAATCTACCTCTGACCAAACTTAGACAAAGCAGTATCTACATTGAATGCTAACGAACGACTTGCATAAGCTTGCAGGAGGCATGGATCAAACAAACTACAACCACTATCTGTTGGAATATTCGATCACCCGCTAAGACCAGCGGAGGTGGTCACTAGCGCCCCCTCGCCGGGACCCTTGGCACAAGCGCTCCTCCGCTCCGCAGCCAGAAATGTCTGCGGAATAGGGGAGGCGGCTCTCCGTGCATCCTCCTGACCCTCCTCTCTCCTGGTCCCTCTTGGGCGAAGAATTGAGCTAGGACGGAGTTATGCTTATACCAACTGATGTGTAGACAAATGAATAACTTTGTAACAATAAACCTATTTTATTTTTATTTTTTTATTTGAGCTTGTAATACGAAGGTCCCGGGTTCAGCTCCTGGCAATTGCAACTTTTTTTTTTAAGAACATTATTTAACTTTTTTCTTGTTAGTGTTTTGAATTATTGGACATTTAGATAGCTTATACATTTCGGATTGCTATTGAGTGATTTTCTCATAAGTTATGTTATGTGCCTATTTGGATGAAGTATTGATAATTTTTTTTAGAGCTGCGCTTGTAGAAAAAATAATGTGTGTATTTCGAGCACAAAGTGTCATTGTCGTTCTCCAAAGATTAATCATTTTGTCGAGCGACAATCAATCACTTTGCGCTCTAAATACACAAATAGCTATTAAAGAACTAACGTAGAAGTGAGGTAGTGGATTTTCTTAAGAGCTATGACGTTGAATATATCTCTCACTCTCACTTATGGCCGATACGTAAATTTGTCCTCTGCTACGGTATGAGTCATAGCCCATGAGAAAATCCACTACCTCTAACATTCATGTTTGATTTTTACCAGAATACAGAATATATAAGATGTTCTAGAAATTACGGAAACATTTTGATCATAATAGATTCACAAGTTTCATCGTTTACAACTTACTTGAAATGAGGGGGAGGAAAAGTATGAGTTTCCTCTTTGATTTGAGGGAGGAAAGTGTGTACTTTCTATAGGGGTAGGAGGAAAACAATTTTTCTCCTTGAGAACAAAAGTTTTCCTCCCTCTAAGTTTTTTAGTACCTTCACATAAGCAAGAGTTGTTTTTTACCTCGTCTGTTTGATTTAGTGAAAAGATTTATGAAAATAAAATAAAAAATACATTTAGGTAAGCATCTATTTCCATTTTTTTTTCATTTGAACAACGATGTAATATATGAAATGAAAAACTTGATGACTTCAATTAATTGTACAATATGTCAAATTACTGAAAATAATCCTTTCTCAAAAGCCATTTTCCGTTGAAATGTTAACCACTTCTAGGTACTTGATGATTACTTATTGATTTAATGTGGCTGCTTGCAACGTCGTTTTCCAATAAAGGAGAGCTGTCGACACAAGACACAAAGTTGTCAACGTGATCCCTAGAAGAACTGGTCATTGAAGTGAATTCCCGACCAATAAGGATTTTACTAGCAATTTCCCTCTTTATTTCTTTCTCGTATTACATTGACAGATGATTGTCCTTTATAGTAAGTAATTGACAAAAAGTCTGGAGTGCGATGTTTAGGGCTGTTTGGAATTTTTATCTTTTCGGTACAAAGCTAATGCAGACATTCTATTTATTAGAGAGATATTGCATTTCATAATAACGTCAGTAAGTAATGAAGTTGCCCTTATTTTGACATATACGCACGCGCAATGTGAATCTGGAATAAGGACAACTTTATTAAAATACTGCCTGCCTCTATAGATGATTTACAAGTTCCTTTATTTTCACTTTGGGTGAGATCGTGGACACGACATAACATGTCTGATAATTATATGACTTTTTTAACACAAATCGATATCGAAGCCCTCTTTGGCCATTCTAGCATCACAAAAATTGTATCTTAGTATAAAATAAATTATGTAGAATAAAAAATCTGAGAAATTTGATTTTTTTTATATGTTATGAAAAACGAACGCCTGTATAAATAAGGGACGAACGGACAAAACTGCCATTTCTCTGTTCTTAATCACAGAATAGGGCCAGTCACTATTAAAATAAAGTTGCCTTTAATAGTGGCTGGTCTTATTGCAATATCTCTCTATTAGGTCACCAGAAACAATGAATATGCGAAAATAAAATTGTAACCTACCGATATATACGTACTAATATCCAACGAATAATGTATAATAAATTCAAATTTTCTCTTTTTAAAATTATAAAAAGAAATAAAAGAACTAGAAAATACTAAACTAGCAGTGAAATTCAATGGTGGAAAAATACTAACAAGGAGTTAGGTTTTTTATTAAATCACAACACACCAAACTACCACTTTAATTTTTCTATCGAACCATATTAATTTACTATTTTTGGGCAACCCGTATATCAAAATCACTTTCAAGCTTCAAGTTATACATATTTACACTTTCTACACAATTAGGGAAAAAAATCTAATTCCAATAACATGTTTCTATTTATGGAAATTATTTCACAAAAAAATGTTTGATTCACACGTTTAGTGGCGAAATATGCATTCCTACAGAGAATATAAATCTATCAATAGTGACATAAATTCATGGTGTATTGCTACAAGTGATTCGCGGTTGACTGATGTTTCCTCTTTGTATAAATACGCGTAAAATCCGTTAAATTTACGTGTTTATTGGTATACGAAGGTTTCGAAGTGCGAAGAAATATGTTTAGGATAGTACAAAGTTTGACATTACGCTGTTTGGAAATTTGGAAGTGTGTGATAGCAACAAGCGAATGAGGATATAACCCCGATTCATAGGTAGAGCTGAATGAAAAATGTTGCGTTTTGTTATGAAATACGTTAACTTGGTACATAACAAACCGGATTTTATTAATTTTTTAATAAAATCAGATATCTTTTATTAAAAAAGTATTAGCAAACAGTGGAACACACAAATGAAGGAATAATAATGATCACTAAAAGCATTAGGTTTTTATTTCAGAAGTTAGGTTATCTTTACTCTAATAGGAAGGTGCATTTTTGTGTAAATCGTTTTTTTATGTTCACTATTGTGATATGTGTGTTGATTAGCATCTGCAAATAGCGTTAACAAAGAAAAGGAGGTATTTTGTGCGATTTTTGTTCGAGAAATTATTGTAAAACGATCGATTTTTAAGATTCAAAAGAGTTCGATAGGTTTACCGTTACGAATTTTTGAATTCTTATTCTAGCCATTTGACAGAGTGTACTTTGTCCACGATCTAAATCTTTGAATATCATCAAATTGAAATGTAACAAATAATAATTAAGTATTGACATATGTCAAGGAACCATATTTCGATTATTCCAAGTAGATTCAATAAAGTACTTATTGACGGGAGTGTGAGATTTCAAGATCGTGATCAATATAAAAATAATGATTTGAATTAATTTAGGATATAATAATAATAATGTTTCATTCGGAATGAAATAAAGAAGAAGTACAATAATGAGAATAATAGCAATTTGTCTGAAATATAATAATTGTACAACAATCTACAAAAATTGCATTTATGGAATAAACAGAAGAACCACTAAGGCTAAGAAGCCAGCGTTGTTGTGTAATGTTTTTATATAATCGTTAAGGAATCGCACGTTAAAAGGTAAGACCTCGTTAATCCTTAGCTCGCACAAGTTTCGACTGTCGTTCGTAGGGGGATGACTGCTGGTTAACAGAAAAAACAAATTTAAAACAATTTTTTAATATAATTTAGTAAAAATGTGATACAACATAGAGAACGATACTTAATTTTACATAATAATAATGACAATAACAACAATTATGGTAATATTTAATAACAATACAATACGATACGATTTAAAAATAATATAATACAATATAGAGGGTGCCAATAATTTTCAGATGAGAATAATATTTCATAATATCATCAATAATAATCAAATATCAATTTCATTCGGTTTAACATAGCACCATTATGGTATATCTTTCAATAAATTCTATGCTATTCTTCACTTCGATTCTTACACGTTGCTTTCTGTTAATCAGGTAGTTTTCAAATTATTTGTGAACAATTCCTCTGAATCCTAGATCTCGCAAATGCTCCAAAAGCTGTATATGGTCAACAGTGTCGAAAGCTTTTGCAAGGTCCAAAAAAATCGCTAGAGAATGTTTCTTCCTGTCCAGGCTATTGTAGATTTTTGATTTCATTGTGCGAATCGGGTCATTTGTTTGTTGATTTTCCTTCAGTGAATCCGAATTGTTTTTCAGATAAAAGTTTATTTATAAAGGTAACTAACAATTCTGACTTTCAGGAGTTTTTCGAATATTTTGGCGATGTTACTGATTAGAGCAATGGGTCGGTAGTTTAGAATTTCATCGTTTTTTCCACTTTTGAATAGTGGTTTTATTATTCCAAGTTAGTGCATCAGGCCATTCTCCATATTCGTTTATTTTATTTAAAAAAACGTGAGTGGTTGTGATAGTTCGTTTCTGATTTCATTCAGTAACTTATTCCATTAAATCCTGGAGCTTTTTTATCTTTCAAGTTATTTATAGTGGTGATCATTTCCTTTTATGACACAGTTAAAAAAATATTGATGACTGTATCCGAGCTTTTTTAGTGGTGGACTTGCAGGAGCCTTGATCTTGTCTGCGAACTTTTTTCCCAGCAATGTGTAGTGTTCATTGAATAGATTTGCTATTTCAACTCTATCAGTAATACTTCTATTCTCATATTGGATTTGGTTTATACAATTTTGTTTTTTGGCAGCTGTTAGTTGCTTCACTGTATCCCAGATAATTTTACTGTCACCTTTGCTAAGATTAATTTTTTTTGTAATTTGCGGTTTTAGATTTTTTTATTAATGTACTGTATTTCGGTACCTCAAATATTTGTTTTTTCTGACTTCATCGTTTTTATTAATTTTGTACTGTTTGAAAAGTTCGTTTCTGTGGATTTTGCTCCTAATTAAACCTTTCGTTATCCAGTTTTTTTTTTTTCATTTCATTATGTTTTATTTTATATGATTTAGAGCAGTTTTCGATTGAATATTTCGAAAGGGATGTAATGTAGTTTGTCCATGCCTCCACATCTTGTAGTCATATGATAGGATATGATATGAATCAGGCTGAAGATGCATTCTGCTGAATTCGAAACATATACCCGTTCAATGACACTGAATATTGAATAAAAATTAGGGAGATGATTTTGTGAAATTTTCCCTACTCACTATCATTATATTCATTATATCGGAACAGAGCGCCACTAGCACCCATGGCCAATAAAATTTGCTCATGCATGTCCATAAGTACTCTCATATTTGCTATATAGGGGTTACGCTATTTATTTCAGAGAAAGTGGCAATTATTTATACAGAAGTGTTAAACGCCATGATCTCGCTGTTCGACCAAAACATGACTAATTATTTTCCTTGCCGCGGTCTAGGAAGAAGTCCTTGAGCTTGAAAACTCACTAGAATAATTCATCGACCAGAATAGGAACATCAAATTGGAAGAAGTAAAAACCTTGAACTCTTTTGAGGTAAGTTCTTTGTCTTCAAGTGTATCAAAAAACCTTGAAATATTTGAGACTGCTGATCAAGGGTTTTAGTTACGAAATAGTCAGAGAGTATTCAAGAGTCGCCAGACTTTGCATGGGGCAGAACTGCTTTTTGTTCAACAGCTTTTACGAACAACTCGTAACCAGTTTGCGATGGAAGCAACAGCAATTTTCCTAGGGTCTGGGTAAGGTATGCGGACGGCGACGTTTTCGATATCATTGACACGAAACAGATCGACGTAGACAGTTTTGTTTCAGAATTGAATAGCCACATTTTCGGTTTGTTATCGTTATTGTTTTATCCGTCAGCCGGCTGCACCCTTACTGAGCAACCCTTAGAAGTCTCCGAGAGACTTGTGCGAGCAAGGGAAGACGTAGCCCTTACCTTTTTAAACATGTGATGTCATGCACGAGACTAATGACCATGCTGCGGTTCAAACCCATGCACCTACGGATGATTGTATTAAAAACAAGCGCGTAACCTGCACGCCATAATATCGTTCACGTTCCCACTCAACAAGGAGAGATTCATAACTGAAAAAATGACGACTAGAGAGAGAGAGAGAAAAGAAAAAGAGAGAACATATGTTTATTGAACAAGAAAAAACTCTTGTTGACATACACATGTATTAAATTTACAGTAAATGGATGGACATATATTATGTTTCTGTCAAAATTGATAACTAAATCACATGATAAAAACATAAATATTGAGGACTTAATTGAATAGTTTTACAATGAATTGAAAAATAAATTTAAAAATATAAACAAATTTAACAATAATAGTAAATGTTAACATTACTAAAGTGTCATCGTAAAATTCTTTTAGGCTGTAGTAGGCCTTATCGCTCAATATATTTCTGTATTGTTTCTGAAAACCTGGAGATTCTCTCTTCAAAATCACTTGGTATTTTATTGTACATTTTCACTCCATTGTAACTTAGAGCATATTTTACTAGGTTGGATAAGGAAAAGGGGAGCTTCCAGTGAATTTCGTTCTATAATGATTATTATATTGGGTGTTGTTGATTTCATACTCCAATCAATCTATTCTTATGAATAATAGAAACTGTCTGCAATCTAGAAACTGAGACAAGATTTAGAATTTTATGATCTTCAAATAAAGGTTCACATGATTCTCTCCATTTTTATTTGAGAAGGTATCTAATTGCCCGTACAAATACTAACTGGAAGAGTTTATTATTGATTAGGGTGGTATTAACTGAACGGTTATTCTGGGGATTTGGCAGGCAAACTGATTAGAAAACAGAGATTCCTTCGTAACTCTCTTAAAAAGAAGAAACTTCTCCTGAATAAATCGTTATCCCAAACGAATCTCGAATTAATCGGGGTTTTGACAGCAATTTCAAAAATCTCAATATGAAAATGGTATACACAACCTGGTATGAGCTACAACAGATCCTGGATAGTCCCACAGATTAGCCAAAAAAAGTCAGGGATTTATGAAATCAGCTGCAAAGACTGCGAGAAGGAGTATGCGAGTCAAACTAGAAGAGCCGTGAAGGTATACACGCTTCAAAGAGCACAATACTCATATCTGACTTGTGAGACCAAAAAAACGAGTGTGGGCCAACATGCTTTAGATCACGACCACCAGTTTGATTACACAAGTTTGAAATTAATTAGACCACATTAGACTATTCAATGCAATCGAGAGTCTGGAAATTGCAAAATGTAAAAATAGTTTGAATTCATACAGCCACTTCTCTTCATTCCTGGTCATCAATTCTTCAAGAATGTTTGTCATTGAATCCTAAACGAAGTAGGTAGAAGCTAGATTATATAGAATCAAGTCGGCACCAATGCCGTTATTATTGATGCTACGAATTCGGTTAAATACATGGGCAAACTAGTAGCATTTCTAATGGCCTTTCTCAATGCCGAAAAAAAAAATTGACAGTTGCGTTTTCAGAATATTTAATAAAATGATATTTCTTTCAATAGAACACCCTATAATTTTTCATGCATTTCAATCTCAACAACAAATCTCATTGAACTTTTTTTCGTAAAGGTGAAAATAAGACAGTTTTATCAATAGGAAACATTTATAACAAACGGATTTGATAAAGCGCTATAAAATATCGAGTAAATTTTCAAAAACACCGCATTCTTTTTGAACACTTATTTGGGCCCTTCTATTGATACTACGTGTGGCATTCAACACAGTTCGGCTATCAATTCTATCAATTACAGTTTCACTATGATTTTTCAGCTCATCTACATTATTATGTTTCATTTTGTACACCTCATTTTTCAGAAATCCCCAAAAATAAAAACCTAGAGGTGTCATGTATGGTGAACGAGGGGGCCACTTAACAGGACCATTTGTAGCAATCCATCTGTTTCCAAAACAGCCTCGCAGCATTCTTTTTACGCCACTGACATTATGTGCTGGTGTTCCATCCTGCTGAAAATAGATCAACTGACGAGCTTCCAGATCAAGATCATCAAAAAACTCTTCCAACACTCTTGTTAATAATTTAATGTAACGGGGTCCGTCCAAAGAATCATGGTAGAAAAAGGGACCGATAATTCTGCCTCTTAATAGACCACACCAAACATCAATACTAAATCGTCTTTGCGGATTGTGGGGATAGACTAGAAATGGATTATGTCTACTCCAATAATGAAAACTTTTTCTATTATACATCCCAAGATTTGAAAAATTAGCCTCATCGCTCCATATATTATTTCTATAGAAGTTTGGATATTGTCTGCATTCATTCATAAACCACCGACAAACTCCCAATCGTCTCTCAGGATCACCAGGTTCTAGTGTTTGCACTGGTCTTAACTTATAAGGAGAAATCCTATGTTTCTTCAGAATTCGTTGAATACCAGACAGTGGAACAGCTATTTCTCTAGATAAATCTCTGCTGGAATTATTTGGAAATACCTCAAAGTAGGATAGAACGTCAATTTCTGATTCTTCAGATATTACAGAACGTTTTTTAGTTCTCCTCTTCTCAAAAACTTTTTCATTGTTCCTGAATCGACGATGAAGCACAGCAAAAAATGCCAATTAGGTAATTCACGATCGGGGAACGAATTGCCGTAGTGTTGGAGTGCTCTTACGCTATTTTTCTGGCAAACCAAGTAGAATTCTAACATATCACATATTTCTTGGTGGGAAAGCGGCATTTCGAAAAATATTCGAACAGTAGTTGACAGTTGAAATAATTTATGACATTGTCATGATATACTTGAGAATTTGACAAATATATGAGCTTTGTTGTTGAGGATGTTATTACGAATCGAAATGTATGAAAAAATATAGGGTGTTCCATTGAAAGAAATATCATTGTATGAAATATTCTGAAAACGCGACTGTCAATTTCTTTTGGTTTTCGGCATCGAGAAGGCCATTAAAAATGTTTCTAGTTTTCCCATTTAACCGAATTCGTAGCATCAATAATAACGGAGTTGGCAATGGTGTTGACTTAATTCGGAACACCCTGTATAGCAGGTGAATTCTAGATTAGAGCGGGTACACAATTTAATGTAGACAGTTGTAATGCAAGGAGTAGAGTAGGTAAGAGGATTATAGTTAGGAATATCATAAGTAGTTTTTGAGCTTCTGAGGATGTCATCTTTGTTGGCGGAAAGCGCGGTGAGTGAAACTGATGATGTTTTATGGGTAGTTTGGTTTTCTTGAATTTTATTCATAGCAAAGGTTGAATAATTTTTTTATTTCGAAAAAACATATGTAAAACTCCATATTGATTGTTTCCAAAATTGTTCATCTTTTCCTACTAGGTAAACAGAGTACTCATTATTTGAGAATCTTCTGTATTGAACAATTATGGTATTTGCCTATCCGAAACGTTTACCTAACGCGCTTCGCTATGACTTTTCTGTCATTATTGAATTATTGATATCATCCCTTTGTCTCTCCTTTCGCCATTTTTGGTGTGAAACCGAAGGTGTAAAAGTATCAGTGTCAAATTTACAACTGATTTGAAGATGATATTTAAACCCAAAGTATTTTCATCTTCAATCAACATCCAATGATGAACCGATAGCAAATCCCTCTCATCCGTCCCCGAACCGTATAATTACCTTGTATAACATCCGCGAAACGTTGTTATGACAACTTGGGATCGACGGCCGTTTATTCGTACGCATCCCTGTGTCGAAAATCTAATTTGGTAATTTGATTCGAGCCTGGAATAGGATCGTAATGAAGTTTCGATGAGTACATCATCCACCCCGATGCCGACGAACAGATCACAGGAATATCGGGAACGGTTCGGTGGCGACAAGTGAGGGTACGGGGTGGACCTACTTGTTTTAGGCATTGATGGTTGTTTTCCAAACACTTCACTAAATACGTAATCCTTATCACGTAGTTTCTTTTGTGTGAATATTGTTTTCACCACTGAATTTTTTTTGGAATGTGTTGAATTGGAGAAAACTCTTTTTCTTTATAGCCAACGTTTCTTCAATTAATTTTGACATGTTCAGGGTAAAAAGAACGAGTTTTCTGTGTGACATAAACATTTACTAAAACCATATTAGATCTGAGTTGTATCAGGAGGAATATTTAGACATTGAAACAGACTTTTCGATTTGAAAAAAGACTCATTACAAGACACGTTAACATTCAAATAAAATGATGTTGTGCTCAGATGCATGACAAAATTCCTTGTTTCGTTCTACTTCATCATTCAATACCTGAGTTGGTATTCCAAATAGTTTATGGAATACTCTGGCCGCGGTAGCATGCGGGTCAAGTTCTCGCTTTATGGGCCAAAGTCCGAAGCCAAGAAATTGAAGGTCATGGACAAAGCTTGGAAGTCAAAAGAGTGTGGGATACCTGGGAGTACAGCTGGACAAGCGTACAACATTACAAAAGCACATCAACTTGGCTATTCAGAGGGCTGCGGCTGCGGTAAAACGTACGTATCCACTAATAGCCAGGGGATCGCATATGACGCTAGAGATCAAGATGGCTATATACAAACAAATCATCCGGCCAACGATGTTGTATGCTTGCCCAGCGTTCTGCAGCCTGCCCAAAACTCCTTTTATGAGGTTGGACAGGATGCAGAACAAAGTACTTCGTATCATCACCAAGAGTGACAGGTACATTCGGCTCGATGCGCTGCGCGCCCTTGCTGGCGTCGACTCCATCCCGACACAAGTTAAAAACCTGTCGGATAAATTCTACAGGTTTCACCTCCCCAAGAGTACGCTATCGAGAGACCTTACCAGGCTCAGGATTCACGATAATCAGCCACGCAAACACGGCAGGCTGATTTATCAATCTTTGGACATCTTTTAGGAGAGATGGGAAGAACCGGCTCCATAGGGAACTAAGCCGCCTTCAGATAGTGCGCGAAGTAACTCGACCCGGTTTTTGCCTCAGCCTTTTCCGGGGTTAGCTCGAAATAGATGACAAGTAAAGATTTTTGAGTAAAACTCTCCAAAATTTTATTGATTTTACGACTAAAGAGCCATAAAGAAAAGAAGTAAAAATATACCAGGTTGCAAATCGAGTCATCTCCTTTCAAAAAATGCCTTTTATGTCCTCCAAATTTCATTTCATTCATATCTTCGGTAACAAAAAGGTTACAGGGAGGAGCCCCCCTCCGCGATCACCCAGTATGTAAGAGTTATCCAATAATTTACAATCATTCACAAAGAAGAAATTGGTCAAGATCGAAGATGTAAAATGCTTTGAATTCACTGTTATCATCTTTCATCATACAATAATAGAAGAGATAGACGGACTTCGAGGGTGTTTTCAATATTCGAAATGACATTGCTCGGAAGAGATCAACTTTGCGAAGACATCTAAAAGCCTCGAAGGCTACTTTAGTAAGCGGTTCTAGAATAAATATCAGTTGAAATTGTCACATCAATTTGAAATGACTCATCAAATTAAAATAAATCAAGTCTCAATTTGAATACTCTCTCAAAACCCTCTCACTGCTGAATATCAAAATATTTAGTGTAAAAATATTTTCTTTTATACATTTATCGAAACTGATTCGTAGATTTTAGGCGCGGCCAATTAATTCTCACCTGAGGATATTAGATTTAAAATTATGTAGCGCTCAAGGGTAGCTCTTTACCATTTTTGAAGTTTTTCATATCCATCACCGTGATTATGCTTTATACCAATGAATATTTGTGGACGTCTACCCTGTACGCTTCTGAACTCTTCCTGTTATTTTCGTCAATAATGTCAATACCGAAGGCCTGAAATTGTATTTTGATTGAGTTTTTTCTTCGGGAACGTTTTACAGTTACATCTTCTGGATCCTATAAAGAAGTTTCTAATGGGATTTTTAAGGATAAATATTTCTCTCTATATGAAAAATAGGAGGTGAGTCTCTTCTACTTTAACTAAACTCAAGTAAGTTTCATTCCTAAGCCACACGCACATATATAATTTGTATACAGGTGGATTAACTTAAGACATGCGAATGGAGTCTTTCAACTTGCAGCTGAATTTTAAAGTCAATTTGATTCTCTCACCCATTTCAAAGATACATTTTTCTGATTGGGTTTGAATGGGCTTCCCATTATCAAGTTATGAGAATTTCAACATTTGTTGAAATTTTTGTAAAAATTGCCCTTTTGCAGTATGAAAGAAATGTTTCGAAATAAAGGAACCAAATTTGTTAAGCGGTTAGCTGAATGTCCAGGTTGACTTAAATTAACTGGTTTCCAAAATAATGAATATATGTTGTGAGTACTAGCCGATAACCTATTGGGATTGTTTGAAATCGAAGAAACACTAAATGGGCATAAATATCTCGAATTCCTGAGCAATAAACTTCCAGAATTCTTGAAAGATATAAATTCACAAGATCGACAACAATTAAGGTTTATGAGTGATGGTGCATCTCCCCATTACACACGGTCATTGAGAGAATGGTTATATCTTCATTTCAATAATATGTGGACAGGTGGATAGGCTTTCCCGTAGTCCAGACTTTAATCCACTAGATTTTTATGTTTAGGGAGAATTGAAACAGATTTATTTTATTAAAGACTCATACACACAATAGAGAAGTTGAGAGACAGAATTCAGGAAAACATGGAAAGGTTGCAGCTAAATGATAATTTCTAAGAAAACTAAAATTCAATTTCCTCAAAAGTGTTAGAGCTTGTATCCAAAACAGTTTATGAGAGGAATTTTGAACCATTTTTTCAATAAATAGCTTCCATAGTCTTCTATTTTAATTTTTAATTGCCATGACACCTTTTTTGTACGCCACTGCGGCAACTGATTGTTTTTAAATAGAGCACCCATTAAAGAAAAACATCTCAACAAAGGACCCTGCACTGTTCTTATGGAAAAAGAGTCTCAGGCGAATTGACTGAAAATTCGATATAATGTTTTTGATGTCCTGATCAAATGTCTCCAAGGGCACAACGAAATCTGATGGACAGTTTTCGAGATACAGGGTGTTAAACATGCGGAGGCAGGGTTGTTACTTACCTACCTTTAAAATCAGTAATGTTATTTTTTCACAAAAAGTCAAGGATAGCGATTACTATCCTAATATTTTTGAAACGAGTTGCTATAAAGAGTTCTAAGACTCCGTAAACAGGGTGATTCTTTTTCTACTAGTCAATGTTGAGATTTTCATGTAATTCTTTGAACAAAATCAATGGATAGTCAAAGCCCGTAGACTTACATTAATTAATTATAATTTTCAGTGATATGAGGTTAATATCATACAAGGTCACTAAATTATTATATTATAATTATTTTCATTTCATTTCAGTTTGGCACATAAATTACCAAAGAAATTCACCGATTCACTTAGTGTATAGGAGGGAAGATCAGTGACGGTTGTAATGGGTGTCGTTTGAAACATTCGATCTACAGCCGCCACCTATGATGGTAAGCACGAGCAACTTGGTCACATGTAACATGTTTCGATATCCGACATATTGCCGGTTAGTAGTTTGCAAAACACGAATAAGACTAGGCGTAATTTAGGAAAATATTGTTTTTGCTATCAAGTAAGTATTAATTTTTTGATTTTTTTGTGAATATCTTCCTCAGCAAGTGTTTAATGTCTACTTTACTTAGACCATTTCAATCAACTTATATTTGTGTAAGAAATCAACAATTTAGTATATTCAAATTTTAAGGTTAGATAGTTTGTTTGGTGAACATTAAGTTGACGAGTCTGTTGGTGCGAGTTGTAACATTACCACGGGTGGTGCCCAGCCAACACAGATACATCTCTAAGATATTGTTGCGATGTTGACATGACATCCATAACATGTTTGCCCAGTGTTGAATGGGCGGTTGTAACGACATCTGAGAAGAAAGAATAATCTTCTTTTTAGGTATTTGTCAGAATTGCGACTGCTAATTCTGAGGAATTTGACTAATTTCGCAATAATTTGCTACTAGGTATATCGTTAACTTAAAGTTAGATTTTCATCATTTTCTGTTAGAAAACTTTTAGAAACTTCAATGTTAGATTAATTAGCATATTTTTTTTTTATTTCTTCCTGAAGAATGCGTTTTGTTTTGTTTGTTTTTTATTGTGTAACTATTTTTGGTAGTCAATAAATAGTATCGAAAAATGTGTTTCATTTGAATTATCTTCCGATACAAGATGCTCGTTACAATCGACACCTACCCCTGTGTCAGTGACGTGTCTTTAATTTTTTAGCCAAGAAGCCTTAATTTTTTTGGAACTTTCAAGAATACCAGGCCACTCATAAGATTATAAAGCATTTATATTTAAAAATCAGTCAGCTGGGGCTTACTATAAGGGCTGAAAAACATGTAATGTAATTTTTGTTACAAAATGAGTTTAAGACTGTTTCTGCCAGGTGGTGATAATTTATTTTCTCAATATCTAAATTTAGACTTGACTGACTATCACTTTCAATTCGAAGAAAATGAATCAACTTTTTATGATATTAATAATAACGTTCATCTAAGCATATGGGATTCCCGAAATTTCATCAACATTGTTTTCGATTATTGCCATTAATAAGAACTAAAAGGGAGAACTACAATACTCATACCTGAATTGTGTGTTGTGGAAATTTGTCATTCATCAAACGGGGCCCCTCCTCCTATTATTTTTAATTCGGAATTGTAGGTGCTCATTTACTCTAATCACCTTCAGACTTCAATTTAAAACTGAAATGACGCTCGGCACTCCACCTGGTCGTTTGGCTGAAAGGCCGGTACCAAGATCCCATAATAATAGTAGGTTGTCAAGACCTGAGAGGTTGGCATGACTGTGATTATAGTGGCAGTCCTGGCACGTGCTATCATGCCAACTTACTCGAGGAAATTATCAAAAACGGAAGTCGGCATCGGATTTACATGAGTTTTCCCTTGCGATATTGCGTGTGCTAATATTATAGTTATTATTTCGATCCTCCTTTGAAAAAATGCTAGGGTGGGATGGGTTCTCTAAACGGCATTATTATCTGTCGGATTAGTTTCTTGTATTTGATCGACCAATTTCTTCGTCATGAAATATCTTTTTTAGAAATGGGATTTCGATTCCACGATATCGCCTTGAAATCATGGACGTAAATTGTAAGGGCAATGGCATTCAATTTGTAGCAGCCCTCTACATTATATAAAGTAATTTAAAAAAAATTCCAAAACGTTGATATTTAATGTCCATGCTTTTAGTAAAAAAAAGTTCGAAAATTTGAGCCGATTGAAGGATAATCTACTGTTTAATGAGGGTTTCCAGTCATTTTCAGGAAAAATATATTTCGATATAGTGCATTCATAAGTACCTTGTGTTCAGTTTTCAAATTTTTTTTTTCATCAATTTATAGAGATAAAAATTATTGAAAACGCCGAAATTAACCACCGAATTTAAACGACCAGAAGAGGCGGGAACGTGACGTACTTACGCGAGAGATTTTGATTGGTTATACTCCTGTTGTTCGCCTTGCAGATAAAATAATGTGCCTGACAGCGTTGCCATATCGCAAAAAATATGATTTACCAGAATGGACTATTTCACTTTCCTAATAATATCATTGGTATATTACGTACCTATCTGTTCCTCTGTTCGAAGTCTTATAATATTCAGTAATTTGGAAAATAGATGCTATATTATCAAAGTATGTGGTTGTATCTGCTCGACTGGAATATGATAGAATACCTATATGATATTTCCTAATTTTCGTATACTTTCATGTTCACGGTAACTTGAGAATAGCCATTAAGCAATTACTAACAATTAAGTTCAATTTGTCATTACACGTAAGTACTTTCTAGATTTTGCAAAGACTTGGCTTTACTCTCGCCGGCTTTGTCCGCGCAATCCCAAACTTCAGCCAATTGTATTATTACATGAAGACAATATCGTCACAGCTGAGCAGCGTTTGAATTTATGCATACTGTATCACGTATTCAATATTGAATAATAAATCAGTTTTTCAAAAATTAGAGTGAATAAATGGTTAGGACTATGTTATAAACTGCCCTCTATTACGTCAAGTGAAAAAAGTGCATATTTTACAATAGTGGAAACCGCCATTACAAGATAAGCACTTGCAATTGGGTATTCTTTGCACAAATATCTGCCAGATGTAGTTCAATGTCCGTTGTGGTATTAGCCAGGGAATTAGTTGTTATCTGCCAGATTTTTGCCTCATTTTATGGAAACGTGTGAAGAGAAGGGTACCTCGACATTGTCGATACTTTTTGTTTCATTCGTTCATTCGATTTGGTTTCACTATATACATATAGGATGATGAGAACTTCCAAAATGTACTTTAATGTTTTTTCTCCTTGTCAAAGATATATTCAGTGCCCCACCAGATTGTTCAGCTCAATTATTGTAGAGTACTATGACTCCTTAAAAGACACAAAAAGTATATTTGAAGACATCCGGGCCACCAAGATGGGAAACGCTGTAACCTCACGACCACTTCGCTTCATGAACATGCTCTTCAAAAATGCGCATCATCAACCCGGGGTGGTACTTTAGGAACCTCGTGTCTTCCTTGAGTTAAAAAGTGTAGGTGCCACCAAGAATCAATAACTCGCCACGGAGCGTCACAGCCGTCCTCTACCCGCATATACAGTGTGTTTCACTTCTCATGGAAACACCCTCGTATCTTCCGTAATTTTCAACGTAGAGCCATGAAATTTTCAGGATCGATAGATTCACTAGAAATGAACTCGCTGCAAAAAAAGGTGTCATCCTACGATATATACACTGCACGAAAACAGCGATGGAACCACCCATTTTTCCAGAAACTTATAGTAGGGGGCAAAATTGGCCAATAATTCCTTCGGATTCGTGTTTAGGATCCCCGAATTACTGCTACTACATCTGTCTCTTGAAAAATTTTCAGTCTTGAAAATTTCAAACTTGTTACACTTCTCATGGAAACGCCCCCGTATCTTCCGTAATTTTTGATGTAGAACCAGGAAATTTCCAGGATTGATAGATACACTAGAGATGCATGAAAGGGGTCATCATCCGTGAAGTATTTGAAAATAAATTGAATTATTCAGAACTGAAATTTTTTCAGGAGACAAGTGTATAGTAATTTGGGGATCCTGAACACGAATACGAAGGAATTTTGGGCCAATTTCACTGCCTAATATTACTTTCCGGGAAAATGGGTGGTTTCATCGCTGCTGGCGACGTAGGATGACCCCTTTCGTGCAGAAAGTTCATCTCTAGTGTATCTATCGATCCTGAGAATTTCATGATATTTCGTCAAAAATTACAGAAGATACGAGGGTGTTTCCATGAGAAGTGAAACACACTGTATAGAATATGCCATTTAGTACACTCTGCGAGTGTTTATTAGGATGGATTTTTTTTGTTAGAAATATCCCAGTCGGAGGGCGCGCAGGTGTCATTTTCCCAGATAGCCTCTCCCCAAGTCCAAGGGGGGGTAAGTGATTGCTGAGTCCAAGAAACAGGTGCTCGGAGTAAACGATGTGAACTAAGAATGATAGAGTTCTGCATTCGTCTGGCTAATATTTCTGCCGCAGCACGATTAGCTGGTTTAATCCTCAGGTTCGAGAGCAGCGTGTTCATCATTCCACCAAGTACTCCCATGATCATTACCACGATTTCAACAGAGTGGTTTTTGTAAAGCCTGCGGAGCTCACAGAGTGTAATCTAGATTTTTAGTCCACTTTTTCTCCTCTATTAGGATGATGTTTGTTTTGCTAGGAGCCGAAAATTATAAAAATCTTCTCACTTCGATGTTCGAGAAAGACTATATCATGCTTGTTGACTTATTTTTAATCGAAGGTGGAATATAAGTAGTTCCAACATCAAGCTACATCGGTGTCTTGTCTATACCATACCAATGTCGTAGATGATAGTATAATAAACTTGCCAGGTGTTGGGCAGTGGTGACTCTGCAGTCGTTTGAGGCTCATGGATCATTTTTGGCTTGAAGTTTGCTGAAAAAACTCATATAGTGGGAAATTTGCCGGATATAGAATGAGACATAAGCTAGAAATGCTGAGAAGTGCCCAACGACAAGCTCTGCTTCTAGTGCCCAGGACTTCTAAACTTATGCAGCTATAGTAGACCAGGCTGTTAAAGCCTCCATCCAGGCCAATATGAATCCCTCGATATCCGACTTCAGTCCACTTGAAATGAGAAATGAGAGCGTAAAATTTTTGGATGTGCCAAAGTTTTCAATGACCTTGAAGAAGACCACATGTGTAGCTTGTTTATGAGATTTTTGCTGAACTGGTTCCAACTTGGTGACCTCGTTCAGTGTGAAACACGAGACTAAGTTCATCGGCTGCAAAGTTTTTAACTGTGGTTACCTCTTGGGGCAGCATTGTTTCACTCTTAGGTAAGTTTACCTCTCTCCGGCATCAAGATGAATTAGGATATTATTATCAATACGTACAATAGTAACAGAAAAGTTTTTAAATTTGTTGTTGAAAAAAAAAATTTGCAACCCTCAAAAGTCAGAGACTTGTGCGAGCTAGGGGAAAACGTAGCCCTTACCTTTTAATACGTGTGATGCCATGCACGAGACCGGTGACTGAGATTCGAACTCACGCTCTCTGGCTTATGAGGCGAGAACTCAACCCGCACACCACCGCGGCCCATAACAGTTATCAATTTTGTCAGTTTTGTACTTTGTCAATCGTACCTGAAAAACTATTTCAATTGTGTTTTTGTGTTTGCATCCAATTCTGATTGCCAAACTGGAATTTGAAATGAGAGTTAATATGGGGGTATTTGAAAAAAATTGCCTGAATAAAATTGGCCATATATGCCCAGGAAACATATTATGATAATATGGCCACTGATGGCCAAACCATAGTAAAACACTGGCAGAGTTCATAATAAGGAAGTTGAGGAATATTAGTTGTATTGTGCTGCACAAGCATTTCAACAAAACTCAAATTCCGGGAGATTATTATCTTCAAATTATTTGAATAATAATAATAATGAATAGTTTTTTGAGTAATAATGAAAAATTATTAACGGTATAAATTGAAAATTTAAACATTTAATAAACCGAGATTGTCACTAAGGCATTTAGCATGTGGGTGAGTTTTATGATTTATTCAGTTTAATTTTTTTTTGGTTTATTCTTATTTAGAGTAAGTATCTAATATATAAAATTTGTGGAAAAAAGATGAGAATTTAATATTTGAATTATAGATAAAATCAGGTGAAAAATATAGTTTTTTTCAGTTAATTAGAGAAGAACCAAAAGTAAATAATATAAATAAACGTAGAATATTTGTTAATGTTGTGAATAGAATCGAAGTATGAATTATAAAGATAATTGTGGATACAATGTGTTAAAATTATAGTTAAAATTAAAGTTATAGTTACAATTGTAGGTTAAATATTGGTAGATTTATTCGCAGAACATTATCACTTCAAAAGTATAAATAAAATCATAGATAAATGTAAGAGCACATATTTGTACAGTTAAGTCAGAGGTATATATCTATATATTTGTTGATGAAATATAAATGAAAACAATTTCTTATAATATAAGGTAATAAATAATTTTTCAGATCAAATAAAATTTTGGAATTATATACATAATTTTTTTTAATGAATGAATGAATGAATGGAACAGACTAGTTTTGAGTGTTATACTTATATTAACATTTGTAATGGTATAATTAGAGAAAATGAAAGAAGGCACTGAAAAAGTACTTCTGTACACTGGCATTTTACAGCTGCGCTACGAATTCGAACATTAATAGATGTCATTAGTGGCCGATTTCGTTTGCATTAAAAAACATTAAACATACATACATAGTATTTGTCAGTTTGAAACTCCTCTTTGTGGTTTGAGACAATATTTTGTGTATTTACAGGAAAATCTCTTGCAAATTAGTTGATAGTGAAGCTCATTTCCTCAAACCCCTTTTCGAGATTTTCTGAATCTTCTTCCGCCGTGTTTTCAACTTTATCCTTGTGTGTGTAGCTGTGTCGTCTGCGAAAGAAGTAATGTAGCTCAATGAATTGATTTGTAGCAAGGTGTTTATATACATTATAAAAAGTATTGGGCCGAGCACTGTGCCTTGTGGAATGCCGAAGTTTCAAATAATTCCATTAAACGACTTATTATGAATGCAGTCGCCATAATGATAACAAATAATTGATTCAAAAACGAGATGATGAAAAAATATGTATTTAAATAAATATTGCATGATCAAATTTTTTGTGATTCTTCTTGTAGTTTGATATAATCGTGTTTACGTGCCTTGTGAATCAAGAAAGAATTTGTAATGAAGAAGTTTTCTTAGAAGTGCAGATTTTTGCCGGTCACTGTATACATATATGCACCGATTCTTTGAAATGTTTCAGAAACAACGAGGTCCATAAAAGAACTAAACAAAATTCCGAAAACACCATTAATCTATAAACTGAAACTCTCCACGCAGAGCTGACTTTAAAAAATTACCGAAAAGTAACAAATGACGGTCATCAGAAAAGCATAACATCTAGCCTTACATAGACCGGCAAGCCGACTTGGATCTTCACAGCTTGAAACTTGTAGTTCATGCAGAACCCGCTGTGTTCCCCTGTCTACACTTTGTTTCAAGATACTTTAAAGCATCACCAATATCTCAGACAGGCGGACAGGGTTGCCAATTTATTCCATGTGCGATTTATTTGTAGTAACGGGGCTAAGTGATTCATGTCAATATCGATAATGAATTTTTTAAAGTAATAATTTTACAGTTTTTTATTTCCTTTGTTCATCACAGCTGTTTCTCATATCCTGGAACTTATTTTAAGGATATTCTGAAAAGTGAGACTTGTGCCGACCAATCTCTAATTGCTATTTGAAAGTTAATAATTGACTAAATAAAAAAGTATGTGTAATATTTTTCATTCAGATTGAATTATAGTAGGTAAGTATTTTTGATGTTGATCATCTTGTGAGAAATAAGACATGTCTTGCTTGATATCCATTTTTTCAGCCTTCATTTGAATACTGAGAGTGGATTGATTGTTTTTAGTTCAAAAGAAGCATAATTATAAACTTCTGGTTTCAAGAAAGAATAGGATCTTTGAGATATTAGAATAAATAAGATTAGTATGGGGCTTTCATGATACAAGCCTCTACACCGCGACCTTTTCAGATCTATTGTGTGTGTCCTTGAAATCATTTAGAGTTCTCTATCTAGCCCTGTCTTCGTTACGAGAACTCTTATGTATCTAGGAGCTCTAGGTTTTTCTTCTCCCAGCCTTAGAAACCTTAGCCTTCCTGGCAGAATCTGCATAGCATTTCTCCTGCCAGAACGATTGTACTCATCTGTTTGTTGAGCCTACAATGCCCTTTGAGGTCTTACTAATATTCTAGTAGTGTTCCTCTTCTGGCTTGGTAGATATTCTGTGAATGTTGGCTGTGGCTGTGTGAAAAACTCTTTGGCCTGTCTCATTCGTGGTGAATTGTTCCACCATTCTTGAGATTTATGTTGGATCCACGATTAGATGTACAGCTCTTGCCATACAGCAGATCGGTTCTGGAACATTCAGAGGCTTCTAGCCCCTTCATTGCCTCTATAACCTATGTGTACTGGTAACCTAACCCGACCTAACATAACCTAACCTATGTGTACTGGTACCCAGGCTAGGATCAGTCTGTTCTGACTGTCCAGCTCTTTTAGGGATTCAACGCAGTCCCAAACAAGTTTGGAGGTGACTTTCATTGGGTTGACTTCTTTTGTCGCAGCTTGGCTGTCTGAGTAAATGACCTAACCTCAATGAGATTTTTATCTTCAACTCAGTTCCATAAATTCCGGGCCCTGAACCTTCATCAGTTTTCAAGCCATTCGTGTAGACAGCTATTTCCGCGTTGATGGGACGTCCCTCCTTTCATACTTCTCTGTCCGTTATACTTACCTTAAAAATTAATTCAAAGCTATATCTGCGATGTATACCATCTGATGGCATTCTTATAACAGGGTTGTTTTCCAACTTTTCATATAGCATGTTGTAGTCTCTCCCGTGCGTGTTGCTTATGGGTGCTTGTCCTCTAAGCAACCTACTCGTAACTTACCTGACTTCGCCTTGAATGTATATGTGTAGTGGAGGCAGGTTGAGCAAGACCTCTACTGCGGCTGTTGGGGTGATTCTCATGACCCCGGTGGTACTCACGCACATGCTTGTCTTTGCAGTTCCCTGAGTCGTCGAACCACTCTTACCTCCTCAATCTTTGGCCACCATACCACCGACCCGTACGTTATTATAGGTCCGATAACTCTAGCATAGAGCGATGTAGTAATTTTTGGCTGTATTCCCCAATTTTTTCCACACATTCTCTAGCATAGATTGAAGGTTACTGTCAGCTCCTCCTCTTTACACCACCTGTCGATTATATCTAGGGCTGTCTGTGTAAGCTCTAAAACGGATGTCTTTGCGAATTTACCTTCTGTAATAATCGCAAGGTCGTCGGTATATCCTGAGCAATGAAAGCCTCTGGATGCCAGACTTTCAATTATTTCTTCCTTAAGGATATCCCAGAGTAGGGGCGGTAGCACCCCTCCCTGAGGACATCCCCTGTTTGCTCTAGCTGTTAGTGTTATTCCGCCAATTGCTGATATGATAACCCTGTTTGTACAAGTTGACGTTTATCCTCTGGTACAATAGAGGAGGCATCCCCTTTTTTGCTAGAGCGTTTGCGGATGCAATATTGAAGGCACCCTCGATATCTATAAATGTTGTCATGGCTATCTCTTTGTCTTCCAAGGACTTTATTAGTAACTTGTTGGGATCATCCAGTCTGTTGACTTGCCTGACTGATACAAATACTGGCGTTCGTTGAGCGGGCTTGTTTGTAGTACCTTATTTCTTATATATTCATCTAACAGCATTTTCAACGTTTTGAGTGGGAAAGACATTGGATTTATGGAAAGATATGCCTTGGGTATGTTGTCATCTATATTTATACCAGGTGACCATGAGGTGAGGTACGCCCCCCAATTGTTCTATAGTTTTGAAGATACAGGTTTCAAATTTTGTACGTCAATATATTACTCAAATACGCATATTTTGACTCCGTTACCGAAAATTCTCCACTTCCCTTTTAACCGGAAGTGACCCCAAACTTTTTTTCAAATGACACCCTGTGCAATTTGTTTCATTATCCGGAAGAACACGCAATTTGTAATAACAGTGTTCTTCAAAAATGGCGGAGATACAGTTGATTGTTCGATCGAACAAAGTTGGCCATGAACATCAAACTCAAATCATCACAACTGACGAACATTTACGAGAGGAAGGTTCGAGGTAAGATACAGCTGAAAATTGGGCTTCTCATGTAATTGCAGCAACCATATTTTCCAACAATTATCAAAAATTTCCTCAAAACGGATTAGTACCCATAAAGAAATGCTCACAACTGGAATTTCTCAAATGGCAATATACTCTTTTCACGAGAAAAATTGTACAGTGTCATTTGAAAAAAAAAAATTGGGGTCACTTCCGGTTAAACCGGAAGTGCTGAGTTTTCGGTAATGGAGTCAAAATATACGTATTTGAGTAATACATTGACGTATCAAATTTTAAACCTGTATATTCTAACTATAGAAAAATTGGGGGGCGTACCTCACCTCGTGATCACCCGGTATATATGACACATCGTAGGTATATGTCGTAATGCTTTGAATATACGGCACTGGTATGAAAGATGAGGTATATTCCATCAATTCAAGGAAATTTGAATAGTATGAATTTACATGATTCTGTTTGGTCTCGATATTTCTGTGGCTAGCCTCCATTCCCAAGCTATTGGCTTGTTTGGCTTGCTTCTGGTGCGTTTTACTGTTATCAGGCCTTTAAGAATTTCCGAGGCCAGAAAGTGTACTTAAGTGAGCATCTGTTGTTGTATAGGTGTTGTCATTCTTTTTCAAGAAACCTACTTAGTTTACAGTACCTTCTTTGGCTAATACCTTATGAATTATCGAGCACATAGGGGTATCTATCAACTCTTCGCAGAACTTCTTCCACGATTGTCTTTTGGCCTTTCTTATTTCTTTGTTGTACTGCGTGAGTTTGACCTTCTATGTGGTTGGATTTTGCATTGTTGAAAAGCTTTCGCACCACACCTCTGAGGGATTCCAATTGCTTATTCCACTAGACTGTTTTGTTATTTTTTTGCTTCGTTTTCTCAGGTCAGTTTTCTTTGTAGGCATTGACTATTGCCTTGTCCACTTGGTCTACTGCCATCTCAAGGCTCTTCTTGTCCCGTATTTCAGTCGTGGACCTCTCAAAAGACTCATATAGTATCTTTCCCAGTTAGTCTCTCTATTGACTAAAGTACGCGGTGGAATAACTAAATCAAATTTGATCTGTCTGCGGTTTGAACACGAAGGTTCGGTCGACATGTGCCAATTATCTACATTATCTTCAGCTCTTTCCGACATCAGATTTATGTCTAAAACTTCTTTTCTCGCTGCTGGTTGGTTCAGTACCTACATTTGCTATTTTCAATCTTTCTGTAAGAATAAACCTCTTAGGTTGACATATGTGCTTCCCCATAGTGTATGCTGTGCATTTGCATCGCATCCTGTGATGAGTTGGAAGTTTGCCCTTGCTGCATTTATGATAACCTCGCCTAGTAACGGTGGTGGACATTCCTCCGCGCCTGGAAAAAAAGCTAAGCTCACTATCCAGATTCTGTTTCTTTTCTCCGTCGGCGTGGTTATGAGACCTCTAACAACATCACCGGTATCAGTGTACATTCATTTCCATTGCTGTATAAGATACATGCTCGAGGTTTATTGGTACCTTCTTTGAATAGTTCCTTACCTTGATTGGGTTTCAAACCTGTTACTCTCCCTCCATGTAGCCAGGGCAGTATTTCACGAGACTCTCGAAATTCGAGATTTCTCGTCTCGTATCGTCTTGATTTCGAGACGAGATCGAGACGAGATTAAGAAATTATTTCGAGATTTCTCGATCTCGAAAAAATATATGTTCTACAATAACTCTCTGAAACTCTCAAACAACCCCCCTGCGCCCCGCTACGCTACTCATGATGCCCGATCAGGCGGTCAGTATTGCCAGGTCGAAACACAAGGGAAAAATAAGAATGAGATCAATGATTATCATTATATTTTTATTAGATTTAAACAATAATTTCAAAGTCTTGTACAATGCTATTTTATATTTCTCCATTACAATAATTAAAAGATAACTATTATTACATTAAAAATTAATTTATAGGACACTATTCGGTCGGTCTGGCCTTTCAGGGTGAAGAAATTCCATAAAGGGAATGGGCCATAAATTCAACTTTATTTCTATTGTATTCTTTAAATATGATATTACTATATTACTTCTAAGGATTTATGGCAGACTTATGGCACCATTTTTGCATAACTTTCACTATGCAGTACTGAGACTCACCCCTATTATTGAGATACAATGATTTGAGTAATATCGATATCTTTTTTCAACAGACTTTCGATTATAAAAAATGAGTTTGTTGCTGGTGCTGGTACATTCTTCTCTTCACGAACGAAGAAACAATTTTGTACTTTCACCTTTCGTACCTAGATAAATTTGAATTGTATGGATAAAGTTTCGAATCGAGATCGAGAAATTGTCTTCGAGACACGAGTTTGTTTATTTCTAGTCTCGATAATCGAGACAAGACGAGAAAGTGCCTTCGAGACGAGATTTCTGGTCTCGATGAAACCCTGAGCCAGGGTTCCTGCAAGAGGGCAAGATCCAGCCCTTCCTTATCGAATTGGCCATGGCGCTAGATGCTTCAGCATAATGGGGGTTCTGAGAACTGAACCCTCCTTCTGTCTTCCTCCATAGGTGTTACTCTCTCTTGTACCATTGGCCCTTTGAGAGGATTTTTGCCGCTTCAGGAAGATGCCGCCTCAGCTTCTTCCTGTACCTCTTCTTTCTCCGGTGCTTTTACTGGCTCCCTGCCTCCCTTTTTCTCTGAATTTAAATCTTCCTTGGTTGAAGAAAACATATCCAGTTTCTTGATGTCCTCTAAGGACTCTTTGTTTGACCTTTGGGCGATGGGGTTTCACCCCACACCGTCCAGAGGGGTCTGTAAAGCCCGTGGTTTGCGACCTTTAGCCTGAGCAGAATTTTTTTACTTCCAGCCTTTGTCCTCTCTCATCGAGAACGTAAGTTGTGCAGGCGTTGATTTCTGTTAAGTTATCACCTTCCTACACTGTCATGGTTGCCCCCCCAGGGTTTTATGGTTGAAATTACTCCCGTTAGCCACTCTGCACTAATGCGATCTGCGCACACTATTATCAGGTAACCTGATTTGTATGTGCATTTGGCGAATGGCACGTCCCTCTGTGGGGATTTTCTCGAGAGCCTCATTGATTGCGTCCTAAACGACTTCCACATTCAGTTTGTTCTCTGGGAACTCCGTGGGTACCACAGCAACCTTGACTGAGGAAAGGGTATCTTCCTGTCTTGGTTTTTTCCTCAGCTGAGTTGTTTGTGGCGGTGTTGTGCTACTTGAGCGAGGGCTTTTAGTGTCCTATCCGCCATAGATCTCAGTCTCGGGAAAGGTACTGGATCTTTGTTTTTCAATAAGTTCTTCTTGACTACCAGCCTTTTAGCTGTTAAGTAATCAAGGCCTTTTTCCTGGTGCTTTCTCTTCCTCAATGTAGAGGATTCTTCTAGATGGGATGTTTCATCCTCCTCTAGGTTATACTATTATGTTATTTTTTATTTTCGGTGCTTTCCCTTTGACCTTGGCACCAGACCACTTCGCCTTTTGCTTTAAGTTCGGCGTAGTCACCTTCATATGTTTGGCAGTTTTTTAATGTTCAGGTCCATAATTGTTCCCACGAGTGGCTAGGAAAATGTTAGTCCACTACGAACGGCAGAGCCCTGCATGTCGTAGTAAGGTCTAGGATACTCTGGGATTCCACCTGGTGCCCCAGAAGCTCCTGCATTTCAGTCTTCTGCACGAATTTCTCACACCTTAGCTTTGGGAATTTTTTTTTGACTTTCCTTGACTAGATCCGTCGATTCTTCATCCCGCAAAGTAGCTTTCTCGATAGATTTTCCAGGTCTCCTAGTCTCCTCTGCTAGTTCCCTGGGGCCGGCAGAAATGCGTCCGACCCCTTGACCCCATCTTTGATATATAGTCTTTGAGACAAATAGAACTGAGAGGTGAGTAACACCTTGCCTGGTGTCGTATCTATGGGAAAAATATTCTTCATCTGTACTTTTCGCCAAATCATAAATCGCATCGCTCGGGTAAGAAATTTGTTTTCAATATATGACTCTTGATATCCAATTCTGCAGCTCCTTTCATGTGGTTACCATATGCTCCTCCCATGCAATTATGCCATATCTGAGCTGGGACTCACTCCACCAAGGCAAAATATGTTTTCAAGTGCTGTGTTTGAATTATGTTTTTCATAGATTTAAATTTCGAGATTAGGCTGAGTTTTTGTAGTAGCTTACTAATATGAATACCCCATTTCAAGAAGCTGTCCATGTAGACACCAAGATATTTAATATTCTGCACAACGGGAATTTATATGACTTCATCATCTTCTCTTATCACTATACTATTTGGTATTGGCATTTTATTTTTATCAGTAGTGAAAGGAGCACATCTGCATTTTTAGAAATTTATTGTGAGGAGTCTTGAGTCAAACCAAGTTTTAATTTTTAATCCGTCCCCGAGTAAAGAATTGCAGTGTCATTTGCGAAGCTGATAATTTTTCCTTCAGACGAGTTTTTTATGTAATAATTGAACAATATTGGTCCTAGGACACATGGCTTACTGTATCGAACGCCTTTGCACGGACAATACAAATGCAGAGCGATTTTTTCCAGGGATTCATATATTTTTGAAATCAAAATTTCTTCTGCATCATCGGTTGACCTATTCTCTCTGAAACCAAGTGGATAGAGTAACAATAGATTGTATCTGATGAAGAAGTTTAATATTCTAGTTTTTAGTGGGGAATCCAATATTTTTTCTCTGTTTGAAATTAAGGATATGGGCCTGTAGTTATTGCAGTCGAGTTTATTTTTATATAAGGATTTCATCTCTAAAATCAGTAACTTTGGCCAAATCCCTGTTGCCGGTATTTTATTATAGAGACGTGTCAGTATAGAGGAGATATTAAGTTTACAACATATTTAAGGGATTCTTTCAGCAGTTATGTCTATTCCTGGTGCCTTAGCATTTTTTAATAGCATGATTGTGTTTTATACCTCTTTTTCACTTATTTCTTCGAGGAACATAGTCTTTTGCATTTGAAAATTGTCTTTTATTTCATTCTCATCAATTTTTCTGACCAAGTTCTTCCCAATAGCAATGAAGTGTTCGACTAGTTGTTTTGCAATTGTTGCCAAAGGCTGAACAAACGGACAACTACGTTTCTATAATTATTACATTCAGCATTATGTAAGCCCTTCTGACTTAAGGCATGTGAAGTGACTTGGGTCGCATTTGCTCTTATTCCATCAGATTTGATTCATGAACAGAAAACAATGCACAATCGGCTCGTAAACAAACTGAAGTATTGTCATAAGAGATAGATGTATATGTACATTAAAAACAAAAATGAAGATATCAAAGCTTTCTATATTCGTATATAATGATACATGCAACATTTTTAATGAGCGTTTTTTTTTTCTCCAAGAATGAATGGTCCATTAAAACTTCCTCTGGTTCATAATTAACACATAATTAGTTGAAATCAAGACCTTCTCAGTCTACGGATATATATGGATGACTATGAATGGACAAAAGCGTATTCAATAGAAATTTTACTAAAACAACAAATTATGAAAACGATATAAAACTGTGGAACTGAAAAATGCTATTTTCATATCATTGATTTCAGTCTTTGAAATAATATTGTTCACATTTCAATTATAATTCAGTCTTCATGCCTCGGATATAATAACATTAATAATAATAATAATGGTAAGGTGGTGACCCAAACTCTGTCACCGAGCTGAAACCTGTTCAGCAAAAGACTCACATTAAAACTGCGGAGACTGAGGTACTCCTGCTGCTACTCGAATGCATGAGGTCTTCTTCAAAAACATCGAAGACTTTGGTTTATCCAAAAACCTAATGTTTTCATTCCTCGAGTGGAGTGGGCTCAGGTCAGAGACCAATGGGTTCATAATGGCCTGCCAAGATGGTGTCTTCAATACCGTAGTCGCGTTACGGTTGTTACGGTCGGTCGCTAGGCATAATAAAAGGTTTCATATTCTGTTTTGTATTATTGGTGACTGGATATGTAGCAACGAAGTATTGCTCATTTGGTGATTTCATGAAAGCAAATATTAATAAAAAAGGAAGTTCAATTATCATCGCAAAAAAATGGACAACAAAAATACTGACTCAGACAAAATTGTCAAAAGTTAATGTCGAACAAACAATTTGGTTTCAGGAAAAAAGTCAAAGAAGGCGTGATACTAACTCTAACACATAAAATAAATGATGCGTTGAAATAAAGCAAGCCATGTCTATGTGTTTTTATAGACTTGATTTGATACGGTGGGCCGGCCATCAATTATTGATCTCGCAAACTAAAGAGGATATTGGAAATCAAAATTAGAGCCATTAATCATTTGGAAGCTATTCAAACAACAGATATCAAAGTGTAAGATGTTAATAGTTATTATCAGAAAATAGAATATGAAGTCCCTCAAGGGAGAATACCTACCTCCTAAATATCTACATCAATGATTTCTTTCCAGTTCAGTGGATTCGCTGATTACAAATAATCCAGCCTTTCGCCCATTTTCCTATACTATAGAATAGATACGTAGATATGTTTATTGATCCTTATACAGATCAAATGAATGACATAGGACAGATCAATTATTAAAAGTACATAAAATACAAGAAACTAAATAGAATACAATAATAGGTAGGGATTGATATTAACATCATGAATGAGGCGCTAACATCAATAGTCATCGAAGTGACTGGATGAATTCGTCTGAATGCGGTAGAATGGGTTTTGCTAGAGATTTTTTATTTGAATGGTTGGCAAACGTCGAACAGAAAATAAATCAACAGCCCCATATGACTGTCGAATCACCTCTGCCCAACGACTGACAAAGTTTTTCTACTTTGCGATACTTCGTGTGGTTGCGTTGATTGCATTGACCGAAAAACCTACGAAATAAAGAATGTTAAGCAGGATCTGGTAGTTTATGGTATTAAATGCTTTACTAATCTAAAAGTACCAGCAGTTTTGATTTACCAACATCTGTAGCCCTTATATACAGCCAGTTCCATAATCAACACCATAAAGACTCCTTTATTCAAAGTCGGCTTTACGATGAAGTCTTCTTTAAAGAACACTTTAAAGTGCCTTTGATTCTATTAAGGTACCAACACCTCCTGTTACATAAAGCCTCCTTTAAAGCGCCATTCGTTATGTTTATACTGGTATGGCTTCACTGAAAAGTAGTATTTTTAAGAATACAGTTGTGGTGATCTTGTTAATTTTCAAGGTGTCATCTGGTATTATAGGTTATAAGTTTGTAGTTTCATAAATAAATATAAACAATATTTTCTTCAATGTAAAATTCATTATGGCCACGGTAAAATTTCAAAATTAGAAGCTCACTGTAAATTCAATTTGGAATTCGCAATGCAATCAGACAAGAAAAATTTTCTAGCATAGAGGAACAATCACGTCTCTTAGATTCAATTGTCAGGGTAACTATTTTTTAGGACCAAGCCTGGGTATTGAGTTACCACAGTGTTTAATGTCGTAGCTATAAAAGTCTGTGGAAACAAATTACTGAAGTATAATAATAATAATAATAATCGATTTTATTGATAGGTTTGTGAACAAAATACATTAAATACATGAAGAGTTTAGAACTATAAACCTAAACCTATCAAAAGGCAGAATTCAAGTTCAGATCACGTCATGTGTGAGATGACGCAAACAGAACTTGCAAAAAATATATTATTTCTTCATGAGCACCTTCATACATGATGTACAACTTAAGATAATCAATAAGAATTCAAACATAAGCATGAACGAGTTATTTAAGTAGATTTAATTTATCCATAAGTAGGTCAGATTTCAATTTTATTTTAATTTGGGATCGATAACGTTCTCATTGAACTCGGAAATCGATTGTAAAGCCAAGCAATATTATAAAAGAAAGAGCCACGGTACCGTGTAGTTTTATGGGTAGGTAAAAGTTGATTTCTGAATCTGAGATTCAGATTATGAATGTCAGTTCTATAACAAATTTTATCGTGAAGATAGGAAGGTGTTTTGGTAGTAACGATTTTATGGAATAGAATGCAAGCATGTAATACACGCCGAACCTCCATATGTAGCCATCCCAAATTATTCAGCTGGTGTGATGTATGTTGTCGCCTTTTGGTTCCTGTAACAAGTCTCGCACATGAATTCTGCAGGGTCTGTAGTCTTCTTTTGTCAGCAAGAAGTAAGTTAGGGCCATAAACCATATCGGCATAGTTGGCATGGGATAAAACCAGAGCATTACATAACATATTCTTTGAATTTTGGTTCAGTATTTCTCTATTTGAGTAAATTGTTTTTAAGTTGAAATACCCACGCTTTATGATCTGGAAAATATGACAAGAGAATCTAAGAGATTGATCCATTATGAGACCAAGGTTTTTCGAGCGATCTGTAAGAGGCAGTTGTACATTATCTAAATTAATGATAATGTTACACTCGCATCTTCTCCTCATTGTTTCTCGACCAAAGAGCATCACGACCGTTTTCGAAGGATTTACTGTTAGTTAATATTTTTTTGAAATTCGAGCAAGGAACTCAAATCAAGATTTATTTGTTGACATGCTTCTATCAGTGAGCTTTCCGGGAATTGCTTGTAAATTTGAGTATCGTCAGCGTAGCTGTGAATGCGAGTGTATCGAAGACACTTGGGGAACTGAGAAGTGTAAATTACGAACAGAACGGGTCCAAGAATAGATCCTTGGGATACGCCAGTAGTTGTTTCGAGAAAAGTTGACAGCTCCTTATTAAACACAACACATTGAGTTCGACCAAATAAGTAGTAAAGCTATCAAGAGCTGGAGACAGATTCTGTCGAACGCCTTGGAATAATCAATCAAAACTAAAATTGAGAAATCATTACTATCAACTGATTTGTGGATGTCATCGACTACTTTTAATAGTGCTGTAGTGCAGCTATGATTCGACCTGAAACCTGATTGAGACGAAGGTAGAATATGTTCTGCATCAAGGTGTTTACGGATTTACTTATTAACGATTTTTTGAAATATTTTTGATAGTGCACAAAGTAAGTATGCTGATAGGCCGGAGATCATTGTAGTTTTGGGGAGTTGAATATTTTGCCCGAGGGAGGACGTGTGATCGTTTCCATATCATGGGAAATACATTATCACTGATACATTTATTCACTATATGAGATATATATGCTATAATGTGTGGACAAGAATGAAGGAGCATTTTGATGCTAATGCCAGCAGAGTCCACGGCGTCAGATTTCACTGAGAGCATAACTTCGGAAACTTCTTGGTCACAAGTCCCCTGGAAATGAAAATTGGAATCGCCATTCAGTTTATTATTGGAAAAAAAAGACAAAAGTTCATCGTCAGGTATTGCATTGTCAGAAGTCTTGTTGCAAAAAAAATCATTGATTGCACTAGGATTCAATAAATGATCAGGGATGACGTTCTTAGAATTTTTGGTACGCAAATCTAGATCTGAGAACTCTTTCCAGAGATTTTTAATATTGTTGAGTCGATATTCCAAATAAGCTTTTTTCTCTAGTTTTATAGTGCGGTTAGTGAAATTACTCATCTGTTTATAATACTCTAAGTGAGCCTGCAAACTACTTCTCCGGAATCTGGCCAAAGCCTTGTCACGAAGTTTCATCAACAATTTCATGTTATCCGTTAACCACGGCGCTTTTTTTTTCGTTATACGTACTGTTCTCAATGGTGCATGTTTATCCAAATTATTTAATTTCAAGGTATTGAATTTACTCACCTTTTCATCTATACTTTCTAACCTATAAATTGAATTGAAATCAGAATTGAAAAGATCTTGTTGGAATGCCTCGGTATTGAACCGTTTGAAGTCTCTGAATGTGTACTGAAAACTATTGTTTACTGGGGAAGGGGAGCCTAATTTACAAGTTGATAGCCAGTGATCGGTCAACTCTGAACAGTAAAGTATTGGAACAAATGATAACATCCAATAACTTTCCACTGGTCGCAGTTTGTCAATAACTTGATGCATATCAAATGTGCCAATCATATCATCAAATTTAATATGCAGCTTATCAGTGGTATCCAAAAAATCAATGTTCAAGTCTCCAGCACAAACAACGTAATCAAAGCTAGGTATAATATAGGTCATAAATTCTTCAAATTGCGAAAAGAGATCGTAGCAAGGTTTATTGGGTGGCCGATAGAGAGCTCCAATAGCGTATTTCATGTTTTTCAGAGAAAAACATATCCACAAATGTTCTTGATCTGCTAAAGGTACACTGTCGATTAGACTAGCATGAAAACAATGCTTCACATAAATAGCAGCACCTCCACCATGACTCTTGCGATCTTTTCGGAAGAGAGCATAGCCTGACAATACAATCGACTCAATCAGAATTTTATCTGACAACCAAGTTTCAGAAATGGTGATGATGTCATATAAATTGTATACTTGTTGTTTGACTTCAGCAAATCCGTTCAGTATGGATCTTGTATTAATATGACAAATTGTGAAAGACATTATATAAAAAAAGAAAAATATATAAAAAAAAAATAAGTTTGTAATATAGAAGTATAATAAAGATTATTATCAGAAAATGCTTGACAATGTAAAAAAATTGAGAAAATTTCACTTTTTACGGTCTCTGAGGTTAGGTTTTTTAGGAGCGAGTTCCTCCGGAGATAATAATTCTTTCCTCTTCTGGTTAGTGTCAGCAGATCCAGTTTCAAGATTCACTACCAGGACGACACTTGGATCAGAGGCAAGTTGTTCTGCAGTATACTTCGTACCATTCAGCAATAATTGATTCGATCTAATAGTTGATTTGAGACCGTTACTTTTCGCTGCGTTGAGATAACCACGTAGTGTTTAACCTGATCCTCGGGACTCAGATCGTGAGCAACAAAAATGTTGAAGCCTCGTAGTTTATAGGAGTTCTTCAGAACCTCAATTTTCTTCCAATATGACACAAATTCGATATTCAAGATTTTTTCGTTGTTATTATTTGCAATGAAGAAGATATTATTGATATCCTGGAAGTCCAGCTTAATTTCAAGGCACTCACTAGGTCCTTCAGCGATTGAGTAACATTCGAGTGGAGGCCGAATATAATGATGTTATTCCTCCTCAATTTATTGTCCAACTGAACAACCTGCACTTTCAACTTTGAATTTTCATCTTTGAGGCGTTCTAGTGTATTGTGTTGCTGGCGGAGGCTAAATTCGATTTTATTTCGGAGAGCGTATCTTGTGTTTTGTCGTATTTTTCATTGACTACAGTTAGCATTTTGTACAAATCCGCTAGGGTAAAATCACTCGGTGTGACTGACATATTTGTATTTCAGATGAACTCATGTGCCTATATACAGTGCGGTCCAAAGGTATGGAATAAATTCATTTTTAGCGTTATTATGTATTTTATGAAAAAATCCTGAAACAGGTCAATTTTTATTGGCAATTTGACAATTTACAGTATGAAAATATTACCCCCTTCTTGCACCCCCTCTGAATTATGAGCACCCCCTCAAAAATTTTAAATGAGAAGGGGGGTCGTGTGGCATCTTGTTCGAAAGGGATTTTCATTATCTGTTCAGCAATACTAAGTGTTTCATATTTGGTGCAACCATAACGAAGAAATTTTTTTATTAAAATTTAAAAATATTGACACTGTAAATGATGTATCCGTTGAAACAACCTGAAACAGGTCGATTTCTATTCTCAATTTGACAATTTATAGTATGAAAATATCACCCCCTTCTTGCACCCCTTCTGAATTATGAGCACCCCCTCAAAAAATTTGAATGAGAAAAAGGGTTGTGTTGCACCTTTTTCAAAAGGGATTTTCATTCTCTGTTCAGCAATACTGAGAAAATTTATTCTGAATATGTCAGATGTTGATAGACTGAAGGAAATAATGTAACATAATGTTTAGGAAGTATATTTCAATTTGTTTTACAGTTAAATTAAATGTTCAAAATGACCACCATTCACTTCTTGACAATAAGCAAGGCGATCTTGGAAGTCTCGTAGAACATTTTGTAGGACCTCAGGGGTTATGTTGTTAATTTCTTCCGATATCCTAGTTTTTAAATCTGCAATATTGTCTGGTCTATTGAAATATACTTTTGATTTCAAATAACCCCATAAAAAGTAATCGAGAGGAGTCAAATCGGGGGATCTAGGCGGCCATTCAATCGGTCCACGTCTGCCAATCCACCTATTGGGAAAAACTTCTGTCAAATAATATCGAACAATACGTGTGTAATGCGGTGGAGCTCCGTCTTGTTGATACCAAATTGATCTATCTATTCCATTTGGATCATTTTTTCATGTAGGCACTAAAAAGTTCATCAAAAAACCTAGATAAACCTCACCATTAATTGTGCCTTCAAAAAAATAGGGGCCAATAATTTTGTTTTTAATGATACCAGCCCAAACGTTCACTTTTTTGGGATATTGTGTGTGAGCCTCACATCCAATGAGGATTTTCTCTGCTCCAATATCTACAGTTTTGTCTATTAACCGTTCCATTTAAATAAAAAGTAGCTTCATCAGAAAACACAATTTTGTTTATGAACTGCAAATCTGCTTCGATTCTATCCATCATCAGTTCACAGAATTGTTGCCTTCTATCAGGGTCATCCTCATTTAACTCCTGAACCAACTGAACTTTATAAGGATGGTATTTTTCTTTATGTAAAGCTCTCAATATCGATGATTTACTTACATCATTGTCGGCGGCAAGTTGTCTACTTGTCATATGCGGATTTTCCTCAATCGCTAACAGTACATCTAACTTTTTCTCCTCATCCAATGCAGCATTTCGACCTGGTTTTTGACGAGTTTTTACATGTCCAGTTTCACGGTATTTTGTTTCTATTTTGCTAACTGTAAATTGTGATACGTGTTGACCAGGGTATTTATTATTGAACATTTCACAAACTTCCGTTTGAGTTCGTGTTTTATTACCGCATCCAAGCATAATTAAAATGTCTATTCTTTGAGTTTCGGATAAATGAGCCATAGATGAATCGAATACACACAAAAATATTTTTCAATACACTGACGTCTGCCAGCAACTCACAAATATCAAAATAACAGTAGTCTACTAGATTGACATTATATTATTTATGGGTTTTGTGAATAATTTTTTGGTGTCTTCAGCGACTTTTTCCTGACATTTTTAGCAAGACAGATAAGAAAGTATAAATTGTCAAAGTGAGAATAGAAATCGACCTGTTTCAGGTTTTTTCAACGGATACATAATTTACAGTGTCAATATTTTTAAATTTCTCAGTTATGGTTGCACCAAATATGAAACATTTAGTATTGCTGAACAGATAATGAAAATCCCTTTCAAACAAGATGCCACACGACCCCCCTTCTCATTTAAAATTTTTGAGGGGGTGCTCATAATTCAGAGGGGGTGCGAGAAGGGGGTAATATTTTCATACTGTAAATTGTCAAATTGCCAATAAAAATTGACCTATTTCAGGATTTTTTCATAAAATACATAATAACGCTAAAAATGAATTTATTCCATACCTTTGGACCGCACTGTATGTGACTACAGCGTCCGTACTAGTACAATCAACCGCCTTATCGCAAATAGTTTCTTGTACAATGTAGATGTGGTTTTTGTTGAGAATTCTAGTTTATGGAAAAAAATTATCGAAATAACCAAAGTTATCTGTATGATGTAACGCAAATACAGTTCACCACAATGCAGTATCCATTAAAAAATTAGGAAAACGAGCCTTATAGAAGTCATACCACTGTTGGAATTATTTCACATTCCACTCAAGCCAATGAGGTAGTACTGAAATGTTGGGAAGTGTCTCTGAAGCAGGGCAATACCAACGTGGATTTGGTCAATGGAGTTACTTTACCAGCATCTCTTATAATATGAAGGTTTATTTTTCTCTTTGATTAAACTTTATGCTTTTGGTTCTGTTTAAGAAAGCGAAACGTGAATGGTTTCATTATACACAATATAAATTGAAAGAACCTGTTACAAGACAGTTGGGGCCAACAATTAAGAACCCAGCAATATTAGCAAAAGAAGAGCATTGAAAGGAAAATATTGTTTATCTTGTATAGCAGACTTGGACAATTGAGATGGAAAATAGAAGACAAGAAGCTCATGTTAAAAAACAAATTTTTTCTATTAGATTTGCAAATACGTGTACAGCAAAAATAAATGATCAAACTTTATTTTGGTTTTTTAATAAATGTGGAATAGTTTGTACTCAAAAAACAAATTTTTTTCTCACATTTCATCTAGAAGATTATAATAATGTCTATCATCCGTTCAACATGAAAACCTAAACTGAGCTAGGCGATGAGAAAGAAGTATTCAGCGAGTGAGTGGGGACATTTTGCAATAAGAAAGTATTATAGACTAGATTCGAATTGTCTAAGACTGTTTGAGCTCTTGGGGAAATTGAACCTTTTTGGACTTTAAGTGTGATCGAGAGTTGAGGTTACTTTCATTGTATTCATTCATAGAATGGGTTATACATTTATTGAGTCTAGAATGGACACTGTGAACTATAATCATTTTTCTCATTCTGACTATTCTTATAGTTTGTACACATGTTGATTGCAAAACAGAGATGTTGGTATTGTTGACGGAAACACTAGCTGGAAAATATGTTTCTGCACGTTATGGTATACTCAGTTTTATAAGGGTGCTTCCATCTTAAATGGGTCACACTGTATGTGTGCTCATTCCGTTTCTATGACCAGATCATATTTTAATTGGTTCTGTAATAATTTTGTTGATACTAGAATAATGCCATTTGATTCATTTGAGTTTTTCACATAACTCTAACGTATTGTTCACTGTTTCTTTTTATCTATTATTTCATCATTTGATGAAGAACTAGAATATGATGAATTCATTAATATCTATTTACAATAAAGTCTACCTCTGCTAACTTTCAACTCCAATATGAAAATTAAATATGACAGATGACAGGCAAAATATAGGTTATATTTACCTCAAAAGGATACTTTTCTCTGGAAAAGAGCCGATATCCGGACTTTAAAATAAAGGAGGCTTTAAGGTGAACTTTAGTTACAAAAATGGTTTATGGAACGCATTTTGCCATTAAAGGTCACTTTTTCAAATGAAGAGGACTTTAATTTTGAATCTGGAACAGGCTGTTTAGATATCGTCAACAATTTCGAATAGATCTTTGGTACAACTGTAACTGGATCTAAAACCGGATTGTTCAGAAGGCAGTATCGAATAAATTTCAAAGTGGAGTCTTACCTCATTGTTCATTATTTTCTCAATTATTTTGAAAATACGGGTTGATATACCTACTAGTCTAAGATCGTTATGCCTTAATACATCAATTTTTTCACGGTTATTTGTGATACTTTCCAGGTATCAGTGAACAAATTTTCTATAGTGAGCAAGAGTTCACAATATTTGTTGAAATAGGTAATATGGTCGGACAACTAATTAATATCTTTTTTCAATAATTTTGGACCTGTAGTAACAGTTTTGAATTAAAACAAATCCTCAAAGTGGCGTTTTATGTTGTTATTATAATAATTCAGTAGATTCTGGTTGGGTTCTTATTTATTCAATAAAAGTTGTAAACAGTGGTGGTTGATTTTGAATGGATTACTAGACATTCTTTTTTGTTGTAGATATTCAAATTTTTTCTATAGTACTTTTTTATTTATAGCGCGAAATTTTAAATGGCTGCTTTTTTTATTTCGTATAGCAATGTTTACTCGTTTGCTCTTTGGCAATTTTGGGAGCTGTTTATTCAATGTACCTAAAAAATCGTCAATATGGAATAAGTGGCCGGTGTAAAAAAATTAGGAAATACATGTTGATAGAAATGAATGTCATTTGTTTGAAGTAGTTATTATTTAACATAATTTTGTATTTACGTCCTTCATATAACAATTTCTCACCTTGAATACGTAACTGAAATTTAAGTTACATTATTAGAAGCGTAAAATTGAAGTTGACTAATGAAGAAATATAAGTAATGTTTCCACTGAACTTTCAACTGTGTAATTAAAAATTCCATTGCCACAATTGACAATGAAATTGAATGTTTCCTAGAAGATAAAATTAAAATCATAACTGAACGAGCATATTCCCACACATAGCTTTCAATTATGGGAAACTATTAACTGAATATGGTTCGTTTGATAAATACCTACGGTGCTCTTCGAAATGACAAAGACATTTGAGCATCAGAACAAAATAGTCGGATGAAATGATAAAAGTAGGAAAGTGACAGAAAGACGAAAACCTGAAATCACTTGATTATTTTGAATCTGCCTTGTGCATATACCAAGACCGCTGTCCTCTCAACTTAACTACCTTCTTATTCATTTTCTTATACTATATCTGATACCCTGATAATTCAATTAATATGTATTCTATGCCAATTCAGTTCCTAAATAATTGGGGTTGAATTTTTTAGAAATAAATATTTCGTGACGACAGATGATTGTTGTGTGTAATATTGTGGATTATTCTAGATGATCCCGAATATTCTGGAACTGGAATTTTCAATTCACATTTTCAAAATATTCCCATTTGAATACCTAAGGCACATGAAAACAAGGCGGCATGAAGAAATGAAAGAGAAGAAGGGTGAAAAGGGCGATCCAGTTCAGTACCGAAACATTGACAAATGAGAGAATGAGAGAATAGACCATGATAAAAGATGTTATAACGGAAAAGCACAAAAAAATAACAAAATACCTCGAAAAAAAAAAAAAAAAGAAAAGTGAAAGCGCAATAAATAAATACAGGTGTGAATTCATAAAAGAGAGAAGACGTGAAAGTTACAGTCGATCCCGGTACAATCAGAGCCACAGATGAACTATAAGGTCTACCAGAATACTTAGTTCCAGTTTTGAGAATCTTCTCCAGTAATATGTTGGCAGATAAGGAAACCGGGAACGAAAATACAGTCAAACATTTTGTTGACAGTGGATGAAATAGTTCTTTTTTTCACAAATTCAAATTATGGAACCAATCTAAACATAACACTAATTTATCTTGTAAACGATCCCGTTTTAAACCCGAAAACACGTGACAGTATCGTTGTTCATAACGATCTGTTCTCAACAGAGAATCAGCCCTATGCTGTATCACTTCCGTTAAACATAACGGCACCGTTATCCTCCATTTCCATTATTTTGCTATTGCTTAGTAATAGCAAAATAACGGAAATGGCGAATAGCGGTGACGATATTTTCAACGGAAGTGATACAGCATAGGGCTGAATATCAAATTTGGAAAGATCCATTATTCCGATTGACTGATTCATGAATTTGTTCAATTAATCCTCTTAATAGAGACTCGTGACACAAGTGTAATCAAAAATACTTCTCTCCAGTATTTGGACGAGTGTTCTATCAAAAGAAGACTAATGATTCTCTAAAACACTGCTCAGATGATGTTCTATCACCACCGCAAGAAAAAATGGGCTGCAATCAAAAGAAAAGAAAGAACATCTTTATCAGAATGAGATAGGCTGATCAGCAGACAAGCTCCCTTTGTATAAGTAATAATTACGACTCAGGAAAATCTAAATCTCCGAAGCATAGAAAGAAGAACTTGGATCCAAATACATTATTGCAGAGAAGGATGCAGAAGTGTTGAAAACTGATCTGATTTTTGTAGTGGAACTGTTCAATTTTACGACTTTGGGATGTGAAAGATAATAACTGACATTGTTCACCTCACAGGAACATATTCTTTGTTACTTTTTGTCAACCATTCAAAAATACTTGATAATAATCAGGATAGTATCATTTCTTAGCTTCAATAATAAGTAATCCAATCTTTGTTTGGCAAAATTGCAATTCCTTTAGGGTAGATGTGGATGACCTGCCTTCGTCATTGATCCTAACAGTCTTTTGAAAATGTTGTAAATTCCTCTCCTTTTCTGGACTGTTCTTGAGCAGGATCAGATTCACAAACCGAATATTTTATTAAATTTACAAAACAAGGATGTGCTCATCATTGCCATCGAGTTTTTGATAGCTAACCAAGATATCGTTAACTTTTTTCATGGAAGTCCATCCAACAGATGTCTATAGCAACCAAATTGCATCTCAGATTATAGTTCCTTCCAGTGAAAAGTCTTTCTGCAATATATGCACCAATCAGTACTTCAATAGGATCCGGTCTTGTATCTGATTTCTTCCAGTGGTCGGTAGCGAGGCCTTTGCAACTTTTACTTGCAATTGGCTAGGTTTGAATTCAGGGAATGAGATTTTTTTTCTCAATTCCATAGGAGTCGTTAGGGAATGTGAATTATTCAGATGCCAATCCTGACGTATGGTGCTTGCTTGGAGACCTTGGAGTGCACACCGACCACCCGAGGTGGTGCTGTAGGTTTTCCGAATTTTCCTACAGCTGAAAAGTGAATACATACACCACCAAAAAATCAGTAAGTTGCCCCGGAGCGTCACGGCAAATAAAAATGATAGCCGTCGTCTGCCCGCACATGCTATGTTCTTGGGTACACTCTATGAGTGTGTATGAGGGAGTATTATAATAATAATAATAATAATTATAATACTTTCTCATAAACACTCGTAGAGTGTACCCAAAGGCATAGCATGTGCGGGTAGAGGACGGCTATTATTATTATTATTATTATCATTATCATTATCTCATTCAAAGACCATCTTCGACAGAAGTAATATTGCTACAGATTTTGGGCGGCTTGAGGAGGGTTTCAAAGTTGAACGCATATCGTTTGTTCAAATCTTGCAGTTGTTCATAATCCATTCTAGATTTTTCATTTCAATGTGAAAAGAGTCAGTTTAAAAAAAAACACTAATGTTAATAGTAAGTTATTTTTCGCGCTGGTCCGAGAAGTAAGTGAATGTAACAAAATAATTCATGAGTAGTCTAAGTAATCAGCTGCATATTGTACTCGGGATTTTTCTGGTTAACAGTATATTATTATATTCATAGCTAATTTCGTTCTTTCTATGAGATGCTTCAAACGATTTTCTCGAGATTAATTATTTTGGTCAAAAGATTCTGAATGTCGTCTCTTTTATGATATAAATATATATTTCATTTATCACAAAGAAAAAATATTTGTTTGTGAACAAACCATATCAACCCACATCGCTATCTTAGTGAAGATATTTCCGAGTCAAAACATATTCTGTGACACTCTTGTGAAAAGTTTGTTTAAAACACTGCACTGGTGTACAATATAAAGATTCACACCCGTGTTTTGAACATCCACTTTTCACACTTGTCACGGAGTTTCGTTGGATCACCCTATTAGATCATCCCTTCAAGAAATTTTTGTGAGAATCTCTTCGATTTATTCGGCGTTGTTGGGAAGATATAATTTTTTCAACTTTCTCTGAGAAATGCATTTATTTCAGTCTGTACGGTTTGTCACGGAATTACGTTGTATCACCCTGTTAGATCATCCCTTCAAGAAGTTTTTGTTAAAATCTCTTCGACTTATTCGTCGTTGCTTGGAAGTTATAATTTTTTCAACTTTCTCTGAGATATGCAATTTTTCAGTCTGTACAGTTTGTCACGGAATTTCGTTGTATCATCCTATTAGATCACCCCTTTAAGAAGTTTCTGTAAAAATCTCTTCAACTTATTCGTCGTCGTTTGGATGGTATGATTTTTTCAACTTTCTCTGAGAAATGGGTTTTTTCAGTCTGTATGGGTGGTAACGAAGTTCCGACGTATTACCCTCCTTATTAGATTATTCATTCAACTCTACTGGATAATTTCTGAATTTGTCCTAATTCATAATCAGATTTCTCACGTTTCGACATAATACTTCATGTTACTCATATTTTTCTGATTTGTTAGTCACGATATTTGTTTTTTCATGAAAAAATGCACTCGATTACCGAATGATTTTATAAATCGAAATATTTCAGAATAGGTGCATATCAATAATTCTTTGGATAATAAAATTATGCGACCCGTTTCTCTTGTCGCAAATAACATAAAAAACTGATTGTGAAAATCTCTGTAATAATTAGAAGATATCAGTAAAAATAATTGATGTGGCAACACAGCAGACGTTCACACCTCAATTCCACCAACAATAAGAAACTGTCGCTAGGAAAGTGTGAGTACTTCGCACTAATCCATGTTTTCCTTCGTTCCATATACTGTTCCATCAATTTTCTTAACTAATTGTATTTATACTTCAGCAACTTCTCTTACTCAACTTAATAATCTATCTCTAAGTTCTGGTATTTTCCCAAATTTCTTAAAACAAAGCTTTCTGAAACCCATACATAAATCAGGGGCAGAAGATGATATTGGCAATTATAGAGCTGTTTGCACCCAATCAGAAATACCCAAACTTTTTGACTTTTTAGTAAACAGGCATATGACTGGCAACTCAAAAGGCTAATATCTCCACAACAACATGGATTTGATTCTAATGAATCGACTTTGTCGAATCTCCTCGTTCATGAAAATTATATCTTAAGTGCATCCATGCACGAATAGGTAATTGAAAAAGTTTGAATACCTAAGTCTAGAAGATTCCTTTTCTGAATAACTACAAAATATTTAAAATTCTAAAGTACTAAAATAAGAAAATATAGCCGACTAAAATCAGTGCAGGCGTGTAGGTGTATACATAATGAATAATGATGGCTAAAAAAGACATATGTTATCAAATATTTAGTGAAAAATTAGAATGTGTCGTCATAAAACTCTGCCATGTTTGAATGGAAACTCATTTTTTGATATCCCCGTATGCAAAGGTTTTGAAAATATTGCACCCCACCTAGTTTTTTGAACAACTTTTTTCGTTAACTATTACCTAGAGAACTTGCATTACTGTGTATAAAATTAGGATGTGATGGATTTGTGTCAAACGGTTGCGGAGGTATGGATAAAACAACTTCCTTATATGAGTGTGACTGAAATTAGAATACAGTAGGGAGGTCGAAAGTTTCTAGTAAACTCAATGCCTCCATGTTTTATTATCCTATCAAACCTGGTGTCACTGGATTCGTAATAATTGGAAAACACCGTGTGCTAGGAATCGCACGTTGAAAGGTAAGACCTCGTTAATCCCTGGCTAGCACAAGTTTCGACTACTGAGGGCTGCCGTTCGTAAGGGGACGACAGCTAGTTAACGGAAAAAAACAATTTTAAAGATTCATTCCTTTTCGCCTTTGTATATCCAGCAATATTTTTTGATTTTGGAACATTTTTTTGACATATTTGGAAAATTAAGTAAAAAAGGAAAGGAGAAAAGGGGGGTGTATCCATGAGTGTGTCACACGGTATTCTGTTGGAACTAAAAAAACACTCTCATTCTCAGTGGATCGCCATTTCCATGAATTTGCAAATGTTATTTAAGTAATTCATTATCATATCTTATTACCTACACGTTGTAATTTTATCGGGATATTAGCCACGGCATTCTACATTTAGACGTCATTTGGCTTAAACGTCTCGACTTATTTCATATGCATAACATTGATGAAGCACGGGTAAAGATAAAATAATCGAACTGTGCATGACTAAATCTTTGCAGAATACACAGTCTATTATTATCATTTCGATGGTTCATTTTTTACCGTTTTAAGGTCAAACAATGGGGCCAAAGAAATGTTTCCCTCATCTTCCACTGCTTTCTTGAGAACCTATCAAATTCTTCAATCGACATTTTCTCATTACTGGGTTGTTTACTCGGTACCAGTCTGACTCCGCTGCCATATTCTCAAAAGTTTTTCAAATAAACAGGATTCGACGAGTGAAAACAGCATTTGTAGCATACTTATCAGAATTAAGATACTCCCAAAGTTTCCAGAGATTGCAATTGATATTCAAGTCCATCATGAAGTGCACCCATACTCGATTTGACTTTTAGATTGCTAAAAACCAGTTTAAAAAAATCTGGAAACTAGAATTCTACTTGTAACTCTTTCTTGCAAAACCACTATCTCAGTTCAAACTTTCAATCATTTCGATGTAGTTTTTGGTACCAGGAAGAGAGCCTTCAACTTATGTCGGGCACGAGGAATTGTAGCTTGAATTAAGTATTCAAACTTATCTTACTAACTCTACTAAGAATGGTATCCAGTCATTGATATTACCACCAACTGTTTTTAACTCCATACGAGGAAGGTGCAGTTTTGTATTTGAGACAGAAGAATGACTTGATTCATTTGTTGGAAGACTGGAACTGTGGTTTGACTTCTTGGCGAAACTCTGGTCAATTTCATATTTGAGTGTGTTGTATTTGCCAACAAAATCGTCAACTTTCAATACTTCGGAGTCGTTATCTTCATCACATCTATCTGCATCTAACAGTGAATCGAGATTCTACTAATTTCATTTCATTAACAAGAGGACAAAGTTTGTCTTGTGTAACAGGAAAATCATGTTCAGGGAATCCTAATTATCGAAGAATAGCATGATTCACTCTTCTGAATGCTCCTCGATGGATTGTCGAAACTAGTTGTGTCGTCTCCGTTTGGTGTTATGTCACGGTCACCAAAAATAATGTGAGGATAAGACCAGGAGAAATCTCAGGTACTTCAGGATTGTTTATCCTTATCTTTCACTCTCAGATTGATTTGGAAAGACACTCAACGTCACAAAAACAACCAAACCACAATATATGCAGTCCAGAAATAGTGATATTTCTTTCGAGTAGTGTATAGTGAGAAAATCTATTTCGTCATTTCATTGTTTCAATAATACATCGATCCTAAGCAATTTCATGATGGATTAATGTTTAAGTGAAAGGACGATTTGATTCGTCAATAAAACTCATTGAAAGGAGTAAGAAATTATGACAGGATGTTCTGGAACAAATTAATTGTATTTTTATAAATTACTAGACGTTATCCGTGATATTACTATCATCCATTTATGGGTTATTTTATAAATCTTGAAATGAATGAATCATATTGAAACGAAACAAACAAGACAAGTTATTACGGTTCTCGATTGAGAAATAAAGCCTCATTCTACACCGATCAAATTTGGTCTTGTTGACTTGTGCAAGTATGTCGAATTTTAGTATTTCGTGGCAATGTTATAGCAGCCACAAAACAAGATTTCTTTCTGATATCTGTCTAACAAACTAATAATTTAATTATTATACCATTTCCTTATGAACACTTAGATGACTTTTTGAAAACTTCCCTTTCTTAATTTTTTTATAAGTATTTTCCAAATAATGGCGTTCTAAACTAACAGAAGTAATTATTAGAACTAGCCTATTCTGAGATAAATGGTTTGACCAGAACTGGTTGGAATATTAGGTGGTACCGTTCCAACATTAGCCATTAGCTAAGCTGGTAGTAAAGTTGTGTTTATTAAATGCTCAATTTTTAATTCTCATCGCAGCTACTTCTACTGTGAAAGTTTCTGTTTTCAGGCAAAAAATTGTTTAGCAAATTTGAACGATATGGTAGTATTGCCAGTACAGTCTTACCTGTTGGGCTGTTTTGTGATTAATTTAATAACTGTATAAAAGTGTGAAAATGGTTTACATTCTTCAAGAAAGAATTGAAATGATTGTAATTTGTGGAGAAGTTGGAAAGTGCGCACGAAGGGCGACATGTCTTTTCAACGAAAGACATCCAAATTATAAAGTAAGTCACCGATATGTGCTTGATTTGGTGAATAATTTTTACGAAACTGGTTCAGTAATAAATAAGCAAAGAAATAACCCCAGAGTACTAAATGAAGAAGCTCATATTGAAGTTTTGGAAACATTTGCTGTAGAGCCCACGTGCTCCTTACGATCAGTATCAGAACAGACGGGAATGTCACGCGAGACTGTAAGAGAAGTATTGGATAAGCATTAATTTCATCCATATAAAATGCAGATTCTTCAAGAGTTCTCCGATGATGAATATGATAGAAGAATAGAGATTTGTGAAACCATGTCTCATCGAGTCAATACCATTCCTAATCTTCTGTTAAACATCTGTTACATAGATAAGTGTTAATTTTTTCTGAATGGCAATGTCAATAGACAAAATTGTCGCTATTGGAGTGATGAATACCCACATATTTTTCGGGAAGGGCATACACAACAACCACAAAAAGTTAATTTTTGGAACGACTGTGATAAATATAAATGAAGAAAATTTGCGGCATTCAGATAGATACATTTGCGGCATTCAGATAGATAGGATCTTGTTGATCATTGGAAACGAATGAGTTCCCCACTAACATGTAACTCTCCAACACCTACAAACGCCGTAGTTTGTAGGTGACATTACTAACACCAAAAATTCTAGGAAAAAGCGGTATCCCGATTTGCAGATGGAATGCATGTCTTCTCGGTAGCTCAGTTGGTACAGCACTGTACCGGCTTCGAATCCTGCTCGAGGAGAAACTTTTTTCTGGAATTTTGAAAAATATGCCTGAATGCCGTTAATTTTTGGGCTGGTATTTTTGGAAATGTCATTATTTCTGGAACCCAGTGTTTTGCCTCAGCCTTTGTCGGGGTTAGATCGAAACAATCTACCTCTGACCAAACTTGACAAAGCAGTATCTACAATGAATGCAAATGAACGACATGCATAAGATTTGCAGGAAACATGGATTATACGAATTACATCCGCTATCAGTTGAAATGTTTGACCTCCCGCTAACACCAGCGGAGGTGGATACTGGTGCCCTTTCGCCGGGACCCTATGTACCCCTTGTCACAAGCGCTCCCCCTCCCCTCGGCCAGCAATGGTCTGGTGGTGGGGGAGGCGGCTCTCAGTGCGTCCTCCCGATCCTCTTCCTCCCCTGAACCCTCTTGGGCGACGGCAGGAATAGCTGACGGTGTTTCGAATATATTAACTGATGTGTAGACAGAATGAAAACTATGTAAAATAAACTTTCATTCATTTATTTATTTATTATTTCTGAAAGAAAACTTGACTGGCAATCTGTACCTTGAAATGCTTGAAGAGACTATCGATCCTCTTATAATTCACAAGCTTGAAACTCAAATTGATGCAGAAGGTATTGAACTTTTGCAGGAGAATCTGTTACATTTACAGCAGGGCGGTGCTCCACCTCATTATTTTCTTCCCGTCCGACAATGATTGAAAGAGATATTTCCGGATAGATGGGTTGGCAGAAGGAGACCAGTTGAATGGCCTCTGAGATCACCGGATTTAACTCCCATACATTTCTTTCTTTGGGGGCATCTTAAATCCGTTGTTTATAAAATACAACCTTCTGATATTGAAGAACTTGAAAGATGAATTACAACAGCATGCCAGTAAATCCTAGTAGAGTTTTCCATAATTTTAGAGGGGAGTTCGATAACAGACTTCATTACTGTTTAGGGCAAAATGAAAGCATAAGAAGGTTTTATGTATGCAATGTCTTTCTCGCAAATTAAATTTTATTCTGTAAAAGGAAAATAACCAACAAATAAAACATCCCACGCGTAATAAATTTATTCCTGTCATTCAAGGGTTAGAATCAAAAGGAGTCAATACAATAATGTATCTCAGAACAGGCAAATTCTAAGTACATGTCCGAGTTTAAAACGCAATTTTTCGTAAACTGATGCTCATCAAAAAATAAAAAGTATTATTGGAAGGAAAATTGACCCCCCTTTCCATTTGAGATTTTAAGGGTAACAGCAATCCCTCCTAGGGGTTCAAACCATGAGGGATACAAATATTCCTTGAAAGTGTCCCCCTAGAAAATAAAATTAACCTCTTTTTTCGATTCCCCATATTATTCACTGGAAGGAAGATATTAGGGGTGGGAGGTTTTCAAATTGACACCCTGTATGTATGCTCAGAAGAAAATGCTTGATTTAGCATTACGTTCTAAGATTGGCATCTGAGTCATATTACACTTACTTAATTTATTTCAATTTTTTATTCATTATTCAACGGGAAAAGCCCAGTTTAGGATATCATCACAAACTGTAACAATCAGAAATAGATGACAAACAAAGCAATGGTTTAAAAAAAATAGGAAATTACATATATTATGTAATTTCCTTTCAGGTTATACACGTTACGTGCAAATCGCTCATCGAATTCTTTTTCCACGAGCTCAGAAAGACATGTCGATATCTTGCATTCAAATTTTGCAATAAACGGCTTTTATTTATGAGGCCAAGATTTGACATCTGCAAAACATCACCAAGAGTAGGCAAAGAGGATATTCCAGAATCGTTGAAACTTTGAACGTTAGATTCGGGCAGCAATATTTCAAATATAAAACCCAATTGGAGAGTCGATACTGAGAACCCAATGAAATCCAATAAATTGAATAAATTAGAGTGTAACCTTCACAGACGGCATAAGAGATACTAACACGCAGTAACCTCTTCGACGAAGACGTCTTCATATCATAAGCACAGCGCTGATAGAATCATCTGTGTTTGAGGTGACAAAAATTAATTAAGTAATAGGTATGAGACCTAAGCTGCGGAAAGTTGAATTCATCGAGTATTCTTTTACGAGCGAGGCCAGCACCAGATGGTTTCAGTACGATTAAGTGAAATTCAAAAAAAGTTGTTCGATTTTCAGCATTGTAGTCCTATTATTATTACACAAGAGTTTTTTCGTTCAATGAGAGTTTCTGTTATTGATCTCATTCAGTGAGTTTTGCAATATATGGGAAAAGCTTGTCAGAAAATATTATTCCTCATGAAAAACTCATCAACAATTTTCGCAGGACAATCAGATACATTTCCAGCAGGACGGTGCTCCACCTCATTATTCCCTACCCGTCCGAAAGTGGTCAGAGAGATTCACAGGCAGATGGATTGGCAGAAGGGGAACACTTACTTGAATGGCCACCGAGATCACCGGATTCCACTTCGTTAGATTGCTTTGAGGACATCTTGAATTCGTTGTTTATAAAAGACAACCTGTTAAACTTAAGAGACAAATTAATGTGGCATGCCGAGTAATTCCCGGTGAAGTTTTCCGAAATGTTACAAGGAAGTACGAAACAGACTTTAGAGAATTAAAATAGAAGAGAATCAAAAGCCCTTCAAAATAAATGCTACTTTGACCTACCTCCCTTTCCATGTAAGTGTCTGAGGGTAACATCTACCCCTCCTAGGTTGAACCACGAGGGCAAAAATATTCATCACAAGTATAATATATTATTTACTGAGAGGTAGATATTGAGGGTGAGAGAAGCATCCATAAATACCACAGTGCCACCAACATCGGATTGTATTTTGAGATCGAGGAGTAGGCAGGTAGAGACCTTGATACCTCATCAGACCCCGACTCGAAGAGTAGGCAGATAGAGGCCCCGCAGTCAATCTTTTGAAAATGGCTCCAAAACAGGAGCCGAAACGTCAAGTTATAAACTCTTAACAAGGGTCAACCCAGGAACTCAGAAATGTACACATATCTAACCGCGGAAACCTTTCCGAACATTTTCAAATTGTATATCTCAACATTCAAGAACAATTGAAGTATTGTATTGCATAAATGAATTTATATACACGCTTTCGATGGGTTTTATCACATTTTCAAGACAAATTTCGACCCGCCGGTTTCCATTTTTTTCCCAAAGTCAGGTGTAGATTTTGAAACCAAAGTTCGTATGAAGTAAAATAATTTTTCCTACAAGCATGTGTGATGATTCACCCTATACCCGCACGCAATTTAGTTTGGGAGGTGTCAAGAATTTTCCCGCACGCTTAAGTCACTTAAAGTGAGTTATTCCCGCACTAGTGCGGGTAAAATTTTTCCCGCATGCGAACGTTTGGTCAAGAGTGCTACATAATTTTTTTTAATTCACTTGTAGAAAAAATATTGATCCTTAGGTACTCATACGGAAAGGTACTCTTCCGCACTCGACTGCTCACCCGAACTCCGCTTTGCGTAACGGCACTCGCATGCGGAAAAGGTACTCTTTCCGTACTTGTTAGGATAATAACTATATCGGAGAGAAGTTATTCATTTGCATAGGTCAAAGGAAAGTATTCCTTATAGTCAAAAAAATACGTTTTTCATCGACATTCCAATTCATCGGATAAAATAAAAATTTGGAAATTCACGAAAAAACATTTTGTCTTTATGAAAAGTTTTGCATGATATGATCTGAAACTTGAAATACAACCATCAGATATAATTTTTTTTCTGTTGTTTAGGAGGTTTCTTGAAAACTATGAATTCCATGCGTTAGGTACCTTCATTTTTGACAATGTCGAAAAGTGGCTTAGAATTGAAAACTACTTTCAGATATCTATGCAGAATTATTTGTGAATATTTTTTTTTCTTAGAATAAGCGTAAAAATAAAAAAAATTATTGTGGTTATATGTGATTGAATATCTTAAAGTAGTTTTCAATTCCAAATAACTTCTCTCCGTAACAATTTTTGAAATCGAATCTCATGTACCTATGATGATTTTTCTTTAATTTTCAATTTTTTTTTTCTCAACTACTTTCGTCATTGCCAAAATAATGGTATTTCACCCTTGCATGGAATTCATAGTTTTCAAAAAACTCGTAAAAGACTGAAGAAAAAATTGAAGCGCCGCATGCGATATTTTTTTTGTTCAAGGTCAAATTCCTTTGAATTGATAGTTAGATTTGTCAGTGGGGTATCATGAAGGTGGGAAAAAAAGGATGTCATATTCTGTTTGTTTTGTTTAATATGAAAAAAGATAAATCATTTAACGAAATTAAGTGGTTAATTCTGAAACTAACTACATTTAACTTTTACATATTATGTAGGTATCTTAAAGCGAAGGCAAAACATGTAGGTATAGAAATCAAATCAATCGGGTATTCATATGTAACAGAATTTGAAACTACATTTTCATGAGAACTCCAAGCTCAGAAATATTAGGTTTACAAGATGAATAACACAAATCAATCCAGTACCAGAGTCCCATGTCCAATAAAGATTACCACTTGAAAAAATAATTATAGAATAAACTCTAATTTGCGAAGTTTTGCATTGCTGAATCAATTTATAATTTTGTAGATATCTAATTTAATATCTCTATGGATATGATAGCCAAACCAACCAATCGATGTTGTGACATTGTTGATCGCAACCATGTTTTCAAACTTCTCTATGCTGAAAAACATGTATCTGTACATTCGTTGACACGCTGCAGATTTGAAATTTTAAATTGTTTAGGATTAGGAAGAAATTTTAGGAATAGATTCGATTATTGAATTCAGATAGTAACGCGGTGAATGAAATAAAATTCATTTTGTAAATGTTGATGTTAATTTTGATTAAAATATTGAATTTTATTCGATCGTGGGGGGTTAATTACCACTATTATCCCCCACTTGTATAAGTGACCTGCAGTGTTTCTACAAAATATTCATAAGTAGATAGTGGTTGTTTCGTCCTACATTTTGTATTCGACCGACGCCGACGCTGAATAACAAATTCCAATAAGTTATCTCAACTGAGCACAAAAAAACCCTCTCCTGTCCTCTTCCTCACATACCAAAATCTGCTAACTCCATTTCTCGGCCGAATAGTCACCCTATTCCGGTCTGCGTTGCCGTCGTCCCGAAGGGCTGGAGGCAGGTTTTTCGTTTTCATTTGGGTTAGATTAGCGGTGGATGGAGGGCGCAAGGGTCTTTTGATAACGTTATGGGGAATAAGTCAACTAGATCAGAATTTATGGATAAAAGTTGAATTAATGCGAAGAGGAGTTGTCTGGCGCTTACGTGAATATATTATTCGAATTTGAATATTCGTGTACGTTTAATATAATATTATTGTCTATGAATTGGAAATGGCAGAAGGTAGGAAGTACCATATATTTTCTGATGAAGGAATATCAAAACAAAATTTTAACAATTCAGTGAAGGAGAAAACTACCAAATATCACAACTATGTTAATTTACGCCTCGCACTTGCCGAAGAAGTGATATGAGGAGGCGTAGTGCTTGGCGGTTTCTACAAGGAGTCATGCCGTCCTTGACTTGCTGGAGCCAATCACAAAGTCTCTCAACTGTCTGCAGCTGGTATCATCCCTCCAAAGTTTGTTAAGCTCTTCTTCCCAGTCGTCAAGGGCTGAGCACACAATGGCGTCGTGGATCCGATTCGCGCAAGTTCGTCTGTTATTTCGTTTCCGCTCACCCCTCTGTGACCCTGAATCCATACCAGCTGGACTTCCTTCATTTCAGCTAGTGTTTCGAGAACATCTCCGCATTCCGGTACAAGTGCTGAGCTTGGTTTAGAATGATATATAGCTCAGGGCGCTACCTAACTGTCCAAATAGATGTAGGTCCAGCGTGCCCTTTTATTTTTTCTTAGTTCCTTGCTGTTTTGCAGTTAACCCACACTTTCTCGTCGCCATCCTTGGTAACTTTATGGACCATTCTGGTCACTATTCTCAGGCCCTTCAACAACTGGTTCCACTAGCGAACCCAGCGTTTAGGGGCCGCTTTTAGAGGACATGCCCCTTCAAATGCCTTGGTTATTGTGTTCCCTAGTTTTTCTACCTCCTGATCGAGTTGTTCCTCTGAGAGAATCTCTGCCTGAACCGATATTCTCCAGTTCATTATATCACCTAATATATCTCTCGTTGCCAAGGTAGCGTCAATCACCTCCTGTCGGATGCGGTTAACGAACGATGATTCCGTTCCCCATACAGTATCACCAAACTGGTCGTCGTTAGATTCAAGTAGTGCTTCACCACGCGCATTAACGTACGTGCTACCCCACATCGTATTGTTGAAAAATTGTTGTTAAAATTGTTGCGGCGCATGGACCACTTCGAGGTCCTTGTTGCTTCCTCTTCGTCTGCCTTACCTACCAGTGGCTGATAGCCTCTCAGACCCCTCACTTTCCTCCTGTGTAGTATGGTTCCTGTAATGAAATTTTTTGGTAATGACGAAATTGAATAGAAAAAAATAGCGGTTGAAGTTGAAATAGCACTCACCTTCTGATGATAACTTCTTCAACCTCTTGACGTGGACTGTATCGTAGGAATGCGGAAAATTGTAAGCGAAAAGGTGTTTTTCGGTTCTGACTTTTTGCTGTCGCTCTGACATTTCTACTTCTTAACGCCCTCATGCTCCATATTATATGCATATTTCAACCCAAAATTCGCGGAAAACAGATATAATTTTGACTATACAGGGTAAAACAACTATATTAATATTTTAATACTTAACTTAATTGAATGAGTGGAGTAGACTGAACAGAAATTATCTCAGACTTACCCGTTAGGATACTTTGCAGTTCCCCAGGTCCATCCATACTGTGCAGTAGATTGATTTGGCTCACCTTTAACATCGCCATTGCTTCTCACTTGGATGATGGTGGTCCCTTTCCTGTCTTATCCGGAGGACCGCCGCTTTACCTGGAGGAGCCTGCCTTACACCCCGGTGGCACTCTACGCACCGTCAGACTATCTCATAATAGAGCGTCATGCTCTACTCCTCCAACGTATGACCGGTCTCGCAGCTTAGCATGAAGGTCAGGAACCACCCAGCTGCCTCTCCAACCGTTTTCAGATGCATCCACCTCTTCACGTTCAGTGAACGGTTCTGGAGGCTCAGCTCCCGTGTGAATCTCGGAAGGCCCCTGAACCAGAGTAAATTTTTCACATACCCAGAATTTGAACCCATATTATAAGTATTATAATGCAGTGTCAAAAACATTATTGTGCTAGGTTCATATGCAGAATTCTTAATGGTCTCATGCAACTATTACCCAAATTGCAATATTTTGTTCATTCGAATTGTCAAAACATCGTTATTTTTCAATGGTCAGGTATTTTATAAAAATTTGACAAAATGATGTTTATTGTGAAAAGTGTCACTGGTATAAATGATATAATAATATACGAGGTGTTCTATTTGAGATAAAGTAGCTACTAGTTTTTACAACTCTGTTCATTGGAGTATTCTTGACCGATAGAGCATGTTTGATTACCCGTGCACACAAATCTCGAAATGTTCTGTTCTGCATTTCTCCAGATACTTCCAACGATCCATACTCCTGGTATAATCCTGCAAAGTTTTAATAGACTTTCGGTGTCGACCCTTTAGTTAGTTTTGGTATACTTGTTCGAGATATTTCTGTGCTCGTTCTTGGGGATGTTCTGCAGGTCGTTTCATGCTCAGCACTTTGAGCACAAGAAAAGACCGTTTCCTCATAAGACCACCTGTTTGCGTTGCTCCTGTTTTGAGTTGACTTGATACATAGCCCGCGAAGACTACCCATCAAATTTTGGAGATTTCGAAGCTTTCACTGAAAGTGGCTATTCGCTGACAAGGAAGATTGTCTCAGAAAGTGCCTGCAGCGTCTTGTTGGCCTCTTGTCCACATCTCATTTCACCCATTCACATATCTTGACCCAGCTTGAACTTGTTTTTTTCCATTTCGAGTTACTGGATAAGCTCTTTCTGTTATTGTTTCCTTCCAGCTTCTTATTTCTCTTGTTTCCCCTTGATCTATTAGTAGTTTTTCTTCTTGCCAATGTTTTTATTTTGTGCTTGTTCCTTTCATTATCGTTGCCTCTAGGTGTCTGGATTGTTTAAAAACATAAGTACATTTACTGTCTTCGTCTCAATGTAATTATTGGATTGGTATTCACAATCAAACTCTACTTGACCCCTTTTTTCCCAGTACCACTTATTACGCCGCTGTCGTCAAATGATACTTTTCTGTGTTCATGAGATATCTTTATTAGGTAACGAATGCCCTTTATCATCTTAAGCTAAAAATCAGCTTCCCGACCTCAACCTCTAATTCACTTGGTTAGAAAACACTGTTCATATATATGAGAGCAAATTTTGCAATATGGATTTTTCGACTTGGACCTTTTCTGCATAATTAAATTTCGAACTTTCATAATATTCTAGTATAATAACACCATTTTCAATATTTTGTTGGTTGGTCCGTTTCTGCATAAAGGCCTCCAATTCATCCTTCAGTTTTGGCACAAATTTGTCTGAGGTTATTGTACTAAAACTGATATCAAGGAGAGTGCGAGTCAGTGTATTCTAGCAGATTGATTGCTATCACCACGTGAGTTGAATGAGAAATGGGATTGTTATTTTTGGTGAAGCTCATCACAATTATTATGAACGTTTTCCATATCGCCCTATTGATAGACTTATTTCAAACAGTTAGTCGAAAAATTGTATGAGAATGGCGAGAACTTTCTGGGCGATCAACTACTAGGGAAGATAAACAAGTGTATGGGGCCAATTTTTGAATAATTCGTCCTCATCGAATAGAACTATTGCCTCGAAATTAGAGGTTTCGCAGATGACTGCATTTAGAGATCTGAAAAAAATTGTCATCCCAATAAAATAAAAACGATTGATGAACTGACGGACGAAGATTCAGACCACCGTCTAGAATATTTCGAAATTGTATCTTATAATATTTTGCAAAATCCTAGCTATTTGAAACACGTTCGTTTCAGTGTTGAGGTTCTTTTTTTCTAAACGGTCATATGTATGGACAAAACGTGAAGTACTGGTCCCAAGGAAATCCTTTACTTTTTTTGCGAAACTCATACTCGGTTTCTACAAAAAGTTAATGTGTGGGCTGGGATCCTGGGTGACCATGTTACAGGTCCGTTATTTATTGATGAAAATCTGACTGCAAACAGTGATAAATCCATTGCTAGTGACAACTGTCGAAAACAATGTAGATGAATTTGACATAGAAATCATTTTGCAACAAGGTGGAGCTCCTTCTCATTCTACAGTTGCTGTCAGGAACTATTTGAATACTGTTTATGCAGGGCGATGGATCGGACGTCGGGATCTGTGGATTGGCCTCCAAGATCACCAGATCTGACCCCTTCAGATTTATTTATTTGAGATTACCTTAAATTACGATACTCAGTGTCACTCTGTTCTGGAGTTGCGAACGCGGATTACGGATGTGTGTGCAACAATTACTCGAGAAATTTTGCAAAGCGCCAGGGCTGAAACTAAAAATAGACTTTATTTTGGCCAGGAGGTCAGCGGGGAACATTTTCAACATTACTGTACCTAATAACAAATAAGGTTTGTGTTAGTTTAGTCTTCCAGTTTGTAGTGTTTTGTAATTGTAAAACATTAAATAACTCAAAACGTAATTGAGCAAATTTCAAATTTTTTGGACAGTTGATTTGAGGATAATACATTCTTTCAGATGAGGTATCACTTACCACCCTATGCTATTTAACTTTTTTCGAAAGAGTAAATGTGTCTCGACGATTTTCCTAACAAGAATCCAGTAATGAGTTAGAAAGGCGGGTGACACTTATGATGCTCACTGTATAGATAATGGTGCTCGCGAGGGTTATGAGTCTCTGGTGGTGACACGAAAATCCGTTAAACAGAGTATGAGGATTTTCAATTTTGAAAATAATGATGAACTCAAAAATGTGTCATATGATACTGAAACACAAAAATTAACCAACATAGCTAACAGAATACTTTTTCTGTAATGACCCAAACGGAAAAATGTTACAATGAACTACCCTGTTCCAAAACTGTACATCCTACTCGCATAAATCTGCATAATTTTGACTTCCCGACAAACTCCCACAACAAATAGGGCCAATTTTTAATCATCAAATAGTGATTTAATTGACGGTCGTCCTAAATTCGACACACCAGGACCCCAAAACGGTTGGCAGGCGTATACCGAGCCGCTTGAATAATTCCAGGCGCATATACATGCAATCGAAGGGTGCTGTGAGAATTGCAAATTGAGTCTTTTCAGATATTGTGTGAGAAGTAGGTACACTAGAAACTTGAGAGCTGTGAAGTGAACTAAAACTTGAATCAATATCTAATATGGAATCTAAATTATTATCGCACGCATATCAACCAATATAAACAATCAATTATTGTTCAGGAATCATTAAAAAACAATCAATCATTACTCCAATCCAAATATTGATAATGCATTGAATGTAACCAATTTTTGACATTCGTAACTATTCCACTTAAACCTCAGTAACAAATTTGACAATACCTACAATATTGAATACATTCATATGGATGAAATAATATAATTTTTTATCATACCTGCATCATGGTCTTTGTCAAATTAGCTTAAAAGCGTGAGAAATCTCGTGTTTCAGTAGTAGTTAAATGAACTGTTAAATAAGCTTTTAAACAACAATTCCTATCTACATGTCCACAATTCGTGACATTCCATAACGTACCTTATTAGATGTATTGAAATATAAGGATCATTGTCCTGAATTAAAATTCATGTTCAGTCGCCAGATTTGATAGAAAAATAAAAAAATATGTATTTTTCAATTTGAAAGGATTAAAAAGAATAAAATAATTTCCCCTCACCTCATACAGATTCATAACCCCATATAAACAGACTCGTAAATTCTATGAAAATACTTGTGAGAATTCAAACGAAAAACGTGTTACGCATGCAATAGATGATTGATGCATTCAGAGTTCACTTGAGTTATAGTATATTACGTAACAAGAGATGTAAGTAACCCATTACGCACGAAATGAAAGAGTATATACACGAAGCCGCGTAGCGACGAGTGCATAAAATTCATGAGTGCGTAATGGGCTTAGAACTCGTGTAACGTACTATACTTTTTCTACGCCTATTCATGGCCCATAGAGAAGATGGCTTCATAGTTTTTGATATTTCTTCAAAATACGCAAGTAAAACATTCTCCGAAAAGGAATTAACGTTGTGCTTGCGTCGCCAATCCATAAATTTTTGATAGTTAATTTGGTACCTTTCTTTGGATTTTAGCGGTAACAAATTATGTAAGGCCGCTTTTTTCAAAATCTCCGGTGGAGTGCTTATAATTTCATCACTTCCACTACTATCAGACATATTCGTAGATAGAGTTGATCATGTCGGGCAGGATTCTGCTAATTGATACAGAAAGCATTTGTGGCTGTCTCACAGATTCTAGAGAGAACGCTGCACAGATACCTGTCAGATATAATTCAACGTCCGTCGTGGTATTAGCCAGGGAAGTAGTTGTTTTCTGTCAGATATCTGCCTAAATTTAGGAGAGCCTAAGGGGTTTCTACTGAAGTTCTGTCTCTCTCCTGAAGCCATCAGACTTTGTCTGATATTTTCAAAATAAACCTCGTTGTACAATAATTTACTTACAGTGTTCTATTGCAACTCTCAGTAGCTTAGATCAGGAAAATAGTATGTTCTCCTTCGACTTCTCAGTAAATTGCAGTTGGTCAACATTGAGAAAAAACTACATAGTATAAATTAAGTAAAGGTAAATTTTAATTCAAATTGACGTCATCATCATCGTCAACTAACTGAGGCATACATCTCCTAATACATTGATGCGTCCAACATGAAGAAGCTTTGTCAACTATAAATAAAATTATTACATCTTTTCAGTTATAGTGCACTAATAACAACAAGCACTCATCAAAGTATTTGTGAAGAAAAAATACTATGTTTTTGTCAGTAACTTCAATCCAACTCCATCAACTCTATTATGTAAGACTGCTGGGATATCGATATTTACTGATTTTGGACTATCATATAGATACATAAAACTCTGGATTCCTCATTCTCCACGATTATAAAGGGAGTAGATGAGGTGGTTCCACGCATATTATCATTGATTATTTTATTAGTCGTAGATTTCTTATCATATAATATTTTACCTTAAATTCCATAAATTTCAGTTAATTCAATTACTATGGCTAGACAATTGTCCAAAAGTTAGGAATGATTTCAACGAGAACTGCAAAACCACATCTCTCATTTTTTATTCCATAGGGGATATTTTCTTTGGGTACTCATCAGTCATAGTTCAGTCGACAGGTAGTTTCAGATATAAAAAGGTCGGAAGTTAATGAAACTTTGAGATGTTGTTCAGGGATGGCTAATTAACATTTTCTCAAGTTTTGGACCTCTAGGACCCTGTGCTAAAACGTAGGGGGGGGGGAAACTGCAAATTTCTCGAACTTGTGGTGGTTTTTCCTCAATAACTTTTTTGCCTTACGTTCTATAGCAAAAACGTCGTTGAACTTTTTTGTAGATCGTCAAATTCCCTACGAATTTGTTCCTCAAACATGTTTGTGTGTCAATTTTTTACCGAGATATGGCGCTTCGAAGAATAGATCATTTTTAAAATTTCGCCACAAAATGCAGAATTCCACCCTATTTATTCTGTTATACAAGAATTATGATGAAATGTAGTTACTATTATAATTCCTACTTGAAATCACCAACTTCAGATAACCCCACCTCTGCTTGCTTGTCAAGTCGTTCCTCCCCAGGACAAGAGAGTGTCGGGCCGAGGGGAGTGTGTGATCAGCTACAGCAGTAAAAAGCTGGAATACAATATATGTTACAACACTGCTCCTGTGGAACTGCGGAATGCAAACGATGAGCCAATATTCAACATAGAAGGCTGAAATTTGTCTATTCTACCTGCGCTACCTAGACATATTTGCTTTCGATTTTTGAGGTCATATTGGATCACTTTTCATTTTATTCTTTCATTAAGATTCTATTATTCATTATTTCCAAGCAGAATTCGAAAAATAGTAATTATAGAAGGGTATAAGTACCTCAGGTAGAATAGTCAAATTAGGTAATAAGAAAATTAAAATTAGGGATTGGTAAAAATGGAACAGAGAGTGTTTAACCACTCAGAGTATATATAAGATTAAGTTACATAAGTAACATTAGAAACCTTCAGCTCTTGAAGTGAATAACTTTGTTAGCGAAAGGAGCATCGAGTGTTAGTGACAGTTTTGGTTTTTGGGTAATTTTCTGACATGGCGTCTACATCTCTGATGATTTCAGAGCTAAGCAGGCAAAGTTGCCCTTGGAAAGGCGCAATGCTACAGTCAAAGGGACTCTACCCGAAATTTCGACGTTGCGTGGAGACGACTGGGGGAAGAAAATAGAAAAAATAGAATAGCGCATTAGCCAGTTGCAGAATTTGGACACTGATTTAGTCGCCGTCAATGCTGAGTATCATCAAAGAGGATTCCGCCCATCGCCGAGTGTTGACGAAACCATGCAGGTGATATTTTCATACATCGACGAGAATAGTGATGAATGCCAGTTTTCCATTCAGCAGCTGATTGAGCTGATTGAGGAAGACCGTCGACCACACAGCAAAACGGTCAAAAATCGTCTTTAGATTAAATATGGGGACCAAATCATTATTTCATAATCAAGGAGAGGGCCTATTGTCAGTCTGAAGAGGGTTGGTGTCAAAATTCTGTACGATAACTGGTACTCCACCGAAAGGAAAGTAGACGCACAGGAAGAAAGACGTCGAATTGTGGAGGCAGCTGGAAAAATAATTTTGGAAGACATCCGCTCCAGAGTATTCAACACAGTTGAGTATCCTCCGATTGACAACTTCTTGGATAGTGCGTGAACTGCGGTTCCGGAGACACTGCTTCTTCTACTCCACGTCTTGATTTTGACCAACAAACGACGAACCTTGGACTCTTGGAAAAATAAATGCCTCGCTCTGGCTCATGCAATCATGATAGCAGTGCGCCCCAAGTCTTTTCTATCCTCCATCATGACTGCTGTTTCCGTGTCTGAAGTATGGCTCTAAACATCTCCTGAATTTTCTTTCTTCCATGGGCTTTACATCGTCTTACGAAGAAGCCAACAGGCTAGAAGGGTTTTACGATCTGCAAGCTGAAAGTACCCAAATTGCGGAGTCTGCCAATCTATTCAGTCAGTTCATATTTGACAATGCAGGCCACTCCTGCGAAAACGCCCCCGCAACTGATTTGATAGAGGAAGACTCACCAGAAATATTGGACGAAAACGACGACAGCGACATCAATGACAGCCTTATCGCTCAGGAGGACGACGAGCTGTTAGGAGCAGAACCAGCGGCTAAGAAATCTCGGCAGGAAATGTAATGAGTACAAATGAGTACCTACCCAATATGATTAACTATAATATCTTTATTCCTCAATATAATATATGCCTTGAGAATAACTTAATATTGTTAGTTACTATATATTTTTTACGAAAGGACTACGTCATTTTTTCTTCCCGTCCTGGGATAATTATGTAGGGGAACGGGAGGATATCGATCCGAAAAGTAACTGATATCAATACCGAAATGATGGTTGGCTTTCATCAGAAAGTTAGTGTTATAGGTTAATATACACTCACCTTGTATAATAGTTATAATGTTTATTAAAGATAAAAGATACATGACGTTGTCACAACTTAATGTGAGATTGACAATTAGAATTAATTATATAATTGTTCTGAAAGTGAACGTAATTTTAATTCTCTCATAAACATATAACAGTTAGCTTTTGAGAATTGGGGTTGGGTGGGGGAAGGAGGAGTGGGGTGTCCAAAGTTGGTGACTTACTAAGAACCATAATTACTACAACATTTCATCATAATTCGGGTATAACAGATGAAATAAGCTGTAATTTTGCAATTTTGTCATTTCTTAGCAAATTTTGAAACATGAACTTTTTTTTGACGTGCCATATCTCGGTAGCGAATTCACATACAAACATGTTTCTGTCAAAATTGTATAAAATTTCACACTCTACAAAAAGTATCGATATGTTTTTTCCGTAGGACGTAAGAGAAAACAGTAATCGAGGAAAAACCGGAGAGAGGTCAAAAATTTTGCAGTTTTCCTCCCCCCCTACTTTTTTCGCACAGGGTCCTCGAAGTCCAAAACTTGAGAAAATGTTGATTAACCATCCCTGAAGAACCTCCTGAAGTTTCATTAACTTCCGACCTTTTTCCATCTAACCCCACTTTTTTCAACCTGTCGACTGAACTATCAGATGTGTGTCTAATAATTCGTTATTTCTGGATTCGAGACCATAAATATTTAAATATGATAGAATCATATTTCATGGAAAAAAATCATTTACATTTTGATATGGGATTTTTCTGTTGTGAGTAAAATTTACAGGATAGTATGAAATCGAATGTAATAGGTACGACATATATCCGTAAGATCTTATGTATTTGAATTGAAAGGTTATCGAGTTATGAGAATTACTTAGTAACATTTCATGGGAATTGAGGATAATTGAGAGTTAATTTCGATTCAGATGAAGGTACGTAAACCATAATTCGTTATGCAGTTGACATGTCTGCATAGTTTTCAGAAAAGGCAATGCGTCCTACAATAATCATTACATTGTGCAAACACTGCAAACGTCACATATGTTTGGAATTTACAAATAAGTAAAGTCAACTTTAGTGTAGCCTTTCTTTTGAAAATATTTAGAAGTGTCATAGGACTTTCAGTAGAATCTCTAGAAACAAAGGAAAGTTCAATGAAAAAATGCATGAGTATACTTTTTAGAGGTTTACTTACTTATAAACAACGGTTCAAATAACACAACCTAGATGAGTAACTCGCCGCACACGCATTAAGATTTGTAAGAAACATCTTCCCCTAACGGCAGTGTCGTGCGTTGTTAGCAGAAATATTGAGGTCCAATAAAATAGAAATAATGGAAACTCAACATGGAATGGAAACCTGAAATTATGATGGAATAATCTCCACAGGATTTTGAGAACAGCCGATGCTCTAATTGACATGTTTTTTATAATTCATTCATTTTACTCTTTTCCAATTTGGTTTTCCTTTCTCGATAGTTACGATACTGGTAGCTCACCTATGAAATGACATTTTGATTTTCAGCTTCAAATGGTCTTTTACACATTTCACAATGCTTTTCACCAATGCTTTATAATAAAAACTAACGATAGTTTAACACAAATTAACTCAGAATATGCCATTTATTCACAAAAAAACTCTACAATAAGCCAAAGACGGGAAAAACAGAGATGTTTTGTTGTTGTTCTGTCATATTCGACATTCGATATTCCAAATGCAGTGTTGCCGTACTGACCAGACTATATCGACAACGATGAATCTCTGTTCGGCGATGGAATTACTATCGTTTTTACATGCTCCCAACAAGCTGCAATGAACGTTTCAATTGCCTTCTTATTGTTATATATTTCATCCAAGACAGAATTTTTGGGTTTTCGTTGCCATGAATATAGCCGACAGATATCAAAATCTAACTGTTGTGCTTATTGTATCCTTAAAAAATTGCGACATGGCAATAATGTCATGATTTGAGGGATAACATTATGGAAAGATGATATGTCCAGTTCTATTTGAGTATTACTCATCTAGGGCGTGTTACTTGATCGGAGGGATAAACATCTTTGTTTTGCTGAGGTGAAATAGATTCTTGAGTTCGACAGATCCGAGTTAGTGTTCACTTCCTTTTCTTAGTCCTCTGATACTGTTACAAACTGAGACGAGCTGGCTAGTTGCAAAATTACCTGGAAAAATATATTATTTGTTATACCAACGAATGAAAACTAAAAACAGAAAAGAATTTGGAACTTTTAATGAGGAGATTCGGAGAATGAGTTATATTCCGAATTATCTTACCGGGAGTCGTTGGTGATTTCAACTGCGGATATTTTCTAGCAACTTTTACTGGAATATGTAATAATACTCTCAACAGCACTACAACACTTCCACCTATATGAGGGCTTTCACTTTCACTAAAAACATTATCTAAACAAATTTCATGGCGCAAAATACAGAGCAGTAATTCACCATTCAATCAAGCTATAATTACTAATAATCTTTTATTCAATTTGCTTTAAATCGTTAACCTGTTAAATATGATTTTCAATTTTTTGACGTTTGACAAATGACACTTACAGCTGACAATGTCAAATATCCATAAACTGATCGCAGTGCAATTAGATATGTTAGTCTCCGGCGTTGAGCGTAGATAACTGAAACATTTGATTGGTTGAAATTCCACTGCAACGTACTTCCAAAGAATATCTACTTGGTATTACTTCATAAACTAACCAATTAAATAATTCATTTTGGCTACGAAATTTGAAAAGTTTTTATAGATGCATGTGGTTTATCAGTTTTTATTAATTACATTATCGAGAAACTTTTGATATTTTTCCAACAAAACGTTCCTTCAAATTGACATGCCTTTTGTATATTCCCAGAATATTCAAAAACTTACGTTTCTGCTTGATATGCGTTTTGAATATACCAGCAATATTCAAGGAGAATATCTCATGGATATGCGTGAAAATATATTTCAGGATATTCTCAATGTGTATAAGATCAAATAAATATTCATGGAATATTCCAGGAATATTGCAATATCTGTTGGAAAATAGGATACTGTAGTCATATTCCAGGAATATTGGGTGCCGTCTGGGAGGAGGGCAATTATTTAATTATTGTTAGTCCGTTTTTAAAACGTAGTTAATTAATTAATACCTTTTTTAAAGTATATCATTATGTGTTTCGAGTCAGTTACCTTACTAAAAAGATTGGTTTTAAACTGATTACCCGTTCAATGTGGTACACCTGACAAATCCCCAATTACAATGATTTTGAGTTCAGGTTATGCAGTTCCATAACTTGTGTACATCTTCATCCAACTTTCTCTTCTTACCATATTATTCATACACAAATGCTTAAAATTTTATCGATATTTTTCATTTTCCACGAAAAATCTTTGTTTGCCAAAAATATGGAAACAAACCGATAAATAAAATCACGAGTCCTTTAGGACGAGTGATTTTATCTAAATTTGGTTTGTTTGAAAGACTTTGCCAAATAAACGTGTTTGAGCGATGAACATAAAAGATTATTGATACAATTTGAAGAAGGAGTCGTATCTATTTGGAATGCTGATTTTTTTCGCCAATCTGAAAAGAGAATATCCATTGATAATAAGATAACTTTTCATTCATTTTGATAATGTATTAATTCTATAACGTTTCATATGACCAGGTCGATAAAATCGACGCAGATAACCCTATTTAGTTTTAATAGTTGAAAGGTAAACAACGTTTTATCGAAGACCAGGTAGTTTAATCATTATAAAACCGAATGATTGGCCAGAATAATCCGCTGCTATTGGTTGAAATACCAGAAAGGTCAAAATTTTATATGTCAAAAAAATAATCAATAATATTGCATTGCCATCCAGTTCTGACCTTTCTTAAAAATTTTAAAGTCTCCATCTCATCGGGATATTATTTTAAAACGGATTTCCAAATTTGCATCCAGTATTCTGATAAACAAACAAACAGACGGGCAAAAAAGCGAAGAAACAAAATCATAGTAAAATTGCGTGCCTTTAGAGCACTTTTTACGTTGAGCTCATCACGCATGATTTAAAAGCTCACTCATGCACTTGTATCATAATATAATAGTATTTCAGATATTCGAATCATATTGCCTGAATGTTCAGGTCCACAATATGCCATATTGCACTAAGTTGATATTAGTATTCTTACAAGCTTGAAAAAAATCTCCTAGCTACGCCGCTGTCGAATGCCGTCCATAAAACGTAACTCATTTGCATAACAGCCAATTGTTTAGATTTTTTACTGTACTGAGCAATCTGAAGAACGAAAGAATCCCGAAAAATCTACTCTGCTCGAATTTAGTATATAAGGCGACACATTTCACTCGGAGGGGAAGTTTTTGAAGAAGTTCATAAGTGTTTGGAATATTTAGCAAGTTGAAGCATATCTAAGTGTTTTATTAGGCAGGGTAGTAATTGTATTTTTATAACGAAGTTATTAAAAACAGTTTAGTAGTGGGCTCGGCATATTATTTAGTATATCGTAACAGTAATATTTTTCAATACTCCGCTCTGCCCAATATAATTTTTTACATGTAATTGTGGTACAATATGAAATTGACTTTCAGCCAGCATTATGTACTACCTGGGAATTATTATTTCGTATAATTATCAGTTTTATTTGATTTTTATGCGAAATTATTCTACCTTTGAAAAGTCCAGAAGTTTATCGAACATATTTTCATTACAATTTTCAGAAGATATATTATAAACCATATTAAAATTTTGGGAAGTTTCGAGAAGAGTTTTCAATTCAGAGAAAAGTTAACTATGGTCTTGATATTTGTATTCCTTTTTTGTTTTTATAGAAATCTAGTTTCTGCCCACTATTAATTTCTTTTATATTTCTTGTATACTATAAAACAAACGGAATATACAGATATGAAGCTAAAGAGAAGAAATTTGGTTCTGAAGAAGCAGTTGGGTTGTTATTAATGAGTTAGTTAATTATTGGAGAACTATACAGGTCATTCAGAACTGGAATATTGTTAACCCCTTAACCTTACATTCAAATTTGTACACTCCGGACTTCTTGAATTTATCCCGTACTGACTCTGCTTTATTGATAAACAAGTGAAGATTATTGTTTTTTTTGGAAGCGACATTTATATGCTGTTTCTGAAGGAAAATATATATCATGTTCGTATGGTGACCGATTTAAGTTAGACAAACATTTCAAATTCGAAGATTTCTTGTTTAATTTTTGTTTGAGAAGTGTTTTTGTATAGTAGCGCCTATATGTGTGTTTGTGATAAACAGTACTTTCCACAGCACTACGAACATATTAATAATAAAAGTACTACATACATTGTTGTCTATTTCACACGCGAAATTAGCTAGCTTGTGAAATTTGGTATTACGAGCGTAAATAGTTTCTGACTTTACTGTTGTTATTCGTTATAAAGCAATATTGCAGGAATCTTTTCTCGACAATCATCGATTAGTCATGTCTAAGAGCATAATATTTTTGAAATTCGCTTTTTGTTATTCATTAGGCGGCAATTTGTCAATATAGTATTTTGGCATCATTCATTATCTTATATGATGTACGTAGCGCTAAGAAAACTAATATATAGAGAAGGCGTGTTCTACTTTTCAACTTTGATAGTTAAATGTAGAAAATTCAGTGTATTGTTATCATCTTCTGCTCCTGATGGTGATACTGTGTGTCGAAACATGGCGAAACAATTGTTAGCTTCATAACAGTGTATGTTTTTTATGTATATACGTACATTGGAAATTTTATTTTCTCTTTATTTATAACACCATAAAACAACTGATTTTTTATTTGGAATTATTAAATGCCAATGAAAATTGGTACGTTTCATTAATTTTCATCAGTATATTGAATTTAGACAGATTTTCAATATCTTTTTTAAAATAGACAGAATATTCCACGATATGCTTCATTTATTGAAAAGCATCTTGTTTGAAAAACCACAACTTCAGTGTTTCCAAAATTGAAATTATATTTTTTTTTAGATAAAGTTCATGTTCCATCACTCTCATTGTTATATGCCGTTTTTTTTGTATTTTCACAATTACTGTGCGAAATGTTGTATATGATATTTGACCAGTGTTCTAAAAGTGTGATAGTTTTTTTTCTATAAATTTTCACGAAAAATTCAGATTACAACACTGCACCGCAAAATATGTCTTATATTCGTGTTCATGGCATCCAACTACCTTTAGAGCATCAAAACTGTACATGAGGGGCACGTATAACACATATTTACTTTGAATTTGTTTTATTGAAGAACTTTTCTTATGACCACTGAGTCTTCTCTCAGATCAATGTTTATTTAATTTTTGACTGAACGTATATACACCTAATTATGATTCGTACTCATTGTCGGAGCATAAACACATCGGTAAGCAAATTGGATTGGGTGCCAACACCAAACCACTATTTTTGACACCTCGGCTCCTTTTCAATCACCAAGTTATCATCTTCTGTGGGAAGATTCAAAGTGTATCTGCCTTATTTTTCAATATTTTTTTTAGGAGTCCAACATTGGTGTGATATAACAGTTCAGATTATTGGGCGACATGGTGAACAATTTATTGATATTATCGAAATTAAATTATAGATGAGAAATAGCCTGTTCGGTTGATTACAGCTTAGAAACTCAAGAAATGAAAAAAATCAATTAATTCCACAGATGATTTACTCTCGTCACAACTGTCGCCAACCCTCAAAAAACTCCCCGACAAATAAATTAAAATTTCAACAGCCCAATATATTCGTCCACATGTGCGGCGATCCATTCAGTATTTCCAACGAATCCTTGACAATCTGGTTAATTAAAAATGTCGTAAATTGTGGCAGTAGGTGCGGAAGTGATGTAAACAAGGCATCACTCAACACCCCGTGTGTCGCATAGCGTTGTTGTGGCAGCTAACAAATTAGCGATGATTTTTCAAAGATAATTAGGTTCAAAGTTGACGAAGCGTACAAGGAAGTAGGCATGTCGACAAATTCGAAAGGCCTGCACATGTGTATAGGATGAAGCGGTTTTCTTTGTGCCCTGACATCATTTTGATTTTGGTCAAAAGACAGATAGAATCGAGCAATTTACACGACACAAGCCATATTTGAGATTCTAGCTTTTGCCACACATGAACGCCTCCAAGTTGGTGTGATGTGCTTCCTGCTCTAACAAATCCGCACAAAAAAAAATATGGAGATCACAGCAGGCAACGAATACTTTACCATTTTGGTGACTTCTTTGACGTTTGTGATTGAAGGTTATGATATAGACCAGGTTCTCGATTCTTTTATCGTTCGCCTTTAATTTGGGAACAAATAAAAGAGACAAACATACATATTTTATGTATATTGGTGTGAAACAGAAAATCGATCATTCTACTCTATCACCGTCAAGAATACGGGCCCAGGAGTGCATGCCTCGGATGAACAAACAGACATCTATTCACTCTCGGTAACATGTCAAATTATTATGACTCATAAGACAAAGGCATTATTACTTCATGAAATGCTGGCTGCGGGTTTACAATTTTGATGTCTATTTCCACATTTTTGATTCTATTGAGATGAACGACTCTAGGATACCCTCGGGCTGGCTTATGGATTATATAGACGAAGTCAATTATTCCCTTCATAATCTTTCACGAGCCTTTCCATGGTTTCTGCAACTTTGGTGATAGTCCACTACTCCGTTCGGGGTTGTACAGCTGAACCAGGTCACCAACCATTCTCTTTCGAAGTATGCTGCAGTGTCTTGTTCTGGTGGCGTCCCAAATTTCGGTTCACAAGGAAGTTAGAGCTCGCTCTAGACCCATAATAATACTATAGCAATGGTTTCGCTGGTTGATTCATATACTGCGGAACGATAGGCCATCAGTACCAAAGGATGGTACTGGTCCCAATCTTTCTGGTGGTCAGAGACTTACCTTGATCAGGTGACGCCTTATCGTCTTATTTCATCCTTTCCACTGTTGTAGAGTCGTGGTTCTCGTTTTCTAGATGTTCAGCATCTGACACATTTGTTGGAACACGTTGGACTCAAAATGTTTGGCTTGGTCCAAATGCAGCTCCAATAGAATAGCAAATCGTCAAATCCACTCCATCACTAAGACTTCGGCGAAGGTGATAGCTTCTTGGTTGGGCGGGGCATAGGCTTCGGCCTACCTACTACAGTAGTTTATTGCCACAAGGATGTAGTTATTTCCGTGATCAGATTGTGTAAATGGGCCAGTGATGTCTACGGCGATTCTGTCAAATGGGATGCATACGTTGTACTGATGCATCGGGGTCTCAGGTCGTGTTCGAGTTCCATTACTGGCAGCGCATACAGCACACTTTCTGCAACGGTTCTTTACGTCAGCTTGTCAATTGGCTCACTGAAATCGTCGCCTCAGTTTCTGGAGGGTCTTAGTCACTTCCAGATGTCCTCCGGTGATCCCATCATGGATTTCTCGAAGCACTTTCCCTCTTCGGCTCCTGGGTTCTACCGTCTGGCGCCTCTCTTCCACGTCTCCATCTCATGCACCAGAACCCCGTTTTCATGGTAAGGGAGTTCGATTGGGCCCAGTAGAATTGAATGACTGGCGAATGATTTGCTTTTTGAATGACTGAACCAAGAACTGGATGTTTCTCTTGATTTTTCTGGATCTTGTCATCATTTCAGTTATCTTCTACTGACGGTATTCTACAAATTGTTGATTCCTCTCCTTCTGCTCGTTGGCAATATGAGCAGTTGTCTGAGTATAGCCTCCGCGACAGGGCATCTGCATTCTTATGGGTGGTCCGCTCGTTGTTCAATCTCGATGTCAAATTCTTAGAGTCTATCAATCCAGCGTGCTCCCTGGCACTCGGAATCATTGAACTGAAGAAGCCATCTGAGGGCTGCACAGAAACACCTCCTCCAGATTTTTCACGTGGTCCTTGAACGATCTACCAACCACAAATATGCCTTGATGTTAACCGGGGCTTGCTGAATACAGGCCGACGATTGCTCATTCAAGGCCTTCTTCGGTATCGATTTTTTCAATGTTGGACATTTGTTACGCACGTGCCCAAGTTTTCTAAAATTTCGGCATCTTATGAGTCTTTTCTTGGGCAGCACTTCATTTATTACTTTTCTCATGATACATTTAACATTATCAGGCTCCTGTTAATTTTCCTCAACCATTCGGACGTCGCTTTGGCATTTGTAGCATTGTTTCGCACCCTAAAATTCTAAAGCGCGTGTCAGTGCTTCTACGAAATGTGTCGGACGAGAAATTTTGGTTTGTTCCTATATACGGTCTACTACTAAATATTACGTCACTGAAGTCATAACAGTATAAAACGGATTATATTCAGGTAATTTACAGACAATCAATTCATTTGAAAATGTAATGAATAAAATTCAAGTTTTTAATTACTTATACAAATCGAAAAAATATTCAAAATGTTCAACTCATGCGCGATTACTGTGAGCTCACATATGGAATTTCGCAACATAAATTAAGTATTCGGAAAAGGGGTAGTCAGAATAGGCACACATCAACAACATCTTCTGGTGTAGCCTAAGAATCACTACTACAACTAGACACTATCTAACCAATACAGTCTTTATCTCGTCACCTGAAACTATTTTATGTCCCACTTTCATTTGTGCAGCTTCACCTGGCCTTGGTTTAACCTTTCTTGCTGACCGCGGTTGTTGTTCGTGGCACATTAGAGGTTTTTGAAGCTGTTAGAGTACCCATTCCATTCTTTCAGGTAGCTTTTGTGCCAAGCTCCATTTTTTCATATCCCAATGGGTCTGTTTTCTGAAGATGGATATAGCCGATAGGCGATAATAAATTATTCATAAAGGCTCTAAATATGGGCGAGTAGCACATACTGAAGGTACAAGGTAGCATATATTAGAAGTGTAATATTCTTCACGTAACATGTAAGGTCATGTACACAAAATATTATTTGAAAATAATGCAAACAAGAACATATCGAAGCTAAGTTATTTATCTATTTGTCAGACCAAAAGTTTATAGACACACCCAAATAACTGAAAGAATAACATTACATTTCCATCATCAGCAAATACAGTACATACATACACAAACCACAGCACCACTCCTCTGCACAAGAGTATTTAATTTTTACATTTACTCGAAATAAATACTTCGCTTGAATATCAAAGCATAAAATAACACCAATATCAAAGAAATTCTTTCAAAATATAGAGTTTTAAATTCTCCTCACACCTCATATGTTTTCTATTTGTAGTCGTCAAGTATAGAATATTTTTTTCGTTAATGTTTCACAGAAAATCTCTTGAGTCGCCATCTGAAAATAGCACTCATTACTCAAAATCATGCTTTTCAAAATTTGTAATGTAACTAACCATTGTTTCTTTAATTTCCACTATTTGTGTCCCCTTTAAGCCATATCGATTAGACTTATCGATGGACTTTTCAATTATCAATTTTGCCATGTCAATCAAGCAGTGGTGGATCCAACATTTCTTTCAGGGGGGGGGCACAGTACCGAATTCACATGAAAGTTATACAGAGGGAATTGTACAAAATATTAAAAAATCATTTATGTATCCAGCTCAACATGTAAATCGCTCAGGGGGAGAGCGCGCGCCCCCTGCGCCCTCCTGGATCCGCCTCTGCAATGAAGTATACATTTACAAGTACATTTTTTTACCAACGCAATGACGAAAAAGGTCATAAACTTCATATTCGAAATCGGTGATGCGGAAGATCGGCACACAGAGCGTTCTGCACGGTGCTAAAGACAATTCCGTAACAGAACATACGTGCACACCATAACGAATTCTCTGTTAATTTTATCATTATCATAACCACGGATATTCGTATTTTTTCATTGCTTCCTCTTGGCAGTGGCCCATATACCCTTCATCAAAATACTCGTATCATCTTGTTCACTACGTGTGTTTAAGATACATGAAAATATTTATTTCATGAAAAAAAATATAAAATTTGTTGATAGTTTTTAATTAATCGCAAAATTTTGGTAAACATGACAAAGATCTCGCGATGAGTGTTTCAAATGTATGTCGTGAAATTAATATAATTAATCCTAATCAATTGTGATAATACCATAGATGCTTAGAATAAACCTGTAGTAAGTGATAGTGAAATTTTATACCAGTCATTTTCAACCAATCAGATGCTTCATTTCGGTATTGTTACTACGGTAACCAACACATTTTCTCAAAATTTTTTATCCACCCAATCATGAGGACATAGAATTAATAAGTGGAAATTTCACGGCACTTGACAGTTATCATATAATGAGACAATAATAATATTGAAATAATATTGTCAATATTTTTTTACTTAATAAGTTGGAAATATTACAATTTATCAAGGTGTACATTCTATAATGTCATTAGATAATTAATTTTAAATTCTTCAAAAATTCCATTTCTACCTCCTCTTTCCCAAGTGGTGAATAAAACCCAGAACACCGGTGATTTTTAACAATATGTCTGTGTTTCATAAAATAAAATAATACTGAAACACCAGTTTATTTCTTTGAGTATTAGATTTGTGTCCAAAAGAAGGCACAACGTCAGTTGAAATGTTGCCAATCTCTTTAAATAAGTTTTCTTGCTCAGGATATTATCCAGATTCTTCCACTAGGTATGTTAGATATTTTACAATTTTATGGTACATTTTGATGATGTGCTGTGATTCATTGCAATTCATACGATTGAAATTTCATTTTATTATCTGTTTCTTCCTCAATATTAGATTTAAGTCATTTAATAAATATATTCAAAATTCTATTAATTATCGAGTTACCTCGTATTTTGAATGGCAACGATAAAATAGAATATGTTTCCTTCTTTCGCGGTTTTTATCGCGTACTGTGAAAAATGAAGTTAAGAGTTTTTTTTGCGCCTCGCGCTCAATGAGTCTGATACAGAAAAAGCAGAATCGATTTATTGGAGAACAAGTTCGGAACTCCAATTACTTTACATAGTCATATTACTGTGCAGTGTTATGCATGATATTGCGTAGTCCGCCGACGCCCAAACAGAGAAAAATAAGATTCGAAGGCTTCATTTTTTTTACTCGTTCGTATAATAGTAATAATTAATGTGAGTCGATTGATTTTCGTAATTACAGTCCATAATTCGTTTGGGTTAATTCATTATCACATTTCCACTAACTTATGATTGTATACAATGTTGTGATACAAATAAAATATTGATTTACAACATACGCCAACAATATTCTATTTAGAATATATAATAAAATATGCCGATTTCCTAAATTATTGGAAAAACAAATTGTTACCGCTTAGGTATATTGATTTTTCTTAAAAGTAAACCTAAGAGATTATGAAAAATATTTGAGTATATATGCCAACTCCATTATTATTGATGCTACGAATTCGGTTAAATGAGTAAACTAGTAGCATTTTTAATGGCCTTCTCAATGCCGAAAACAAAAAAAAATTACAGTCGCGTTTCCAGAATATTTTATAAAATGATATTTCTTTCATGCATTTCGAATCATAATAACATTCTCAACAACAAAGCTCATATCACCTTTCTTCCTAAAGTGGAAAATGAGCGACTCATGTGGAAATATTTATTTCTTTCACTAGTACAAAAAATTTCATTGTTTTGACGAAAAAAACCTCATGATTGTCCAAACCCATTGATTAGTAATAGCAAAATAACGAAAATGGCAAATAACGTTGACGTTATTTAAACGGAAGTGATACAGCATCGGGCTGAATGTCATAAATTATTGTAACTGTCAACTATTACTGTTCGAATATTTTTCGAAATGCCGTTTTTCCATCAAGAAAAATGTGATATGTCAGAATCCTACTTGGTTTGCCAGAAAAAGAGCGTAAGAGCACTCCAACACTACAGCAATTCGTTCCCCGATCGTGAATTACCTAATCGGCTTGCTTCATCGTCGATTCAGGATCAATGAAAAAGTTTTTGAGAAGAGGAGAACTAAAAAACGTTTTGTTATATCTGAAAATACATAAATTGACGTTTTATCCTACTTTGAGATATATCCAAATAATGGCATGTATTCTGGCAAGCTTAACGTAGATGGCGCAATTGTTAGTGGAGGTCAGATTGGAGTAGTTGATAAGTGCATAACGGACATGAAAAGTTTATTCCTATCATAATCGAGTAATGTGAAAGAATAAGATTTATGGCCAGTAAATAAATTTCACCAAATATAGACAAGTTAACCTACAAACTGATGTTTATGCACCGATTCCATCCACTCATTTTTGTATCAACTGTTATTTACGGACGGAAGTTTTTGCTTTTCTTTTTTTCAATTCATAAATGAGACTTTTTGCACTTAAAGGGCCGTATTTGTCCATAACAACAACTAATTGAAGTGTTATTGTCTATTATTACTTGTTATTACTGTCACTCATGAACTCCACTCACACTAGCGCTCTATGGCGGGAGCGATATCGTCCATGCCTGCCATTCCATCAGAGATTTATCTAGAGAAATAGCTATTCCACTGTCTGGTATTCAACGAATTCTGAAGAAACATAAGATTTCTCCTTATAAGTTAAGACCAGTGCAAACACTAGAAACTGGTGATCCTGAGAGACGATTGTTCTGTCAATGGTTTATGAATAAATGCAGACAAAGATTCAAACTTCTATAGAAATATTATATGGAGCGATGAGACTTAATTTTTCAAATCGTGGGATGTATAATAGAAAGCATTTTCATTATTGACGTAGACATAATCCATTTCTAGTCCATCCCTACAATCCGCAAAGATGATTTAGTATTAATGTTTGGTGTGGTCTATTTAGAGGCAGAATTATCGGTCCATTTTTCTAACGTGGTTCTTTGAACAGACCCCGTCACATTAATTTATTAACAAGAGTGTTGGAAGAGTTTTTCGATGATCTTGATCTGGAGGCTCGTCATATTTTCAGCAGGATGGAGGACCAGCACATAATGTCAGTGGCGTAAAAAGAATGCTGCGAGGCTGTTTTGGAAACAGATAGATCGCTACAAATAGTCCTGTTAAGTGGCTACCTCCTTCACCAAACATGACACCTCTAGATTTTCAATTTTGGAGATTTCTGAGGTGTGCAAAATGAAACATAATAATGATGTAGATGAACTGAAAAATTATATTGAAAATATAATTAACGAACTGTGTTGAATGCCACACGAAGTGTCAATAGAACGGCCCAAATATGTGTTCAACAAGAAGGCGGGGTTTTTGAACATTTACTCGATATTTTATAGCGCTTTATCAAATCCGTTTGATATAAATGATTCCTATTGATAAAACTGTCCTATTTTCACCTTTACGAAAAATAGTCAAATGAGATTTTTTGTTGAGGATGTTATTACGAATCGAAGTGCATGAAAAAATATAGGGTGTTCCATTGAAAGAAATATCATTTTATGAAATATTCTGAAAACGCGATTGTCAATTTTTTGTTTGTTTTCGGCATTGACAAGGCCATTAAAATTGCTACTAGTTTGCCCATTCAACCGAATTCGTAGCATCAATAATAACGGAGTTGGCTATGGTGCCGACTTAATTTGGAGCACCCTGTATATGTTTTACTGAATATCACCTTTGTTTGTTGTCAATATTGTCATTTCCCTGAAACCCAATAAGAAAATTGTATGAAAACAATCAATTTTATATAAAAATGTATCTGATATTATATACCTACTTTATTTTACTAGGGCACGGGAAAATCAAAAAATATCTCCCGCAATACGAGTGTATCCACTTTCATTATTAGTTAATATTAACATTTCTCTGAAACCTAGTATGAAATCAATTAATTTTACATAATAATTTATTTGATATTAAATATTTTATTTATTTTTTTTACCCAATATTGACATTTCCCTGAAACCTAGCAAGAAAATAAAATCAATTACTTTTATAAAATAATTTGTCTAATATTATATATTTTATTTTATGGAGAAAATCAGAAAAAGTCTTTCGCAATATGAACGTATTCACCTTCATTCGTCAATCAATATTATTTGAATTAAGAGACACATAATATTATATATTTGAAAAAGGACCACAACTCCAAATAATTATAAGAACCAGAAATATTATTTTGATGAATAGATACCTACGTAATTTCTAAGACACTGTAGGTACCTACAGAAGAAGCATATTTCATTATTTCTTCAATAAATAGTAGTATTTTTACTAATTTAATTATTACTTATATTAAAGACACAATTATTATAAATAATACTATTTGCACCTGTTGTTGATTCTTGCCGTGGTTCAATTTTATCAGACATTGTTTTCGAACTCAAACTGTTTCTCAGAGAATGCTCGCCTCTCATGGCACCAACTATATTTTCATGATGACCCATATCCATCTGAAGATACGTTTTGATAGAATGAGCGTTACTGTGACCTGTAATCTTTGTAAGTTGTTGGTCTTGAACGCTATTTTTCCTTCTTCACATATACTCCTATTTTATCCTTTTATTCTTTTAACCATGATAGAATTGTATTTTTATCGACAAGGCAAATTTTATACCATTTCTTCGAATAGTTTGCATTACAATTTGAGATAGGGGTCACAAACAATCTATCTACTTCTAGATTTACAAGTTTTTCCGTCGTACCATTTATCAAGATTCTTGCTGTTTCCTTCAAAAATAAGTATTTACTGTCTGCAAGTCTTTTTGACCCACCTTGGGTTGTTTTCGTAAATACTGGTTATATTCAATGTAATCTGTAAAACCTCCCTCATGATCAATTTCCTCAAGGAAGTGCTCAACTTTAGCCATTGTTCCTTCACCAACCCTTCAAGCTAGTTCATGCGATATTACATGAAAAAGTATTCTCTGTAACCCAGAAGGTACATTTTCTCACTAATAAGAGCAGCAGTATTTATTTTTGTTTTTGAAGGATTTTTTTGTAACTGTCGCCGTTTCGCATCATGAGCAGCAGCTCTTGCAGATGCAAATTCAATATCTTGCAAAGGGATCAAATTTCACATGGAATTTAGAATAGTACATTTCTTGCAGTAGCTTTGCAGATGAATTCCACATAACATAAAATGATTAATTTGTGAATATAAAATTACCTTTACTACACCGCAGTGGAGGGCCTGATATGGTCCCACTCACGTTCAAACCTAACCTCTACTACAGATTCTTTATAAACTTTCAAGTTTCTTCTTTTCATATTAAAACCTCGGTCCTCTATAATTGCAGCTAATTCTGCAACAGATTTTTCTTCTTCAGTCCGAGATAATTTTTCTTTGCAAAACTCCAAAAACTGAGTCCATACTGTTGCCTTAGACTTTTTGGTATTTGAGTTAAATTTTCCAACTTTTTTCTTATCAACTCTGTAGTTTCCTTTCTTTTCCTTTAAATCTAATATTTTTTCGGACATTCGACAACCTGTATTTCACCTGGAAATGAGGTAATGAACTGTGTACGAAGTTTGTTGGTCTTATTCTGACTCACCCTGTATAAGTGGTACAAAAAAATATGGGGAGTTTTATTTCTCATACCATATTCCATCTGTGAATAAGTTATAGTGATAGCACACCGTATAAGCTATTTGATAGATACATTAAGCTGAAGAAATTTTCATTCATGAGCTTGAAGCATTTTCAGACAAAGGGTGGCAGTTTAATTGCAAAAAAAATTATTGTAAATCTGAAAACTGATCAAGAGATGTTCCCATTCTCTTGTTCGTAAAAAAGAAGTTGATATATATATATATATATATATATATATATATATATATATATATATATATAACTGCACCTCAACCTGTAGAAGAAGAGGTACAAAGGCATACCCTGTGCGATGACAATTGTTGTCACTTGCACAAAACTCCAATATCGTCTGTGAAATACTAATACCTCGTATGCCCATATACATTTTTTACAGGAGGGCTATCGGGTTAGGAGCTATTGCTTGCACAAAACAATGATATTCTTATAAGACCTATTAAAAATTCTCAATTTCTACTGAAATAATTTTTTTGTAGCTTACAAGTTATCAGAACATCATTAGGTATTGGCATACAGTATTCGTGAGTGCAATAATCGAATTTTTGATATTTTGTGGCATACGAGGTATTAGTACTTCACAGACGATATGTGGATTACCACAAAAACGCCATTTTCAAGAGATTTTCTTTATAAATTTTTTGACGATGAATATTTTTATTAATATTTCTTCAACTGAACTGAACAGAAACAATATTTTTTGAGCTCTTTATTGCCGTGCAACAAGGCCCTAGAAATTCTATAAAATTCGGTACAACAAACTAAAATTAAATAAACAAGGGCGCACTTTCAATTATCAGAAATCGGCATTGAATTTTAAAAATATCACTGATAATATTGACGTATTTCTGTCATTCCAAAGATTAAGATTACACAGTTTGTCCTGTTTATATCAGCAGAGGATGTGGAGGTTAGGGATGTTTTGTAGTCACCTATCGAACAACTCACGTCAGAGACTCGATTTCGATGATGCAGGTTGGAGGAGAACTGCGTCATTTGATTTATTGAAATATTTGCTTCAAAAGAAAAAACCCGAGTGTGTCACTGTGAGATCGTTTAGTAATAGATGCAGGCTACAAGGAAAATAAATCTGATTAAAGCTAACCAAACCACATAACGACTCTAAATTATTGTCTGTCGTTGGCAGAATTATGACGTGAAAAGAGACAAATCTGCATCTAGATGGCGATAACCATTGTTTTGATCTCATTGGATGTAGGACAGGATATTCGCTATAAAGTTGAGTTTTCATGTAAACGAATTATTCGTTTTTCGTTCGAAATCTGTCAAAAGCTGTTCAAATATATTTCGTGGCGGCAAATTTTAACTGATGGTACCAATAAATTCAAAGAGTTGAAATAAAGTCAACTTGTCCGAAATTTCAAAGGAAAACAATGATCAGTGTGGTTATGTAGGTATGTAATTTTTTATATTTTATTGACTTCGATAACGTGTTGGAATTGAAGAAAAAAAGAAAAAGGGCTCCCAAACGTTTTTGGTGAGACATATTTTCAAACTACGAAAATAACATGGCAATTACCACAGCATAATTAACGAGCTGAGGAATTTACTTGAGAAAATGGACGGTAAATTAGGGGGTTAATGTGGAATATTTTATTCATTCCGTGAAGGCATTTCGCACAAATGAAAACCGTTCAAAATATCATTCGTACGGAAAAGTGACATTTCTTTCAAATTTCCTACGAAAAACCGAAAATTCGGATGCATGAAAACTTAGCATAACCTGTAATCAAATGTAACGGGACAGTAATTTTTTTTGGGACAGTGAATGTTTGTATTTTCAGTAATTTTTTTTTATTATTTTATGATATGTTTGATGAATTTGTTCACAAATGTTTCTTCAACAAATGCGGCGGTAGACTTGATTGACACAAGTGAATATGCGCGTCCAACAATTTATTGTTGTGTAAGGTGTTATAATAAAGCTTAGATACCGGATGACTTCTCACTTGTTCATCCAGGATTCCGAGTAACTCAAATGTGAAGAAGGGACGCCCAGTCTTCATTTTCATTGCAATTATTGGCATCAACAGCAATGATTATTAAAGTTATTAAATTTTCTTGATAGCTTCTGACACATCGATCAACATCTCTTCACATGTCTGTAAATTATCCCCATGAGGTTATTATGCAAGAATAATAATAATCATTAATTCATAATTACCGATAACAAAACCAGTGGCGAAGCAACGATCTACAGACATGAAAGTACTGTAAAATACTGTTTCTCTTATTGTGAATGAATTGATACCTAACACTCTGAGACATATTTGAAATACTTAATGTCACTATTCGAAAGCGTTTCAATATAATAGGTATGATGCAAAGATTTTTTCATATGTTTACTAATTGACGAAATAATTGTTCATGTTCTATCTGATGAAGTTATGAATTTTTGTCGTATTATCGAATGATGACTTCCAATTGAAATTTTATGCCAAAATACTGTCAAATATCCTTAATGTTGCAAATGATTCAAAGGTCTTTATCATGACTTCAAAGATAATACTGGATATAAACTTTAGATCATGTTCCCTTATATTTTAAATCATCCAATCAAGTAAGTAATGAACATCTACTACGCGTCGTATGACCTTGAACAAGTGCAAGTGTTTTGAAGGCACTTACATACATGTATAATAAAACATTTTTCAACATTTCTGTAATCTGATCAAAAATAATGTTGGAAATGATTTTTAGATAAGGATGTAACAGACATCTGATAACACTTACCTTTTGTTGATATGGAGGCTCATTTAACAGTTTACATGATAAAGTCTAGCAACAATCCTCAAAACATGATTTTTGACAAGGATCATTATGCAGGTATAATAATAAATACATTATTGACACTGAGAGAAGTGAAATTTCATATTTTTCAGAAAAAGAAAGGCCTTGTTTCAAAACACTCATGTAAAAACTAATCGAAAAAGTTATCGAACTGAACAAAACAATTTTTGATCAAAGTTTAGTTTTTCTTCATCTCTATGGTCTTCTGAAAATTCACAAGCAGGGCAGGCAATCAAGACCATTCGCCAGCTTCCAGATCTTAGCGACCCACACCCCAGAGAAATAAAATAGTTCCTACCGATACAACAAGCCTTAAGGTAATTAGCAGTTCATCATGAATTCCAAGCGTCGCTAAAGAAGTATACGAGTACTCTAATTTGTTCGATGAACTACTTCGGTACTTTTGAATAGGCAAAGATGACCTTATCGTTCCATATTCTCGTTAGGTTTCATTTGATCTCTTATATCCTGTTGGCTCTACACACAGTAAAAAATCGCCTCGAGTAAAATTTGCCGAGTATGTTTTTAGAGTGGAATTACTCTGAAAACCTCACTCTGATATACCAATTCACTCTGGATGTACACTTTCCTCAAATTCAGTTTTTTTTAACTAATACCAGATCATATTTCAACTCATTGCGTGTTGAATTCACTCTATCTTCTTGAAACTCCAATAAATTTACATTTTAAATTACTTTATCTACAAACAATTGAAAAAGTATTCATTTTAGTGTTGTTCGACTCTAGTGAATGAAAATATTCGACTGCTTGTCGATTATATTGACACTATTTTATAGTTTAATTCAATCTTTAGAATGAAATATCAATCGATACAGGTTTAAATTGACTACTCTTTAGATTATTGAAATTATTCTATTCTAGTGTTGAATGACACTAGTGAATTAAAATGTTACACTACTTCTCGATTATATTGACATTGTTGTATTGTTCAATTCACTCTATATAGAATAAAATAATAATCAATAAGGAGTCAGATTGAATAATTTAGATATTATTAAAATAATACAAATTCTAGTGTTGCTCGACACTGTAGATGATTGAAATATTTTACTACTTGTCGATTATATTTACACCATTTCATCGTTCAATTCACTCTATAAAATGAAGTATCAATCCAAACAGATTCAGATTGAATAATCTACAGATTATTAAAATATTAAACATGCTAGTGTTGCTTGACACTGTTTATGATTGAAATATTTTACTACTTGTCGATTATATTTACACCATTTCATTGTTCAATTCTCTCTATAAAATGAAGTATCAATCCAAACAGATTCAGATTGAATAATCTAGATATTATTAAAATAATACACATTCTAGTGTTGCTCGACACTGTAGATGATTGAAATATTTCACTACTTTTTGATTATATTTACACTATTTCATCGTTCAATCCACTCTATGAAATGAAGTATCAATCAAAAGAGATTCAGATTGGATAATATACAGATTATTAATATAATACACATTCTAGTGTTGCTTGACACTGTAGAAGATTGAAATATTTCACTACTTGTTGATTATATTTACACTATTTCATTTTCAATGCACTCTATAAAATGAAGTATCAATCAAAAGAGGTTCAGATTGACTAATCTACAGATTATTAAAATAATAGACATTCTAGTGTTGCTAGACACTGTAGATGATAGAAATATTTCACTACTTGTTGATTATATTTACACTATTTCATCTTTCAATTCACTCCATAAAATGAAGTATCAATCAAAACAGATTCAGATTGAATAATCTACAGATTATCAAAATAATACTTTCTAGTTTGTATCGACGTTAGTGGATGAAAATGTTCCACTATTCCTCGATTTTTTTAAAAATTTTACTTTGTTCTATTCACTCTATATAATGAAACATCAATAATTGATACAGATTTCGATTAATTAATCTACAGATTTTTGGAAACCACTCATTCTAGTGTTAATTGGCACTACTGATGTAAACATTTCCACTACTTGACAATTATATTGATACTCTTCTATTTTTGGCAATTTACTCCGTTGTAGAATGAAATATCAATTGATACCAATTCAGATTGACTGATCTACCTATTATTGAAATAATCCTTTTTTTAGTGTTGATTGACACTTGTAGATTGAAATGATCTACTTCTTGTCGATTATGTATACAATCTTTAACAATCTTTCGACTCTATATATATATAATAAAGCATTCATAGAAATATGTGTTTCATCGATAATCATCATTGAAACGTCAAGGACAAAATACCTATTACTGGAATTCGCTTGTTTTCATTCTTTAGGCGGGTCTCGGCAATACTTAATTTATTTTCTGTGTTCGCAGTGCTGTGAGATGATTTTTTGTATATGAATAAAAGGATGGAATATTGAGAGGAATTATACAAAAATATAAAAATAAAATACATAGTCCTCAAGCAAACCGTAGAAAAGTTTTTCGACGTATTTGGCTCTCTCATATTACAGTATTTCCCACCAAGTCGGAAGCAAATTGAAAACTTTTTTATTATTTATTCATGAAAAAAGTTATTCATAATACAAATTTCTGCATGGCCTAAAACAAAAAATGAGATAATCAGATATTAATTGGTTGCATTCGTATAAGGTTTGTCGAAGAATGTAAATTTTGCGCAAGAGTAATGTACTTACCTTTATTTGTTGTTTCAAAAAAAAAAAAAATTCAAAAAACCATCAGGTATCGAAATTTCTTAGCCCACGGATCGTGACAGCTTTCGTATCGAGTGTTCATGATCTCACCCCAGACGTATTTGTTCAGTGCCCCATGCCCCAATGCTAAACGCATTATCAAGAGTTTCTTTACACTATTTTCGAATGAAAAACAAATATGTAGTTATGCATAAACTGGCAATGCCTGCGTCGAAAATGTCTGATGAACTTATTTCAAAGTAACCGCAAGATGCGTGAATAAGTTTTTTGTTTGAGATATTTTCGTCGTTCCATTAATTCTCCCATCACTATATTCATTTCACATTTTAGTGTTGAATAATATTATCTTAATAATTCTTTTTTTTTTCATGGTAGTGGAATAGGTAGGTACATCGTGTTGTTTAATGTCTTCCGGAAGCGACGTTTTCGTCGAGCAATGTTGCCGACCGTACGTAATCAACGTACTTTTGACTGAAAAATATTCAGGTTGTGAGGGTAAATATTGTAAAGGCCTATTGAGCCAATTAAATTCATATCGTATTATGACACTATTGACACTCTATTAGAGCATCGTAAACAGCTAAAAAAAATCTTCTTTTCCTAACGTTTATAGGTTGGTCTCAATATGAAATTTGGTTGTATCAAATTAGTGATCTTAATCTAAAATTTGGTTGTTACAATAGAGTTATCTGAAGTGACTAATAAATAAATTTTCACATACCTAGGAGGAAAATACTGATTTTTCTCCTGCGTATGTTTGATGGTCGCCGTGAAGCGAAGGGCATTAATTAATATGGCGGGAGGTAAAGCAATTTCCTTCTGAGGTACAGTTCGATTATTGTATCTTTACCCATGCGTCATCAATTTATGATCGAAGAAATCACACATCCTCTATCGAACATCTCTTCCTAAAACAACCGCTATGAGCGATTCAAAATTCGTTTACATTTGTCTGCTAAGCTAAGAATTATGGTATTGTGATGATGACGCACGGGTAAAGATATAATAATCGAACTGTACCTATGTAATGTATATAGTTCCTTCTGCTGCCCTAAAGGTCATATTTTATGATTTTGTCCTAAAAAATTATAAAACATGTACCTATACCTACTTATGTGAACAAGTTGTGGAAGTATATGCGGGTGTATGGTACCTAACAAAATCTCAAAGGTTGACACGAATTGTTAGTTAATCATCTATCATATTGTGTTCAATCTGTAACAAATGGAAATAGCCACTAATATGTGAAGACGAATAACAATCACGAGTCACAAATTAGCATAACAAGTAGGTAAAGTTTCCTGAGAAATCGAGGAAGGGTGAAATTGTTCTCCATATATTTAGGTAGGTATTATGGTTTCGGTCGGTCACTGTGTAGAGTCAATATTTTTTCCCCATTATTCTCATTCAGATTTTAACTAAAATCTCAATCCGTCTTTCATTTTTGATTGATTTAAAATTCACTTCACACTCTAGGAAGTGGAACTTGTAAATTGAGTACATTTTAGGGAAATCAACTAAGTTTAATTCAAACTTTGTAAATAAATAGTATATTTCATTAGGAAGCTGGTAGGGAAAACTAAGATGTTGCAAATCTTTAGTCAATTTCGAAAGGTATGAATCACATGTAATCATACAAAATCATTAAATTAAGGAGATTGGCAACACTGTCAAAAGTCATAGAATTTGGTGGGATAGTTCTGTTCTTGTGTCGACTTGTTTCCCTCTTTCGATTTACCTTCGGTATTATTCGGCTATGTTCGGTTATAGAGATGCTATTCCTATAAAACCAAATCGGCAACATTTTCATGCTATTTGGCTTCGGGTCTTTGTTGGGGTAAAACACCTGATGCCAAACACCGGTAATGTGTTATCAATAACAAACAGGTTTGTGTTCATGGTTTTGATTGTGAATCTATTATCATTTTGATTTAACGTGAGCAGAAGCTATTCAAGGTACGTATAACTACCTATATTATACAAATTAGGGCAGCGAACAAGTTGTGGATTTTATTTAGGTAGATGTTATTCGCGTTCTTGCCTTAGTGACGATATTACAGGAACATTTTTAACATTCAAAAGTTTAGTTTTTATAGCCTATTCAATTTGTTCGCCGCTACCCATGTTGAATATAAATAAAACTCCACGTGAAGTGGATGTTGCATTGTTGGTGAATTGATACTGTTTTGTTCAATTCACTCTGTATATCAATGGATTCAGATTGAATAATCTATGGACACTTGACATAACAATCATTCTAGAGTTGATGGACACTAAGCCTCACTAATTGTCGACTATACTGACATTTTGTAGTTTAGTTTGGATTCAGACTGAATAATTACATGTACCTATGTAAGGTAATGTTTAGGTACTTAATGGAAATAATAGTTACTCTTCCTAGTGTTGACTACTGTTGATCGACAGTAGTGGATTGAAATGTTCCACTATAGGTACTTGTCGGTCAGGTATAATTGATATTCTTTATTTGTTCAATTCACATAGGTATGTAATGGAATATCAATAATCGATGCCCATTGAGCGACTTTAAATAATAAAACCATTTCTTAAATCCCTGTATCTCGGAAACGAAGCGTTTTCGAACCCATGTTTATCGGGACTTTTTCATTTTCACGTGATAAAACCTAGGTAGGTACAGTATCTGTAAAATATAATGGCTAAGTACTACTTATAGGTATATTGAACTTATTGAATATCTACCTAGAATTTATTGAGTAATTTCAAAGTCAGTTTTTCAATTGTTCTTAAGGAATTCTTTCATACATTTCAATTGCCTTTTTTATAGGAATTTTCATCAAAAATTACACAAACAAAATTTACCAAAATATTCCATCACAAAACTCTTCACGAACGCCATTGTTCAAGTTTATAAAAATACGTCAAATGATTATAAGTAACAGTTGAAAATGGAAGATCCAAACTGTAAACATTTCTGACATGTTAAATTTACTAAGTGTTTAGTCCAAGATGCATGCATCTTGGTTTAGTCCTATATGCACACTGTCAGGGTTGACTAATGCGGTGGGCAAGGTAGGCGGCCGCCAAGGGGGCCAGAGCTCGAGGGGCGCCAAAATGTGCATTCCAGTGAGAGAAATATAAGCCATACATACTAATACAATTAATATAAAAATTTATCACTCTAAAATTTTCGAAAATTCAATAATACAATTTTTGTATAAACGAATAAGCAATCAGAACAAGCCTATTCTTCGTTATTTATTCAAGGTGAGAAATGTGTTGAATTCTATTACAAATGTTTTAAAAATGTTCAAACAATTTCAATTTATTTGCGGTCCACAATGGCTCAAGAGTAACTAACCGCATTAGCCATGAAAAGTTTTGCAAATTCCAAAGCAAGATTTAAATTGTTTGCTTCATTTCCACTATTAAAAAAAATAATAAATTTATTTTTCCTAGTTTTCACGCATTCAAGCGATATTAAAGAAATATTTTCTTTCTGAAAGGACCCCGCACAATATCATAGGAAATTGGCCCACAGTGGGATTTGACTAAAATTTACTTATGTTATTGATATTGAGTTTCTGATCAAATGTCCTCATGGGTCCAATACTCCTAGACCAATGATTTAGCTCTCAGAGCCGTAATTAGTATAGGTGCCCAACAAACAAAAAACAAAATTAATTCATCGATTTTGTTATATTTTGTTACTGAATATGGTTATTTTTATATACTGAATACGGTTCTGAGAGCTAAATCATTGGTATTGGAGGATTGGGCCCTTGAGAACATTTCATCAGAAACTCAATACCAATAACATATGTAAATTTCAATCAAATCCCACTTGTGGGCCATTTTCCTATGCTATTGTGCGGGGTCCATTATACATTTTTCATTGATAGAATTATATTTATTTTTCACCATATTTTCAATTAGTATGATCAGGCAAATACACTGTCAAATATAGAAAATTTCAAAGAGGGTCGCCAAATTTAAATATTGCACAGGGCGCCAGAAAAGCTTAAGCGGGCCCTGCGACCCTGTAGCTTCTCTACGAACCCTACTTGGGGGTATTAAATAAATAATAATTCTTGATATTTTTTAATATCTATCACAAACTTTATTTCTACAAATAACAAGATTTCATCTGCTTGCTACCTACGCTTAAATGAGCTTAACATTTGTGGATAAATCTGAACATGTTTTATTCAAAACTAGTTGAGTTGTAATAATTTGGTGGAATTTGATCCAAATTTTGTATCAACATTCGAATTTTCGAAAAAGTTTTTTTCAAATGAGCTCCAACCTCTTACCGTGTCATATTTCAACGAGGAGGTGGGGGGGCACTCTACCCCCTTCATCTCTCGCGTGGAGGTAACATGAAAAATATGCGTTTGATGTTTCTTCTTCCTGAATGATTCATATATAGTCATTGCTCTCTTAAATTTTAAATTCGATTCAAATTATGTTGCAGGTCACAAAATGTTTATCAAAATTAAACATAAAAACGTATCCAAAATGGTGAAATTGGAAGAGACTCTATCATATGATGAACTATTGGATATTAGTGAGTATAGATATACAGAAAAGTTTCAGTTGTGTACCTGTACATCAAATTTTGAGATGTATTTTCTGGATATATCTTTTGTTAGTTTCCATAGTTGAGATGATTTCAGTTACACACCTACTCGTGTTCACTTCTCAGTTTATTGATTGTACTATTCAATAATTCTGCAATAGAGATCTGAGAATAAAGCTGTTATGAAATTTTTATCAGTAATAATAAACCAAGGACATAAATGTTAGAAAAATGTATAACAAAGTACATGCCTATGAGCAACTAGCTTGTGAAAGTTGTTAAAAAATTTGTGAGGGTTATTCGGATATACATTTTTTCTTAATTTATACTTCTCAAAATTGCTAGATTTCAATAAATACGTTTTGCTGTCAACAGTATTTTTTGGTATATTTCATTTGAAAATTTGATTTTTGACAGTATTGCAACCAAATCGTGAAATTCTAATAATTATTCAATATTTGTAAGTTCCAAATCGAAATAAATGAAAATATATCCTCATCAACCAGCCCATGGAATGTTTTCAGTATAATGTTTTTCAGATTGGTTGTTTTCATCCAGTTAACTTCATATCAACTAATTTCATTGGATTTCTATGTTACCAAAAATATTTCTAATTAAGTGGAATTCCATCTTGGTAATTATTGTTATTTCTCTCTATTTGAAGAAAAACCCGTAATTCGCCTTCGATCTTTTTTCAATGGTTTATTTTTATTAAAAGCAATTGAATTACTTAATTCCAATTCTCCAAATTTTATCAGTTTTTGAAGTCTGACATGTCAACTTTTTGCCATAAAATTCACCTTCGTGAGAAACATTAACTTGTTTTCATAAAAATGGATCATCAGCAAGGAAAAAAGAATTGATATAAAAATAAACAAAAACAATATTATCAGATGTTCGAAGAAGAAACGTCCATTATTTTCGAAAGCAATTTTGTCCGTGGTATGTTGGTTTTTTCTTCAAATATAAAAGCTACAAGTCTGCGAATACTTGGCTGATTCACCCAGTATAATGTTTTTTATAGAAAATATAATTAATTTCTCATTGAAGCTCGGAAAAAATTCCAAGAGTTGAGTGACCAAAACATTTTCTATATGGATATTGACGGAACGTTTCTTGAACAGGATGTTATCATAGAATATATCTTGGAGCAGAGTAAAAAATCGGAGATAGTTACGGTATTGGTTTCATATATAGATGGTAAGCAATGTGATCATCTTGAAACAGCATAACTTTTTTTTTTATCTGTTTGAACAGTTTTTCTTCAAGTCTCTATTCCAATCCGAGAGTGACTAATTTATAGATAACAATATGTTGATATGACCATGTTAGTTAATTTTGGTAAGTGCTCAGACAAACAAATGGTTGGAATAGAGATATTATAATTGATCATCCTATTTTTGTATTTGACATTTTCCCGCCTGAAACGATATATTTTAGAACAATTATATTAAAAATTTTGAGCTATAGCTGCACTTTACCCACTTATGTGTTGAAGTGAAAAATATATTCAAATTGTTTTGTCTACAACTATTTGTCTAATGGATTAAGTGTTTTTTTGTGTGTCTATTTTCTGTCTCAGTAAACGTGGAGAAAGTCAACCAAAAAAAAGATGCCAGGTATGGAAACTAAAGAAAATATAGTAAGATAATAATTTTATTATAAAAATGATGACAAGTGTAATATTTTTCCGTAGATAGTACTACCGGGTCTGCTACAACAATGACGTATAATGAAATCGTCAATAGTTGGGTAATTGATACCCCAAGTTCGAGTTCAGGCTCAATGAATTTCAGTTTTCTGGAAAATGATTCCAGTTTGGTAAATACAAAAAATGCACAACCATCAGCTATCGATAATTCGGTTGTGCAATTCAAGGAGTTTATGTCTATTGAGGTAGGTATTGTCTTTTATTTTGTTATAGGTATTAATATAATTTTGTTCACGTTCAGGAATGGAGATCGTATATAAACAATAATGGGGGAAAAGAGATATTTGCGATATACGAAAAAGAAGAAATGCTGCCACCACACTGGAGAAAAAAATTAGTGAATATATGTTGCACAAAGTTGACAGAGCTGTATCAGTTGAAAGTACCTGAAAGTGCCAAAAGAAATTTGGCTTCTAGTATAATAACATTATTTCCCAATCTGCGCGATCCGGCAGGAAAATGTGGTTATGTAGGTATTCTTCATTTCTACCTAACCTAACTTAACCTCAGCAAAGTAACCTGGTACCGAACGGCACCATTGAGCCACACCTCTTTGTAATTTTTCACTTTTTCAAGCGAATCCCGCGTTCGTTGTATTAGGCACATCCGTTCAAAGTCTGAATGATTCATCTCTGACAGCATCTGTCAAATTGTTAATAACCAAATATTTTCGATATTTATTGATATTGTACCCAATTTTTCTAATACAAAAAATGGAATATATACACGTTTTATAAGACACCTTGTCGCACTTGTCCTCTTGGAGCAAGCACTCCTCATTTCTTTACCTCCTACTTCGTCCGCAGCCTCGCAGGATCATTTCTACTCATATAATAATCCGTAAATTTCATTTTCATGTATTGAAAATGCCATTATGAAATTAGATATTTGGATAATGCTTCATTTACTTTCATACACATTTGTGTTTAGGAAGCTTTCTACAGTCATAATAATGGTGGCGAGGGTTATATAAGTTGGCGTTTAAGGACTGTCGCAAGAATTCTCAACAAAGGGGTGACGAAGAGAAGAAAGAAATTGAATTGTGAAATTAATGAGGAACCATTTTCAAAAAAACCACTAATCATCGACTCCCGGGTTGAGGAAGCAGTTGATTTCCTAAAGAATATGAAAACTGATACAGATTCAGAAAGTATCAGACATATGATGACGTTATCTCTTGAATATAGAAGATCTCTAGGCGTGGAAGTACTGAATGTTTTTCCAAGATTTCTGGACATGCCTATTCTGGTAAAAATACGTGTTAGATAATAATTTGAATATACCAAATTCATAACAGCTTGAAATTTCTAATAACTGAGATTATTCAACAAATGGTTAAACTTTCAAGTAGTAGTTAGCCTGCTGTATGGTGGAAAGATTATATGTATATAGGGTGGTCATTGATCGGTGGTATTTCTTCACAAAAACAATTATAGAACTCAATATTACTTTAAATTTTTTTCTATTCATATTACAAAAAAAAAACAATTTCAATAAAATATGGATAAATTGTGCAAGGCAACATTGAATGGTATTTTTAGTGGAAAAAGGCGAAACAACTTACAATTTGACATCAATTTTTGACAATAACCACTGCAATTAGAAAATGTATCATATGCACACCAATTCGTCTACCAAGTAATAAATTGGTTTGACATGAGTTAATGATTAAATTTTTTTATTACTCCCAGTTTTCCATCAATAATTATGTCGCAAGACTTGTATTTTCAAGTCTTGAATGCTTTGTAAGCCTCAATGTTACAAGTTTTCCGTAGTAAATAAATAATTATTGCCATGATGTCACTTGAGTAATTTTCCCATTCCCAGTTTTCACTTCAAAATTCTTTTAAATGAAAAATGTTTTGCATGGAAAACCACCAAATAACAGAAATACTTACCACCAGTTTGCCAACACTGTCACTATCCACTAAGCAGGAGACTATTGAGTAACAATACTTCATAGAGAACTTACCAGTGATATACCATAGAAGGCTATTAACTTGGATCCTATATCTTTGTAGGTCTTCTACACTGATTATACTTTTTTTTTTTCAGATTGATATAGACTTTCAGTTGAGGTACCCAGATGTTGCTGACTTTGAAAACGATTTCAAAAACGATATTACCAAAATTTTTAAAATATATTCATCATCATGTTCAAATCCCCGCAAGGACCTCTTGTGTGATGAAGGTAATGTTTTACTTATCGTCATAACCTCATATATATTATAAATACGTGTTTTAAGGATGGGACGAACCAACCCGAGCCCTAATAGCCATTTTATCTATGTTGCCTCCCACTGCTAGAACGAGAAATAAAATAAAAAATATTGGAGCTTTGGAAGATAGGCTCATTCAGTTCAAAAATGTAAGTTTTTTTAATGTACATTTTCATTAAACGAGTTTTCTCATGAGGCAGACATACTGCAAGTGAAAGTAGAAAATTTCAAGGCTAATTCAAGCTATTCGTCGCAATGTAATCTATACTTTGACTTGCAGTGATGGCACAACACCCTGTGTTAATAAAAATATGCTAACCCCTGTACAGCATTAATATCTATAATACTTCATACAGAGTAACTCATATTTGACGTAGGACCTGAAGTATGTGATACTTTTAGAAATCAGTAGGCTAATTCTACTTACCAAAAATATTTGAATTAATTGAAAATTTCACATGAATTGATTATTATTTATTTATGAACGATTCCAGACACTTTTCGTAAATTGAGTAAGCCTCTAAATTACCTATTTCAGATATTCTTGGATATGACAGTGAGGCTTGACAGCCTGAATAAGAATGAATTAATTAACCAGAAATTTATAAAAAAAATCGATATATTTTTATAATTCTTTTTCTTCTCTCATATACAGATAAACACTCCTCTTGCGGAAATTATCCAGAGGAAGACCACTTCACAACCAATCTTGGTAGCCCAAGGGACCAGTAAGGGAAACATTACACACTATACTATACTACTTGATGAAAAAATAATTTCTTGCCCTTTTCTCTGTAGTTCTGTGAAAGCTTTTGAACTGTTGTTCAAATGTCATTACATATTCAATATTGCATATGATGAACTATTGAAGACCTTTTTGGAATTCATGCAAGTATATTATTTCAAGATTGATTCTGGAACCGTCAAAGTTACTCCCAACGTCATAGATCTGCGAACAAAGTTGTCACATATGGTACTCAAGTAAAATGGAATTATTTAGCTGTTTCAAGTGTTCAGTACGTTTAGGCACAGTTTCCGATCTCATAAAACATTTAAGAATAGTTCACAGTCTATTTGACAATCATAATCTTACTCTAAAATGTACATTTCTGAATTGTTATTCCACATATAACAGTTTCAGTGGATTTAGAAGACATTTGAAAAAACATGAGACTCTGTTCAGCCCTGAAACCTTTTGTATGGAAAATGATTCACCTATAAAAAATGTCACTAATACTACTGAAAATTTTGTAGATGATGATGATGATATTCTGCAAGATGACCTGAAACAATCTTTTAATATCGAAGATATTTTGAAAATATTCTGTTGTTCACTTTTAAAACAGTCCATTCCTAATTCGCAAAAACAAAGTATTTTTAGTTCTGTCATTGAGCTGTTTGAGAATATTTTCGATAATTTATTAGACGAGTGTGAATATTTGAATGCAACCAAATTCATCAGACAAAAGTTTAATTTGCTCAAAAATGAGTTTAACCGATATGATACCATATACAAAAGAAATAAATTGCTCAATGTTTTGCGCTTCGTGAAACCCGAAGAGGTTGTAGTTGGAATGAGGTCTGAAAATATTGTGAATAAAAATGACATCATTGAAAAAAGTGTGCCATGCACTTTTCAGTATGTCCCTTTGTTGAAGACTTTAAAGTCTATCATATGTAAAAACAAAGATGTGGAAAAACTGTTGACAAAACAATCTTCAGAAAAAAAATTACAATATATGGGCTCTTATATGAAGAATAATGACTTGTATAAATCAAAAACATATTTCCTACAAATTCAAATATATTATGATGACTTTGAAACCACCAACCCTCTGGGATCTAAGACAAGCTGTCACAAAATGGGAGCCTTCTATTTCACAATCAAAAACTTATCAAGTTTTCACAATTCCCATTTGAAAAATGTCCATCTTTTGGCTTTATTCTTCACAAACGACTTGAAAATGATTAATATTTCGATGAACTCATTTTTGAAACCAATTGTCAGAGATTTAATCATTTTAGAAACGGAAGGTATCCTTATTGATGATTTTAGTGAACCAGTATTTGGTACTTTGGTGTCTCTTTCACATGATAATTTGGGAGCTAATGCTCTTCATGGTATGGTTCAATCATTTCAAGCAAATCATTATTGCCGTATCTGTCTCATTGACAAAAAAGCGGCTCAAAAGTCAGTCACAGATAATATTAATCTCATCCGAACAAGCAGTCTCTATAAAGAGCATAGTGCACTGGCAACAGAGCAGAATATCATTTATGGAATCAAGTTCCACAGTATTTTGGATGATTTGAATTATTTCAAATTATGTGATACAATGTCTGTAGATATTATGCATGACGTTTTAGAAGGATGTGTACCTCTAGAAATCAAGCTTTTTGTGAATTTTCTAGTAAGTCATCAGATTATAAAAATTGATGCGTTGAATGAAAGAATAAGACTTTTTCATTATGGAAGCATGAATCAACCTGAGAAGCCCAGTCCAATATGTTTAGACAAACCAAATAATTTGATTGGTCAAAGAGCTATGCAATCTTGGTGTCTGGTCACATATTTTCCGTTAATTATAGACGATCTCCTTATAATACCATCCGTTATGTCTAAATGGAAAGTTTTAATTCTTCTGAGAAAAATAATGATTATTATTTTTTCTTCTATTATAACGGATGACATGATAAATGAACTAGAGAGTCTAATATCAAATCATCATACTTTGTTCATGAATGAATTTAATCATCACTTGACACCAAAACTGCATCTTATAACTCATTATCCTAGAGTTATGCGGAATATGGGAGCATTGGTTGATTTATGGTGTATGAGATACGAAGGAAAACATAGTGTATTGAAAAATTTTGCCTTCAAATTTAGAAATTTCAAAAATTTAGCCAAAACGATTGCTACAAGGCTACAAGAAATGACTGCTTTTGAATATAATAATTTATTTGAAATGAATTCGGATTATGGACCTTCAAAAACCTGCCTTTTTTCTCAATACTGTTATAAAGATATTTTGCGTAACATCGTTGAAGAATTTGATGATGATGAAATAGTCAAGATGGTGAAGTGGTTGAAGCATGGTTATCTGTATAAAGAATCCTTTGTTTTATGTACTTCGGAAGACAAATCCACTCACTTGCCAACATTTGAAAAAATTATTGATATTGTCCTAATTCAGAATTCTCCATTTTTCGTATCTAACATTCTAAAAACTATTTCATTCGATGAAAATATCCAAGGGTTTGAATTACTACCCAGCAATAAACTGAATGTGTTCAGTTTATCAAATATCCTCTATAAAGAACCATTTCATATACATCAAAAACACTCGTCTTCAACTGCTTTTTATTTTATTCCAAAGTATAGATTCATTTTTTAACTTTATAGACGTCAGACCTTTTCAACTAGTCTAATTTTTTATCTGATTGAGAATAAGGAAGAAAACATTTAGTTGGCCACGTTTGGTTGAATACAGAAAGTCAAACACATGAATGAATGTTTTATTTAAACAAAGTTTAGTTTAGCTTTTCAAGAACCTTTCAAATAAATATGTTTTTATTGTTTAATTGCAGATAACTCTTAGGGCACCGAAAACAAAAGTTTTATTGCAAATTAGTCTCAAACGCTCATTAATGTCAGTACTTTATCAATCATTATCTCAAAAGCCAATAGGAATATTTTGAAGATCAGAAGGATTACTTGACATGATAAATAATAAAATGCTAATGCTATCAACAGAATTAATTGCCAGATGTATCAGTATTTCTCGCTCCACCCGAACTTTTTCATTTCGAATCGAACAATCTTATTTTCATTTTCAATACTCTCATATGATCTACCATTTTCAGCAACAAGTACTGAAATTGTCTGCCATATCATAATTGTCCTAACATTTGATTAGCTCTAATTGGCTGTGATTATTTGGAAAACTGTATCAGTAACATTGCATTGCAAATCTACAGAAGTAGACGTTAGCCATCGATTCATATAAATATTGATTGCTCAATTTCAAATACCTGAGTTTGGGGCATTTGAAGAGGTGATACATCTGCCAACCATAATGAAGCCTTATTTATCGTTCTCGAATCAAATCTCAAAGTGATTCATTTTCAAGCTGTTGGTTGTTGCTGTCCTTATTAATTTAGTCACCTGGTTTGATTTCATATTTGAGTGAACACATGTGGATGAATGCTATTTTCTTCAAGAATGAAATTTTAAAATGAAAAATCACAATTTCAGAATGTATTCATCATTAAATGACGAAATTAGAAATTATTTCTTGTTATCAGTTCTCGTTGGTTTATTTCAATTCTACAGCAAACGCTTGTGCGTATCCATAGAACTTCTTTTAATTCACAGTATTTGGAATAAATCTCATATCTCTCTTATACAAAGTGTTCGTAAAAAACCTTTGCACGTCGATATCATTTTTCATGCCGCATTTTTTCAGTTATATCAGTAATATACAGGATGGTACGTATTAAGGTTAAAGCAAAATTGACATTCTTTTTATGGAAACTGCTTTATTTTATATTCGGGGCAGATATTCATATAGGAATTCAACGATACGAGGTTTGACGGGGTCATGCCGAAGGGCTACAGTTATATGGGTATCAAACGCTTTTATCTATATGCTCACCGAAAGTTTCTCTGCAATATTTCTTCTTGGGTCTGACACATACTCTACCACACTCACAGATCCCATCAAACGAGGAATCGTTGAATTTGTAATATATAGACATACTCTACGAATATGTAATTATATATAATGATTTTAATTTAAAAAAGGTGAAATCTATTTCTAAACAAATACGTATAATATCCTGATAAAGTCAAAAAACAAAATTCCATATATTTGCATCTACTACATGTAGAACACCACAGTGTTATATGTGGAAATAATAATTTATGTACCTGTAATATCTGTTTTTGATTTAGTTTTTTAGAAATGAAATATTTCCGTTTTATCCTTAATTATAGAATGTTTTTATGTTTGTTACTATTTGCTACTCTCTTAAAATAAATGTTTATTAGTAATGGCATATTTTATTATAGTTGGGGCCGGTTGTATAAAGAATTCAACAGATGACCTTCGCTCGCATGTTAGCAGTGTTAATCCTACGTTAACAGAAGGCTTTTTACAACCGGCCCTTAGCATGTAAAACTGCCCCAACTCATCGAATATCTTTAACCTATAGTTCCCTAATATGTAAATAACATTCATGGTCTTCAGTTTCGTTTTAAACTTATCGGAAAAAATTCAATTCATCTAATTTTTATCACTCTAGGAGCTATAATTATGCATACACTAATAAGAAAATTATTATCTGAAAGGTAATACGAATATTTGTCATATTTTTGCATTCACAATTATTTCTTGGTAGTGGGACATTCCTGGCGGTATGAATTCAACACTACTCAGAACAGAAATTCTACTTACAGTGTGAGTATTGAGTAGTTGATTATATCTAGTTTGGTAGATCCAGATACTGAATAGTGTCCATTGGAACAATCCGTGAACACTATAATCTGAGTACAGTGAATTGTTTATTTAATTTTTAATAAAACCTCTCACAAACAGTGTTAATTGAAAAAGTACTGGTGAAATATTTTAATCTGAATAGAGTAAACAACTCACTTGTTCTCAAGTAAAACCCAACAGTGAATAGGGTTCACTGGAACAGTACTAGTGTAACATTGAAATTTAAATAGAGTGAATCATTGAATATATTTCCAATTCAACCCACCACCAGATAAAGTGAATTGAAATTGTACTAGTGTTAGATTATAACCTGAAAAGAGTGAATGATTTACCGTAGCGTGAGTAAAATTCAACCCTAATTAGAGTTCATTGAAACGGTTCCCAAGTAACATTAAAATCTAAATATAGTGACTGATTTACTATATCTCGAGTAAAACCCAACACCATCTAGAGTTCGTTAGAATAGTACTAGTGTAACATTAAAATCTGAAGAAAGTGAATTATTTACTATATTTCGAATAAAACCCGAAACTGAGTAGAGTGCATTGTAATAGTACTAGTGATCGATTATAATTTGAATAGAGTGAATTATTCACTATATCTCGAATGAAACCCAAAACTGAACAGAGTGCATTGTAAAGTTCTAGTGTAAGATTATAATCTGAATAGATTGAATGATTTACACCAGCAATAGTAAAACCCAACATTTTAGAGAGTTCGTTGAAATAGTACTAGTGTAACATTATAATCTGGATGAAATTGAATGATCAAATCTATCTCGAGTAAAAGTGAACACTACATATAGTACAGTGAAACAGTACTAGTGAGACATCAAAATCTGAATAGAGTGAATGATTGACACTGAGTAGAGTACATTGAAATAGTACTATAATTAGATTATAATCTGAATAGAGGGAATGATTTACCTTAGCTCGAGTAAAACCCGACATTAAATAGAGTACTTTGAAACGGTACTAATGTAACATTATACTCTGAATAGAGTGACTCATGTACTGTATCTCGAGTAGTACCCTACACTGTATAGAGTCCATTGTAATAGTATCAGTGTAACCTACTAATACGAATGCATTGAATCATTTGGAGTAGAACCAAACACTGCATATAGTACAGTGGAATTGCACTAGTGTAACATTAAAACCTGTATAGGGTCAATGATTTACTCTATCTCGAATAAAACTCAACACTGAATAGTGTTCATTTCAACATTACACGTGCAACATTTTAATCTGAAAAGAGGGAAGAAATAACACTACAATATACTCAACTACAGAGTTAACTAGTCAACTCTAAAGTTTAGTGGTCCTCCTGGGAACAGGTTTAGTGTTAATATTCACTCTATTTTTTTTACTGTGCATTGGTAACTTTTTGAATGTGAACATTTTTAAAAACAAAGATTAACTCTGAAAGAAATTGGCTTTCGTCACTTCTCTAGATTTGGCTTCTTTAAATGTAATTTCACATTTGGTGAAAAAATTCTAGAATGGGGAACCAACAAATTCACAGAATTCAATGGGAACAATCCTATGGACGTCCCTCTGACCTTCGCTTGGGATATTGACGACATGTTATAGAAACAGACGTTTTGGAATACTGTTCCGATATACTGCTTCGCTTACAAGCTTGCTTGCTTTTCTGGAAAATCGATGAATGGTTGGCGATCTGTCTCTGTTTCATAGATATTTTCATGGACGATGCTGTTCTAGGATTACTAATTGTTCCACCATCAGGGGAACGTTTCCTGAAGCATTCAGCCAGCAGAAATTCTAGAAAAATACCAACGCCTAGTTTTCCTCAACTCTTACGATTTCTGAACATTACAGGATTTTCCTTTTCATCAGAACCAAAAAATTGCTCAAATATTGGGAAACATCATCATAAAGCCAGTGACTGAGAAATTGGAAAATCAAAACTCATTTAAAAGTTATCTAAAGCGCAAAAATCTAAAGAGACTGGAAGCACTGAACACAAGGCAATTCATCATAAACCCTTACAAAATGATATATTGGAAACACCTACAAAACAACCGAAGGTTCTTAGACTATTTCGGACCATGGATCATAATGAATGAATATTCACAGTCTGACCACCCCTTACTGATCAGTAGTCAAAATGCTAGGTCGGTTTTTGTTTTTCGTCCGGTCTTACGGTGTTTTCGAAAGAAACTTTAATTAGTATGGTAATTAGGAAGGTGATGGTGCTATTCCTCTCGTCCACAGGTAGTTCGAGGAATAGGCGGCATATTACTGTTTGAAGAAATTCAGCAGGTCATTATTTTTTTTCTTGTGTATTACGAACTAATGCATTCGAAGGCAATGTAGTATCTTGGGCAGAGCGGACTACGTTTGTAAAATGTTTCATTTATTCGTAGGTTGAAATAGAATTAATGAAAACACTTATTATTTTCCAATACCTTCATTAAAGCGTGTGCTCTACGGGTATTGCTTTCCTTGCATAAATATATCGATTGATTTCAGACAGCACTTTCACACGAGTGCGATTCGCCGGACAAGATCGGGATTTCTTCTCGATGATTCATTCAAATCATATGTTTGCCTTTATACCAACCAATGATCAATAAGTCATTTCAATCATATTGTTCAAATCATATGTTTGCCTTTATACCAACCAATGATCAATAAGTCATTTCGGTGAGTATACTGCAAATAATAGAATTCGCTAAGCCTGTCGCTCATGTTAGTATTTACTTGAGATAATTTTATTAATAATTTATTGTATTCTGAATCACAATACTTATCGAGACTTATACGAAAACTTGAGCAATTGCTCATTTTCACAGAATTAAAATATTCCACCTCTATTTCACAACGCTCTCTTGGATCTATAAAAACAGAATATAGACTAGGATGCGTGAAAAATGTTTCAGTTAGGTGCTTCCAGTCCCTCTATAAGGAACTTCCTTCTATTCAATGTGAGTTTATAAGAAAATAAACGTGTTGAAAAACTCCATTCGTGCGTATCCGAATACTATCGAGAATAATACCACGAATACGTCGGGGCGTAGAACAAGTGGTATGGCGTCCGGGTTCGAGGCTAAAGGTTCTTGGTTCGAGCCGCAATCAAAGCTGGGATTTTTTCAATTTAATTTCACCGATCAAATTGTTAAAATCTCGTAGCTTGACTGGGGTGAGTCCTGCGCGATTCACTGTTGCGTTTAAATTAACAGTGCTGCTCCTAAGGTGGCGTATAGAGTTAGTATCACAGCCTACCCAGAACACATAGTTGGTAATGATCTTAGTGAACGATGCCACTATAAACTCCCAAAGAAAAAAAAACACGAATGCTCACAATACTATCCGCAGAGTAGTTCTTTCACCAATTAATGAGATCCACGAGTCCGCTATTAAAAGTTCAAGATTTCTGGCAGAATTTTCGATGTTATTGTGAGCACGTAATGAGATGATTTCACGAACAAAGTCACGACAGTTTCGTTGTCGTGCGTTCTTCAATAGTTATACTTAATGACTAATAAACATCAGGTCTGTCAGATTGACATTTATGTCGTATTAGGAAACAAGATATATTATTTTTTCATAGTCATTTGGATTCGTTCTTGCCTATGACGATGTGGTCTCACCAATTCTAATTGCTCAGATACCTATGAACTAAACAGTTATATTATACACAATGCGAAAAAGTTATTATCCTAACAAGTACGGAAAGAGTACCTTTCCGTATGAGTAAGGATCAAGATTTTTTCAACAAGCGCATTGAAACATCTCATGTACATAGCGCTCTTGAGCAAAGTTTCGCGTGCGGAAAAAATTATTCCTGCACTAGTGCGGAAAAAACTCACTTGAAGTGACATTGGCGTTTCCTACAAACGTGCGTGATGCACGCGAAAGTTTGTTCAAGAGTGTTACAAAAAATGTTGAATGCGCTTGCAGAAAAAAATTGATCCTAACTCATACTCCGCTTTACGTCGATTAGGTACCGGCAGTCGCATGTGGAAAAGCTACTCTTTCCACATTTACTTGTTAGGATAATAACTATACCGAACACCAAAGTTGTATCAAGTGAGTTTGTCCTGCACTAGTGCACACTACTCAATTTTATATACATGTCATTTTTGAATTTTCAGTAAATAGGTGAAAACTAATTCATTTAAATGAAGGTAAAAATGCTCGGATCGTACAAAAAACGCTATAAGCATCACGAACGTTGAGCACTACCAATCTAAGACAAATAATTGGAGTTGTTCCTACTCCAAACAATTTTCTTCGAACAGTAAAAACTGGTATTCATCCTAACGCATTGAAGCTATATAAAGTTATTCTTTTTTTAAAATGGTGAGTAAAATTAGTTTTTACGAATCAACCAGAGGTTTCCGGAGAAAACCCCTAAATAGCAGAGCTTGGCGAGCAAGGGAGATCCGGGACCTACAGTTTACGTAAAAGTGGATTCCGAGCCACTTTAGCTCAGCGGTAGGCGGTGGGGATCGAACCCGGACCGCTTGAAATGCTCTAACACCACAACCACTTCGCTTCTTGTCCCACTCTGATAATATCTTCATTTGGCAAAATCATTGAGAAAATTATCAATCAATACCATAACACTTATTTTGAAAATAGTAATTATCCAGCAAATCTCTGTTTGGTGTTCATGAGGACGTTCCACGACAGAGGCTGTCAATGTGGTGAGTGAAGTGGTTGACAATCACGAGTAAGGTCCAAGACGTTCGACTACGTCAATTATGACATATTGGAGAAACTATATCATTATGTCGCCCCATGAAATAATATCTAACTAATTGATATCATGCAATCAGTAAATAATTGCATCTTGAATTTCAAAGTTGTTGAACTTGGTGTTTTCCAAAGATCATGTTGGGACCACTTCTGTTCATAATTAATGCAAGTGGCATCAGTTGCATGCAGTTATATAAAAGATCCTATACGGTTCTCATGGAAAAAAAGTCCCAGTCGAATTGGCTTAAAATTTGGTACAATATGATGTCCTGATCAAATGTATCCAAGGGCACAACGAGATCTAATGGACGGTTGTGATGTACCAAGGGAAAGTCTGTGAAATGAGTACCTTGGTAGCCATTCAATTCTGAAACAAAACGGTCTATGTCAATCTGTTCTGTATCAAACATAGCGAACACGTCGTCCACATATCTATCCAAACCCTAGAAAAATAGCAGAAGCTCTCTCTTGCTTTCACCTCAAACCTCATTCATGTAAATAAACGTCATCCTACGTCATGAGTTAATCAAGTAAAAAAAATGTAATTTTTCAACAGCAACATACGGAGATCGCTGGATTGGTCGAGGTGAACCACACGCATGGTCTGCTCGATCATCGGACTTAAACCCCCTGGATTATTTCTTCTGGGGATATCTGAAGTCATTAGTTTACGCTAACCCATTGGTGAATTTAGATGATTTGCAATATCGGATAATTACTGGGTGTAACTCAGTTAGAAACGTCCCTGTGGTATTTGAAAGAGTTAGGCAGTCCATGACGAGAAGACTGAATGCTTATATCCAGGCTGGAGGTAGTCATTTCGAACATTTATTGTAGATCAAGCATATTATAAACATAATAATACTCCCTCATAAACACTCATAGGGTGTACCCAAAGGCATAGCATGTGCTGGTAGAGGACAGCTATTATTATTATTTGCCGTGGCAACTCAACATGTTCCTTGTGAATTTTGTTCGCCCTGTATCTTCGAAACAACTGGTCTTTGAATATTTTAAGGAATAACCTCTTGAATTTTCGCCTCATGTTTACCTTACCCTCTGTATTCGAGAAATGAATTGGGTGTAAATACAATTCAATCTTATTGTTCATTTTTTGATGAATTTTATTGGACTGTGCAAATTCTCACATCCAGCAATTTTGAAAAATGTTTCATATTGTACCCGAACCATGAACAATGTGTTGATAACTACACTCCCAATATTCCAAAATTGACAAAAATGTTTTTTAATACTCGAGAAATGGGTCTTTTCAAATTGTTGAGCATAAAACAATCTTAACAGGATTTGGCTTCATAGAGTAGACATATTCACAGAATATGCAATATTTGTTGTAAGTTTCAATTCTCTTCTAATGTCCGAGTAAACATAAAGCAGTATATATTCCCCAATTAAATATCTTCAAAGTACCGTTATATTTCAAATTTTGATAGAAATATCGGTTTTGATATACTATACGTACATTCTCTATTTCGTTCTCATCTTCAACAGATCAGGGTTGCATTTTCTTAGTACACCCAGTAAATTTTCCTATTATAGCAAGTTGCATCTTAGTAGGGCCTGACGACTTTTGAGCAGCGGGGCGCAGCCAATCTTGGCACTCGTGACGTCTAACAAATAGACAGGCATCAGTCATCGCGGGATGAATAATGAGCCACGGTTGAGAAGCCCACAGGCTGACCCGATGGGGATTGTTGTTGTTTGTGGTTGAGAAAAGAACTGCTCGATGATTACGATCAAACTGCTTTTGATTAATCTCGAAACTCAATTTACTTTGAAAATCATCAGGAAGAGAAGATAGAGAAAAACTACGTAAATATTGAAAAAATGTATTAGATTAATTAGTCTGTTACTCCAGGTATAGTGTGAATATTTATACACTATCAGTATCAATTGATTGAGAAATAGACCAAAAAAACTTGATTGATATAAGTTCTAAATATACTCGAGGTACAAAGGATAGTATCATCAGCAACATGTGAAGTGTACACGGTATTCTACAAACTATTGAAGAAAACGATGGTTTCAAAATCCCTGATTGGATATAAAAAAATATTGGAAGGCGAGTCTAGTCTTGGGATGACAGAGGCAAAAAAACCTCATTGCTTCCTTTGAAGTAATAGTGAGTGTACAAAAAATATATTGTCTTTACAAGATTCACCAATCTGGAAAGTTGGTATGACTAATCGTTTCACCGATAGGGTCTCCCACGAACAAAATAGCGAAGTGGCTTACAATAGGATGGCTGAGGAGTTGCAGCCAACGGGAGTAGCAACCCGTGGACACTAGCTTACCGTACACTGACGTCAAAAACACACATGTTTCCCCGACACTTAACACATACCCACTCACTCATTACATGCGCTTGAGGGAACTTGATAATCTGCCTTTAGTGGGAGATAAAGAGGGGCTTTGTGCTGCGAGACTGCCAATTGAGAACCAGCCCTATCAGGATTTCAACTAGGAGGTGGATCGAAATAACTCACTGCGGAAACTGGAAAATCTGGTCTATGACGGAGCCAAGAAGGAGGCTTGGATCGGGTGCTGAGGGACTAGTAGCCAGTAGATGAATCACCCACCGCACCACCCGATCGAGAACCAGCCCTACCAGGACTCTCACGAGAGGGCGGATGGAAGGAACTGGAGATCGAGTCTCCGAAGGAAGCCGACGAGGGGCCTCGTATCGGATACTGCGGGTCTGTTAGCCCGTAATAGAATCAACCAGCCCTGCCAGGACTTTCAGGAATAATAATAATAATAATCGTCTTTATTTCTTGAAGCAATTATGATAAAAAAAATCAATAGATGATCGCTAGTGGGCGAGATTTAGCCTAACCTACTCTTCCACCCAACTCCATACCGATCTCTATCCCCAAGTGTTAGTGCGAACAAGCTAATAAATTTACAGCCGAATGATAAAAAAAGAAAAAACAAGAACAAGAAGGAACTGAGAAACAAATGAGGAAAAAATTTAAAAGATACCCAAAAGTTTTTGCCTGAACCATGATTTGAAAGCAATTCTACTAAGGTGTATGACGTCAGAAGGTAAAGAATTGATCAATTTGATGGAGTTGTATGTGAAACCATTTTGAAAAAGAGCTGTTGAGTGTTGAGGCATGGTCATGGTGTTTTTATGTCTGATGTTGACAGAATGCATTTGCGAACGGGGCATAAGTTTAGTTTTTATCTCGTCAGGGCCTTCCAACATTACTTTGTGCAAATACGTTGCCAGATGGAATTTCCTATGAATAGGCAGATTGAAAGAACTCGCTCTCTTGACAAGCACCCACCCACACATTCATGGGCATTAGAGAACTTGATAATCTGCCTTCAGTGGGAGATAAAGAGGGGTCTCGGATTGGGTGCTGTGGGACTGTTAGCTGGTGATGAATCACCCACGGCCGCCGCTCCGGCCGGTTGAGAACCAGCCCTATCAGGATTTTCACTAGGAGGTGGATCGAAGGAACTCACTGCGGGAACTGGAAAATCTGGTCTATGGCGGAGTCGGGGAGAAAGAAGGCTTGGATCGGGTGCTGAGGGAGTAGTAGCCAGTAGATGAATCGCCTGCGGCTGCCGCACCAACCGATCGAGAACCAGTCCTACCAGTACTCTCACGAGGAGGCGGATGGAAGGAAATCGCAGAGAGAACTGAGGTACGAGTCTCCAATGGAAGCTGAGAAGGGGCCTCTTATCGGATACTGCGGGTCTGGTATGCTCGTGATAGAATCACCCACGGCCGCCACACCTCCCGACTGAGAACCAGACCTTCCAGGACTTTCAGGAATAGGCAGATTGAAAGAACTCGCTCTCTTGATAAGCACTCACATACACGCTATTTTATAGATTTATTTCGAGGAGACAACGCGCAGACTGACCTGGGTTGTGTTGAGAGCATGTCATGGATGAGAATACAAAGGGCTTGCCTGGCTGCAGTAGCGGTTATCCCGCATCTACTACTAATACTTGCCCCATCCAGTACCATTACATTATGTAGATACTCCATGATCTCCCTGTTTTCTGAGAAAGTAATACCGGGCTGAAAGTTCATTATTCTGCAACTTTTGAGTCGATTTCATCACTCCAAAGAAGTAGCATATAATTCGAACGACAATTACATTAATTGCAGCAACTTTGTTCTTCTCTGGCAGTTCTGCCTGAGTTTATACTGACACTTGCCTCATATAGATGATTACCTCTTGAGAGCAGCGCTGTTCCACCCCTAGGTAAATATATGTCTCTCCAACAGGAAATTTCCGTCTACGAGCTGAATATCCTGTGCGTATGTTTTGCATCATTCTCTTTTGAGATAGACTGTGGCACATTTGTTGATTCCACAGTCATTTCCTCCATCCTCAAGGACTGACATCGGTCCCTTTCTCCTGATGCATATAGTCTGAGATCCTTCATGTGAAGTATAATATCCACGGGTTTTCCTGTGCACTGGATAATAATTTTAAAAAAATTATATTTTCAATGATAATAATCATAGGGAACTTAAAAAAAGAGGGCTGAGGCCTGAAACATGCAACTTCTGAAGATTACCTGCTCTGTTTGGACTGTGATTTGATCAGATTTTATATAATGAAGCTAGTCGTAGCCAAACACCAAAGTCTCAATACATTTCAAATTAATATTTATTATATTATATGAAACACTACTCTAAGACATAAAATAGTATTTAATTAATATTTTTATCAAATTGAGAAAATATAATAATTTTCGATAAAAAATAGTTATTTATGGTACTATTGTGTTATGTTAAAAATACTTGAGTCACGCGAGAAAGATTTATACCACGAGGTCGTCAAGTCGAGCAGAAGGATACCTAGAAAAATCAATGCATAACAAAATACAAATTGCAGAAAAAATACAAGGTTCTAATGTGTCGGCGTCTTCCAGCACTATCAGCAGATGTACCGATATGGGAACGTCTGGTTCCAATAGGTCATATGCGTCTAGCACAAAATAGCTCATTTAAATTTTTTTCATAATCTATTTTGATATAAGATCATTACGGATGGGTTCATATGGCTATATTCTTTATACATTTCAAATGATCCATAATAGAAAATAAGAAAATTGTGAATTCAAATTATGTAAAACGCAACGAGATTGGTCGGATCTTGTTATGACGTCAAAGTCCATGTCAACAACTTTTATTTGCATGCTATGCCCTACAGTTATTGTTGGTTCGTCTAATTAGAATTTTATAAGCAGTTATTTGGATATTGCCCTTTCATTATCAGTTACTATGAAGATCCCAGAAAATGAATACAATGACTGAAGCCGGATTTGTCAAGGCGCAATCCGACAATTTGCCAAAAATCATGATGACAAGTTTTTTCGCAAATCATCCCGATTTCACTTCAGCTGAGATTAGAGGTGTAAAAGCTGCAAGGTAAATAAATAATTATTCAAGTCTTCAATTTTAGTTTTTTGTCACAGTTTTCTAGTTATTTGCTTACTAATATTGAGAAAGTGTACATAACCTCAACTTTTGTGAAAATATTTTCAAGAAAACATTGATATGTACTTTTTATTCTAACACGTGATAATATTTGTGTTTCTAGGTCCGAAAGAGATTCATATGGCGATTCAGCTATTGGATATGTACAAGTGAAAAGGGAAGCAAACATATGTGTAGTCAAAGCTCGTATTACTCCCGAACATAATGTGAAACAGAAGTGATACTCTGTAACAGCCTATTGTGATGAAGCTGAACAGATAATTATCTCTGCAGAATGTGAAGATTGCGCAGCACATTTAGGTAGATATAAGTGATTGGTAGTCTAATTTTGCAAGCACTATCAAGTAGAAAAAGAAATTGTTGCAACTTACACATTTTGTTTCATGAATAGGAGTCTGATATCAAAATTTGATCATGTTTTATCCAGAAAATATATATAATTATATATATTTTTCATTTTCAGGTGGATGTAAGCATGCAATAGCTTTTATAGCTTGGCTACACAGGCGTAGCGAAGACCCTCCCTCTACTAGTATCGACTGAAAAATTATAAAACTGAGAGCAATTATATCCGAAAATTATCGCTAACACCAATTAGCTATCTGGGTTCAATCCTCTGTACCTGGTACAAATGTCACAACAACAAACATTGACCCGATTTTAGTGTAGGCATATCTATTTGATATTTCCATACATCCTATTATTTATAGGTACGAAACAATATTCATCGAAGTTTATCGAAAACACGAAATTGAAACCAGAATTGTGGGACAAGTAGAGTACTAGAGTTCTCGTCTCGAAGACATGTAAGATATAAGAAAAAACAAAAATATAATGCTCTCAATTTCAAATCATACTCACCGAAAAACGTAAACAGTAGACAGCTGTTTCAAACTCCTTGGTTATCATCGGCACTGTGCATACAAATTAACAATGAATAAAAATTATAAAACTGAGAGAAATTATATCCGAAAATTATCGCTAACACCAATTAGCTATCTGGGTTCAATCCTCTGTACCTGGTACAAATGTCACAACAACAAACATTGACCCGATTTTAATGTAGGCATATCTATTTGATATTTGCATACAGCCTATTATTTATAGGTACGAAACAATATTCATCGAAGTTTAACGAAAACACGAAATTGAAACCAGAATTGTGGGACAAGTAGAGTACTAGAGTTCTCGTCTCGAAGACATGTAAGATATAAGAAAAAACAAAAATATAATGCTCTCAATTTCAAATCATACTCACCGAAAAACGTAAACAGTAGACAGCTGTTTCAAACTCCTTGGTTATCATCGGCACTGTGCATACAAATTAACAATGAATAAAAATTATAAAACTGAGAGCAATTATATCCGAAAATTATCGCTAACACCAATTAGCTATCTGGGTTCAATCCTCTGTACCTGGTACAAATGTCACGACAACAAACATTGACCCGATTTTAATGTAGGCATATCTATTTGATATTTCCATACAGCCTATTATTTATAGGTACGAAACAATATTCATCGAAGTTTATCGAAAACACGTAATTATATATATATATATATATATATATATATATATATATATATATATATATATATATATATATATATATATATATATATATATATATATATATATTTCACAACAGTATAAGCAGCTCGTTGCAGAAAGTTTCGGATTCTTGAATTCGTCCCTTTTCATAGCTTCAATCGAATGTTTGCATTCCTCGGCACAAAAAATATACTTTTTGAGGACTAGTTTTCGTTGTATTGTTGCACTTTGGAACTATGCAGTACCTATAAACTGATTTTCCACTACTTTCCATCTTTAATTTATTGAAATTATCAAGCAATTCAATATAGAATCAACAGAATCAACTATGATTACTTTGGATCACCTTTGTTGACATGTACTTTGACGTCACACATGCCCGCCAAATGGCCGACCGTTTGAATTGCCAATATTTGTTGTAAAATTTCAATAATTTTTTGTTGGCTTATTATTCATATAATAGGCCTCTACCTAATTTTTCCGGTATTTTTATGGATGATATAATCGATTAAAACAATTAGAAAAAAATGTGCATATGACCTATTAACCAACGAATTTTACAATGACTTTAAATTCGAATAAACCGTTAACGTTTTCCTTTAATTTCAATATCAGTGTGAATTCTGCTTGTAATACATAAATAGAATATTCCTCTGAATATGAAAGAATTATAACACACTAGTATATTATTTGACATTAATAATGACAGTCATACAGTGGCGTACTCAAAAAATAATTATGGGGGGGGGGGCTGACCGGGGGTCCCTGAACCAACCAACAGAAAACTTTGCAGACCACAAACCAGTATTCAGTATGCGATGTGTCACTATTGGCGGATTTAAAAATTTAAAAAACAGAATGTAATTTCTTTTATTTTTTTATTGTCTTGGGGAAGGGGCTACTTTAGCCCTCCCCCCCGTTGGTGCACGCCTGCAGTCATAACTGTCATGTGTTGGATAAATGGATTAATTAGACCTTTTTATTATTTCACCCCAGTTTCAAGTGAAATTTTTACGTATCTATCATTCACTGAAGTACATCTAGCTGAAATATAAATACCCGTTTCTATGAGTGTATAAGCAAATCAATCATTCTTCTGGAATCAATAATAGATAGTTGATAATTTGGGTGAGTTTTTAATACAACTCAAAACAACTAAATACAACTTTATAAATTTACGAGTAAATAACCAAATTGTGCAGGCAGAGAGCCTATTAATTTTCGTTCTGATAGAAATTAACGAAAAATCTCATTTAATTTTCAATCTGATACAGCCAAAAAATATAAATATAAACAATCAATAAATTCAAGAAGTCAGAATCGCGGGCCGTCATAAGTTATATGGGTTGTGGAAAAATTAATGGTGTGTTGCGCGGTAACGAAGTAAAATTAGTTAAGTCATTCTACACCCATAAATTCTTTGGGTTATGACATGGCCATATGCTCCAATTAAAAACCACGGCGAAATGTAGTTCGGATACTTCTTTCGGAAACCCTAAGAACAGGGCCGTATCCACGTTTTCTATATTTGAATTTTGTCCTATTTCTGCAAATTTGAAATAGAATTCGATTTGAAACTTAAAAGAAAGTTATTCAAGAATAGCGTTCCCACTTCACCGAAACACTGTTTAAATATAACCAAGATTTCGTTGACAAAGTTGATATCTTCAGAAGCGATGACCCAATCATCGATCTCCTAGAGTTTCGATTTTGTTATAAAGTCTTAGAGGAAAAGGCACGCTTGATGCCGCGGTGTATAGACAAAAAGGAATCGGACTGTATAGTGTTATTTGGAAGTATTTCTCATAATGGACAGCAAAACGTTAAAATAAATGACGCAGTGAGTGGACCAAAGTTCTGGAATAAGGTGTCTCACATGGGACTGTTTTCGGTTCAATGTATAAGAATCTTTCCAATACTCCATTAGTAATGACACAGTTAGTTTTGCAGATGCAGAACAAGCCTCGGCTTTGCCTCGTCTCGTACTCGCTCTCGTCGAATGTTAACTGTCGATACATTCCTTGTTACTTATTACGTTTATCCCGCTGCTTATTGACATTTCTCAAAATTTGCCTGGATTGAAGATTGTTTACCCACTTCCCTTCATGATTATTCGTTTCGCTCTTTCATTCTAAGTGGCTTGTGCGCGTAACTAAGTTACCGAATAAACAGACAACAGTAATATTCAAAAAGTCTCATAACCTAAAAATTGATATAAATGAAGCTGAAGGTATTACTTGTCAAAGTCAAAGTCATTATTACCGTAGGCATGTAAATGACCCTATATACATTCTAGTCAAGATACAGTCAAGATGAATTAATAAACGAAATAGGCCATTTACCTGTTTTGTTGCTAAGCATGTATGGACTATTTACAATGTCGGCAGTGGAAAAATATATTAAGTTTGATTTCTCCTCTTCTAAATTGAAACTATGGGGACTCAATGGCTCAATAGCCACATCGATCACCAGATCTGACTCCTCTCAATGTTTGATGCTAGATAAAAAATTGAATGAATTTTCGCACTTCCTCCACATTGGTGGACTAAAGGCAGAGTTGGGCAAACCATCAATGAGATCTCAACAGAATCATATGAAAAAAGTGATATGCAGTGTATGCATGGTAGAACATATTTTGGGACATTGGTGTCCATTCGTTGAATATTACATTTTATTATTCTGTGAACTTTTCCATCATTTGGTAATCCTAATGAGCTGATAATAAGTAATTATGTACGGATCGAAAAATTATAAAATTATCTGAAAATATTTTCAAAATTTGAGAGGCAACATTTGACTCCTATATGTATTTTACCTTGACGATTCATTGAGGACTAAAACTTTGTGGACATTTTCGGATATACTGAGAGTCAAATATGTTTGGTTCCTCAATTTAAAAAAATGTATTAACCTGAAAATTATCAAAAATTCTCATTAAAATCACTCAATGAATATAGACGATATGAGGTTACCAATGTACATTTCACTGTACTTACGTGAAGTTATTTCATTCATTGAGTGTATTTATACACAGACAAAAACATTAAATATTTTTATTGTGATTTGTACTGGTATATCTTGTTCTTTTAAGTATTTTGCAATTATTGTTTCCATGAAAATTAGATTTTCTGAAACGTTAGCGGACTGTTTGATCAATTATTATAATTTAATGAAAATGCGTATTTTCTAAATGCCCAAAAACATGTGAAATGGCGCCTACCTTGATGCTTCCTGGAATCTTCCTAGAGGATCCTCCTGATGGTAATCCAATGGATGACTAATGGGCTGTGCTATCCTTCCTGCTATCCTCCTAGGTCACTAGGTATGCCACACTTCGCCGGTAAGGTAGGCAACCTATGAATCTGGGCGATTTTTGCACATGATTGAAATTTGAAACAGTAAAATTCGAAAATTTACGAAACAAATGAATGAATGAATGAATGATTTGAATTATCAAGAAAAATTAAATAATGATTAATCCGATGTGGATTGAACATTCCCGCCCCCAAAAACGAATTTTTTAAACTACGCTCGAGAAAAAGAAAATTAGTAATAATCGACAATCGTCGAAAAAATGCATAAAATTGAAAAAATAATAATGAAAACATTTCATTAATTTGGTTTCGGGAGTGGACAAACGTTGACTACAGGTCTGCGCAAAACTCCTGATTTAGTTTTAAGCGTGACGACTCTGACAACGCCGTCTGGTCCAGGATGCAATTCAATAACATGCCCCAAGACCCACTGTAAGGGTGACTTTTGCTCGTTCTTTAGGTATCAACACAAGAGTATTCATTTCGATATTTTCGCTGGATTCAGTCCACTTCGACCTAGTTTGTAAGGTATGTAAGAACTCGTTATTTATTTATTTATTGGTTTAGTTGATTCATTTTTAAATGCTCTAAAGTAGCATCAGGTAAAGTGTTCAGTGGCTCCAACGTCAAGAAATGACCCGGTGTAAGGGCATTAAAATCATTCGGATCAGATGATACTGCAGTGAGCGGTCGAGAATTCAACAAATACTCGACTTGTAGGAGGAAAGTATTGAACTCTTCATAAGTCATAATTTGTTCTCCGACCACCCTGTTCAAATGAGTCTTAACAGATTTCACTCCCGCTTCAGAAAGTCCGTTGAAGTGAGGGGCGCCTGCGGGATTTAGATGCCATTTTATTGATAGGGAATCCGCTGCGTATGTTGAATACTCTAGCAACATATTTTTTGCACCAATAAAGTTCGAGCCTTGGTCTGAATAGATGTCCGTAACGCGACCTCTTCGTGGAACAAATCTGCGCAAGGCTGCGAGAAAAGCTTCAGCAGACAAGTCCGATGCAAGTTCTAGGTGTATTGCTTGGGTTGCACAGCACACAAATATGGCTACATAAGACTTGGTTGTTTTGCAGCCACGATACTTACCGGAAGAAACTAGAAATCAACCGGCATAATCAAGAGTTACTTGCGAAAAGCATTTAATTTGTGAAACTCTGAAGGATGGTAAATCTGCCATAATAGGGTTATAGGCTTTAGGCTTTGCTCTGAAACAGCGTATGCATTTTGATAAACAATTGTGAATAGCATATCGCGGGGACAAAATCCAATACTGTTGAAGAATTAGATAATGAAGGGTCTTGAATCCAGGGTGTAAATATTTACTGTGAGCCCATTCAATAACGAGATCGGTAAATCTATGAGATTTAGGGAGTAACAAGGGGTGTTTTGTATCAAAAGACAATTGAGATCGTTTCAATCTGCCACCCACTCTCAAAAGATTTTGGGCGTCTACGAAGAGAGCAAGTTTGCGATAGGGTTTAGGTAGAAGTTTATTTTTTTTTTATCAAGGAGAACAGGTCTGAAAATGACTGGTTCTGTACGTGTTTTGTGATAAGCAATGAAACTTCCTGCATTACTTGTGACGTGAGAGGACCAACAATTCTGACGGAATTTTGTTCATTGGGGAACCAACGTTTTACCACTGCGAGGACACGTTGTTATTTGTTAAGAGATGAAAATCTCTGTAGAAGTGGGTCAACAAGGTTAGTTTCGATTGAAACGTTTAGAGCTAGGGTTTTCAGTTCTAGAATCGAGTCTGGAAGAGTCTCTACTTTTATGTTTGGTTGTGTTGGCCATTCATCTGGTGATTTGGCAAGCGAAGAAGGCCCAAAAACATGTGAAATGGCGCCTACCTTGATGCTTACTGGAATCTTCCTGGAGGATCCTCCTGCTGGTAATCCAATGGATGACTAATGGGCTTTTTTTTTGAGACACACTCCGATACTTTCTCATGAATCAGGACACAAAGGCAAGACTAATTTAATGAGGTTGATTTTCAAAATGTCCGACCGGCCGTTAGGATAACGTCGTTAGGATAACGTATGTTCAACTGACCCTAGGTAACTAGGTATGCCACACTTCGCCGGTAAGTCAGGCAACCCATGAATCTGGGCGATTTTTGCGCATGATTGAAATTTGAAACAGTAAACTTCGAAAATTTACGAGACAAATGAATGAATGAATGATTTGAATTATCAAGAAAAATAAAATAAAGATCAATCCGGTGTGGATTGAAGAGTTATGAATAATTTTTTTTATATTTCCATTATAAGTGAATGAGCGACAATGAAAAAAGGAATAAATAAGCTTAGTGTGCCTTGACTTATACAACAACAATGACATAATTAATTATGTCTACTCGACGTTACCACAATTATATTTTCGGTGATTTTTTACTCGAGTCTGTAGTTTCGGTTAGCGACATGCCTCATCAAAGTGTCATAAATTGTATGGAAATTATGAGATGTGAAATATTTTTGTCTGGGAATGTATAATAACAGTATTATTCTCTACATATTGTTTGCTTCGTTGTATAAATTATTATCATACATTTTTTATTTCGGATACCCAAAATGATACAGGTGATGGAAAAGTTAACGAACTTGAAATTGGTTCGATAACTGTATTCTCGTAGTTAATGAATAGGTGCTCCTGGCTAAGATTTCAGTAGTATGACGGTAAGCCCTTATATAATATTAGTATACAATATGGGCCGCGGTGGTGTGCGGGTTGAGTCCTCGCCTTTAAAGCCAGAGAGCGTGAGTTCGAATCTCAGCATTGCCACTGGTCTCGTGCATGGCATCACACGTATTAAAAGGTAAGGCCTACGTCTTCCCCTAGCTCGCACAAGTCTCTGACTTTTGAGGGTTGCACGTAGGGGTGCAACCGGTTGACGGATATAACAACAATTCAATATTAGTAAACATTATTAGGTTGTAATTCAAAGCTAACGAACACCAAAACCCAAGACCGAAATGGTATAACAACCAACACTGTAAAAAGTACTAATTGCTGCTTTGCATTCTCAGAACGTACCTTCCTCCCCACGATTCACGTTCTTGTATAAGTCATGTTAAAACTAAATATTTTGATTTTCAACAGCATCACTATTTCAACTCGTTCACTTTCAGTCACTATCTATTCGAGTGTCATATTTCGCTAATCACATTATTTGATGTGGTGCAGTGTTTCTTGCACCTTTTCATCACCGAAATAGTTATTATTATTTTTATGTTGCGAATGCACTAACATTCATAAACATGTTGAAGACTATAAATGTCGATCTGAAATTTGAGTATAATAAAAACATGGAGCCCAACCCTGACCAGAACTACCTTGCATCTAACCGAAGTTATTTTACACCGATTCGTTTAGGACTTTTATTATTTTCTTCGAAATGAACCTGTGATAGACATCGACTAGGTGATTTATATGGTGTGAATTTTTTAGTATATTTATTTGCTACGCTAACTTTGATTGTAGATACCCATCATACCTATGTTATGGTTTATGTTAAAAAAGTCATTAAATATGATTGAAGAGGATGAGCATGATGCAAATGGCTGATGCATACTTAATATCAAGCCCACCAAGTTTTCCTGTCATGTCTTGTGTCTGTCATAATTAGCACTATACTTTTTATAAGTTAAGAGAAATATACAGGTGTCTTCAAGACAACACGTCATCAAGTCTAGGAAAATATTATAAGGACTATTTTGGATGGATGAAAGTAATTACTTACTTATAATCTTCAAGTCCCTTTAGTACTGTTCATTTCAAAAAATGATAGCCATAAATGTAATCAAAAGTCCAGAAGTTTTTGGGTGGGAAAGTAGACAATACATCATTGGTGAGAAGAAATGTATATACAGTGTCTTTATGAAGTGCACATATTGAAATGAGGGAAACTATGCTTAATTTTATCGACGAAATACGTATTGAAAAAATCGAAAAAAAAAATTTGTATTTTATATGGAATTTAAAAAAATGTTGTTCGCTACCGTGACCCCTGTTTGAACAAAACGATATATTTTTTGAACTAATTGACCTATCACGATGAAACAAACTCCATAATGATTAGAAGTAATTGGGCGTCCCCGCAAAATGAAAATTGTGAAAAAAATACCCCCAATTGAAAATAAATATATTTATTTAGCAAAAATCTGTTTGTTTTTCATAAATTTTTACAAAAATCGTATTTTTTTCAATGAAATGCCCACATTACAATCATTTTTCATTGCTTTAAGTTATACTTCATCATATTACCTACATGGAGGTGAAAATTGAATGTTTATAACTCAATTGTAATATTTTCTAAGGGTATCTACCTGGTAAACAATAATCCGTAGGCATGCTCTAGGCCGTTCTTAAACAGTTGATAGACTTATGAATGAGTTATTAACATGAAATTTTTACCATCCGGTAGATATTACGATGGAGAATAACTTAAAGCAATAAAAAATGTAGGTAGTGTGGGCGTTTTATTGAAAAAATTTACGATTATTGTAAAAAATTATGAAAAACATACAGATTTTTGCTAAAGAAATATGTTTATTTTCAATTGGGGATATTTTTTATCACAATTTTGCGAGGACGCCCAATTACTTCAAATCATTATGGAGTTTGTTTCATCGTGATAGGTCAGTTAGTTCAAAAGATATAACGTTTTGTTCACACAGGGGTCACGGTAGCAAAACAACATTTTTTAAATTCCCTAAAAAATAAATTTTTTTTTCGATTTTTTCAATACGTTTTCCGTCGATAAAATTAAGCATAGTTTCCCTCGTTTCAATATGTGCACTTTATAAAGACTTACACTGTTTACATTTATTCCATTCCAACTTATTTGCATTATGACAATTCATTCATTTATTTATTCATCAATTATTCATTTATTCAGTTACTTATTCATTTTCATCAATTTATTATTGATATCACAACTTGGGATTAACTCGGAGAAGTATCTGTTAATTCCTAATCATTACGATTATAATCCAGGCAATGAAGTCATAAAAGGGGACTTTCACTACAAAAAAATTTCATAAATTCGATATGCAGTTTGGTATCCTTAATAATATTCTGAGTTTGCGACTTTGAGTAACCGCCGCTGGTGCCGCCATATTGGAAAAATGCTACCAAAAACCAGATTTTCGAGAATATCTTGTCTCTAGTGCCACCTAGGTCAAAAATAGTTTTTATAAAAATTATACAACTTTTGTGGAAAATGTTTTTCAATCAGATGAATAGTTCACGAGTTAGAGCGGAGCCAAGTTTAGCAAATTTCTACAATTCGCAGAATTGTTTAATTTTTTCTAGAGATTTCAGTAAATACCGATTATTCAATACGTAGGTACGTATTTTCACAGTGAAACAGGCCACAGATGATGCTGACACATTGATTGTTAACATGGCGATCAGTATATTGGCATCATTTGATTCCGTATTCATAGTTGGAGAAGATATAGATCTTGTCGCCCTGCTAACAGCACAGGCGAGATCTCATCCAATCGTTTACCTTCGCAACCAGGCAGAGGAAAAATCGTTGAAAAAATCTACTAAGAATTAAGTTTATGAAAACACTTGAAAATAATGAATATGTAAGCCGAACTCTACAAGTTTTTAAAGTCATTGCCGCTGCTGAGGAAAGCTTTTTTATCGTTCTTTACGGCGTTTCCAAAGAAAATACTTATTACTTTGGGCTCCCTACGGTATCAAAATTTCGCCAGATCCATATCCAAGAGTAAATTAAATCTTGCTGCATTACCCTCTACAAGAAAAGCTACACGGCAACACTCCCTTCGGGAGTTCGGGCTTGGTATGATATCCAGAGCAATGGGGTTGGGAAAGAAGCAAGATTAGGCTTACTCCATTAGAAACAACAAAAGACACAGCGTCGGAAGTATTTTGTGCAAGTTCATGAAGGGGTGCGGCCGAGCCTGTGGGTGCAGGAAAACAGGCTCGAAGTATTCTGTTATCTGCACATGCTGCCATGGAGACGCGTGTGAAAAAGGTGCAAAGATTTTTGCGTGCTCTGGAAATGAAGAAAGAGAATACGACAATGACGAGGATGAAGACCTGACCATTGCGAAATTATTGGCACACGAGGTCGACGAAGATGACAACGAAGATGAAAACCTGGAAGAGAAAACAAATTTGCAAGAAGATAGTGATATCAGTGAGTCTGGACCATCTGGGGCATCGAAACGAAAGAAAGACATTAGTGAATAACAAATCGTGGATTGGGCCTACTGGGGATACCCCCCATAACTGTCTTACCATGACTAAAATTTAACTTTTTTGTACGTATCTGAAACCTTCATAGTGAATAATAAGCCCCAAAAGGGTGATTACCCCTCCCCCAATGGAATGTCCCTAAGCACGCTCTTGTTTATACAAGATGTCCCACGGCGATTAATAATGTAGTAAAACTGCACTAACTAATTTTCCTAATTTATTTAAAACACTATTTACAACAATTATTCACTAAAACATTTACTTCATTAGATTCAAATTTATTTCTACTGTGTCAGTCTCTATCTGCGAACTCTGGAACTGTAACTTCTTGGAGTGTGAAGATATCTGCAAGATTCTCCATCTGCACCTGGACGTTCGATGGAAGTAGCACTCCACAATCTTCAATCTGGGTTGAGGAAGATGGTTGCAGCACACCAGAATGTTGATGCCGCTGTATCTGGATATTGTCTCCAACATGCTTCTTATAACTCTCCAGTCCAGCCCATCTGGTCCAGCATCGTGTCTCTCAATCTCGTAAGACTCTTCCAAACATCTTCATAAGACGGCTTTTCTCGAGAACGCTTCTTGGTGACCAGATAGTAGATGTTTCTCTGGCCTTTCCTCAGCTGTAATACCCCTCCTACTTCCGGGTTCTGTTCTCTCAGTTCCTGGATTCGACCGAACTTCTTGGAGAAAACTACTGCAATGCCTCTGGACATTTGGAGATCTTCTGCCACACAGTGAACAGGTTTGACACGAAATTCCTGCCTTGGTCCGAATGCAGCTCTAACGGGACACCGAATCGACAAATCCACTCCTTCACCAAGACGTCGGCAACGGTGATGGCTTCTTGGTTGGGCAGGGCATAGGCTTCGGCCCACTTGCTGAAGTAATCCATCGCTACAAGGATGTACTTGTTCCCGTGTTCAGATTGTGGGAACGGACTAGCGATGTCAATGGCGATCCTTTCGAATGGGCTGCCCACATTGTACTGGCGCATCGGGGCCTTAGGTCTTGTTCGAGGCCCATTACTGGCAGCGCATACAGCACATTTTCTGCACCAGTCCTTGACGTCAGCTTGACAATTGGCCCAGTAGAACCGTTGCCTAACTTTCTGGAGGGTCTTCGTCACTCCCAGATGTCCTCTGGTGACCCCATCATGGATTTCTCGGAGCACTTCCTGTCTTCTGCTCCTGGGAACTACTACCTGACGTTTTTCTTCCCCGCCATCCTGCGACTCCAACACACTCTTCAAGACTCCATTGTCTAAGGTGAAAGAGTTCCATTGGGCCCAGTAAGTTTTAACGACTGGAGAACAACTGGCTATTTCCTGCCACGACGGTCTTCGCTCACTCTTCTTCCAGCCGATGACTAAACCAAGATCTGGATCTTTCTCTTGGTCTTTATGGATCTTGTGGTCATTCCAGTTATCATCGACCGCCGTGGTTCTGCAGAGTGTCGACTCCTTTTCCTCTGTTCGTCGGCAGTGCGAACAGTCGTCTGGACATGGTCTTCGCGATAGGGCATCTGCATTCCTATGGCTGGTCCCAGCCCAATGTTCGATCTCAAAGTCGAATTCCTGGAGCCTCTCAATCCAGCGTGCCACTTGACCCTCGGGATTCTTAAACTGTAGGAGCCATTTGAGAGCTGCATGGTCAGTTCTCAGTAGGAATCTTCGTCCATACACGTACTTGTAGAAGTGCTCAACTCCCTTGAAACAGCCAACAGTTCCCGCCTGGTGACACAGTAATTCCGATCTGGTTTACTGAGGGTCTTGCTGAAGTAACCGATGACCTTCTCTTGGATCTGAGACAGGACAGCTCCAAGTCCCACGTTACTGGCGTCCGTGTCCAAAATGAATTTTCCGTCTGGAAGAGGGTAGCTCAGGATTGGTGCGTTGATCAAAGCTCTTTTCAACTTCCTGAATGAATCTTGGCATTCATCTGACCACTGGAACTTTGTTTATTCTTCCGTGAGCCTGGTCAGTGGTTTTGAGATGTTAGCAAATCCCAGCACGTATCGGCGATAGTAAGTGCACAAGCCAAGAAAACTTCGAAGCTGGTGAATGTCTTTCGGAACGGGCCATTCCTTAACAGCTTTGATCTTCTGCTCATCTACTGCCACTCCTTTCCCAGAGACAACATGGCCGAGATAACGTACTTCTTTTTGACACGTCTTCCATGATAGTCCTTTCAAAACCGTCTCCATCAATCTTTCGAACGTGGCTGGAGCATTGCAGAGGCCGAATGGCATAACTGTAAACTGCCATAATCCGGAGCCGATGGTAAAAGCTGTCTTTTCTCGATCTTCCTGGGCCAGTTCTACCTGCCAGTATCCGCTCTTCAAATCTAAGGTCGAAAAACCAGCAATTCTTGCCGGTGTTTTGGCAAATGTAGGTCCAAGGATTGTCCTAGTCGCACCAGTATCAAGCAGCATGGTGCGAGGCTTGTTGTTGATGAGATCGTCTACAAAAACACCTTTGTTCTGTCGTTGAAGGATAGCGACATATGCATTGTTATTTGGGGCTTGCTGGATACAGGCCGACGACCGCCGCTCCTTATCGACCTTCTTTTGTTTTCCTGTGTCGGTTTCGCTTCTTTAAAAGTTGGGCATTTGCTACACACATGCCCAATTTTCCCGCAATTCCAGCACCTTATTTGTTTCCTTTCAGGCAGGACTTCCTTCATTAATTTTCTCATGACAGCCTCGATATTAGCGGGCTCTTGTGGCTGTGGGTCTTCCTCGATCATCCGGACTCTACTCTGGCTTTTGCAGGATTGCTTTGCTGCTTCGAATTCCAGAGCGCGTGCCAATGCATCCACGAAATGTGCGGGGCGAGCTGCGATCTGCTTCAAATTCTTGCAACAATTCGCTTGATTTCTGGCATCGGTTCTTCAGCTGTGAGTGATATACGTGTTCAAGGTGGGCTTGGCCATAGCGAAGTTCCAAGTGTTTTACCAGCTGTTCATAGTCTTCCTGTTGTTGGGCGGTGAGCGTTTGTAAAATATTTTGTTGCTTCGCCACGCAATGCCAGTGTCAATGCTAAAGCTTCGAATTGTCGGTGGTAGTTTGACCATGGAGTATTTCCGTCAAACTGAGGCGGTTTCAATGAGAGCTTTCCTGGTTCCGTACTGACCTTGAGATTTTTAATGTCCTTCTGAACTTCGTCCAAGTTCATACTCAGGTCCACCCTTGAATTTTTGTTGTTAGTTTCTGGGGTGTGCGCAGAATCTATTCGCTTTTCTAATTCACTGAATTTTTCCTTTATCCTGCCGATTTCTATCTCGATTCCATCTTTGATTTTATTCACCTCTGTCTCAATGGCTCCTATTCTTCCTTCCAGTCGATTTGCCACACAACAAAGTTCTCTTTTTAGGCCTTCAGAGTTTTTCAGAAGCTTCACTTCTAGATTTTTCGAATTTTCTTGAAGCTTTTCTTGAAGTTTAACTTCTAGGCTTTTCGAATTTCCGAGGAGTTCTTCTTTCAAGCTAACAGAATTTTCTAGAAGTTTCTCCTCCAGACTCTTTGAATTTTGAAGAAATGTATCTTCCAGACTCACCGAATTTTGTTGAAGTTCTTTCAGACTTACGGAATTTTGTTGAAGTTCCTCCTTCAAACTATTCGTAGTTTCCTCGAGTTTATTCATTATAGCACTCATATCGATTCCAGAAACTTCGAACAAAAATGTTTCGTGGTCTTCTCCTTCTTCAATCAGTCTATCTGAAAGTCTTTTCTGGAGTACGGCCTTCTTCTCAGTTGTTTCTAATTCACGCTCCTCTAACTCTTGCTTTAATTCACTAACTTTAAGGTCAACTAGGTGAACTCTTCTCGGAAACATTTTGTCTCTTATTGTCTTTGCCGAGATATCAGTCTATTATTTATTTCACACACAGTTTTCAGTTTATTGTCCCGCGACGCGCAAAACTGTCCACTTTGCACTCAAATGTTCAACGGGTCACTATAACTGTCTATTAGGCGCGATAAACGTCTCAGTTTTTAAACGGTGAACACTTTAACACTTATTTATTTTAAACAACCCACTTCTGACAGCAAATGTAGTAAAACTGCACTAACTAATTTTCCTAATTTATTTAAAACACTATTTACAACAATTATTCACTAAAACATAGACACATAGATTCAAATTTATTTCTACAGTGTCAGTCTCTATCTGCGAACTCTGAAACTGTAACTAACTCTGAATTCTGACTGTCCCGCTTATATACTCCCAAGCAGTTTCCATTCACGACTCTCGATTATTCAGGAGTATAGTACATTTCATCTAGATGGCTCTTCGAATAGTATCGAATTGTTCGATTTATTCCAGCTTGTTCTCGGCGATCCGTACGCCATCAGATATGCTGTTGTAGTTGAACGAGGGTGCATAATTAATTAGATCAGGGCCGGTCTCGGGGCCGGACTCGAAATCGTTACAATAAGACAGGGAATATCTCGGAACACGAGAGCAGTAGACAATTGATATTATGGGGCTATAAATTCAAGCAATTGGTGCTATTTTTGAAAGTATGTCACCTAATGAGCTTGTTTGTTTTCGGTCACGTGACATCAGATTCAAAATTAATAATAAGTTTATTTTGACATTTCTATGTTCCTCCCGCTAAAACGATTTCTACAAATAATCACATGCACTTGTAGTCCAAACAATTAATTCAAGAACTACGTGTACTTTAATATCATTTGTCTCACGACGATGACGACGAACGTCTGAAACGAGAAATTATTCAAGTTTAGGGTCATCCTGTATATTTAGGCTGTCTCATATTTTTTGTGTTGATTAAAACAAGGCATAATTATTATAATCATTCATATTTTATTAAAAATCGTAGAAAAAAACTTATAGAAGATGTTCCAAATGTTGAACCTGTCTTCGTAAATGCATTTTTCAAACCTTGTCAAAAGATTTCTGGTACATGCGGCCCTAATCATTTCCGGTATTACAGTTTTACAAGTGCTGGAAAAAAAAATAGTATTGAATCAAACAAACTTTATTCCAGTCAAACAAATAAGTTGTTTCAATATGGCGAAATAAACCTATTGTTTCAAAGAAAACGGGAGTTTATTTGAATTCCAGAAGAAATATTTTTTTGATACAAAAAAATCTTAAACAAAGCCGAGTGTTATATTTTCTTCAATCTATTTCCTGGTTTGTTTGATGCAAGACTCACATGATGCATTGTTGTTTTCTATTTAATTCATTTGAGAATATATTGAATTGGGGTATGAATAATTGCGTGAATTCAGAATTGATAGAATTGGTTCAAGAATATGAACTATTTGATTGTAGAATTTGAGTTGCCCAAATGAAAAAAATATTTATTTGAGTTAAGGAAACATATTGTTTCGTTCAAAGAAATTTTTTTGGATATTTATTTCATTCCAGTGTATATAGTATTGGATTTAGAGTATTGTTCTAGGAAATTTAATAAATAATAACGTGTTTTCAGAATTGGCAAAACTAGTTCAAGAATGCAAAATACTTGTAAGAAACAAATATTTTCTTGAAGGAAATTAATATTGATAAGAATTTCTAATATTTTGTTGGGACGGGAATATGGTTAAATACATAATATTAATATATTTAAAGTCGCAATCCTCAGAATAGTTTTAGGAACAGGAAGCATGGAAAAAATAATATTTATTAAATAGTACTCAATTCAAAACATACAGCTATAGGTGATGTTCAGAAAGAGGTAGATACAAATACTTTTTTCTGTTTTATTGTTCCAAGTTGAACCAACTAACACTACGGAAGATTGTAACTTCATAAATTTGCCACAGTTGAAATTTATTCTTATCCTTATTGCATTCTTGAAATCTCCTGCTGATTTGATGTGGATGAAAGGGTTCCCACTTCCTGGAATAGATCGTTTCCAATGGATTTTTGTTAGTTCTCAACACCCAGTGAAGCAGTCACATGAAATCATGCACGTTAGTGAATATGAGTAAACATCATTTTTGGAATCTGAAAACGTAATGAAAAATATATTGGACTGTAAGAAAAACTTCTCAAACCTAATGAATAATGATGTGAAAGTCAGTGTCTGCTAGAAATCTTTTGTGATATGATAAAATGTTATAATTTTCATTATTTTTTTTCACACAAAAATATAACGCCTACAAAATAAAAAAGCTGTTTTTTTATTTCACGGTATTCAGTGAAATAGAAAATGCTAAAATATATTTTGTGTTGATGGATTAACGGCAACTTTATAATACAATAAATCAAATCAAATAAGTTACTAAATCGAAACAGATGAAATTTTACTCAATCCAAGCAAATGAAATACTATATCGAAACAAATGAAATACTGAATCGAAACAAATGAAATACTGAATCGAAATAAGTAAAATACTGAAACGAAACAAAATAAATACTAAATCGAAATATGTGAAATACTGAATCGAAACAACATAAATACTCGACTAACTGAAATGAAATAACTTGGAAACATTCAATATATTGAATCAGACATAACAGACATGTAGGTATATATAAGTATCGAGTATTCAGGTTAACAAAACTCGAATGAAATTACCTATAGACCTAATTGACGAACAACTTACCTTCAAAAAAACCCTCTAGTTTCTGCATTTTCGCACAACACGAGGGAAATAACTCAATATCCGATTGAGTGTACCACTATCAACAATATGTTTAAATGTTGATTAAAATCAATTGTAGGTACTTTCATCGAATAGAACGCTACAAACCAACACTCAGATAAATCCGTTACTGATTCGCGACTATTCGCGAGAGAGGCTAGAATGGAAACTCACATTGACCACGTGACATTGACGCATGCGTGATATCCACATTACAAACAAATCTGACAAAATGATTAACCAAATATTTTACAAGATCAAGTTATTCAAATTATCGTTTATCACAGATGGTACACGTTTGACTCCATCAAATAATTGCATTGATTTGAGTAATTTTCAAGAAAAAATTGAAACAAACCTATTATTCAAGTGAAATAAACCGATTTACTACATCCAAAACATTAATGTTCGAGCATATTGAATAATACTCAAACCAAGTATTTATATTTCAAATAAATCGAAATACTATATTCGCTGATACTTCTTAACTCGGCTACATCTGTAGGCTGGGTTGCATAAACGATACCTTTGAGATATCCCCATAGAAAGTAATCTGAAAGTGCCAGGTCTGGCGATCTTAGAGGCCAATAGATAGGTCCGTTTCGTCCAATCCAGCGTTCCGGAAAGATCCTCTGACTTTGTGGTCAAAATGTGGAGTTGCACCCTTTTGTTGACACCACATTGAATTTCTTTCATTCAATGATATCTCTTCGAGTAAGTTTTCAAAATAGTATGGACCAATCAACTTTGGCAATTGATTGTTTCTGACGTTTGCCGTCTTCGTCGTGTGACAAAGGATCTTGAAGTACCTGTGGTTCTCAAATTAACCGTTTATACTACGATTGTGATAGTGTGTTGGAATGCCAAAACATACAGGTTGCCTTGTTAATAATTTTGAATCTGTTGTCACGTGACCGAAAACAGAAAGCTCATTGGGTATCATAATATCAAAACAAAAAAAATTGCACTAATTGCTTAAATTTACAACCCCAAAATTACAATTCTCTACTACTCTCTGAGATATTCCCTGTCTTCATCATCGTGGGATACCCTGTATACTTAAACCTATCCTCTCGCTAAATAATTTAATGGTTATTCACCTTTATTTTAATTTTTCTGTATAGGATTGTCACCCAAGTACCTATAATTGACTCCATGTCGACATTAGTTGTTGCCTTCTAAATACAAGCATGCCTTCTAACTGAAGCCACAAAAGTGTACTTGGCTCCCAATTCTGAAACAACCGTAAACACGTGCTTCAGACTGTTGGTAGTCACATCCACTGAAAGTCAACCACAGGAAGCCAATAGCACATTCGTGACTTCATTCGCTCATGGAGATCATTAATAGTCCACATCTTTTCATTATTCATTACGATAATAGTATTTTATGAGCAATAATAATTTGTTTTACATACATATAGTTTCCGAATTTCTTTCTCAATCAGACGTTGCTTCTCAATAATGTTAAAACGATGAACAAGATTGAATTCAGAATATTCTTTGAACAAATGTTACTCGAGCACAGTGAATACTCAATAGAAGAAGGAGTATTCTGACAAATTTTGATACTTAAATATCTGCTTTCTAGTCTATTTGGACCATATTCTTATTATTGCAACTGTCTGAAGTCTATATAAGTTGGTATTTTCATTCTTTGTTTAACAACTGTTCTTTTTAATGTGTGTGATTAATTCTATTCCAAGGCACTGACTATAAATGTATCAATTCATCTCATAGATATATTTTTAGCGGGCTTCGTTCCAGATTTTGAAACAATTTGATGAAGAAGTTACATAATGAATTTCTTTTCTATTGATAACATTCCACACATAAAATATATAAACATAATATCGCACACTGTCTTAAATAACGTCACATCTCAAAATGAGCTGATTATAAGATAATACCGTACCTGACACCAAATCTTTTTTAGCCACATGTATCTTGGAGAGAAATCTATACATGATAAAACTGGACGTTTCATACTAAGTAGTTCACCGGTCAACTCCTACTTTCAGTAATTTTCGCAATTGTACTTAATTTGTTTGTGCTTTTTCTGATTCATTCATAATAATAAATTAATAATTTAACAACAGTCAGGCTTCAGAAAATATCACTCATGTGAAATAGCTCTACAGTTTTTGATATCAAAGTGGAACGTACATATTCAAGACGAGAAAATCATAGGGGTAGTTTTTTTTGGACTTACAAAGTGTAGGGCGACTATAAATATCGACCTACTCTTAAAAAAACTAAGCAAGTACGGAATTGGAGGGAAAGTTTTAAATTAGTTCCAGAGCTACTTACAAGATAGAAAACAACACGTTAAATATAATATTCGAATATAGAACATGTCAAGTATGGACTGCCTCTAGATTCGGTATTTGGGTCAATATCATTTATTTTATTCATAAATGATTATACATCACGTGAAAAAGAGGACATAGAACAATTTTTGAATGAAAATCTACAGAATATTTTCACCTGGATATGGTCTCTAAATTAATGTAAAAAAAAAAACAAAAATAATCACACCCTCGAAAGCAATTATGAAAATGATTAGGGAAGATGGAACAAAATTTGATATTCTAATAATCGAAGAAAGCATCGAAGGTAGAAGTTAAAGTGTTTATAGTATTTGGGAGTGATTATTGATAGACAAATGAATTTTAACAGTCATTGTGTAAAAAAATTTGGCACAAAAAGTAGGTTTCATGTATAGGCTTGGTGTCTCATTTCACAAAATTAACAATCTACAAGTCTATCATTGCACCTCATATGGATTATTGGGATACTTCATTATATTTCCTCAATAATGAACGGATTGTTGTAATTGTTGAACGTCAAACAAAGAATCTCATATAATACTAGCTCGGACAAGTATTTCGAAGACTTTTGAGGGTTGTACTCTTAAAGGGTGTGCATCTGGTTGACGTAAATAAATAACAACAATTTTTATTTTTAAACTGAGAAATAAGATGGTACCGTCTTATTGATCAAGTGAGCTGAATTATATTCAAAATGTACATTGTCACAATATTTAGGAATAGCACGTTAAAAGGTAAGACCTCGTTAATCCTTGGCTCGCACAAGTTTCGACTTCTGAGGGCTGTCGTTCTTAGGGGGATGACAGCTGGTTAATGGAAAAAACAATTTCAAACAATTTTTCAAACCATTTTTTAATAATGAAGAGCATTGTGCTGATAAAGTTTGATATATAATTTTCATTCCGTTCTATATTAGCTAAGCTTCAAATACCAATGTCCATTCTTAACAAACAATCCTTATGTATTGTATGTGAATATCAAACTGAAAGAGCTTTCAAGAATATGAAACGTAAAATAAACTTGCGCCAACCCTTAATATTCCATTTCATATTTCATGTAACAAAAACAACCGAACCTAATAATACGCGAATTTCATTTTTGCTTTTAATGTTTTATATCCTCCTGTATCAATTTATATTCTCCTATTTGACATATTATAATTACGTCCATGTTTATCCATCATCCTCATATTTATTTTATCAGTTCTAGTTGAATATTCGATAAACTATTTCCATTAAATAAATAGTTGCATATTGATTGTTTCATTAATTCATCGGTAAAATTGTGAGAGAGGTATCGACACATAAATATTGTATGTTTTGAAATGTGTTACTTGATTTCAATGTTTACTCAGATGTTCTTTAATCATGAATTTGAAAGAATATAATACTATTCGGTAGCTGGATACCTTGAAACATTACTCAAATTCTTCTTCCCTGTTTTATCTAATTCACATCCTTTCTGATCTGAGTCAACTAATCTAATTTTAGTTATTTCTCCTCGGTATTACCACTTATGTGAATCTTGTGTTTTTGGTTTGCTGTTATCAGCTCTTCTACCCTTCTATCGGGTGGATTTCCACATTCTATTCCTTCCAATCCTCCAGACATTTTGGCAAAGAGTGATCTTTCTTGGATTGGCAATAAAGTACGAAATGTATGTATCTGTGTCTCTTATTTTGGATGGCTAAAAACTCCTGAAGTGTACAAAAAATTCTTCAGAAAAGTCGTAGAATTGTTTGCTGAGATCTGAGAAAAAAAAATCGAGTACCGTACATCAATCAAAAATAAGTTGTGTAATTTGAATTGGATGTCAGTAAATCACTACTCAGAGTATCAAGCTTTGGTTTTTATACATAAAATGAAAATATCTGCCTACATTAAATTATGGTTCAAAATGTTGGTAGATAGATAAATAGATATTCCTTAAGTGAAATACCCTAATATAGAAACATAATTTCATTTTACAAAATCTACAAATACAAATTGATAAAAATTAAAAATGATTTACAATGAATATCATCAATAATAAAATATAAAATGTGGTTATGGTTAATGCTGATAAAATATACATATACAACAAAAGAAAAAAACAATAATAATAATCAGTAGTTATTAAGTAAAAATATTTAACAAGTGGGAAGAAATGTAATTTCTGACACTAAATGTAAAATCAGAATGAAACGACAAATCGAATTGAGATTTGAAAAACAGAAAATCAAGTATTACGAATAATGGTATTATATTCCACCATAGTCACAGACAAACAAATGATATGAGGCGGCTCAAAACAACTCATATTTGATTTGATCATCTCTTGATAGAATGTATGATTACAATTTATTTTTGAAGCAATTTCATTTGGAAATTGATTAAATTCATTCAATCCTTTGAAAAGTATTAATTGATCTCATTGAACTCTTCAGGTTCGTTCTCTTGATTGATTAAAATATTCAGGAACCATAATTTTGCGATTTGAAGACAAATAGCAAGACCAGAATCATAAACACATACCCATTGATACTTTCTTTCATATTCTTGCTCTCGATCTGTTTTTAAAGTATTCAAAACTGGTCCAGAATTTCCCAACCATCTATTAGGAAATCTTTGATTTAAATACTCGCAAACTGCTATTTTATTATGCGGAGGAGCCCCGTCATGCTGAAACCAGTAGCTGTTATAATCAACAATGGGAAACATATCCATATATTCTTCGAATTCATTTCTTAGGAACCGGAGATAGGTTTATTCGTTCAAAGTATTAGATAAAAAATGATATCCAAGTATTCGGTCATTATAAATTCCAGCCCGCACATTCAAATGAAACCGAACTTTTGTTCTGACTTCTCTGAAGTGTCTTGGATTATTTTTACTCCAAATGTCTATCGAAAACGCCACAGTTCGAAAAAGTACCCTATTCGAGAACCAGGGGCCCAATTCTCAAATGTCTACTATCCTTTGTGACATGGGACAAAATAAGTTTCGCGAATGTGTATTGAAAAAGTTAAAAATATTATGTCGAATGCGACGAAGGTTAAAAAACATTTGAGAATCGGACCCCAGCTTCAAAATTCCATCCTTCTCTCAAGATCACCTGGATGAACACTTTTTTGAATTCCCAAATGCTAGTCTGCCGCGACTTGATGTGTTGATTTGGAAGGATTGATTTTTGTGAAATATGTATCTTATAACACTTTTTTGAATTCCCAAATGCTAGTCTGCCGCGACTTGATGTTTTGATTTGGAAGGATCTACTTTTATCTAAAAAAGTACCAAAAATAATTATACTTCTAGTATTTTGTTCTATTTTGCTTCCATACTTCATTATTGGTTTTTAAAACGCACCGTACTCAGCCAAGTGTTTGTCCAAAATTCCGAATGATGTTCTATCCGGCTGTAGTCTTTTCCGGATATTATTCAAAATTAATTTGTGCTGGTTTCGTACTATTACTATCAAATTTTTAATAAAGTTTCAACTTATATCGTTTTTCTTCATTTGAGAATGAGGATATTTTGACTGAATTATTTATGCGAACGTATATGATGTTTGATGGGTTCTGACAACTTGTCTTTATTAAACAAAATTATTTGATGGAATCATGACCATATCACAGATGAAGTTGTTTATTTTAATATCTGTGGTTTCAGAAGAGAAAATCATAACAAATTATAAATCAATAGAATCAGAGTGAGAAGCCCTTTTTTATGTGTAAAAAATCAATACGATGCCCATAATAGAAAAATTGCCAGAAGACGAAATGTCGAATAGTCAATCTGAAAAAGCCAACGTGTAGCTGAAAAAGGTATCAATTAGAATGTATTTATGATGTTGTTTAATAACGCTAGAAAAAAAATAAAAATTCAATTAATATCATATGAATTGGCTAAAGAGGCATATTAAAAGATGTATTACACAAAGAGAACGAATTTCATTAAACATTAATAGCAAACACTACCTTGGTAAAATGGGAATCGGTTTTATACCTACAGTTTTGATTTGAGAATTTTTTTTCTTCAGCAAATGATTCAATGTGTTGGTGTAAATTTGGGAACTTCATTGATTTTAGAATGATATGATGAATTGAAAAAAATTAGGAATTCCTGAATTCTTATGGAACCACCGAGCCCATACAAAAGCATATCTGTTTCATGAAACCAATGGTTTTTGCAAAAAAAATATTCTACGATCGTAAAATTAGCGCTACCCCCTACATAAAATATTAGCATTGAATTAAGATTTCAATATCGTCATGCATGCTTCATAAATATATGCCAACAAACTTTTGCTTCGCGGGGTGAGGAATAAATTCGACTGTTCTGTGTGACGCGCTGATGGTGGCTCTTAATTAATATTTAAGTACATTGTTGGAACTCTATTTTATTTATTATTTTATTCAATTTCGCACTAGTACAGAATAAATAATTTTCTATGCTTTACAATACGAAATGATACGTTTTCCAGGTGGGTTGTCGTAAAACAATTTCTGATTTACGGGTATAGGAATATACTTAAACTTATTAGTATCAGTTCACACACTAGTAGTTTTCTGTTTTCGTCCAAATCAAATTGTATATTTTTGCTTCCATTAAATCACTCAACAATATTACTTATTGTTATAATAAGGAAGAAATAAGCCTGTTTCAATTTTGAACTGTAATACATCAAATAATATTTTTTCTTTTTGGCAAAGTTCGGAGTACATTTATGAACAGAATACTTAAAGTAGTGTTACTTATTGAATTGAGAAGGAAAATAGTGTTTTTTTCAACATGACAGTTAGGTCATCAGATTGAAAAGATGGAATCAGAGTAAAACAAACTGTTAAAAACACTTTTTTACAACTTTTTCGACATCTTCAAGAGTTCTTCAGCAACACTAACAAGTGTATTGTCGAGTTCACGATACCCTGCTATCTGTCTCTTGAAATCTAAACGTGGGCTAAACCAGAATATGTACCATAGGTATAATAGATTTTCAAGATCGGCTTAACTTGATTGGCTAGCACACGAAGGTGGGTACCCGAGAGGTACCTCCTCTTACGCAGAAATGAAAAGCACAGTCATGTTTGGAAAGGTTATGTGTGAGTACCTAGCTTCGTAAACAAGTAGAACGGGTTCCATTATTAGAATAGGTACCTTATGAGTGATTTACAGCGGGCATGGTATGGCTTTATAGTGGTTAGATTACGAGTATTGCTTTTGAAATTCAAACAAGTGACATAATTTGAAATAGTTTTGACTAGAGAATTTCTCTTTCCTGTTTGTGTTTTTCGGGCATATTCTGAATATCAGTCTATTACTGGTGCTTGTACTTTGGTGTTTTTGACTCAGTTGTGAGGTGAGCTGAACACTGAGCAATACCACTGCTACAATATCATTTCGCGGTTAAATCAATCAGTTTTTACAAAGGCGATGACAGGCTCCCTTCTGCATCTTTCAAAACCTTTCTCTGAACCCTGGTGCCCGATTTTAATCTCGTGAACTCGATTTTGAATTCAACATCCCGGCTTCAGCCAGAGACTAGTAAGTGAGATCACATGTCTCGGTTTCGATCTCCAAACAAAAAATGTTTGCATTAATTTATTAGATTCAGTGTCTTTTGTGGAAGAACCTTCAGTTTTTGGTGACGTATTCTCTTTTTTAAATGCAGGAGAACCAGGAAAAAACCCTGAAAATGATTGATTAACATATTTCAAACACCTGTGGAAAATTGTACAAGTATTATATTCCAAATTTTCTGTACGATGAATATTGACCTTATGTACAGGGTGTGCCAAATTTGAGCCTCATCATTGGAATCTCAGAAAGTAGAAGAGATACGAGATTGATTAAATGAAGGCAAAGTTGCGCAATTCGGTGCTCATTAAAACGCCGCTTTGAAAAAATCCTAATACTTACGGAGATTTATGGCAGAAAACGAATGTTCGCGACTTCATTTCTATTTTTTCATGACTATTTGAATAGATGTAACAAAAAAATTCACACCTTCTCATTGCTACTCCTCCTGTTCTACAAGATAGTGTTATAAGATTTTCAAACCGACGTTTCGTCTTTGAGCTGCCATTATCAACTTTTTACATAAATTTTTAGGAGCTTCCGAAGTTTTAAAACCAATGATGTATCGTTTTTTTTTTCGAAAAAATCATTTTAACAATGTCCTGGTGAAATCTAACCAAAAATATATTCTCTCTCCCTAACACATGAGTTCTAATTGAAAATCCCATTTATATAAATATTTCGAATAAATGCAATATATCATTGGTTATGGTACATTAGAAGCTCTTGAAATCCATTATAAAAAATCCAGGGTCGTGTTTAAAAAAACAAAGTTGATGATGGCTGCTCAATGATGAAACGTCGGTTTGAAAATGTGATAACACCGTCTTGTAGAACAGAAAAAGTAGAAATGAGAATGCGTAATTTGATTTGTTACATCCATCCCAATAAAGTCATAAACAAATTTGAATGAAATCGTGAATATTCGTTTTTTTCCAAAGGTATTCGGAAGTATTCAGAATTTTTCAAATTTCAAAGCGGCGTTTTCATGAGCACCAAACCGCGCAACTTTACCTTCATTTATCCGACCTCATATCTCTCTCAGTGTCCGAGATCCCAATGATGAGAATCGAATTTGGTACAGAGTATATCTACCACGACGAGCTGGGCCGATATGTATATGGGAAACTTCTGGAAGTATTTTTCTGAAAATTTGTATATGGGAGTTTTCCGAGAAGCTCGTTCGACTTAAACTTTTAGTTGTCTACGACTTCCGGTTATAAGGGAAGTAGACTCTTACTTTGTTTTTTCAAATGGACATCCCTGTTATTCAATTTATTTTTGAAATCTACGATGAATTTCAATACAACTTTATTCAAAACATCATATGTTTGATGGGCTCCAGTTTTCAGTTATTTAATATTTTTTGAAAATTTTGACAGATGCAGCCTTTCACAAAACAAATAATTTTTTGGAAACTAAGAAAATCATGACAAAAATTTCCCAAATTTGTCTAAATACTATTTTTTTTTTAATTTTTCCCTTTCATTCCGAGTTGCAACTCGGAAAATTATTAAATTCCGATTGGCAACTCGGAAAAGTACTAAATTCCGAGTTGCAACTCGGAAAATTATTAAATTCCAAGTTGCAACTCGGAAAATTATTAAATTCCAAGTTGCAACTCGGATTCGGAGTTGCAACTCGGAAAATTATTAAACTCCTAGTTGCAACTTGGAATTTAAGGTATTTAGAAGACCTCGGTTGTATATATTCATAACTATACAAGGGCATTCTTAGTCGATGTTAAATTAAACGTTTGTTTTTTTCTGAGAATGACTGGATTCAGTGGCGAAGCGTAGAGAGGAAACTGAATTTGCCACCTCCTCATTCAAGAGATTACAAAGTAAATTGCCAAATATACTGTTAAGTTATAGGTATATATTTTTATTGGAAAAAATATTGTTTTTGATAAAATAGAAATGAGAGTGTTTTCGACGAAATCAAAGATAAATATATCGAATTCTAAGGAACCCATATAGAATAAATATGTAATATAACATTCATCCAGAACTGAGCCGAATGTTTGCGAAGAATAGCCCACCATGCCTCGATTCATTGATTATAACTAGGATCTTCATTGAATAATTGATGCAATGACACGTGCCAATTAATTGAAAAGTACTTTCTCTTGGGATTCCAGCAAAAGGAAATACTTGCATTTTTGGAACATTTCCATATCACATCGGATTCTCGAAAGATCGATGTCAAGTAAGAATTTATACCGGAGAAAACAATATGCAAAAATTGAAGATGTTAATTTTCTTGAGATGGAAATATCGAATTCTTCTCAACTGCATGGATATAATTGGATGTATTTGAGATGTCTGCTGAATAATATCAATATTACTCAAAATATTGTCAGATAATTAACTTTTGATTTTGGATCCGGAAGGAGTATCAATACGAAAATAAAGAAGACTGACACGAAGACAATATTTCAATAAAGGTCCAAATTACCTCTGGCATATGGATAGCTATGATAAACTGAAACCGTATGGAATATGTATAAATGGATGTATAGATGGATTTTCCGACATATTATATATCTTCAAGCGGATTCTACTTCCAGCGATCCTAACGTATGTACATGAAAATAGTCATTAAACAAAATTCAGAGATTGCTACATACTTATCGATCACGAAGATATTGCCAAAGTTTGGGAAGTTATAGAACGACATATTGAGGACCAAAAACATTGATATTTATTCGATTCCATAAGAGTAACGCGAAAAATAATTTGAATGGCCACAAGAGCCCAGGCTTTATTCGTGCAGCAATGCTCGCATGAAAGGGGATACAACTGGTGCGCGATTCTATGAATCGACATGTACGACATTATTTGAATCATCGTTATTCACTCTTTCCGTTTTCGAAGAAAATTAACTGATTATTCAACAAGATATAGATAAAATTAAAACCATCCAAAACGACAGATTCTTTGAACATCTTGATATTGTTACGAGATTGATAAAAATCCCCTAGCTACGCCACTGAATCGACTCGCAAGCGTATCGTCGATAATTGTTTTCTAGAAAAAGACAGATAATTGTCGGTATTGAATATTCGGGATAACGGAACCGTCGCGAAGAATCTGGCATATGCACGGCTCGAGTATATAAAGCGAGAGACATATCACTGGGAAGTTTAAGAAGTTTATGAAGAAATGATAAGCAGTTTTTGAAGAACTATATAAGTGTTTGAAATATTTGGCTAGTTGTATAGTTGTATAGATCCAAGTGTTTTATTAGTCAGTGAAGTAGTTGTATGTTTTGAAGTTAGAAATAAACAATATAGTAGTGTGCTCGGCTTATTATTTAGAAAATCGTAACACTATACCTAGATAGTTCAGATCATCAATCATTGTCATCGATCTGTGATGATTAATAGGTTAGTATTCCGCCAGAATAGAAAATATATTTTTATGTCAGGTTTATGTGATTACAAGATCGGTGATGAACGAATTTCTTTCATTTAGATTGGAGTGAGAGTCTTTCAGGGTTACATTTTTGTCACCAGTGAAGAAAATTTCGATAGCTCCGGTAAACCAACAGACCAACATTATGATAATCAATTGGTATCTTTATAGGTTGTTGCAGAGTAATTTCTACAAGGTATTGAATCAGTGAAGGGTTGTCCTGAAACTCTAAGATGTGACCTTGGTACTAAAAACAGTGTCGTAAAAAGATTTCAAGAATCATTGCATGAATTATTCAATGAAGATCCTAGTCCCCGGCCTAGCTTCTTGTATGGAAAGAGTTGTCATAATGAAAAAATCGAAGCAGGGTGGGCTATTCTTCGCAAACATTCGGCTCAGTTCTGGATGAATGTAATATTACATATTTATTCTATATGGGTTCCTTTGAATTCGATACATTTATCTTTGATTTCGTCGAAAACACTCTCATTTCTATTTTATCAAAAACAATATTTTTTCCAATGAAAATATATACGTATAACTTAACAGTATATTTGGCAATTTACTTTGTAATCTCTTGAATAAGGAGGTGGCAAATCCGGTTTCCTCTCTACGCTACGCCACTGGATTTAACTCATTCTCAGAAAAAATCAAACGTTTAATTCAACATCGACTCAGAATCCCCCTGTATAGTTATGAATATATACAACCGAGGTCTTCTAAATACCTACAATTCCAAGTTGCAACTCGGAATTTAGTACTTTTCCGAGTTGCAACTCGGAATTTAGTGATTTTCCGAGTTGCAACTCGGAATGAAGGAGAAAAATAAAAATAAAAAAAATGATGGCCCTTCTTCCGTAGAATACGACATGAAACCTCCTAAATCGTTGGAAACTTTTAAAAAACTAAACGGGGTTCACAGAAATTGGCACCGACTTCGGCTGTCTCAAAAATTATGTAACTCGTTTTTTTCAAACGGCAGCACCATTTTTTCTCAACGCTAAAACGCTAAAAAATAGGGAGAGTTTATGCTCACAACTCTATACCTGATTTAAATGGTTTTTGTGGAAACTTGGAAAACCTAAAATTTTCGTGTGGTTATAAAGATCTGAATAATCAGTAGGCTTTTTTAACAGAATCGACATAAAACAAATGCAAATATTATCTATGCTGCACCGCTGATCACAAAAGAAGATTGCCAGTAGAGAGTTAGGAATGCAACAAATTCAGAGTGCCACACATGCTAGATTATTAAGAAGAATTTATAAATGTTTGGAAACTGGGGGCCACCAGTTCGAACATATACTATACTTTTTTCAATTTCTTGTTTGTTTCTATATAATATGTGTTTCAAACTTGTGGATGATCCGCGTACATTTTCTATGACAAGTTACAAGTGTTACATATGTGAATGATCTGTGTCATGGTGTCATGAGTGTGCTTTGGTGTTTCAATGACTCTTTCAATAACCATGTCGAATTCTCCATAAAAAATTAAGAAATTAATGTTCATTTTTGAATTCTGAACGAGCAAATATTGTTTCGGCCCCGTTATTTCACATCAAACCATTCAAAAGTTATCGTGGTCAGTTAAGAAAAGGGATTCAGATCCGCCAGATCCGCACTTATTTTGACATTTCAAACGCATATTGTGAAAAAACGTAAAAAGAAAATCAAAAAAATTTGGATGGTTGAAAAGAGAATTGAATTATCTTTTCAGCGATGTGACACATGATCCCCCATGCCATTTAAATTTTTTTAGTTGATGTGCCCCCTGCGCCATCTATCGTGTTTTATTTCAAAAACTAGTATCGGTGAAACCCTCCAAACGGTTTTTTTATGTTCGTACGTCGAATCGTTCAAAAGTTAACAAGGGAGGGGGACTAATTAAATGTATATAGGATGAAGATAAACATTTTATTTAATGCGACCGCAGTTTCAGATTTTTCTTGTATCTTGTATGCGGCCTTAGATTAGCAGGCTTTGTCCGTTGCTATTCAATGTCGGTATCTAGTGGGAAAATCTTTCCTCTGGTGTCCGACTTCACCCGTCTGGTGTGAACGACCTTCTGAAGTCTCTGATGAAATTACCATGTTGTTCTATTCTGGAGCTTGGAGAATTTAATATCTCTGCGTTGCTTTGTCGACCATGACTTTCGTCTCCTTCGACTTCCATAGTTATAATAGATTCTTTTTTTCTCATCAGAAGGCAGCTACCGATATGAAGTGCAATAACTTATTCCATAGTGCCTTGCTCGTTTAAGAATATTCGCTATATTCAACCTCAACTTCATTGATGGTCTCAGCACTGTGCTTATGGTTTAAAAACGTCCAAGTAGAAGGGTTTTCTGCATGTTGATAAATCTTAAATCGTCGATGAGGGATTGCACTTCAATTTGTTCTATAAATAACTCCAGTGCTGCAGTACTCCTGCGGGGTTTTTGGTATCGACTCTTTATTTTATTCTTGAACGGTTGGTCTGGAATATTTCCTCTGCTCTCTTCCTACTTGGTCGCGTAAACACAGAACCAGTGAAATTCCACCTCAAATTGACGACTATACATAGCTCACCAAATATTGGAGGATTCAAAATGTTCTCTTGTATAAGCCTTGAAGATATCAGCGAAAATAGCTTCTTATCAGGGGAAACATTTCCTCTCAGAGGTTGTCCGCTTGTGTGGATGGTGTATTGTATTTATTCAGCCTCTCCTTGAATCTTATCAACTTATTCGTTATACTTCTCCCCCGTTCATCTATTGCGGAAAGTTTATTTTGGACGTTCTGGACTCTTCTGCTGACTTCTTCACCTTCACTTTTGAACTTTTGTATTCATATTTAATCCTCCAGCCCTAAATCTGATATGAGCAATGTGCTCTCTGAAACGTTCTTTCATGGAACTCCTTCTATGACCCATATACTCCTAATTTCATGGGTCCTCTTTTCCTTCTGTCTGATTTGTTATGCGAAGTTTTGTATTCTACATTCAAATTGAATGTTTTGAAAATGCTTTCGAAATTTGGAGTAACTCATGGTTTGCATAAGTTAATGACTTATGTAGGAGTCAGTTGAACATCTTTACAAGATGTTTATGTAATGTGGCAGATAACAAATAGGTGGACAGAATTTGAATGCAGGTACTCAGCAAACAATTTGAAAAATAAGTTGAAATGCGATATTTCCAAGATATGTGTAAGAAAGTAAGAAATAAGAAATGAGTTGACAAAATATTTTAATATTAGGTAACATTTTGTACCAAGCCAACTCCAGAATTGAGAATCATGTGTGAACAATACTGTTGTACCAAATACCCCAGTATCAATGATTTACTCAGGAAATCGAAAAAAAAATCAAGTTATTAAATGAAGAAACTAATTGATATTTGATTTCTAGACACTGAACATATCATGTTTTTCTTTTTCATGGAAAAGTTCTCCATACAATCACTCCGCCCGCGCCCCTTCGTTCAAACCGCACGGAATTGGTTTTCAACTTTCGTGTACAACGTTTTGTCTACAGTTAATCGAAAAACGAAATACTTTAGTCACGTCATATGCGCTTGGCACATTCAGACCTATATCCAGCAGGATCTCGTGTTGTTTTCTAATGGCAGGCCGTGGAAGTGTGTCAAAAACAAGTGACGGCTTCGCACACATCGAGCGTTCTTTCGGCTGGATTGCTGGAGAAAAACGTCTTGTTTTAAACGAATTACTCCTTCATTTCCATCAGGTTTGTTTATGAAATGTTTGTGAAAGACGATATTGTTTTTCGAAAGAGCCGTTCGATCTGACAGTTTGAACAGAAAAAATATGAGTAATGACGTTGGAACTCTACAGAAAATCTCTTTAAAGAATAAACACTGAGTAGACATGAATGAATCATTAATTTAATGAAACTGTTATCAATACATATACAATGCAGTAATGATATCTATTTTGAAGATATACTCACGCTAGATTGCACTGTTTCAGTAAAATCCTTGGGAAAATTCATTCGTCATCAGTTCAGGTGATATGCACCATTCTGCTCTGATTCAAATAATCTATTAAGGATAATTTTCCAAGATTATCATCCGAGATACTGATGATATAAAATCAACCAGAAAAAAAATCAACATAGGTATTCCGATTACTTGCATATTCAAATGACTTATTATGACATATCAAATCCCTTATACAATGCAATATTGAGTAGAATGATGTCAGTGTTGGTAATGATCGACTCAGGAAATCACTGCATATACATACGTCAGACGTCAATAAATACTATATGGATTATATAATGCAATTTTCATTAATAAGTACTGATTTTCTATCTGATCTGTTCAATGAAAATAATAATAATTATGCTCCCTCATAAACACTCAAAGAGTATATACCCAAAAGCCCACCCTGTGCGGATAGAGGACTGCTATTATCATTATTATTTGTCGTGCTCTTATGGAACATTTGCTTTATCAACCATGTGATTAGCAATAGTTCAATATATAGATTTCTATGTCTACAAATATTTACACGGCTTTAGTATGAACAAAAGAACAAATAAATGGAAATGTGGTGAATTTCAAATTAATCTTCAGGTAATGGATTTAATGCTGCATTATTGCATAGGAGCTCTTCACGATGCTGGAAAGTTTTGCTGTATGAATTCAAGTACAATTTTTTTTTCTTTGTTCCGAAATACTTTAAACGCAGTTGAATATTCATAATCTTTTGCATCACAATTCCTACATTTGATTTCATATATTCCTGAAATTTCTGAATTCTCGATTATGTCCTTTGAATAGACCAAAAGGCTCTGTAGTGCCTGACTTGTTTTGAATATCACGATATTCAGTTCCTAAAAAATATTTCAATTTTGTTTTCCAGTCAGGCCCTGTCTTTGGAGCTCAGATACAAAATTTTATTATTATTTCATCATTATTATTATATTATTATTATATTTCATTTTATTTTATTTATATTTTAGTGTATTGGTGATATTAAACACATATTTATATGTATCTTGGGTTATTTTATTCTGAAGAGTCAAAATCTCGTTCATTCTTTACCAAAAGTTTGTCTTTTTTTAAATATTATGTTTTTTTCTGTATTTTCTTTTTCAAACTTCTCCGGTGTGAGAAGGAAAATTCAATAGAGCACGTACGTGATATCCACAGTGATTTTAACTGGAATACCTCAGAGGTTAAATCTTGATGACCCTCGCCTTTTCTTGTTCATTATCAATGATCTTCCCTTGACGGTAACATCCGATTTCTTATCATATGCAGATTCTAGAAAATTGAAGATAGGAATTACTATCAGATACTGTCGAATGATACAAATGATATTGATTGTATATGTATATCTATAATTAGTCAACGAACAATAAATTAATTTTCAGTATAACAAGTACAATGTACTGACATTTTCAAAAAGTAAACTCCATCATCAATTATTCAACAGAATTGATGGTTCTATACTAGAAAAAGTTATTGTGACTCGCGATCTGGGTATGGTATTTCAAACCAATCTCAAGTTTGACCAGCATATATTACAGACAGCAAGAAAAGCTCGCGAGCTCATAGGCTTTGTAAAGAAAACTATATAAGCATAAATTACAGTCTATTAAATCGTTATTCCTTGTACTCGTCCAAACAAAATTGGGATCCAAGTTAAAGATCAATTCAAATTTCAGGAACAATACAATTATTAGAAATATGGGACTAATTAATCTCTGTTCCACAATACAATCAATTGATATAGCAGTTGCTCCACAATCGATACAGCAACTGTCATTTCATGTGACGACAATAACCTTTTGCGATTTCTGTTGGTCGCCGAGGAAAAACTTTAAATGAAATTTTTTGACTTTCCAGCGGATCAAGACACTGTTGGTAGAAACTATTCAATACCAACCGCAATTCTACAGTTCACGTGGACTTATTCACAGATGGTTCTTTCCAGGAAATATTTATTGGCATTTGGGATTTCCGCGAACTTCAATAATGCAGAAGAATATTGTTTACCCCAAATAATAATAATAATAATAATAATACTCCCTCATAAACACTCATAGAATTTACCCCAAGGCATAGCCTTTACGGGTAGAGGACGGCTATTATTATTATTTGCCGAGGCGCTACGGGGCGACTTACTGATTTTTTGGTGGTGAATTTACTTTTCAACTATAAGAAAACTCGGAAAACTTACAGCATCACTTCTGGCGGACGGTGCGCACTTCAAAAAAAAATGATTCTCGCGTACCGGAGCCTCGAACGTCTGTCTGATGGGAGCCAAAAGTTCCATTGCTAGATACCTTAGCCACTGGTCCACCGACCATCTAGTTCCTGAAACTGGGATAAGTTTAATCAATAAATGTTGATTATTTTGATACCCACTACTAACGCCCATAAACAATGAAAATGGGTTTTCAAAATTTCGATTTCTTCCAGATATCTCCGGATATACCGCAGTGGTCATGATGGTAGAGCGCTATTCTATCAGTCAGAGTGACTTGGGTTCGATTTCCAGCATGGTCACTGGTCTCGTGCTAAGAATCGCACGTTAAAAGGTAAGATCTCGTTAATCCTTAGCTCGCACAAGTTTCGACTTCTGAGGGCTGCCGTTCGTAGAGGGATGACAGCTGGTTAACGGAAAAAACAATTTTTAGCAATACTCGGAATTTTGAAACTTTCTCAACAGCATATTGTTCGTCACATAGATAACAATCTTTGTATCTCTTATAGTTTCCGAAATCCCAATGGTGGCCCTCGAATTTGAATTACCCGGTATACCTTAGGGCAAGTTCCACAATGTAGTTCATATACCTACTCTTGATTTCTAGAGTTCCGAGTTTATTTATTTGAAACAGCTTCAACAATAAAAATTAGTTTTTACTACAACCACAAACATCACACTTCAAGGGTTTATATCCTGTTGAGCAGTGCAATTCGTTGGTAATAACTTGCTCAAAGACTCGCCATAGGAACGTTGCCTCTCTTTCCATGGTTGATGCTGCTCTGATATATAAGCAACCATTCTACCCTTTCAACCCTTGCGGGATTGACTGCACCAATTCAATTCTTTCGCCCGTTTTTTTCGTCTGCTAGTTTTCGTAGAGACTTCTTTTAGGGTCAGTTTATTAATGTCGTGTTAGCGTTCTTTGACTCCTGGCTAAGTTTGACGTAGTTAGAATGAATATGACATTTGCTAAATGAAGGAATCGACTCACATTCTAACCATGAGATAAATTTAGCTTGAAGTTAAAGTACATTGAAAAACCGGACCTTAATGAACGATGGAGCACTGACTAAGCATTGTTAAAGGCAGTACGAAAAAACATATACTTGTCTCTCTCAACTTTTTTTTTCTCTCTCTCTCTCTCTCTGTTATATACTATTATGTCCTGTTATAATCATCATCCACTTTTTCATTATCTCAGTATGTGTCAAGATATACCATTTCGAACACGTGTCGAAAATCTCACTATAAACGATAATAAACCCGAATGATGGCTGAGCAACCACCGTTTGATAACATAAAAAAGTATCGCATTACATCAAGAGTACCATAAATGAAACGACGATAGATTTGTGCCCTATTGTTCGCATTAGGGTGAGATACTCTTGTCAGGGATGTCTCGAGTTATTCATTTTGATCGCTCTCGATGTGAATTAACAGAATACTCGTATTGTGATCAGTCAGAAAACCTGAGACAAAAGTTTGAAGTTCTTGTGTTTTCATTTAATATGATTGTATTCTTTTGATAATCTGAAGTTTTTCGAGAAATAGATTTAATTGCAAATTATAGTAATATATTTGAGTATTAAAAGTTTTTGTATTCGACAACTATCATCAAATCAGTTTCGTTCCTGCTGTGGTAGGAGATAGACATCTGATCATCATACTGTGGTTATACGTGCCAATTCAATATAAAAAAGTTATTTTTCTTTATTTGCTTGGAGCAAGCCTCCCCCCCTTCCATAGCTCGAAGTCCCCACTTTTCACGTCAGTAACCAGGCTGGGGAGAGAGTTGGAATATAGCTTCTTGAGGCAGCTAGTCCAAGAATGGATGAGAGAGAAATATCATCAAAGACAATATCCACTTAAAAGCGTAGCATTCTCCTAACATACAGAGACATATATTTATATTTCCAACATACTTTTTCGAGGAAAATGAGATCAAGTTTTTTTCCCCTTACCACACAAGTGATTTAATTTATCATTGTTCAATTACTGTGATGTACTCTATGGCCCCTGTCTAGATCTTGTAACATCCTCTCGGATACAAAAAGTTCAGAACTATTAGAATGATATTTGGACTAGCATATAGAACCCATGTCACACCATATATAAATAAAATTGGTTGGCTGAAAATGCATCATAGAAGAGATCTTCACTTGGCATGTTTCGTTCACAAACTTATAATAACGGAAATACCATTTTACTTTTTGGAGAAACTAATACCCACATCACATCATATCAGATTCACCAAATCAATGTTAGAAATGGTAAACTACTAACAATCCCTCAACACTCTACTTCTTTCTTCGAGCGTTCCTTTTCGTGACAGGCTGTAATCATGTACAACTCAATTGGAGATATCAAACAATTGTCACTGTATTCATTCAAAACAAAAATCAAGGACCCCCTAACACGATGATAGTGATCGTGAATAAACCAATATTGTTTTTCACTTCATCTTTTTTCTCATATAAGTATCTCTTCTTTATATAATATAACGACTTAAGTAACATGTCATAATCACCTTATTATTAAACTTGAACGATTATTTATTTCTGATGTAATTTTTCTAATTAGTGCTTGTACTTGGTTGAGGGGAAGAATAGCTCTGCTAAACACCGCCAGTTTGAATAAACAGCATTTATTATTATTCCTATTATTATTATTTCAATTACCATGTTATCTTCATCAGTTGCCCAAAAGGCTCTGTAGTATACGTTTTGTTGATTTTTAGTCCCTTAAGAATATTCACAAAGTTTTTGGTGTACTGGTGATACGGAACTGATATGTATTCATCTTAGGTTGTTTTATTTTTAATAGTCATAAATTCATTAATTCTTAATATATAATATTGAACCCCCCCTCTCTCTCTCTTATTTTCACCAAAAGAAAATTCAAACCAGTACATTTTTGTTGTCCACAGTAATATGAAGTGCAGTACCGCAAGGGTCAAACTTTTGCCCTCTCCTTTTCTTGATTATTATCATTGATCCTCCCTTGATCAGATTCCTCATTATGTGCAGATGGTGGGATCCTCAAAATGACAGATTAAATATAATTTCAGGAACAATCCAAGTTGATTATAACAAATTTATTCTTAATAAAAATGTGGAACTAACCCCTGTTTCACTATTGATTTAGCAGTTGCTCCACAATTGATTCAGCAGTTATCCTATCGCAATCATTGCCCAAACTGAAGGATACAATTTTATGACATTTCAGCAAATCATATCATATCATTTCAAATGGACGTATCACAGACGGTTTATCTCCATGAATTATTTTCAAGCCTTTGATATAGCGAACATAGATTGGAATTCGAATCATTATCTATGTTCGGTGTCCATACAAATGCTGGTTACTAAGTATTTACAGAAATTAAAATATTTGGATCATATTCTTTCTTTATCCAGTTCAATTCTACAAATCAACGGAGTTGATATTTCATGAATATTATTCGATAGTAATTTTGTCAAAAATCACGTCTTTTTAGATATTTTTCATCCAGAATATGAATTGATAATTTAATATATAAAATGAGAGATTTCAAATGTTTCATGTTGCTCAGTAGCGTGATATTTCATATTAGACTTACTCTTTGAACTTCGCAAGCTTTACCCAAACCATTCTGCTCGCCCTCCGAAAGGAAAAAAAAATACTTCGAGTTAGTGTAGCTATTGTTGTTATATGCCGTGGCACTTTAGGAACACTTGGAAAACCTACAGCATCACCCAACTTAATGCAATCGTTGATTTTCGCGTTACCATGATGATAAACTCCCTTGGTAAAAGATCCGACAACCGAATATCATTCATTTATTTTATTTCCCCGCACTTTCAATCATGAAATCCTTTAATCCAGAATTTTACAACATATCAAATTCCATAGACCCATTGATATATTTGAAAATGCTCTTGACATCCAATAATTTTTTGAGTTACACCAAATGATATGTCAGGTCTGCGGAACTAAGTAAAATATAGCAAGTAACCAATAATTTTCTGGTAGGGTATTCCTCCAAGGATGGATCTACCTCCAAACTATCTGTGACTTCCTGACCGAAATCCAGTACGTGAATACAGAATACAGGTGTGCTATAGTTCACATTGCTTTTGCAGACTTTTCTGGGCGAATTTTTCGTGCTCCAATATTTCTGGTGATCATCATACTGATGAGATAATCACATGCTTCTTTTTTTTTTTTTTCGAAATGTTTCTTCACCATACCACTATTCCTTTGTGGTTCGTCGAGATGCTCCCGTAACTTCCATTGAAATTGAAGGTGATGTTCTACCAACAGTGGCAGAAGTGATTCATTTCTGCTCGCTGCTTGCCAACCAAACTCCGATAGTATAGGAAATTTGAGAAAGGCTGGATTTCTGTCAATCTATTTTTATCTGATGAAATTTTGACCTTTCGTTAGGGATGCCCAATTTCACATAGGTAGGTCGATATATTATTTTTTTTACATGCTGAAATATTCTTTCGATTCAAATTGGAGTGAGTGAGTGAGTACCGGAGAGGAATATTTGAGAAAAGCCGATGAAAATCAACTGCAGGATGACTAACAAATCTATTATTCATTTAATTATTATTATTATTTATTAGCTCTTCGTCCCTACCGAAACTGCACTGATGATCGGCAGATCGTTGAAATTAGTCTGCAGATAGTCACCTGTTTTGATTAACATGTTCTAGTCCTCATAGGGAGCATTGCAAAGTATGTTCTTGTGGAAACTTTGCCCGCGGTGTTGAGCAGAGGTTATTGAGCAGTGAAAACTGTTGGATTATTGCAGCAACAAAAGTTTTTCACAACTCTCGAAACAGTCGAATTCTATTAGCTCTTAAGGCCGATTCAGATACATGCGTGCCTATACAGGGTTTTTGAAGCACGTGTGGTTTTTACACACATTTCTGTGACAATAACATAATTTCTTTGCTTCTGGAATAATTTTGTGGACGCTGGAGTAATGCTATTTTAGTATGTTTTTTCACTGTCTTTAAGGCTGATTCAGATACATTGCGTGCCCCACTATGCATGAGATAAAAGATACAGTGAATAATACATCGGGATAATTTGAAAAACTCAAATAGCATTACTCCAGCATTGACAAAAGTATTACAGAACCAAATAAAATATATTCTTGTTATAAAAACGTTAGTGAAAGGCGTTTGAACTGCACGCGTGCTTCAAAACCTGCATGGGCACGCATGTACCTGAATCGGCCTTTATAGAGTTTATAAGGACTGACGACGATGCGGTTCATGACAACCAAATCGTGAACAACTTTTTCGAAAGAATCATCTGAATAAGAATAAGTACTGTAAATTCAAGTACATCAATTTGGCGACAATTTAACTTGTTTTGGATAAAACTGAAAAATACGAAATCATGAAAGAAACATGCTCTGAAGAGTTCTTCTATTTTATGTGACAGCGCATCCAACATGAAGAAGAATAATGGTGAAGATTATAAAGAGAGTGCAGTTAAGACGAATTGGAATACTACAGAATAAATCAGTGAACTATAAGATATTTTATTAAATGAATGAAATGAACCATCCAAATGGACCAAGTGGCGAAAAATATTGGACTAGATGTCATATTATTCCATTGACCTTGTCAACAAAAATTTGTGAAAATTACTGGACATGGCAATTCATTACCTTCAGTTGGACCAAGAATATAGGTCGAAGTGCTTGTGAGGCTGCACAGCCTGTACGACCCCCTTATAATCTGGACCAAGAATACCATAATAGAATCATTAAATCCACTACTGCTGAAAACACATACATGCAGCAAATTGTAAACATAACACAAGCACGTCCTGAAAATCAATTTGTATAACAATTGTGTTTCCAACAGCTGTAATTTCAGTTAGAATGACACAACTAATTTTCATCTTGTTGGTTAATTTACTCTCACCTACATTACGTAAAATGTAAATAAAAGATATATATTCATTGAATTGTCGTGCCGAATTGCACTTAGTTTTTTTTTCCAACAACGAAAAAGCTCATTGTGACAGTTAACTTCGACAAAAAAGCTCTCATGTAATTATAAGTGAAAACTGAATGAACGAATCAACTGAAACTAATTCTTGTTGATATTCCAACGAAGAGTGAAATTACTACAAGGCGTTGTTGAACAAATACTCAATCACGATGCACGCACGGCTCATTTGGGTGTAAGGTTTCCCAAATAACCCGCCTTCGTTTAAATATTTACGGGGCTTCTCCAATTACTCTATTGTGTAAGTTATAGCGTCGTGACGTCACTATTGACACTACGACACGTGTGGATGCGTCGCGGCGTTAATATAACAGCGTATTCAATTACAAGATTTTTTTTCAGGAAATGGATGAGGGATCAAGGGGTTTACAAATCATCACCTCTGGTGATCTCCACTCAATAGTTGTTGAGGATCAATAGACTTGCAAAGGCTAAAATATTGATTCAAGTTCAAGACTATAAATAGTTTGAAGCCTTTGATGTCATAACTCTCTGTCCTTGTACCGAACTGTTTCCGAATTTTGCTAATTTCATCAAAGCTAATCCACGAGAAAATACAATTCTACCTATAAATTGTTTCATGATACCATATATTCAGAAATGTTACGTAAGCAAACTATATGATTAGTATTAAATCGTTCTAGTGACATTATTTAGCAAGCGAGTCAGCAAGAACGAAAGGCCAAAATGGCTCTAAGACCTAGAGCTACTACTGTTCACCTCTAAAATTCGATATATTTTATAGATCTAAAGTATGTATATGTTCGTTTTTATTGATTTGTAGCTGTTCACTATGAGTATCCTAATCAAATTTTGCCTCCGATAGCATTTTATCAATTTACCACTTCAGACCATTCACCAGTTCTACATTCATTTATATCTACATTGCCTTCTCGTATTAGATACTACTTTTTGTTATCATTTTGTAAAATTTCTTCTATATACTCTGTCCATTTTATTGTGGGATAGAAATGTCACAGAATTGTGACTTACCTCTGATATAAATTCCAATACTATCAGAATCGACTCATATCCTCAATGCATGCCGATAGAGATAAAACAGGAAACAGGGTTCTTTCTTTCATAAAATACTATATCAAATTTTCAAATGAGCCACTCTCAACTATATTGTGTTCTGAGAACTCACATGTAAGTAACATACTGTCGATTTTCGAAACTAATTAACTTACCCAAGTTATTGAATCTCCCACTATAAGAGGTCTTTAAATAGCTGCATGAGAGAATACTAAAAAAGGGTGCTGGAGATGTAGACATTTCTGATCATTATCTCATATATTGCACAGTTTTTTACTCATAGAAACTCCAAAAATAATAACTATCAATCTTTCAATTTTGATATACACATAATTCCCTTTTTCCAGTATACAGGGTGTCCCGAAACTATGGTGCCAAATTGAAACAGAAGATTCCCCTTGAAAAATAAATAGGACTTTCCCGATATTTCTTTCTCCTCAAATGTAGTTCGTTGTAGAGATACAGGGTGTTGAATATGAAAAATTAGAAGTAATTTTTATTCATAACTTCCACATTTTCCAAAATTTTTCAATAAAATTCCAAAGAATGTTTTGTTCAATAGTTGCTTCTTTTTGAAAAAGAAAACATATTTTCGGTTGTTACCAGTGGCGTACAAGAAGGGTATCATTGTCCCTTTTTCCCCTATTTTTTACGCCACTGGTAAAATAAGAAAAATTATGCATTTTTCGCATTCCTCATTCAATTTTTATTAAAAATTGTATACTTGTTTGTATCCGGAAAACTAACCGTGTTTTAAATAATTGCGATTTTATGAATACAAACATACTAGTAATGAAAAATTTGTTTGGCAGAAATCAATTTTACAATCCCAAGTACTGGTCCAAATAACATCTTCATATTCAACCAAAAAAAATTACACTTTCAAATTTAATTGTTTTTTTTGTAACTATGAAAGTGTCGAGAAAAATGCCTTTTTATTTTTCAGTTTTTCATTACTATAATTATGTTTGTATTCAAAAAAGCGCAATTATCTTGAAAACGGTTGATTTTTCTGGAATCCAACAAGTATACATTTATTACTCAAAATTGAAAGAGAAATGCACAAAATTATTTATTCATTTATCCGATTTCACCAGTGGCGTAAAAAAATAGGGGAGAAAAGGGACCATGATGCCTTTCTTGTACGCCACTGGTAACAACTGAAAATGAGGTTTATTTTTCGAAATGAAGCACCTATTGAACACAAACATTATTTCAAATATTTTTTGAAAAATGTTTAGAACTGTGGAAGTTATCAATAGAAATTACTTGTAATTTTTCATATTCAACACCCTGTATCTCTGCAACGAACGACATATTTATTTTTCGAGGGGAATCTTCTCTTTCATTTTGGCACCATAGTTTCGGGACACCCTGTATATTACTGATAATGTGGACGAGAAATTACATATACTTGTTGACAATTTGACTCAACTATTCAATCTACATGGTCCTATAACAAACTTGCTAGTTATTAAATCCGTAGCTAACAGATCCAACGAAAAAAATTATGAAAATGAGAGATAGAGCAAACTACACCACGCGGACTATACTGATACAAAAAATATCTTAAATCTCCGTAAATGTGACTGGAAAATTATCTGTCAGAGATAGAGCATTCAAAATATTAGAAAACTCTATTTGTCATGGTCTGGTGGGGTGGCTGTTGAACCATCTACCGTTCAGTGCGAACAAATCATTGTATTGGCCTGTTTTTTATCACATAGATGAATAATTTTCCTAAAGTTTCATTATTTTCTTTATTATTGGCAACGCACCCTTCACTACGGACTGATAGAAAAACTAACAAAAGCATGCTACTAAGCATCCATGGTTTTGAGCTCATCAACTCCTTGAGAAACTGGAGATATCGATGCAGGACAGAGGCAGGAGTCCTGCAAGTAGCGATGTTATCAACACACCTCTTCTCAATATTCACGGCTGTCATGCCTAGAGCAAAAACAACTCGATAACAACGCTTGCACTCTATGCAAATGACATGGCCATTATAGCCGATCCACCGCACGAAACAGGGGTCACAGCCAAACTACAACGACGTAGGCAAACTTGAAATTGAGAAAACAGCCAACAAATTCCCTGGATAGACGACGTCATTTAATACCTAGGCGTAACTCTGGACAGGACACTTACTTTTCAAAGTCAAGTCACAATAAGCAGATCGAACATGGCAAAAACCGTACAAATGGTACTCGAGCTAAAGCTACTCTCATCAGGACCATCTTGATCCCGGATCAACCTCATGGGGTCAATGGGCATTTACGTATAGCTACGTGATCCAGACCTCCTTCAACGTCTAGCTGAAAATGGCAACAGACGCACCCCGATACACGCCAAGTTGGTTCATACTACGCACCAACTTGGGAACTACACTCGGAAGAGTAAAAACTCAGGTGTATACAATAATGACCGACCTATAAGGACAAACGACACAGATAAATACAAACGACCAGTCTGCATCAGCAAACAAAGCCCTCAACCAGTTTTAGGGGGGGCACTATGAACAGTAAATTCATTGCTTCTCATGTCAGATACAAGGGAACTTCAGACACGTAGTAGCTGAGCACTCCATGGTTACATTTCAAATAGTTGACCGCCAATTAGCAGGATTAGGATCCGCTCTGGGAGCAGTCGTGGTGGAATAGGGAGGGGGGGCCTCCGAGAATTTTCAACGTTTGGTAGTTCCTAATTCCTGGCCTCAGCGTCAAGGGGTGCACGATAGTGGTTGTTTTTTCAGTTCAATATAGTGGACCCAAATGGTTCATATGTATCGTAATAATCTGTGGCTATAATGATGACTCAGCATTAAAATTCTCTTGTGCCAATAACGGGTTTTGGCTTTGCAAAAGTTAATTGAAAAAAGTGAAAGAACACAATATGCCAATATTTTTTTAAATCAATATCGCTTCCTATTAGAAAAAGTCACATCGATGTTTGCAACCCAAGAAAGATAACACTTTTATAGAATATTTAGTTGCGTGACCAATGTCCTATCTAGTTGCATTAAATGATTATGTGACCAGTTGAGTCTCCGATCAATTAATTAACTTTTTAAATTCTAATACTTTTTTGTCATCAATATCACAAACGTAATGATGAATTAGTTCTTCATTCCATGATTCCAAATAAGGAGGCACTAATTAACTATTTCCTACAATGTTAAGAAAGCTCACACTGGAAAAAATTTAATCGTTCAAGAACCATTAATCATAGAAACGATATCCACCATTTGAAATTGTTTCACCGTTGGAAGGAACCTTGGAAATAACTCAACCTATTGGTCTCCAGTACAGACCACGGTATATTTGTTCGTATATTATAGTACGCCGCCTATATCTCAATCCAGTGTTTATTCAATATCTACTTCTCATAAACAAATGATGTTATTTCATTTCGTTTCATAACCGGTTCTGAACCTGTTATCAGCAGTGGCACATTCAAGTTTAGGATGTTGACGTACCCGAAATTTGTCAGAACATAACTGAGCGACTAATTTTGATGGTTCCAGGACCGTTCTAGCTCAGAACCAAAACATGCCTATGGTATCTAGGAAGATAAAATATCTCAGAGTTTGTAACAAATTGATGTCGCCACCACTGGTATTGAATTTCTGATCAAGTGAGGATATACGAAAGGATCATGTCATTCCAACAGCAGTTTTCTCAAATCATTATCTGCATTCAACGGTTTGAATTAAAAAAGTGGTTTTTGGTTATGATCCAAATAGTTCTTTGAATCATCTCTGTCTGTGTCTGCATTTATCTTTACCCCGCTTACATTCCTCTGCATGGCTTTTCAAGCTCACCTTCTTACCCATAGAGCATTTGGCGATATTATGGAGTACATTGGCTAATGCCTGCATTTAATTTTATATAGTATCGCAACGATGAACCTCAACATCCTTCGTCCCTCTGTATGATTAAATAGTATTCTGAGGCAGCTGCATTTCATTCAACCAACCTACCAACCCCGGCAAAGTTGACCTACCTTGCAACCACTTCAAAACTAGTCGTTTTTTTAATGTGTTTCAAAACTGGGATTTCTATTCAGTTTTTTCATTTCCAAACCTTCCATCTCTCTTAGAGAAGATTTTTTGATATCTTCATTTATTGAATGGAAAAGGCGCTGTAGGCACGTGATCAAAATAGCGCAAGAATAATACATGACATGAAAGTTGACAGTCACATTATTGAGCAGATTAAAATAGATGCATAAATGAAAAAATGATGTATATGAAATTTAATGATTTTATATTTTTCTTCAATAATTTTGATTGATAAATTTGTCCTGGCTACGATACTTATATACCTTTGTTCTGTAGTTTCTTACCTCTTACCTCAGTTTCAGCTTCAGCTCGGTCGCTACGAGAAGGATTTGTTCGATCTTCTCAATGATATGAACTTCAAATATGTTATACTCATATACCAATTGTATCAGAAAAATCGATGAAAACATTTAAATTGAAACTATTTTATTGTAAATTCATACGTTCAACAAGAATATTAAATAAAACAAAATGACTTTCAGATAAACTATCATTTATCACATCAAGACAGCTGATACTTTTGTCAAAAGTGCACCAAAATAAGTGTTGTTCATTAGTTTTCCTTCCATTTGATGAACGAATAATCAACAAATGAGGTTGAACTTTAAGGACTTTGAGGACTGAATTTCAAGTAGAATAAGATTAGCTATCCCAAAGTAGATATAATGATTATATGCACTAGCGGGCGTTAAAGTACACATTACCGCCCGGCTAAGCTGGCGTGAAGGTGTACTTTACCGCCCGCATGCGCATTATAGCCCGCGGGTCGTGAAGTGGGCAATATTCTTAAGTGCCCAAATCTACAGAACAATCCATGCAAGACCTACCACGAATCAATTAATTCAGTTCAATGAAGAAATATTCTTCCTAATAACATTTATTATTAAATCCACATTTTTCTCAACGAGTAATTAGGTCATAATAATAATAATACTCCCTCATAAACACTCGTTGAGTGTACCCAAAGGCATAGCCTGTGCGGGTAGAGGACGGCTATTATTATTATTTGCCGTAGCGCTCCGGGGCGACTTACTGATATCTTAGGTGATGTATTCACTTTTCAACTGTAGGAAAACCCGAAAAACCTACAGCACCACCTCGGGTGGTCGGTGTGCACTCCAAGCTAGCGATGGACGAGATTGGCATCTAGACAACTCACAATACACTTGCTTTTCAACAAGGCACGCGGTCGCCTATCGATCCGATATAAAGTAGTTGAGAAAAATTATCGTACCTACATAGGGCTCAAACCGGCTATCGCTATGCTGGAGTTTCGAACGGCCTGTGCATTAGACCGCTGATCCACCGACCTCTGAATATTGAAAATGCAGTTGGTACAGTTACTAATGTTGAGGATGAGATATTCTCTTTCTTCTTGAACATATTTATTACTCATTAAAAGCTACTTTTCAGTATTCACGTGGGTATTCATTTAGAAGTGGATGGTTGGTTCGAATAATTATCTGGTATCGTTCTGGAACCATCGCCGGAAATTGTTTTAGCGATGATAATTTTATTTGAAATATATTCTTCGAAATCAGCTCATAGCTACTATAGTTACACATTCCTCATACTACGCTACATTTAATTATTGTATGAAACATCTAGACCTTTGCTATTCAAATCAATATCATAACTCTGGAAGAAGATCAGAAGGCTGAAGAGTTCCTAGATACTTACTAACATCAACACCGTCGACATCTTACTCATCAACAGGCTCTGAGAAGACTCCCATTTACAAAACATAGAGTGGTAGCTGAAATGATCAGTACTATGTCACACGTGGTCCTCACCAGTAGTATTATGGTAACTTGAAAGAATGTATCAATCCGTTTCTGCGTGAACTGTCTGAATCATGTCACGGTGAAAGACAGCCAATCGCCAAGAAATAATGATGCAACCAAAGATAATTAAAAGATACTGTGACAAGTGAAAGCATATTCCGATGATAAAGGCAAAACAGCAGTCTCTGTCGGAAATGGGCCGTATCAATCTGAAGTTCTCCACCTTTGAGCCACTTGTGGAAGTCAGAATCCTGTCATGGAAAATTTGGCAAGTCTGTTTGGATGAAGTTATGGTAATGGAAAGGATAACTGGTGATCATGTAAGTATTTTTAAGGTAAAAAAATGTCAATCTAGAACCGAACCCAAAGAAGTGCTGTTCATTCAAGAAAAAGTGTAATTTACTTGGCTATGCCGTCTCGGCCAAAATCGAGACTGTGGAAAGTCGGCCACGTTCCGAAGACAAAGCAAGGAGTTTTTTGGGCAATACTTTACTATTGGAATTTGTCAGGGATTTTGGAGAAATCCCCAAGCCACTCCCTCGCTTGACTGAAAATAAGGTTCAGTTTGGTTGGAGTCCTGATTGCATACAGTTTCACGTTATTGCAGAATAAATTGATAACTGAACTTAGTTCATTCGTAAGACTATCATTTTTGACAATGATGCATTTCAGGAAGGCATTGGACACGTTTGATCTCAGGAACAGAATGGCGGTGGAAAAGTAAAAGGCCACTTCAGTTAAACTGTGAAAAAACCGAAAGAAACTGCTGTCTGAAGTTGAGCAGAAAGTATCCAACTTTGATATAGTTGCCAAGGAATGCTGGGTTGAGTATGTCTTCGTGGTGGCATATTGCATCGCAAATAGGTGAGCCCAGAATGGCCTATTGGTCCTACAGAAGGCACATATTGAAGAATTATTGGAACAACTTCATAGTAGTCGTCAAGGTGGACACTTTGGTATTAAGGGGACCCTAGTTGAATCTTATAAGCAGCTAGGACATTTTCAAAAACCATTTGATAATCTCACTGATCACCGACCTACACTGCTAGAAAAAACTTGTATGGAAATAGATAAGTGGGTATAAACTCAATGATGAAGAGATTACATGGTAAAGCCTCAAGAATCACGATGATGAACAGATCCTGAAAGTAATCCCTAGTGCGCAGTGCTTGTTTTGAATTTACCGAATACCAAGATTGCGATCTAATTATTTTCTCCCTAGAAAATGAGTTCCAATATTTTTGTTATTTTTTTCCTAAAACAGGTATTTTCCAAAACCAGAACAAAGCTCATGAAAAATAGACAGGGATTTTTTTTCATAAAGGTAGACGAGCTCGTGATACATCACCGATAAAATGAATTGTTTTGACAGAAGAAAACTAAAAGCACTGTTTGTTCCGTTACTGCACTCCGAATATAACATTCCTGAATAGGAAGAAAAGTGCAAGAATTGATCGTGCAACTTCAATAGCCCAATTTGCCAATACAAGTAATGATCAATAACAGTAAGATCTATTGGTACATTTAAAATTCTGAACTGGCTAACCCTCGACTGTTAATGAAACCACCCTTTTATGAACACAAAATATCCATTTCACGGCTACCTAACTTCGCCTTTTTATCCGTGTTGCACAGCCCTCATGAGTTTGGAGAAAACCCAGATCACAGCCCGCTATGATACGCCTTTAATCCGAATTTTTAGGACAGGTGGTGGGTATCGCAGTAGGCTAGGCTGACTTAATCCCTGTTGTCATCTCGGTAGGCAATGACGTGCATAGCCGACCGAGACTATAAGCCGAATAAGAGATCATCTGAGTGGAAATATTTGTTTGACACTTCCATACAATGGGTAGAGGGGACCACACGGAATTTTTGTTTTGCCGAATTTACTGGCTTGTGGATTCTTTGAATTATGAAATATCCTAAAGAAAATAAACTAAACGAAGAATAAAACTGCATTCGAAGATTTGGAAATCGAATAAAAGAAACCTATTCATTATGAAGCAGAAGATATTTGAATAAGAGTGATGAAGCGCTCATAATAATAGCAGTTGTCGTTACGTAAACTGGAATTCCAAATATTTTAATACTTGGTAGGTATTTATTGTTGGACTACTGTGAACTCGACATTTTCACCAACGGAAGATTGTACTACTGTGGGGAGTGTAGTTTCAGCGGTCGTAGAGAGTACGCAGAACGATGCGATAATTTAAATTACCCTGTTTTTTATGGTCGTCATGGAATCGATATATTGACAAAGAGACGCGATAGCGTAAAGAGGAATTGAATACGATTACTTATATAATTACAATTTTCTTGACTGCTTCATTTACTATCTTTCATAAAACTATCTATAGCGCAGATCCCAATATAAATACGTCTAGTAAAACAGTACTTATGAGAATTGTTATTGATGATTTGGAAAATGAAACTTCAAAACTGAAAAAGTGAATTTGGAATCGCAAAACTTTGATTTAACGGGGTTAAGTACTACCAGATTGATTGAAATTCATTATTCATAAAATGAAAGAATTATCTGACACGCCAAAAATGAGACGCATATGCAAATATGATAACTTCGACGTTGGTGCTTGATACTGAAGACTCACATCTGTAATCATAATGAAAATTGAAAAATGTAACTTCGGACATTTTTGTACCACTTGTATTTGTAACACTGATGTTACTGCAGTTTCATCAACTATGGACATTCCCAAACTACTATTGCACTAAACTAAATTTTGAAAACCCTGAAAAACTCTCAAATCTACCTCTGTGTAATTAACCCCTTGAACCCGTAACACACCAATACATTTAATTAATTACAGTTTTTGTACCTGTACTAATGGTCTCTTACAAATTACAAATAAAAGTAATACAGAAACATAGGAAGTTTTATTTCTCAATTTTTCATGATGATATTCTACCACGTAGTATTAATGGATACTTTCATCGATTAATATTCATAATATACTTGAATAGACGTGCATCCGCTAAAATTCAATAAAAACTGGCTTATTTCACTGAATTTGTAGATACATCTGACCAACTTGCTAATTCGTTACAGGAATACATTTCTCCGACACTTCGAAGGGATAAGAAAAGAATCAACAAATAATTTTGTAGGGTCCATAAACTCCTGATACATCGGGAAGCCACCTAGATGCAAATGGAACAATAATTTACATTCAAAGAATGATCCAGATTTATCCAAACGAAGTTTAACGTAGATAAAAATACAGGACCCTGGACCAGAGATGGCATCCGTGTTTAAGAGTTAGTTGGCAGTATACAGCAGTATTTAGAGATGCCTACATAATGACATAAACTACTGTGTCGATATGAATTGGATGCAGTTATACAGAAACCTACCAATCCACAAAAATGTTGAAAGCTAGTTAATGTGAATATGCATTTATCGTCAGGGCTGCGATGTGCTGTATGTTTGGTAGGCTTCTGCAAATTACAGAATGAGCTTTAATACATGCATATTTACATTAAGAATCTTCCTCAACTTTTGTGGGTTGTTAGGTTTCTGCATAACTACGTCCAATTAGCGATATTTATTGAAATAATAATAATAATAAAATGGTCCTGGGCTCGAGTCGCAGTCGGAGCTTGAATTTTTTCAATTTAATTTCTCTAATTAAATTGTTAAAATATCGTGGCTTGACTGAGATCAGTCCTGCACGATTCACTGTAAAATTAACAGTGCTGCTCCTAAGGTGGCGTATGGAGTTAGTAACACAGCCTACCCAGAACACATAGCTAATGATATTGAGGGGGTCTCAACTAATTTTCCAATCACAAATTTTTGTATGAAAAATCAATCAAAATGCCTTCTTCTTTTTGATAATATACCTAATTTCACACTAACAAGCACCAAAAAAAATCGTTTTACACAAAACTTTTATAATCACAAACATAACGTCTTCGGTGTGTCTCTTTCTTCTGGCTGCCTACGTTTTCGGCCATGGACCTAATTTCTCAACGTAAAAGAAAGGGACAAAAGCTAACCTAACCTAACTTACCTAGCTTTCCAAGTTGTTGGTAATAGCTAATGATATGGCCATCGATGCCACCATAAACACCTAAAGAAAAAGAAATACTAATAATAAAATGATAATAATGATTTTTTTAATGAAACTAGAGCGTTGTGATAAAAATGAATTTATTTTTATACAATAAATGTAATCGAGTTGATATTTCTCAATATATAAATCGCTTTCACGAAATCGAGCATTGGATACCTACCCCACTATCGTCAATACCAGTGAAATGATACTATCGATAATTGATTACTGACTGAATTAATAAATGGTATCTGCGTAGTCAAATTAATTTTGTAAGTTGGTCTTGTGTACATAATATTCCAAGAAGAAACTCGAAAACACTATGATAATACAGAAAGAACAATTATATTTAAAATTTTCTACTACGAGCAGGGATTCCATCAGAGTCTTTCGGGCCCTGCCCCAACATATTATACCATAGCTCAATAACGACTCTACGATAGCAAAATATACTTCCTTCGGCTTTCTTCTGTAAGATCATATATCGACATTAATAGAACTTAAACAATAGAAAACGAATTTTCTTGGAGTTTTCTGTGTGGACGTCCCATTTTAGGCAAGGTTCGATGAGTCTTTTCCTTTTACATCAGCTGAAGAATTAGCAAAAATAAAAATGATGGCAAACGAGACATTTTCCTCACAAATTTTTTAAATGAGCAAGTAGTTCGAATATACTATGAATGGTGCAGGATCAAGAACTGTACCCTATGGTATACCACAGGAAACTGATCTTGGATTACTAATTTCTTCATTTACTTCGACCATCGGTACGCGGTTATTGAGGAAGTTCTTGAAGAGTTTCAATAATAATAATAATAATAATAATAATACTCCCTCATAAACACTCGTTGAGTGTACCCAAAGGCATAGCCTGTGCGGGTAGAGGACAGCTATTATTATTATTTGCCGTGGGATTCTTATCATGCCTAGATGTTCAAGATTTCCAACAAAAGTGCATGACTGATCGTGTCGAAAGCCTTGAGGAATCTAGGAAAATACCTAAACGTGGCTGTCATCCACAGCAGCGTATATTTGTGAAATAAGGAATGCTATGGCATCCTGGGTACTACGATTTTTCCTGAATCCGTATTATCTGTTTGAAATAATATTGTCTGGGTTAAGGTATTCCAAGAGTTGCTTTTCGGTAATTTTCTTGAATAGTTTTGAAAAGACAGATGTGAGTGAAATTGATCGATAATTTGCCACACTCGATTTATCACCTTTGACTTGCGAAAGACAGAAATGAAATATTTGGATAAGCCAAGGTATTCGATGTTCTTGAAGAACACTCTCCGCAGCTTCAATGTGAGCTTTTTATTGAACGGGTTCCAATTTGGTGATAGAATTTGGGTTCCTCGTTCAGTGTCGAACATGACACCAAGTTCATCGGTTGCACGGACTGCTGCCTCCAAAAGAAGTGATCCGATCCCTGCTTTTTCATCTCTGTTGTTTGGGTAGTATAACCGTGGAATGCATGTAGGATGCCAGCCTTTTTTCAAATATGCATAATTTTGTGAGTTTCTACGACATCTATCTGATTGACTTGAATCAAAATATACTCATTTTTAAACAGTTTTTATACGATTCAAATGAGTAATTGTGTTCGTTCGACGTATCGATATCTCAATTCACTTGATCAAAATACACCAATTTTTTTCGTTCATGGTCACTTTTCGACCTGAAATAGTCTTCGTGAAATGAGTGGAATTATTGTTTCTGAATATGAGTTCAACAAGAGCAGAAGAGCAGAGGGATAAAGCCAGTTGCACCAAAAAACTAAAATAAGTATAATACAAGTTGCCTCTTTGTTCTCATTCACTGAACATATGCGGAGATTATTTCATTTATTTAAAATTTCTCCACTGGTATTTCTGTTTCTTTTCAAATAAAAGATGGTTAGTGAAAGGAAATTGAAAGAAGAAAGACTAAACTGAATATGTATTTCATTTTAATATCGTATTTCGACCTACTGCCAATAATTCTGATAAATTAGTTTTTCATTTTCAACCTGGTAATGTTGGAAGCTTTGATATACACGCTACCTACACAGGATATAGATAGAGAAGACGAGTATTCAGAAGGGAATATTTTTTTAAATATGTTGTTCTAAAATTTGTTCCAAATCAAATCAATCAAATCAGTTTATTTTCCTATAAACGAAAGAAGTACATTTTGTATAGGAATAGTCTAGGAGAATCATCTCATCTGTATCTGATTGCACCCCTACGAGCAACCCTCAAAAGCCTTTAGAATACTTGTGCGAGCTGGTAATGACGAGGATCTCACCATTTAATATTCCCAGCCCGGCCGGAAATTCTTACTGAAAATCACAGATTACGGAAACAGAGTTTAGATATGAAACTGAATAACTGTAAGCGATGAATCGTATTACGCCACTGATGTGAAGTGGATGTATCCCGAACTAAAATATTTTGAATTCAGTTACACAGATTTCTGTAATGGGTTGGTAGTCACTCGACTACAAATCATCTTTAGCGATAGAGAAATAAGCGAGAAATTTTTAAATATGAAATATTCATTTCATCCTGAAATGATAAATACCAAAAAAGTAAAACTTTTGTCCAATTTATACTTGGTGTTGGTTTATTTGTTAGGAATGGCTTCTTTTTCAGCATTATTAAGTAAAAAAATTTCTTGATAACAGTGTAAAAGCCGAAAATGGTCCTAACAAATAAAATAACATTCAGTGGAAATTAGACAAAAGTTATACTTGAAGTGAGGTGGAGAGGTTACTTTTGTACAATTTTTCATTGCACTATCAAACCAAATCAATTCAAATATACTTTATTGACGAAGGTAAAGCAATTTCAAAACATTACAATTTACATTAATATAAAACAGTTAAGAATATATAATAAATAACTATATATAAAAACATACTTTTAAACCTCAACCAAAAAAAGTTCTAGTAGATCTGTGTCCTTACTCAATACAAGAATTTATAGAATCAATTGAGTTTTACTAAAAATAAGTTTTTAATTTTAGGTTTGACAGATTGTCATGAACTTTTCAATTTTATATGTTTGACTGTATACGTTCCATGTCTAGGGCTATTATTTATAAGAGCTGTCGTACGATTTATCTGATATAAATGTGCTATTTTATTTGACCATTTATCACTTACATTTATATACATTTATATACTTAAGTATATTTAAACTCAACAACTTGACTTGTCCTATAACTTTTGTAAGTTCCACAAGATAAATACATTGATTGATTGAGTATTAATAACCCGTACATGAGAGTTGTATACGCAATTTTTTCTACACCCGATATATGTGTGATTGAAAAATTATTAGTTTCTTTTGATTAAAAATCTGTATCTTAAGGAATGAGAAAAATGTGTATTACATATTGTTACATATGGATCTCATTATGAAACGGATTATGAGCATATAAGTGTATTAATATAGTAAGGGTGTTGAAAAAAGTACATTATTATTGTTAAAAGGTCATGAACACAAATTAAACATAATAGGTATTATTCTCTTTGTCATCCTTCATTTCTTGAACACTTCTTTTCAAAGATTCAAATATATGAATAGTTATACCTGGACTAAATGGAACCTTTCTCAATAAATTAATTAAGGTATGTGCAGATGGTAAAGCAAAAATTTTACCCAAGAATCCCCTTTCCACCCTTTTCTTGAACAAAGACAATGCCAAAACTTTCTCCTCCACTGTAGATCTTCAAGCTTTTGGCTTCAGACGCTGGTTGCGAAGAAACACATTATAAAGTTAAATGATGGTAGACTGACAAGTTTGGCAAATGACTGGAAATTTGGTGTGGCTGTAACCTTTTCTGCAATGGCAAGACGGTCCTAGTAAGATTTAATATTTTTCTGCATTCTTGACATTTGGGCTCCCTATTTCTTCACTTTATGGTAGAATAGTCTTGCTTTGGGAGAAAGATTTTTAGCTTGAGTTTCATTCACGTCACCCAATAGAGTTCTTCTACCAGTCCCTAAAAAAATCATTACCATCAAGTTTAATTGACAATTTTCTTCATATTATATAAAGCAATTGAATGCCATCATTTCCTTATTCCAAACAGCATAGTAAAAGTATTTTTTGAAAATTTCGCATTGTGTTCAGAAATTATAGTACCGAAAATTTCTTGGAAAACCCCAAATCAATTTGTTCAAATTATTCCTATCACAAGTAGGTTTGAAAATATTGAAGGCAAAAAGTGAGAATGGTTCAGAATTGTCGTTTATCACTGCTTTTTTTATAAAATATTATTTATCTGAATAAATATCAAATATATTGATTGCACTTACCATATGTTTAATGAGAACTTTCTTGCAATTGGTTGCCTTAGGATGAGATGTCAGCGGTGGAAGGTATATGCATCACAGGCACAGGAGACAGACAAGGGGGTGTCAAGAAAACATTGGAAGGACCAGGTATTTGTTCATCATCCATTACTCCTGAAGACTCTGCATCAAATTCTGAAATTTCATTTTGAGAATAAATGAAATCACGTGAATATATCTTTTCATGAAAGAAAATATCTGTTGGACTCATGGTCATCTATCAAAAAGCCAAAACATTTTTCATTGGTGATGACATATAGAATCGCATCACCTAAAATTTTAATATTATGAGCACATAATATTCTGAAATGCAAATCAAACTTATTCATTACTGAAAGAAATTTACCTGGAATATTAATCGACGAAAGTGCCGTCCTTTTAAGACCCCTTCGTGTGCCCATCACCAGACACTCTTGTGGGAAATGTTGCTCATAGACAACATATTTATAATGTATTTCTTTCACCGAAAGATCATCATGATGTGGTGGTTTAATCCTTTCTATCCAGACTTGACAAATTTCTGGTTACTTGATGGGAAAACGATGTCTTTTACCTACTTGTCTTATAAGTACCTACATCCACTAACAGTACTAACACAACACCTCTTACGTTTCTTGATATTAACATCATCTTCCATGATAAGGCACACGCAGTATCCAAAACACTTTAAGAACCAAAATGGATACAAACATTGTAAACAACTCAAAATAAAATATCCCAAAATTATATCGTGCCTCGTGCCGCCATCTACGTTAAATATAGTAATCATTCATGATCCCAGCGCTACAAGTGTATGTATCCCTGTAGCTCGAATAGAAAACCGCGGGAAGGCCGATCTTTCATATGTAAACTCTGTTTCCGTAATCTGTGCTGAAAATGTCTGCCCAGGAATGCCAGTCATTCATCTAAACAGTAATCGCTCCCACTGTTGCTCGAGTTTCTGATCGACACCACACGACCTATCCACTACAACTGTCATGTATTTTATTAGCTATATTGGTATCTGTTTATGAAAATAACAAATTTCAAATAAAACCAGTGGTTGGTATGTACTTAGTACATATGTATAAATCTGGCAGGTCAACAGAAGCCAAACAGGCTTTTCTTAAAATATTTCCGAACATCTCTGCGAAAATATAAATTATTAGCAATTTCTAGCGATGCACCCTATTTAAATCACAATGAACATCGCTTCGGAATTCTTATGGGTACATTAGTCAAGTAAATGGGTATTTATAAAGAGGGGTTGTGGGTGAATTTCACCCTTACAAGTTGTTATCAGGTGCCTCGGCAGCGCGTTCGTTCATGACCACTGTTTCCAATTATTTACACAATACAAGCCACCCCTGTGGAGTTATTGTCTACCCCTCGATGTACAGTTTGCAACCCTCCCGGCTAGCGGGCAAAACATACCCTCCGATTGATAAAAAATACATGTAGCATTGTGCTTTTGTATTTTTATGGGTTATCCATACATGACACATGGCATGTAAGATTCAAAAGTGAACTAAGTTGAAACATATTCAGTTATCCTCAAATCTAACATTCTGTTAATATTTGTTCAAACAAAAATGGAGTAGGTTTCAGAATCCAGCTGCAATTTTTATAACTAGCAGAGTAGATATTGTCAACTATTGTTTAAATACATCAAGAAATATCAAAGTTGGAATGGAAAACTGGGAAAATTATATTCCTCATTTTCGGTATTTTTTTTTTTCAGAAATTGCCTAAATTAACAAACTCTATTTTTTTGGATTGTTTAATCAATTTCAATTGTGAATACCATCACTATTATAATGCCGTCATTAATTATTTACTTTAATTCTCATAGAAAAAATCAAGGTTATGTTCAGAACATTAAAAGAACTAAAAATTGATAGGGGTAGATATAATTTTTCCTTTTTGGAGTTTGAAAGCTTTTGGGAAAAGCACCTATGCACCCACCCACAGTATTTCTATTTTAATTTTTTGTGTACAAAAAGATTCAGCAATGCTATGGGAAAACAAAGGGCGAGAATACTAAACTGGTCAGGTTGATATCAATCAAAGCGCTGAAACGGAAACGATGGATGATGTTTTAGAACAAAAGAGTCAAGAAAAATTACTTATTCTTGAATATAAACTGAAAAGTATTCGTTTCTGTATGAACTCCTCAAATGAGCACATTTGCCTTATGAATTAAAGATTTGTTTCTCAGATATTACAATATTATTATGTTTCTTTAAACTAATAAAATTATAATTGTTATGTCTCTTGTCATAGGCTTAGAGCAACAGCTGACTAATGTAATAAATAATATAAATAAAATTGTTTATGAGAAAAAATGCAGTTTTATGTAGTGCACAACTGGAACACAATTCAGTGCCGTGATTTTTTGCGATCGTAGAATATATATGTTTATACAGGGCAAATCAAATTCGGGTCTATGCATTCGGATCTCGGTAAAGGTAAAAGACAGAGGGGTGGTTAACAGATTAAGTGCTGCAATGTTTAAAAATTTTACGTCCCTATTGGCCGGTCACTTTTTTTCATCAAAGTACCTTTCTATATTTTTTTTACTCCAAATCAATGTTTCACATACTCTTTTTTTTGTGCGAGTCCATGTTGGAGTTTCAAGGCCACCAGCAAAACTCTCATCAAGGGATTGCCATTGTGAGTCCAATATGTGGCGTCTCGACTGACTTGATAATTCATGTCATGTATGCATATTAGCGAAGTACAATGCAGTCGTACGAGAAAGAACAGCATTTTCTGGCAAAAATAAAACTTGAATTTATTTTAATTTGAATTACCAATAATATGAGCCGTGTGAGTCTAGCTTGGACTCTCAGAAGCCATTGTGGAGCTACACCATATTTTATGATGGACCAACATGTGGGTCCAGGTCGGCTTCACGCGGCCCATATACCATTTTTTTGTGTGATTCCGCATTGGCCTCGCGTGGCACTTAACCTGTTAAATAGGGAAAAAGCAGCGTATTTCAGAGGTTCATTAGGTGAATCAAAAAATCTCTTCTAACTTCTTTAGTTCTGGAGTTTTTCAGGAAAAATAGAAAATTTCGAAATGCATATTTTGCCTATGTCTTTTTATTTTGTGAAGATTTGAAACACTTTTGTCATGTTGCCCCTAGCAACTTTTGTAGAATATCCCAATATGTGAATACAAATTATATACAAAGTATCGTACAAATTTAAAATTTTTTCAGATTTATTTCCAAAACAAAATTCAGTTAATTTACAATACAGTTTGTCATTATGAGTATAAGTATTTACCTGTAGTTTTTATTACAATTTTTCAAATGCTAAGAATCATATATCATATTGTCGTAGAATATTTATTTGTTCTACAGGACGCGTTTTTAATTCCTTCAGTTGTCATTGAAAAGTCTCAACTTCTTATTGATTCACTTCTCATTCTCTGATACCTATTTTTCGATTGCAACCACTGAGAGATATGAAAAAATTTGGAATTTTACTAGTTCAAATATTTTCAAAGTATAATTCAGAAGGAAATATCACGCCGATATGAAACAGGTCCGTATTTGAAAATAATAATAATTATTATTATTCACCAAATATATAAAATATATGTGAAAAGTACAATCATGAATAAAAGAATTTGTATAAACAGACACTCGATAAGTGTAAAACACTTGTTTCGAAAAAAAAGATGAACAATTCAAATATAATATTCATTTATTAACAAATAAAATGACAAATGGTTCACATAATGATATGGTAGGTTGTAAATAAATTGTTAATCGACAGGTAGTCATTACTTGCAATTTTTCTGAATTTTCATTCATGCTAAACTTTCAGAAACGTTACATTCAAATTCATTATTGCACTTAAACTTTTTGAACTTCATTATAGGGCCATAATGAACTTCATTGTCACTTAAATGCAATGACATAACGATGTTATTATGAAACGCCAGCAGATAAAGTTGTTTAAGGTTGAGTACCTTTGATTCTTGAAGAAGTAGTTATTTGAAGTTTTTACCTGGGATAATTTTCAGGAATCGTTGTTGAAGAACTTCAAGGGATCGGATGTGGGATTTTAGTGCAGCTCCAACAAACCGTATCGAAAGTGACTTTCAACGAGTGCATGATATGGTGTGAGCAATTGGTGGACAGGGAGGATTTTATTCATGTATCTCAGCTTATTGAAGATACATTTTAGCTTTTTAGTGACGCAGTTGTGTCCTATTTCATTTTATAGTCTATAACGACTCTCAAGTACTTTCTGTTACTTTTAGCTGTAATTGTGAGATTTCTGTCCTGGTATCTGCTTCGTAGAAAATCGCAGTATCGTCTGTGAAGCCAATAATTTTGCACCTACTTTTCACAGAGAACAATCTATTCAGGTAGATATTGAAGACAAGGAGTCCGAGGACACTACCTTGAAGTATTCCACATTGTACGACTAATGATTAATTGTCGACATTATTTATTCTGTCTGGCATACTTTTGAATACATCTAAGCGATGAAAAAGTCGAGAGTTGCCTAATGTGTACGATGCTTTGTATATAATTTGTGTTCACATATTTCGATAGACTACAAAAAGTTGCTGTGAAAAAGTGCGGAAAGTTGAAAAAAAATCACAAAATAAAAGGATATTGGCAAAATTTCGAAATATTTGATTTTCCCTGTATAACTTCAGAACTCCAGAACTTTATGAGCTTTTTTTGTATCGCATAATTGACCTTTGAAGTAAGCTACTTTATCCCCATTCACCTAATTCTCATTTTTATTTTTAGAGGCTGATTCAGATTTTCAGTTTCTCCACCTCCTCAAAGGTGAGCAAACTTCAGTAATTTCGAAAAACCACATTTTTGGCGTTTTTTGAGGTTAAAAATGCAGGAAAGGCCATTTTGAGAGTGGAGCCGCGATATGAACTTTATATGCCCCCGAATGAAGAGGTACTTAAGTTCAGAACCTCAAAGATGCAACAATATAGAATAAATGATAATTGTACAAGATAAAATTTCAACAGAACATGAAGAAGTATCATCTTTTCTTTGCTCAACTTTCACAATATTTCAAATTTGTGACATAAAATGTGAATTAAAATAAGATGTTCGTTTATTAGCGTTGCTAAGTAAAATACAATCATGGGTATAAAATACATTCACATAACTTAAAATTAAAGTAGAAGTAGATGAAATATTTTTGTTTAATAATATAAACTATAAATAAATACCTACTAAATATCAAGCTAAACATACTACAGACTATACATTTGTTTTGAGATAAGTTATCACATTTTGTTTGAATACATTCACCGTTAAAGAAGATTTGATTGCTTGTGTGAGATTATTATATGTGCACATTCCTGCATCAAAAATACTTTTTTTTGTGTTTACTAGGTTTGTTGGAGCTATATGTATGTGACTTTTTTGTCGAGTGTTATAATTATGTGTGTTATGTCTGAACTGTAGGTTTGCAGATAGGTATTCTGGGAGCTTATTGTTCAGTAGTTTATATATGAATATTAATGTCTTGAGAATTATAAATTTTTTAACACATAGCCAGTTCAGTTGCTCTTGCATATAGGATATGCTCACGTATCTATTACATCCCAGTAGTAAACGCATACATCTGTTTTGAAGAATTTGTAATTTATTCAAATCACCCTCTTGGCACATGAACAGAATTGAAGAACAATATTCAAAATGTGGCGTGATGATGCAATTGTATATAAGGTATTTTGTTGGTTGACTTACATTTTTGCTGATTCTATACATGAAACCGATTTTCTTGGATATTTTTTTAGATATATAATCAACATGTTCACTGAAATTAAGTTTCTCATCTATGATTATACCCAAATATTTGATCTTGCTAACTTGTTCCAAAACATAATTGTCATATCGAACATTATTTAAGATTCGTTGGTTCAGATGTTTTTTACTTTTCAATATCATATATTTTGATTTCTGCGGGTTGGTTATCAATTTATTATTAGTGAACCAATTTTGAATATTGATTAGAGTTTTGTTCATTTCAGAGATTAATGTGTTGATGTTTTCACCTGCAATATACATAACTGTATCATCTGCAAATAGATGTATTTTACATTCATCCTCGTTCAGATGTAGTAGGTCATTCACAGAGCAGATAAAAAGCATGGGACCCAGTACACTACCCTGTGGAACTCCATTAACATTGTTCATAATATTTGATTTCTCATGATTGACTTTAGTTTGTTGTCTACAAGTGAGATATGATTCAAACCACTTTAACGTATTTTCACGAATACCAAAGTAAAGGCTGATTTTTTTTAATAGTAACTCTCTATTCACTACCTCGAATGCTCGGCGTAGATCAAGAAATACTACAACTATAGATTTACCTGAATCAATTAAATAGTTGAAATCATTTATGACTCTTTGCAAGGCGGTTTCACACGAATATCCGTGTCTAAACCCTGACTGATTTTGGCATAATAATTTTTGTTCATCTAAAAACACCATTAGTTGGTTATAGGCACATAATTCTAATATTTTTTCTAGATACGGAAGTGTATTAATAGTTCTATGTTCTTCAATCTTGTTTGTATTTGGAACCTCTTGAATGGGTATAACTGTGGAAATTTTCAAATTTGATGGAAAGTAGAAATTACTCAGGGATGTATTTATGCAATGCAGCAATGGATATCCAATAACATCAAATGTGCTTTTTAATAATTTAAAATCAATTTCATCTTCTGAAAACTTATTTTGTTGTTTGAAAATCAACTGTCTCAGCTCAGTTATTGTAACATTCGTAAATATGTTGCAAATTTTTACAGGGTCAATTGCTCTATTTTCGAATAGAGAAATTTCAGATACAACATACTCATCATTGGGCAGAACTTTGATAATATCAGTGATACTCGAAATGAAATAATCATTAAAAGTATTCTCGATATTATTTTGTACCTCTATGCCATTCACTGTGATACTTGCAATGTAAGATTTATTCTTTGTGCTGACTGAAGTTTTTAATGTTTTCCACATTAGTTTAGGGTTATTCTTCACGAGATCAATTTTATTTTCATAGTATTGCTTCCTTACAATTCTTATATTTTTCACAACGTTATTCCGTTCCTCAGTGTACAGTCGCCAATATGCCTGGGTGCTGTTAATTTTAAATATATTGTACGCCAAATTACGTTCTTCAATAGCATATTTTATGGTTTCATTAAACCATTCCTTAGATTTTCTAACAAATCTGGATTGAAGTGGAAAAAGACTATCTACAGTGTTTTTTATATTGTATTCAAAATTGTAGTGAACCATATCTGTATCTACTGAACTATATTTCCAATTTTTTTCGATTAGAGCCGGAGCTAAGCTGTTATAGTCGATGTTTCGAAAGGTTTGATCACAGAAATTTCATCTTGGTTTGCATTAATGTTTATACTCAATGTTTCATGGTCGGTCATTTTTGAAGTTATACTTCTCACTTCCACATCAAAATTGTTAGAAAAAACAAGATCAATCGTACTCTTGCTAAGATGTGTGATTCTAGTGTGAAAAGTTACAAATTGTTTGAAACCAAATAATGAGCAAAATTGTTTAATTTTTTTAGTATATGTATCATTACAATATCCCATCTGATGTTCATGTCTCCTAAAAAAATATAATTTTGACTATAGTCCACATCGCTTAACATTTTTTCAAAATAATTGCAAAATTCAGCGTGGCTCGCATTTGGAGAATGGTAGAAACATCCCACATACCATATTTGCTTGTTCATCATCATTGAAATGTATAGAAACCAATAATTTGTATGAAGAAATTCATTTTTTTCTATGTTAAATTTTATATCACATCTAATATAAATGACTACTCCCCCAGTAAGTCTACTTTGCGAGTTACATCTAATAGTAATATAATTATTTATGACTATTTCAATATGTATTATGTCGTCAGTGACTCTTGTTTCCGTTAAACATACTAACTAAAATCGGTTGCGTTTCACATACTAACTGATATATCTCATCAAAGTGTGCTAAAAGACTTTCACTATTAATACATAACATATCATTTTTTGACCATTTTAGGAAGATCAATCTACTTTAGATTTCTATAGAATAGTTATCATCAAAAAAAGCATCGTCCGTGAGCTATAAGCCACATATGATAGGAATATTTCTGAACACTAAGATTTCATTTTATCCAAAGTTATAAAAGTATTCACCTCATTGGAATAACAACTCAACCAGGTAATATTACCTCTCCTTACAGCTGAGTTTCTGAGTTATTACTTCGTTGTAACTATTGAAACCTTTAGGTGTATGTAACTCTTGGCATCGAAAACCATAAAATCGAAGATTCATATCGTAATAATAAATTTATAATGTATCCCACCATTCCACCATCTGTCGGCGATTACTCAAAGTAAAACTCGGAAAAGCCATATCGTTTTTCTTGTTTTAATCCCCTAATACTCCACTGAAACGGGCTTGATTTAGGCATTGGTCAGTTAATTCCGGTACTAAATGCCTGAGATTATTTAAATTGCCCTATAAATACCAGCAGTCATTAAAAATACATGTGTTGACCGTTATGTCGGATTAAACAAACATACCTCATATGGCCTCATGGCCTCAACACTGTATTTACGCTATAAACGACCTAAATTTTGTCAATATTTATCTATTTTTATGTTTGTGGTTTTTCGTCTCGTTGTTGGTGTATTTGGTGAAGATAGATTTACAACGACCCATCAAATTGAACTCGCTTCTGTAATAAAATCAAAAATAATGCTAACAATCGTGTTGAATAACAACTGATATTTGTATTAATAAGTCTGAAAATAGTTTTGTGTTTATGACACTAGTATCCATCATCATTGTGGTTAGCAGTTTTCTCCCAGTTATGTCAATCCATAAAATTAAAACGATAAGGTGAGGGTAGCATAAGATGCTAGGTGAAGATATCGTGGAAATTATATCATATGACCATGCCCCTCTTCTTAATTGCAACTAAAAACAATGTAGCAGTACTCATATTCTTATAACAAATATTCAAATCAGAGACATCCATGAGTTCGACTTTATCCGGTGTATAAATATTTTTACAAGCTTATAAAACTACTAAAAAATCAAGTTCTCTCAACGCGCTTTTCGGCAATGAAGGTAACATTATCAGGAGCTGAGAGCTTCATATATAGGTACGATTATCTATAATCTCAATATGGTCCTAAACATAGCCAAATTGCTGTAATATTCTGATATACCTCACCTCTAATTTGGCTTGGTATTCCCCTGATAAAAAATTCAAGAGCCTCTATTTTTCTTGGTCCAACAGATGTCGATTTAGGGCCGGTTTTTCAATCGAAGGTATCTCTAACCTCAAGCCAAAATGTTTCTTCAGTAAGCTATTTCTGCTAAAGTAACAGCAACTTGTCAGTCAAGCTTCTAGCTGAAGGCTAGAGATGTGACGCAAGCACGCAAGCACATAGCGCATTCTGTAGGAAAAATGTTAGGTTAGGAAATTCAAGATGGAAATAATTGTATTGTTGATAAAATGGATGCAAGTGATAACGATGAAGAAATAATTCAGTTCGTCGAGTATGATAGTAGGTCCCACCTGTAGTTAGTGAAATACTTTTGAGGGATATGATGACTTTCATATACAATGTTGTTTTCAAAAGGTACTCTCAAGTAGGTACCTCTGATATTTTTCCATGACGATTGAAAAACCGACCCTTGCTCAGTATTCCAGTCATTTGGTAGTTTTACCTGGAAAGTTTTCCGGGAGTTTTGAAAATGAGTGATTCAATAGATTTTGATATGCTCTCTTCCAATTTCAACTTTGCCACCTCGTATCTTTGCCGCTCGCGCCGCCATATTGTTCAGTAACGATTGAGACTTCACAGACTGAAATTTCTCCGATATCAGTTGCACTGGGATCATCAAATTCATCGTCGGCTTCTTCGTTTCCGATGCCATCACATGTTCGAGAATAGTCTACGTTTCTACTCCTGCATCGCTATCGTGTGATGTATTTTGTGAATTATCACAAGCACCGTAACGGAGCATTTTAACCCGGCTTTTCTGTATCCACAGGCTTATTGGCATCCTTTTTTTGCATTTGCAAGAAATAAGATTTAGCAAGGATTCTGGAGCTGGGGGTGGAAATTTCATAACAGGAATTAACCTATTCTTGTTTCTTTTCCATCCCCATTTCTCTGCAATTTTTTATTTCTAAACCACTGCTGAATCTGGTGATAGGTTTGGAACGAATGTTGTCTTGCTGCTGCTTCTGTTGGAGGTAGCAACGCAATATCAAGTTTACTTTTAAACGCTTATTTTATAAAGCATTCATATCTATAGTCGTTCAAAGACATGCATTTCCTGATTTTTCACATTAGTGTAACCATATAGCTCAAGAAGAAAGCGTTCTCTGGATTAGCGTTCGGATTTTTAAATTCCTGGATAACCTCGTTCAAATTTGTATTCTTTCGCAGTACATTAATAAATTAAATTTTTCCTTGATTGAAAAGAGCACGTGATGTATCACAGCCACTGAATGCATGCAAAAATAAAAGATCATCTGCAGCTGTTTTATTTGTATATTTGTTGTTTGTTCCTGGTTTAAGCATATACATGTTTGATCACTTAGATAAAGCTGTCAAAAGAATAAGAAGATCTACATCTTCGCCGACAACAATTACGGATTCAATACTGATGAAACACTAATTGCAGTATAGATTATTAAAGATTATTAAAACATTTCCTTCAAGAGAAACCATGTCTTTATAAACGCAAACGACACTGTAAAACGTTACACGTATACTGATGACTCGGAGTAAATATTCTATTGAGTTACGCCGGCAGATATTTCGTAAAAGGTAGAGATATTAAGTTACACTTTGCGGCGAAACTATTGATTTTACGAAAAAAGTTGTGGGGAGATAAATTGTAGAAAATTTTCTCTTCTTCAATCAATGTTTCCATCGTAGAATGAGTGAGAAAGGGGATATCGTCAAAAAACTGCTAAAAGACGCCATTTTTCCAAAATGGTGGAGCGAGCGGCAAAGATACGAGGTGGCAAAGTTGAAATTTGAAAAATCTATAAAATCACCAATTTTCAAAACTCCCGGAATACTCTTCAGGTAACCCCCTTTTTTTTGACCAAATGACTGAATAACAGGTTGTTATGCTCCCATTGTCATTCATACCCTCATAGTTAGTTATGTAGCCAAATAAAGAAGCCGTTGAGACATCACTCCTATCAACATGTCACGAGTTACTCGTGTTTTATGTGATTTATAAAAATGGTAAGTTCATTCTTTTATGCAGCTAGAACATATATCCAAAGGTTCGCCGACAGAGGATAAATTAAGTAGGATTGGGTAGGATTGAAGAAAGCAGACCTGAAGCAGAATCGCTATTCTTTACCGTTGGTTTCAACCATTCGTCTCTAGTTAGGAACACTACAATTCCCAGTCGAATAAATGAATATCAATCATTTGCACTTTTCCCAGATAGTTCGTTTTTTATTCCGATAGCTTGAACCAACAAAATTCACTTAACTATCTGTACCTTATATTATTAAATTCATATCTAATCTTCACCCTCTTTTACATTTATTTTGATCTCCACATTTAAACGTTTCACTATTTGTGAAAAATCTTGGTCACTAGTAAGTAGAATGTAGGCGTGAACAAGTTCCTTCAACTCGTCATGCAAATGGTAATAAGTTTCTCAATTAATAACTATGAAATTAGTCATAGTAGGAAACCGAATTTTTGGGACAGTGTTGAGGAGAGAATGATGAATATATTAAATAATAATAAAGGAATTTCACCGAGTTGATCGTTGAGGTGATTTCTGAAACTTTGATATTTTGTAATTTTTTTCATGATCACCTTAAATATCCCAACGAAATCATGTTTATACGGTATCAGCTATCTTCGGAGGATGATACTTCACTTGAATATACAGAATGTGTGCGAAAGAACCGGCCATATATTTCACCAATTTTTTAAATCACCCTGTACAAAATGCATGAATTGTGATTAATGATGGAATAAGAATGGTATATATTTTATCAATATTTCATTATTACATTGAATTTTCAGACATTACTAAAATGTTATTACTTTTCACTCTGTACATAATGATATAATCTGCACCATCTGAATGATATTTAGTAGAAAGCGAAAAAAAAATGCAGTTGGCACTTTCAAATCCCAAAAAATTTATTAAAAAAATCACCGATTTCAAAATCTATCCATCAACAAACTTTGCGATTCTGCACGTCCAATCAGTACATCGAATATTACAATATACTAAAAATTCAGACAATTTCACCGAGAACCATTTTTACTATAAAAAGTGCGAGGTCCTTTCAAGTGGCTGGACTTGTTACACTTGTAACCTTTATTAATATTGTTATTATGCAAATAACGCTATTATTATTATCATTATAGCTAATAGAACACGCATTGTGTTGAACAGGTCAAAAGTTTAATTGAGTCAGTTGATCACTAATAAGAAGTTTGAAATATCAAACTTGATTTTTTTTTATTATGAGAAGAATATTGAAAAACATGATCGACACACGAGAATGTTTATTCTAGTGTACCATCTGCCATTCACCCCCGATGAGTATTTAGATTTGTAAACCACACCATTTCATTGTTATTTTGTTTTGGGGATTATGAAAGCATTTCTCACCTCGGAACGAGATTAAAATGAGCAGTTCAGATTGTACTATCCCAGATCATTTCACGGGTAAGTGGGTAAGAATACGTGAAATTTAATACCTACTCTTTATATGTTATTATACGGGGTATTAAAGAGACTTTTCAATGGTGTTTTGAAAATATTGTAAGCTATACGTCTGTGAATAGTTTCTACTATGGTTTTGGCATGTTGAGGTGGCGGAAATATGTTTCACATATATGCTGCGAATTATTTGTTTAATGGGACATTTCTTCGGAGTTATCTGTTTTCCTATGTGTATTCTCAGGAGTAAGTAAGGACATGAATATAGTTATTCCAAAGCCAGTTGAATAAAATATAAAAGAATTTACCGCTTTGTTCTCATACATCGACCATAGTCGGATATTATTATGTTCATACTTGAAATTTCACAAATGTTATATCTATTTCATTTCAATGGAAGGAAAGTAAATGAAAGGAAATGAAAAAATATGTAAACATTTTCAACTAACTTTGGAAAGACTATATGCATGGTGGAATATCAGTAAAACCATAAAATTTATAAAAAATTAATAAATCAAAAATTATCTGAAAGTTTATATACTCAACCACATTCTGTACAATAATGTTTGTATGAATGTATTCAAATATTTGAGAATCATTAGATATGAAGCATTTGGTTTTTCAGTACAGAAAACGATTTGAAAAAATTTCCCTACCTATATAGTGAGTCCAAGATAAGATTGTCCACCACGGGGATATCTGAAACGGTAATAGATACAGTTGAGGTTAAATGGAGAAAAAGTTGTGCAACAGAAGGGCCACGAATATGGAAGTGAAAAATTTCCAAAAATATTTTTGATTTTCAAGTTATTTTGGAAAAACTGAATTTTTCCATTTCTTTTTTTTATTGTTTGTGGTGTTATCATCAGAGCTGGAACAAGATAAGGGATAGTTCTTCATAGAAACTTTTTATAAGCTATCTTATGATGACATTAGTTTTATTGTCCGACGTTTCGTTATCGAACAACCATCATCAACTTAATTTTTTTAAATACGGCCCTGTTTCGAAAAATTCAGTTTTTTTAAGTAATTTATATGTTAAATGATTCTAAAATTCATGATGATGGTCGAAAAGGTTCCGAAACGTATAGAAACCATCTTGAGTGATACATCATTGAATTTAGAATGAAAATTACTTCAAAAAACTGCAGTTTTCGAAACAGGGCCGAATTTAAAAAAATGAAGGTGATGATGGTTGTTCGATAACGAAACGTGGGATAGTAAAACTGATGTCATCATAAGATAGCTTATGAAAAGTTTCTGTGAAGAAGTACCTATTCCTTATCTTGTTCCAGCTCTGATGATAACACCACAAAAAATTTAAATAAAAAATCGAAGAATTCAAAAATTCAGTTTTTCCAAAATAACTAGAAAATCAATAGTTATTTGTTGTACTAGGCATAAAAGCACATAATTTAATGCCGCGGCTGGTGTTTCATAGCCGAGCGTAGCGAGGCTATGAAACCAAGGCATTAAATCTGCTTTTCTGCCGTGTGAAACATATAATTTTTTCTTCAAATTTGTTCCAATTCCACGCAAAATCGACTTTTTCATATTTAAATTGCGTTTCATTATCAATATCCAAATAACTAAATTATTTCATCAAAGGTAACTTGGCCCTGCGTTACTATGTTTACCGCTGATGACGTTTGTTGAATTTGTTTGTTTACTGTTTACTTTGTCATTGTCAATTTTAATAACCAGTTTGATTTAAATTATTACTTAGAAGGTTGCCTAGCAACGAAGTTTTTCTGCCTAAGCATTAAAAATACAACTTCTAAGCCTGCCAAGTGTCATTAAAAGGCCGCTTTTAATGTCATTTGGAGAAAAAGATATTTTTGTGGCCCGTCTGTTACGCAACTTTTTCTCCATTTAACCTCAACCGAATCTATTACCGTTTCAGATATCCCCATGGTGGACAACCTTATCTTGGACTCACTGTATATTTCTAAATTACCACTACAGGTAATTTCATCAATTCTCACGGAAATTCGGATGAAGTCGAAAAGTTTGCGGGAACGAATATTAATTAACGAATATTAATTCTTGTTTGCCAATTGTTTCTGTCATCTGAGCAAAAAACTCTTAGAGTGTTGGTTGAGTTAGCTTATGAATGGTAACTTTCAATCAGAAACCCATTCCAAAAGTTTTCAATTTAGTATAATATTTTGATAGTATCGTTGAAATTGTTTTAACATCGCCACATAATTTTGTTTTGTTTGTTATTCCATCCAACAGCTGGCAAAACAACACGAAAAATGACCTGTGGGTAGGAGTGAGTGATGCAACGTTCTTTATGAATGTACTGACTATTATTATTATTAATAATAATAATAATAATAATAATATTTTTATTCCATTGAGATCATTTACACGATATTGGAAAAGTCAGTGGAGAAAATAGTATACATAAAATATGAATTGTTACATAAGTAAACATATAAATAGATAGGTACAAGGTATTAAAAGCTAAATTCCATAAATTCATTCAGACTATAGAATGAGTATTGCAACAGGAGATCTTTGAGAGATTTTTTAAATAAATTCAGATTTTGGATTTCTCTTATAGCGATTGGTAGTTTATTGAACAACTGTATACCTGTATACGATGGACTCTTTTCATAGAAAGTTGTCCGATGAGGAGGTATTCGAAGAAGATTACCATGCCTTGTCTTATAGCTATGCTTGTCAGCACTTTTAATGAAGTCCTTCAAATTATTTTTAACGAATAGGATATTTTTATAAATATAAATACAGGGAAGAGTTAAAATTTTGTTTTCTTGAAAGTAGTCTCTACATGAAGTTCGTTTATGGATCCCAAAGATGAGACGTATTATTTTTTTTGTAAAATAAACAATTTTGTTGAGAATCTAGAGTTTCCCCATATTATAACATTATAAGATAAGTGCGAGTATGTCATCGCATAGTAGATATTCATTAGTTGTTGTTGGGAGAATATATTTTTGAGTTGTAAGATTGCATAGTAACTGCTACATATCTTCTTAGAAATATGATTAATACATGTCTGAAAAGAAAGTGATGAGTCGAGAAAAGTTCCAAGGAATTTTGTTGTCTCAGAAGAAGTAATGTTAATATTTCCAGTATGTATTTCAAAAGACGTGTTGGGATCATTTGTTATATTAAATTTCATTAGAACCGTTTTCCCATGATTTAGAATTAAATGATTGTTCAAACACCATTTAGTAAATTTATTATAAAGTAAATTTAAATTGTCTGCCAGTTCTTCGGGAGAGTTGCCACAGGTTGCAAACGAAACATCATCTGCATATATGACCTTACACTTCGTTTTCATAAATTCTGGTAGATCATTAATAAACATTATGAATATAAGTGGGCCCAGCACAGAACCCTGAGGGACACCCAGATTAACAATTGCCTCATATCATCATCAATATCACCATTATCATCCTATTAATAAACTAGTGTTCATAAGGGTTTCCATCCACTACAGTAGAGATAGTGTAAACAATGTTATGTAGGTATCGCAACCGTGTTGTTTTGTGAAAAATGTTACTGCAAAACAGATCATCTTCGTACAGCAATACTAGTAATACAGTGTAAAACCTTGGGACCATGAGTGCTACCCACTACTACCAAGATAATGTTTTCATCCACTATAGCAGATATGGTGAACAATGTAATTCATGTAACGTACCCGAGTTGTCTTGAGGAAAATTGAATGAAGAATTCTACAATAGACTCTAAAAACCGCAGCAGAGTTAATATCAAATCGAACTACCATAAAATATATTTTCCCAGTGTAATACTGTAATATTTCGAACTAAGTTCGAAAATTTGTGCCAGAGAGTATCAACAAAGTGAAACGAATAAACTCGAAAAAATCGAGGAACCCATTTCTACACACGTTTCTATCAAGTAAAAAAATGAGACAAACATCTGTCAGACAACAACTACTTCCCTGGCTAATGACACGACGGAAATGATCTAGATCTAGCATATATTTCAGCAACTTTTTTTCAAGAAGACCCAATTTCAAGTGCTTGTCTCGTAATTAAACAGCAGATTATCCTTAATTTGGCTGGGAATGACCACCTGCAGACATGCATGTTTCGAAGTATTGCCTCTCATCAGTGCCAGGATAGGTCGGACAATATTATAATTGTCCTGTCCTTGTCAAATGAATCATAATCAACCATTTAACTAATAATTCCTCAAAAATGGACCCGCGACCAACAACTAAGTTGGTCGCAGCGCCATCCGCATGCAAACTCAAGAATAAAAAATCCCCTGCAGCACAAACTCCAGGAAGAGTCAAGTGTAATATTCCGTACTTTGTTCCATCCATGCGGATGGGCGCTGTGACCAACTCAGTTCTCCCACTCCGCCGTTTTTCATAGTATTGGTTTAGGTTTATACCGTTCACTCGAATTTACCTAGCCTTCAGATTATATTGCGGACAATGTGAAAAAATACGGGGTATCCTTCTCTCTAAGCGTTTCCACCAAGTGGAAAAATAAAGGCAATCATCTGTCAGAAAACAACTACTTCCCTGGCTAATACCACGGCGGACATTGAACTTCGTCTGACAGATATTTGTGCAACGTTCTTCCAAGAAGACCCAATTGCAAGTGCTTGTCTCGTAATTAAACAGAAAATTATCCTTCATTTGGTTGGGAATGACCACCTGCAGACATGCATGTTTCTAGGTTTATTGACTCTCATCAGTGACAGGGTAGGTCGGACAACATTATAATTGTCCTGTCCCTGCCAAATGAATAATAATCAACTGTTTAACTAATATTTACGTGGTATTAGCCAGGGAAGTAGTTGTTTTCTGACAGATGTTTGCCTTTATTTTTCCACTTGGTGATACATTGTTGATACCTCTCTGGCACAATATATTCGCACTCGTTCGAATTTTTATATATTGTGGACGTTGGCATCCCAGGGGTAGTGACAGTCTCTTCCTTTGGCAGTAATCTAAGGAGTTACGGAGGCGGTAGAGGCCCCTGTCTCATGTCCTATAACATGAAGCTATTATCACTTTGTCATTTCTTCTTGTATCAGAGGTGAGCTCGAATAGCAACGAAAATAATAAATATTTTCCCTTACCATAATGCTCTGAGTGGTATATTACTTTGATATCCTGACGGATGGGTTCCCTTTCCTGACTGATGTGAAGACTATCCGTGATCTCTACGTTGTCTTCTACAAGAATGATGGGAATCACAACCTCAACTTTTTCTTCTTCAGTTTTCCTCAGGCCATAATACGCTTTCCAACAGACTCTCAACGTTAAGCCGTGTTCAGAGTTGTGAATATCAGGTGTTCAGGTGTTTGTGTGTAAGCAGGCTATAGGTGCGCAAAACAAAACTTGGGTTTTATCACGTGTAAATCTCATGGTCTGATGACTTCACGAGTGTCATTGGTTACGCCAAAATTTCCAAATTCGAAACCAATAAGTAAATACATGGAATTTTAGCAGAAGTCTCGTAGCCAATATATACAGGGTCCTACAATAACAGCACGGTCTTCCATATCTCCATTATGGTAATAGATAGATGGATGATTTATCAACAAAATAATTTTATTTTCTGAACTTCACAAAATTAAAATGATGGCACTTATACATGATGATCACTTTTTCTGGGGAGGTCCCACCTTCTTTTTTTTTAATTATAACCTGTACTTGTTATCAGTTTTTCGGTTTCTACATGCAAAATTAAAGGTACTTTATGTAAATAAAATATTGACAGTTTTTGAGATATATAGCATGACAGCTTTTTTATAAAAAATTCGTCACTCATAACATTTGAAATTGAAAAGTTGTGCCATTTCCCATTAAAATTTAGTTTTGGTCAAATATTGTACGTTAGCGATGCTCTCATACGATACATTTATAATCGACCCGTGATATACAGGGTGCGAAAAACAGCTTTTCACCCAATGTTAATAAAAATGTACAAAATCTTCCTTATTCCAGATGGATCCATAGGAAGGCGCCAACAAAGGCTCTACAAATATCATTAATTAACCCCAATGGTTAATTTTTTTTGTCACTGTTAGTTCTTCTTATTTCTTCGCCATAATCTCAATGAACGACTTTATTCACCGCGATCTTTCATCTGGATACCTTCTATCTGGATACTGTTGAAAATAAATTCCACTTGCCAATGAACAATTCTTGTCTGATTCACGTAAGTAATATGAAAATCGTATCAATCAAATCAGTTTTTGAAATTAACATTTTGAATAAATAGTATCGAAAAAAATTCCAATTCACTTCATTAAATCGAAAGGGAAGTCATGGACAAACTGAATTTCGATGATGTGATAAATGACTTGTCAAAAAAAAGTCCAGAAAGGTTCATATTCAGACTAGCATCTTGTGTGATACATATTTTTTATTTATTTTCCATTCTCATGAAATATTTTGTTGTTTTCTCTTTTTTGGTATCGTTGACAGCAGCAGCAAATTTTATGTAAGTAATAGATTCGTATAATAAACGGAATTCCATACAGCAACATTCACTAAAGATTTCAATTCTTATACTGGCATTCTCTGAAGATTTCCATACTTATAAATCTACATACTAGCAGATGAATATTTTGACCTATCAGACAAATTTATTTTCAAAACCTGCCGAACTGATTGATTTTCAAAGAATCATTTCATCCGCTTTTCCTTGAAAAGTTGTTGCAGACCGAAAGATAATAGCACAAGTTTTGAGATAACTGAAATTAATTTATATATTCCAAAGTATACATTTTAATGTGAATAAGAATAGTAACAGAGTGGTGGTCGAATTCATAACTTTTTTATCATCTAAACATAACATATACCTCGATCGCATTCATCAACTATGGATTTCGCTGTAAAAAAGTTGTTAATTAAGATTAAGAAGAAATAGGAAGAATTTCCATTTTTCGAAAAAAATGCGTTTTAAGAAAAATTGTTGATTTTAACTATGGGGAAAATTCAATAAAATTTGTGGAGCGTTTGTTAACGCTTCCCATAGATCGATAATGTATAGGGTGTTCCATCTGAAAAAGAGGATTTTTTGCACATTCTATAATGTTTGGCAACCGATTTTCCGCACCCTGCATATCACAGGTCGGTTTAAAATATATCGTTTAAGAGAGTCACCCACGTACAATATTTAATCAAAAATAAATTTTAATGGGACTTGGCACAACTTTATAATTTCAAATATTATGAATGACCAATTTTGAAAAAATAAGCTGGTTTAATTAACATAAAGTACCTTTTATTTCTCATATAGAAACCGAAAACTGATAAAAAATACAGGTTGCTGTTTGAAAAAACAAAGTTGGGACTCGCCTAGAAAAAACTGAACAGCATGTATGAAGTATAAAATTTCATTTTGTAGAGCCCAGAAAATAGTATCATTTCGCTGATGAAATCATGATGATACATCAGTAACAGTGTCTGGGAATGATACAGGGGCTATACCCAGTGGGTTATATGGGGTTGTAGAGAAAATGATCAAATGGTGTGCTTAATGCAATACGGCATTATACTTTTGGGTTCATCTGTTTCATCAAAAAAATATTCATAACACAAAAGTATATAATTCGCTCTATGCCAAACCATTACAGTACTGGACCATTTAGCAGTACCCTCCTTATACTTTCTCCAATTGGTACTTTTCACAAAAGAACACTACCACATTTTCACAAGAAACTGCGATATTTGTTCCAGCCAAATGACTAAAAACACGAGAGGAAGAACAGATCTGAGTATACCAAAACACTCAACATCGTTTTTTGAGACTGGTCCTCAGTATAGAGCAATTAAGGCGCATCAGTCTCCAATATGGAATAAAAAACTGGAAATTTAAAGATATTCAAATATCTAACGTTAGAACACCTAAAAAAGATGGTTTTTTACAGTTTTGCGAGCTGGTGTAATCATTGTAATATGTTATTATATGTTGTTCTGATGAACTGTTTCTGCAAACCCTGACGTGCTATGTCCTGAGTTGATTTTATGGCGATAAAGAATATTAATATTATTATATTATTCAACCATCTATTACCTTAATGGATATTTGGAAGACCGCGCCATTATTGCAGGACCGTGATACATATCTCAATAATATTGCTTCAGTGTCGCTGATTATACATCTGATATCGAGGAAACAATATAGTAAATATTTTTGAAATCACATTGTTTATTTTGATAATGACATATCTATCACTTTCGAAATGTATCTAACAAATTTGGGTTTCCAATATCGTCCAGCCAAATGTTCTACGGATAGTACTTATTCTGTCATTTTATCCCATCAGTTTTCTACCAATATTATCATTCTTTTTAGCCTATATTTCATTTACAATATCAATATTTCGCCAGTTTATCGTAAATAATATTACACCTATATCGCCTAATGTTCACTATTTTTCAACCAATATTGCTTGTACAATATTTTCTTGATATGGCAATTGGCTCAATATTTCAGCTACTTGGGAAAAAATAAGCAGTTTTTAACAATTCATTATTGCTCATAATAATAAAAATGTGATTACTTCATTGGACACAAGCGCCAAAAGGGGAGAAAGAGGCATTGAGAGAGAGGAAGATAGAAATAGAGAAAGAGGAGAAGAGATAAATGGAGAAAGAGAGGAAGAGGGAAAGGGAAAATCAGAGAGAAAGAGAAGAGAGGTAGAGAGAAAGATCGAAAGAAAGAAAGAAGAAAGATATAAAAATACCGAAAAATACATAAAAGGAAAACATTAAAAATTCTTCAATAATGTCGTAAAACAATAATATATTTGTCTAGACTCTGAAAAAGTCCTTAGTCCCCATCAACTCCTGTCAAATATTAAAATCGAAAACGATTTCTCAGCAATGCCAACATCACCAACCCAACCCCGCTAATCTCAGTAGCTGTCCCAGACAGGCACGGCGTGCACTTTAAGTCCACACACGGCCCACGCTGATCAAGATACGGTTCCATTGTTCCGGATAATCTCGAACACACTCCCCACACGCGCGCTCACGAATTACCCTGTTAGACGCGGCAACGTAGGACACTGCAAGGCCCAGAATTACGAATTATCATATAAATATGTCAAAGAAGGCTATGTGCTTGTCGTGGGTTCACAGAGATAAGAGTTGCAGACGAAGCAGTGAGGGGGGAGGATGTTCGATAAAGATGAGGTAGGTACATTTGATAGAGCGAGATGTTGTCGTGAGTAACGGAGGGTAAGTGTATGAGGACTGACATTATTACCTTTTACCTCTCATGATTGCATAATCTTGAGTTGAAAACAATAACATTCTGTAAGCAATATCTACATTTATTCAAAATACGATTCTGATGGAACGTATTTAGTCATTTATAACTTTCGGAATGAAAATACTATTCGAAATCATAGAAATCTACTCAACACTAAGACCATATCAATTTCACTTGACGCATGTTTCGCCCACAGATTCATCGTCAGGAGCTATGGCTTTGATAATTATATCTATATTCCATTGGAAAGACCTACGAATGATTCTATATATGACACCCCTGTACCTACTCCACTAATAATAATTCATTTTTTTTTCTAAATGTCCCGTGTAAATTGGACTCAACGACTTAAACTAATAATAATTCTGGCAACATATCCTCAAAGTGTTTCATTATTAGAAGTACTTTCAAAATTACCCTCATTGAGAACTGTTATCTGAGGAAATTGTTGCTTTCTGTAATATTTCCCATGTTCTATGTCTGAAGAGGACATTTTGATATGGGCAAAAGAACCCCACTCCATTCTTATGGAAACTGGTTCCCGGTGAATTTTTTTTTTGATTTAATATAGTTTAAGTCGGGCTGATCAAAAGTGTCCATGGGCCGAACCTTGAAAAATGGACAGTTTTTTTCTCTACAAGGTGTTGAAGGATTCCAGCATATAGACATATTTTTGGTTTTCAATGCTCAATTCAGGAATTTGCAAAAATTCTTTGTTATGTATAGGGTGGTCGATTTCCAATGACTAATATTGAAATAACGGCGGAAACCAGACGCCATTAGTGAATTGATAATTACTTTTACCTACCTACCAAACTACCCTTTGAACATTTCCTTTTTTGAATAGATAGTTGGGAATGATCTCAATTATTATCTGCATTTCACATTCAAACTAAGAAGTTTGAAAAATTATCTAGGAGAAGAAAAGTTGTAGGTGGAGAATACTTTTTAGAGAATATTGAAAACACATTCTACTTCAAGCATTTATAGCATATACCAACTAATATTTACTAATATTTCAATTACAAAAAAACATTTTAACGGATATTTGAGAGAAAAAATAGAATACGAAACTAACTGAATATAATATAAATAGAATGGTAATGACGATAAGCAAAGTAGACCTGATGCAGGGAGGAAAAAACTAGATATCAATGAGCTCTGGTAAGTCGTGATTATTAACTTTCTGGCGTCTATTAGCAGAAATAACATTTGTGAGTCTTGTAGAGGGGTAGCGAATATTTCATTTATGTCGAGCATAACGTTAGGTTCTCTCGCTTTTTTCAAGGTTTTGCATGCTAACGCGGCATCAGCTCCTTCCATGTTTATTGGCGAATGATATCTATCCATTATAGCAATTCTGTAAAAATCTCCATGATGTGGACAATGGGTAATCTGCAAGGTCTGTGGAAAGACTTTTGATATAGATTTCAGATGGCCTTTTCTCATTTCTACAACCCATCTCGATTTTGTAATAGATAAACGAGAATCGTTGGTATCCCCCGAAAAAAGTTGATGTTGCCCTTGTTGAAGGCTCACAGGCATTTTCCATTGAATATCTGAACCACCCAGCAATTTTGTCGGATCTCTACAATCCCTATCAACCAAAATAACTTCAGCCTCCTGTAACTACCCTCTCGTTCTGTCAGTATCTCTTTCGCACTCATTCACAAGTATAGAGCATCTTGTTTTGATTAACGGAAAAAATGGTCCCATATCTGGTACCACAATCAACGATTGGCGAAGTGAACGAAAATTCCTGCTCTTTAGAATATTCGGTTCTGGTTTATACAGCACATTATCAAACTCAGGTACTTGCCTTTCAAAGTGATTTAGTCTTGTTATTGCATCGACTCCAATATTTGAGGAAACAAATCTTTGCATCAAGGATGGTCTCACGTTGGTAACCGGAAATTCAATGAACAGGGAGAGGGGCGACCGGGTATACGGGGCCAACAACCACTTTTTTCCTGATAATGCAATTCAATCTTCATGTTCCTTGAATGGCATACCTTCGTAGATAATCGACACTCCTTGTGTCATTGACCCATGGTTTCATTATGGAGAATTGTTAAACGACCAACTGAAAACATTTTTAATTGTTTTCAAGGTGCCACTCCAATGAAATCGATAAAATATTTCAAAAATGCAAATTCTGAAATTCTACACATTGATCTGCTATTTTTATGGTTTTGCTTATGAACTTCGCGTCCAATTGCTATTAGAAAAAAGAAAATATTGTTTGATGAAAAACTTTAATTATGTCTGAAATAATAATAAATGACATTCAACACCTAGTAAAAAAAACCTCTATAACATGAAGTTGAGACCATGTTGAAAGTAGCATTAGTAACATTCAGCGATTATTGCAAAGTCTAAGTCAAAATATAATTGTACTTATTTTTCGGAAATCGACGATTTTTTCTATTATTACTTCCGAAATAAAAAAAAGTTAAACTGATAATAAATATACATCGAAATGTTAAATTTTCAAGGTTGGGCCCACGAACAACACTATTAGCTTGACTTGGAGTATGTTATACCAAAAATTCAGCAAATTTTACCGGGACCCATTTCTCAAAAGGATGGTGCAGGGTTCTTTGTGGGTTAATTTATAAATCAATATTTATTATCGAAAATGAATGAAAAATAACAATAAGAACAGATGTTAATGGTTATTGAGGTGAAATGAAGCAAAGAGTGAATCAAAATTCACTCTCACAAAATTCACTCTCTCTACTGTTGGTCCTTCCTAAATAAGTTTCTGGTGGATTTCTGCGATTTTTCTTGGAAAATTGATTTGGTATAAGAAATTTTCTTTACCAAGAAATACCAGTAGTCTTCAATATCTTCAATTTTATTGATACACACTTATTCCCTTCCACACTCCCCGGTATTTCGAATGTCATTGATGTTCAAGTATTGCTTGTTCCTCGGGTAATTGCTGTAGCAATTTTGACTTTTGCAGATGATTGTACCTTTCTTCTATATTGAAATACCGATTCCATTATTCAGAAAGATTGAAGCCGAGGCTACGGTAACAGTGTAAGAGTTTTCACACGAATCGGTTATCCTGTTCGCCTGATTCAAAACGATTGCATAATTTTATTGAAGCATAAAACGCGAATGCCACCAATATTGAAAATTTTGAAGATATTTCAATTGAAGATGAATTTATTCTAGCTGGATATTCACTATTGAAAACTATTTCAAATTGGGCATACGAAAAGATGTTCTGCATTAACAAAATATCTTTTTTATTTTTTGGTCCCCCAAAAAGAGAAATCATGTAATATGACGATATCCTATGCTTTATTGGTTTCACAAAATCCATCTGTCAAACACCAACAAGAAATTGGTTTATTACTATTCATATCACTGCCTAGGCAGCAAAGTGATTATACTCAATGGGAGTAAAACATTTGACGTAAACATTTATTAGCAATTATTACATAACACTTTCAACAAGAATTTAAAAACATATGTTTAGTTGTTATTAACATTGATGGTAAAATTACTACAATTTTGAACGAATAGGCCACCTTTTCTTTCCTCAGATATCGTTCTCTCTACATCAATTATATTACCAGTTTGATTCGTCTCATAAGTAGTTCCTATATTTGTCAAAACTTTTTAACAAATGCTGGTTTTACTTGCCATTGAATCTTCAATGTACCCTTCTGCTATAGTTGAGGATTTCCACCCACCATGTCGTTTCAACATTGTTATGTCACCTCCTGCATTCACAAGTAAAGTGGCAGAACTTCTGCGGAGGCAGTGTCCCGTATATTCCTTAGCATTCGGCTACTTTAAATAGACAGCTATTTCTTGAGGTATTTTACCAAATTTATGGATTCCAACAAATTGCTTTATGGATTTACCTTTTGCGTATTTGAAAAACAATCTTGTGTCTTTTAATTCAGCAGGCCGAAGAGCTATATATTTTCTAACAACATCCAAATATTCCATTATCACGAAAGACCTCAAATTCTTCGTCTTCGTGTTTAATAGGGATACCAATAGTTTATTGTCCATATCTTCAATATTTTCTAACTTTAAATTCAAAAGTTCGTCGCAGCGACATGCACCCGCAATTCCAAAAATCAATACAACCTAAAAGAATGGATTATAAGTATTTTCACTCCATGGTATAGATATCTTATTCAAAACTTACTTTTGCTAATAAATATTCATCATCTGGTGTAAAGTTTATAATATCTTGTTTTTCGAAAACTCGGGACTTCTTTGCCTTGTAGCCTTCAGATGACCGTTTCAAATATGCCCGCAACTTCAAGTATCTTCCTATATCTACGCCATTTTTAACATTCATAGTTGCCTTCAACATGGAATATACAGACCAAAGGATAGAACTCTTCATTGTTTGAGATAATCCAGCAAAATAAGCAAGTAATACATTTTCCGATAAAGTCTTCGCATTTTTCTCCATGCAATAATCCATAAATGAATTCAGCCTCGGCAGTCAATCTACTACTTTGCTGCCTAGTTAAACAAATAACTATTCCACTGTAACCGAAGCTTTTATTTGATGGATGAAATAACATTTCATTCATGAGAAAAAAAGGGTATACTTAACACCTAGATAGTGTGGAAAATAAGGAATTTCGGCATCGACGAAATTATTCGTTTCATTTGGTTGAAACCCTTCGACACACTTTTTCGAACTTTTTTTTAATTTAATATTAAGAATCCATTTGTCATTACATCAAGGAACGACTCACCTACATTATGAATATAGCATGGAAAAAGGAATTTGGCCTGAAACGTTTAAGGAAACTGTTTTAATACCTGTATTTAAATAAGGCAGTGACATATTGATCACACATTTCAGACCAATTTCATCATTAACATACCTCACGAAATTTTTTTTTGAGGATTCTTGAGAAAAGACTATCTGCTTACTTAACAAAGTATGATCTGATAGCTGACCAACAGTATGGCTTTAGAGAAAATTCCTCCAGACAAGATGCAATATTGTCACTCACCTGAAGGATATCTTCTGCTCTGGAAAAAACAAATTAATGTGTTTTTAATTGATTTGTCGAAAGCGTTCTATTCAGTGTCATGACCTACTCTTACAGGGGAACACCTTAAGGATCATAATGTACAAAATAGAAATCGTATTTCATAGAAATGTACACCATCATATCGTCAAACTGTAGAAATCGCACTTGATCATAAAGTACAAGATAGAAATGTACAGTGGCATAAAGTAAAGGATCATAACCATCATAATGTACACCAGCATAACGTACTTCATCATAACGTATTCCATCATAAAGCTACAACATCATAATATCATTGTAGCATGACATCAACGCATCATAACGTCATTCCATCATAACAGCAATGCATCATAACGTCAATTGATCATAACCGTAACAGGTAGAAATCGTAACGCATCATAACGTACAGAATCATAATTGTACTCCAGCATAATCCTATAGTCTATGAGCTTGCACTCACTTGGGGTTAAGAATGACTGTAGTGAACTAATAAGAGATGCATACAGTGTTGGAAAAGCTTAAATAATAATTAAACAATTAGATTTACCCATTCATTGTTATCAATCTTTCATAAATAATTATTTATGTATTCGAAATAATTTTAAAAGGGTGATCGCAAATACATTGCAGAATAATTAAATTTTTCTCTTTGTGTGTGTATTTAAAATCGTTTACAGAATCATTTTAATTTCAAGTACGAATAAAAATATTCTTGAATTTTTTGAAAGGCAAGGTTTCAATAACAAGGAAAACAAATGAAAAATATAACAAGTGACCACGGCTCTTTGAAAATGGCCGCCTATAGTCATACAAGAATTTTTATTTGTGTTTGGTAATAGCTGCTTTCCAATTACAACAGGGAGTAGCTCCGAGTATCTCCGGATAGCTTCTGAAGTGATCTGACAGATCAGGATAAATCATGTTCCAATTAAATATATATATATATATATATATATATGGCTTTGGACTATACGGTTGTGTATATGTTTCTTGGCATTTGACGTTTTCCCAACAAGAGCAGTTGGCTTCTGCAGAAGTTACGAGTGTAAATACTATACTAACACTGAGCTGGTAAGCAGCCAACCATTTACCAATGAAAATGAATTGGATATCGAAAGAAAATACCAAAGCTAAGGAGGAATTGACAATATCATCATCAAGATGCAGCCCACTCTTACAAAAGTCGTAGTGACATGAAAATTTTCTCAGAAATTAAACGAGTAGTGACAACATGGAATCAGATTCCTGCAAAAGCTCCTATTCAAAAATCATTGATATAGTAGGAAACGAAATTACATATCTGAAACAAGAAATCAAAAACTTACATTAATTAGTACAGCCAACGGCTTTGTTCAATTTGGAGAAATTTTCAAGCAATGACAAGAAAATTACACCTTTCAACAGAATGGTCGCGTATGGGAACAAGAACAGTGATCAGATACTTGTTAGGTTGTAGTTTTTCATCCTTGAAACAAGGAAGTTATGTTGAGAGTTGTTTGATTCCTTTGAAATTTCAGATGGGTTATTTCGGTTGTGTTTTACTTGTAAACTGAATGCTGTTGTATATGTTTATTTAGTTTATTGTACCTAAGAAAAACTCTTGTAACTATCGTAATTCTTAGTGTAATTTCAATTGTCATGATCATTATGCATCAAATATTTATATTTTTGAATTTTCAACAACTGTTGGTAGGTTTAGAAATCTAACGTGTTTGTAAAATGCTTATTTTCTTGAGACAAATAAAGATTGTATTATTTATTTATTGATTATTCACACTAACTTGATCATAAATGCCGTAGAAAACTAGGTCGGTTATTTATAAAGATTTTTCAAAGGCCTTTGACTGACCGATATCAAGATGTAAAATATAGTAATTATGTAAAATACTTTTCAACAAATATTCTGAACTTTTGGCTGTGCTTACGGAAAATCTGATTCAGTTGACTATCAGTAAAACCTTAAAAACCAAAATTTATAATCAATATAAACTGAGTCAACTGAATATCAAATGGAAGATCTAGGGATTAATTTAGACACTAAATTAACTTTTTCTACTCGAATCAACCCAGTTGTTGATAAATCACTGAAATTGTTGTGATATGTATAAATAAACTAATAAATAAAGAGAAAGATACTCCTGTGTCATTCTGTATATTGATTTATTGTTAAACGGGCAGCCCTATTAAAATACAAATATAAGAAATCATGATGACTACAATAACACTTGACTAGCATAACTCTACAAGTCCATGATTTTGAAATATAAAACTTTTCCGCACTGCCAAAACTGCATGCTTGGAAACGTGAAATGTCTACTCCAATCCTCATAATTCATAGTACACATGTTGCTTGATAATGCGTGTTGTACAATAATAATGATAACATTTAATTTTTATATGCAAAATGTAAAATCATATTCATAACAAAGTTCAAACGTCATCTGGAAACTGGCAATTGACAATACTGACATTGTAATGACAGAATCAGTTGTCACCAGGGCCGGGATTCCGGAGTCACGATCGAGCATGAATCGTGTCGTTTTCACGAATTTCACGATTCCGAGCCAATAGGCATGTTAAAATATGAATGCAGCGCTAAGGTGGGCAGTCGTAGAACTATAAATATTGACATTGGAGTTTGGGGTTGTATGGATTGTGTGTGTATTTGTGTTATTAATATTTGATTTTGTAATGAATATAAATGCTTTTCAGGAAATTTCAGGCTTCCATAGTGTTACGGTATATTTTTGTTTTTATATCATCATTTGTTTCAATTCAGTGTAGCCATACTGAAAGTAATCAAAGGTTAGAAGACTTTACGAAAATATTACACGTGAACGGTTTAATCAACATTATTACACTTCAGGATTCTAATAGTACCATTTTTCAGATCCAAATGGGAAGACTGATAGGTACAAACATTTCTAGAAGTGTTTAGGTGAAGACATTTTAAATGCTGAACATAAAATATTACGTGGAAAGTTGAATATTTCCACTCCTGACAAAATTGTGCTTTGTGCATTCAAAGTAGCGCACTCAATTCAGACTCACTCACATTTGAAAACTTCATTTACTTCTGATTACTCTCAATATTGCTACACTGAATTGAAATAAATGATAATACCGCCTTTATAAAAAGGAAAATATATACAACGTAACACACTCGTTTACAATGAAATAAGAAAGCCTGAAATTTCCCTAGAAGTCTTTATATCTATTGCATAATCAAATTTTAATAACAAAAAAACTCACACAACTCATACAACACAAAACTCCAATGTCAATATTTATAGTTCACGACTGCCCACATTAATAATAATAATAATAATAATAATAATACTCCCTCATAAACACTCGTTGAGTGTACCCAAAGGCATAGCCTGTGCGGGTAGAGGACGGCTATTATTATTATTTGCTGTGGCGCTCCGGGGCGACTTACTGATGTTTTAGGTGATGTATTCACTTTTCAGCTGTAGGAAAACCCGGAAATCTACAGCACCACCTCGGGTGGTCGGTGTGCACTCCAAGCTAGCACTAGACGAGATTGGCATCTAGACAACTCACAATACACTTGCTTTTCAACAAGGCATGCGGCCGCCTATCGAATCCGATATAAAGTAGTTGAGAAAAATTCTCGTACCTACATCGGATTCGAACCGACTATCGCTATGCTGGAGTTTCGAACGGCCTGTGCATTAGACCGCTGATCCACCGACAACCTTAATATTGGCGCTGCATTCTTATTTTCAGATGCCTATACGCCGATCGTTTGTGTTGCAAATAGCCTACATTTTGACGATCAGATGACGAAAAGTGGATTCCGAAGTGACGATTAGGCCTCAATGGTGTCGTCTAGACGATTTTGATGATTCTGAAGCTATATGACGATCGTAAATGTGATGCAAATTGCCTACATTTTACGAATAGTAGACGACAACTATTTTCCTTTCGTCAGTATATCTATCTTGGTCTGATATATGTGTTGCTGTTTCTTTTAGTGCTCATCAATTCATTATATTGCTTGTATATTTGTTTACATCCCGTTATTTACCTATGATCCATACTTCTGCAGTAGGGATTTTTTATTCAGAATAGCTTTCAGAGCAACCCAAAAGTTTACTGGGAGTTGATAATGAATTTCATGGGGAAAAGGGCATAGCTAAGTGGCGAATAGATTACCCTGTTGAAAAAAATGGGGAATTCTTTCGAAGGTTTCTGAGGGTTGTGCTCGTAAAGGTACAGCCGGTTGACGGAAACAATTTCTTTATTAATATTACAAGGTGCCAATAATTTTTAGAAATATTAATATTCCTAACGAGTTCAAGGAATAGGATAAAGGTATATAGGTACCTATAATGATATATAAATAAGTATGCAGCAAATGTACGCATTCCTTTGAATTAAATTTCAACAGAAAATGTAACACAGAATTACTCGAACCAACACTATGCGAGAATTGATTCTTAACAAAGATATAAATTAACAATTAAAGATACTTCGTATAATGATAATAATAGGAGTAGTGTACAAATCTGCAGTACAATAATTATTAATATTATTATAGAGTATTATACCTATCTAGGTAGGTATAGTTACCCATCCCGCTTTACTGCAATATCAAATTTTATGCCAGTAATATAATTTATAGGTACACTGCCATGAAAGAAGAGGCTACTTCAAAAGAATTGTCAAAGAATATATGTAGATATTCTTTGGTATTATATGGAGGTAGGTTGCCTATTGCGATTACAAATTTCTTTATTTTTTAAATGCTCCAAAATCAGCGGATGAATGGTTACAGAAATAGTCAGGAAACTGTCTATAAATGCATTTCGACTTCTTAAACAATAAACAATGGTCACGATTATCTTTTCAACGTTAATTGGAATTGGTAGAGGTACACCTTCCTATCATAAAACTTTGCCTCTAATATAACTTGCTTATATTTTCTGAATAAAAATAGCTATAGAACTTTTACTTTATAGCATCCTACAGGTATGCGCAGTGATTACGCAGCAAACTTGCAGAGTAGGTATATGAAAGTTGTAACATTTGCACTTATTTAATTGATTTGCAATTTCAGTACAATACCTCTCCTCTTGTTACTCTTGTTTAGATTCAAGGAAACCTTAGGTACCTACCTATACAAGGTAGAAGCACAAAAACAAACATTCAAGAATTACATTTCCTTCACAAACTGTTCAATCAATACTCTGGACTCTTTCAATTATTATTATGTTCAATCACAAAAAACTAGCAGATTGAATAAAAATATTGAGAATATCGAGATTATGTCAAAAATCAATTCAGAATTTTATGTTTAATGCGGTTAAATTCATCATCTTTCCGTTCCATGATGATTTTATTGTGTTGAGTGATTGAGTACCGAAATCACCCGACGATTTTATTGAGAATCAATTAGTATAGTCGATTCGTCCAAGAATGTCATCTTGGTAGATATTTGTCCCGAGTTCGAATCCCGGTTGGTCCACATTTTTTTATTTTACTTCGAATTTTCATCTTCCCGTTTGCTATGCCAGAAACTTATATTCTGGATTTTTAATTCAAATACAGAAGTTAAAGCTTTTTCATTTTTTCATTTCTTCTTATTTTCTACTTTCTTCGATCATGTTACCTCCATTTTCATCAAGTACCGAGAACACCCGACGATTACTTCTTTTGTCGTCTGAAGTTTGAATCGTTGATCGTTCGTTCGTTCGTGATCGAATCGAAAGTTCGGAATCCCAGGGCTGATTTACGACATATCAGAATGGCCAACATAAAATACTCCTGGTGTGCTCTCTCTCTTTCTCTTTCTCTGTCGCACTAACGTTTGCGCATCGTTTAAATCTGCCCACATACTGCGCATGAAATATACCCGTTTCTCTCTCATACTGGCTCGGTTCATATCTTTCATCTCTATTCTACGTATTCTGTAAAGGTCTATTCTCCACTTGACGACAATCAAGTATTTTCTATTAAAGATCTATAAAACAGTTCGTTTAAAACACATCGTTTCAACGTTTTTCTTAAAAAAAATTATTCAAGTTCTTAAAAATGAAAAATAAAACTGCGCATTTGAAATTTAAAGGGATTTGTTTCAATTTCACCATCTGGCAACATCGGCTACAAATTTCACAGATAAGAAAGGACAACAAATCCGTTACGTTAATAAGTTAAACAGAGATGACAATGTTCCGAGCACCGATCTATAACAAAATATAGGTCTGTGATTCCGAGTCATTCTGTGACATTTTGTCTACTGTGTGCCTAACCCCTAACAAAGACAGATATATTGACTATGGTACTTCTTCTAGCATAGTACCATCCCCTACGTTTTGTGCAAGAATTCCTATCCACAACACTTCCCAATAGGCTATCCGCATGAACCAATCAGAACTATCCTGGCCAAGGCGGTATATTTGAATCGATGCTTTTTCATTTTTAAGCCATGAAAGAAAGGAACATGATCTAATCTAACCAAACTGGACCTTGATCACAGTATAATGCTATTATAACCTAAAATTACATTGCACACCACGCAGGCGCAACTAAAATAGAGTTTCGATTGGTCCATGCGGATTGTCTATTGGGAAGTGTTGTGGATAGGAATTCATGCGCTTGATTTAGTGACCCTAGGGCAGTGTTGGGATTCCTATTACAATCGTTATATTTCTATTACATTCACATGTGGCTTTTTACGCTATTACTACAATGCCAAAAACAGCCATAATCTATTTGGAGTTGAAATTTCCAGTCATCCGTCCTTTTCTTACCCTATAATGTCATCTGTCCTTTTCTGACACTCATGTAAGGTGATTAGGTGACAGCTGACGTATTGAAGGTCACAGAATAGCTCTTCAAAGGCATGTGTTCTGTGTTTGTGATAGTAAAAGTTGAAAAATTATGTAAATAAGTGTGGATTCATGTAGCACCAATTAACAATTATCAAGGAGCAATTATCAATTAAAAACTAACAAGTTTAAGTTGATCTGTGGCTTAACCAAACATGAAAGATTTTGATTTACCGCCCTTGCTGACATCTGTCAAATCAATCTCTTAACCATACTTTTTAGAATCTATTCTTTCTATTACATTTTTCACTTGGCTTTTAGTACAATTTGTCAATGTTAAAATCTCAACACTGCCCTAGGGTCACTGCGTCACTGGCGACATCTACATTTTGAAATGTGTTCAGTAAAACAAACATTCTGCTAGATATAAAATCTTCTAATTGTTAATAAAGTGTTGATTATTTATTCGTCCTTCTATATTTGGTTCGCTTTTTTTATTTTATGCTCTAATGCAGAAAGTACAGCAATTTTTCATCTGCAAATGTGTCCATGCCATGCATTCTTTTCCCAGAAACCAAAAGTGCCAGGAGTTGGCAGGGGAAATTTCAGACTGAAAGAATATAATTTGGAAGATTTCACACCTAGTTGATGTATATTTTTTTTAAGCAGTGTCGTAAATCTATCCAATTATTTTCTAGACACAAGAAGCAATACATTAAAACAATTGATTAAAGGGATCATTACATTTCAAAAACTTGCAGACACTAGTTCAAGCCAATGAAATGTTAACTGATCTAGGAGTAAATAGTAACACAGGATTTTCTAATTGTAATTGTTTAATGATTTCAATACTTTTCAAGGTTAGACGATGTCGGTAGTGCAGAAGTTACAGGATCTGAAGGTGTTTCATCAGTTACAGATTGCTTTTTTTGGATGTAACTGGTTCACTTTCAGTCCCGAAACAGATACAGCAGTAACACGGAACCACTTCCCAATAAATTAGATGAGCTAACAGACAAATATTGTTAATTCAGAAGAAATTCCAGAAAATCTCCAAATGAAAATAGTTTTTTTTTAATTATTTCTTACAAGTAACCTGCAGAAGTCTTCAAGAGACTTGTGAAACCTAGGGAAGACATAGACCTTACCTCAGTAAACGTGTAACCCATACATCTATTGATGATTGGATTAAGAAGCAATTGCTTCATGACAAAACTGACATGCAGCCATAGTTTTCACTGACACAGTCTTAAGTGATTCTAGTAATATTATTGATGGTTTTGCTTCATTTTTCGAAAGTGTTTACTCAGGATTGGTTGTTGGTGACTCTGTTCGGGATCTTATAAGAACACAAGTATTAGCCTTTATCCAGCTAACGAATAAGAGATTATGTCTGAAAGTAAAAAGTTGAAGGATGACAGCAAGAAAAGATAATGTACCTTTTTTCCTTGAAGAAGAATGTGCAAGGTTTTTAAAAAAGCCTCTATAATTTTCAGTTTGTGTGTCAAATAGTTTCCAAATTTATGGGAGGTTGGGAGAGTCTGTCCTGTGTTTAAGAGTGGTGCTCATACCAAAATGTAGAACTATCAACAATTATAAATTACATATTCAATTATATTGATATGTAAAACTTTCTGCATAAATTGTTCTTTGAACGGTTCTACTGTTGACAATAAAGCTATTATTATTAGATACTTTATAATGAAAACCTGGACTGTTAATCGAATTATTTCATATATTGGGTACAGTAACATTTATTTTGTATAGGTAATAGATGAAATAAAAATGATTTCCTTAAAAATTGTCATTTTATTTAAAAATATATCAAAAAGAATGGATGTAGGTAATGTGGTGCCACAATAATAAATTTCACAAGTAACCCTTTCACAACACTTGAACACTAATAATAGGTATGTGCACTTAGGTAATAAAATGTGCATATAGGTGTTGATGTGTGAAACATATTCTTCAATTTACTACCAACTTGATAAAATCTTTATGAAATTCCAGAAAGTTTTACAACGACGTATATTTTCAATAGCAACAAAAGTTAGAAAACAAAAACTATAAAACATTCAAGGAAAAATGATAAAATTATTCAATTCTCAACACAAGTGGATTAGGAGATGTTGAGGAATTTCATATGATCACAAATATTACACTCCAATAACAAATTCTCTCTCTCAACTTCTTCATTGGATTTGAATTTATATACTTAGATGTTTCGCTTCGAAATGTCAGTAGTCCACTGCTCTTTCAGCAGCATAAACTGCCTCAAAATGTTTTTCTCTGTCCCAAACTTGTTTGACAGTACAGCTCAACTCGATTAGTTTTTCATATCTGCAACAAAACATTCTTTACCTACAAGTGAAAATGTTCATTGGAAACTCACCGATTAACATATAGCAGCACTGCAACTACACGTTTACAGAATCCAGATTGGCCTCCTTTGCAACTACATTCACAGTTCTACTCGTCACTGGTGTATCTGGAAGATCCCAATTCAAGTTTTATTTCATGGCCAAACTTTGTCCAAAAACTCGTCACTCATCGATATTCTCTACCTCACATAATAGCTAAAACATGATAGGCATTGAATACTACATCCGCTCGACCACAGGCCTACTTTTTTGGGTAAAATATTGAAAAATTTCAGCCAAATGAATCATGACCATAGGCTTTTTCAAAGAATCAAAGTTGAGTCGTAAATTAAAAAATATCAACAAATATTTAAAAGACGTAAACTGTCAACAATTGATATGACATTTGATTATAATTTTGCATTTTACCATTTCCTTTCTGAAAATTCAATGTTAGGTTTAGGTTGTTTCGGAAGTAGGATATCATGGAGTCATATCGCCCTCTGATGATTGGAGGAGAACTGGAGAACTCTTGTCTATGAATGGAGATGAAAGTACAATCAAAATAACCCTTCCTCAAGTTCCAAGAGAGAGAAACACGTCTGTTGTCCCCATTTATGTTATACAAAGACAACATTATAGACAATGATATTATTAAGCAGTTGACATTGAGAATATGTCGTTGACTATTTAATATTTATAAGATACACACAGCAGCATTTTCGTAATTCTCCATTAAATTAATAACCGAGAGAAAACTTGATAAAAGTTTAAATTACAATCTACCGGATTTTCATCCGGGTCTCAAAGAAACCAAAAAGATAATATTTCAAATAATATCAAGCTTTCCATAAATTAATTTAACACACTATTATGTAGGTATTTCAATCACTTTTTATCCATGAATATACAACTCGGTCATGAAATCAGTTAAACACGTTTTTTTGTCAAAAATATCACGCAATAATTTCAGCCAATAGGAATGAAAGCCTTGAGTTTCGCGGTTTCTGTTACTTCTATCGTCACCACATCTATTTCAATTTGACTTTCAAAAATGTATAATTGTTAATAAGTACATACTAGATACTTACTATTTCAATTCGTGCACCTAGAAAACTTCTTCAGCTCACCGACTACGAGCGGTGAACAGTCGCCAGACTGACTGTTGCGCGCGCATACAAATTATGATGAAGTACGATTTCTACACAATACGAATGTGATGGAATACGGTTTCTATCGAATACGAATTCTATGCAATAGCATTATGATACAGTGACGTTATGATACAATACGAATATGATGGATTACGAATATGATTCAGTCTCGTTTCTATGAGATACGTTATGATATTGTACGTTATGAAAGAGTACGTTATGACAGTTTACGATATGACGAAGTACGGTTATGATGTATTACGTTATGATGCTTTACGGTTTCTATATTTTACGATTATGATCGTGTAGCATTATGATGCTTTACGGTTTCTATTTTGTACGTTTCGATTGGATACATTATGATGATTTAGATGGACCCTCTTTCAGAAGATATTTGGAATTAGAAACAATTGTGATAAATTACTTGAAAATTATCTCAAAAATAGATTCAAATCTGTAAGAGTAGACAATGTTCTTATCGACTAGAGAAAAATAGAGTATGGCGTGCCCTAGGGGACCGTATTAGGCCCTGTTCTATTCAGTAAACGGCAAATTTTCACTAAAGCAAATTCTTGGCAAGAGTTGAAGGTCATCGTCGAATCAGACTTTCCGTTGTTGAGAAACTGGCTAGAACTCAAGTTATTAACTATAAACTTGAAGAAAACATATTATTTGCCATTCAGTTGCACTAGATCGAACACCCCACCCTTCTAAAAACTAACAATAAACATTATTGAACAACAGCACACTGAGTATTCTGCCATCAGAGAAGAGAGTGAAATATTCAGGCGTTATAATGGATACAAACCTCAGATGGGATGCCCACATAAATTATACAGCGTGACTCACGGTCCATGGTAGGTTAGATGTCTCTGGAAAATGCAACTCAGGATTTTTCTGAAAATTTGGCATTTTACGTTTTTTCTCCTGTTCTACCGATCTAAAATATTTTCAGCATTGCCACGTTGCCGCTTCTATCAGAAAATCCTAGCAACTTTAATATTTCAAATAGAAAACCCAGTATATTGACACATTTTCAGAATCGCCCTTTTATTAGAATACTTTTTCGTTGATAATGCCCTATACCTATCTCTATCGGGTTTCGAGATAAAAAATAATTTGTGTTAAATATGGTCCAAAACATAGCACTAATTGAACTTAGGTAAATAAGTACTCTCAACTCATGAAAAGTTGATATTTTGATGTTAGTTTGTACAAACTCAAAGTATTTAATCTACACCGAGAAATCGACTCCATATCATACAGGGCCCGCTAAAATTACTATTATTTCCGTTTTGCATGAAAGTGGTCAAAAGTTCGTATTTTCAAATGAAACCCCCTGTATATTACTCGATAAATTGAAAGATGAAGAGAAATGCTTTGAGATGATATACCATGTCCCTATACCTAAATCATCAAGTTTTCTTAATAAAACCGCTTTTTAGGAAATAGCTCTTTGTGTAATTAGCGCAAAGAGACTGATCGTTGCTCGACGAAGAGAGTTATCGCGCTTCGCGAAGCAGAGCGCGGTAATCTTTGGAGAGCGGCAATGACACTTCAAGTGACAAAAAAAGGGGTTTTCAAGAAAAATTTTACCCAAATGTTTTGTGTATTTTAAAGTACAATAAAATTATCTTTTTTATTTTAGTGTGTCATTACTAAATGCTGAGAGATATCCCCAATTATTAACGACGACTGTTACTGATTTCCTCGAAAATTTGCCGTTAGAGGAATATAGGAATTCGTGGTTTCAACTGGATGGAGCGCCAGCTCATTCCACCCAAGAAGTGTCCAGCGAACTATACGAAATGTTTGACGATGGTTGGTTCAGGCATTTAGGGCCGTAGGATTGGCCACCGAGATCACCCGATCTCACGCTGCATGGCTTTTTTATGGTTTGTTTTAAAAGAAATGGTGTACAGTACTCCAGTACCTACCACGGCGAATATTGCGGTGTATTGAAGATCTGGATCCCCATGAAATTGAAAAAGCAACCACAGTCGCGTGCAAAAGCACATTTTAAAATGTGATACTTTGCTTACAATTTTGTTATTTTTATTCTTCCTAATTCTGTTATTTGTACTTTCACATGTTATAGACAAGTAAATCTAGCTTTATACCTAAAAATGCGAGATAAAAAGCTGATTTTTGGTACAGTTTTTCCCAGGAAACTTTGAGCCATCATAGGTAGTTGAGAAAATTATTTTATAATCTTACAAACTTCCTCTCGTTCATTGGTGTTAATTCAGGATATATTTGGTTAAATTTTCTGCATGTTCTGAAAATGATTTGATCACAATATCTGTTTATAATAAATAACTTCATAAGAACTCCCTTTGAATATTCAATACTTCCATTCATTTGGAGGATGTTTCGAAACGCTGTAAATAACTATTTATTAACTACATATAAAAGTCACCGAACCGTCATAAACTTAATATTTTCACGGATACCTAAAATTAAATTTTTTAAAAAACAATATATCCTAAAAAAGCGGCTTTATTAAGAAAACTTGATGATTTAGGTTTAAGGACATGGTATATCATCTTAAAGCATTTCTCTTCATCTTTCAATTTATCGAGTAATATACAGGGGGTTTCATTTGAAAAAACGAACTTTTGACCACTTTCATGCAAAACGGAAATAATAGTAATTTTAGCGGGCCCTGTATGATATGGAGTCGATTTCTCGGTGTAGATTAAATACTTTGAGTTTGTCCAAACTAACATCAAAATATCAACTTTTTATGAGTTGAGAGTACTTACTTATTTACTTAAGTTCAATTAGGGCAATGTTTTGGACCATATTTAACACAAATTATTTTTTATCTCGAAAACCGATAGAGATAGGTATAGAGTATTATCAACAAAAAAGTATTGTGATAAAAGTGTCAATATACGGGGTGTTCTATTTAAAATATTGAAGTTGCTAGGGCTTTTTGATAGAAGCGACAACGTCGCAATGCTGAAAATATTTTAGATCGGTAGAACAGGTGAGAAAATGTAAAACACAAAATTTTCAGAAAAATCCTGAGTTGCGTTTTCCAGAAACGTCTAACCTACCATCGACCGTGACCATCCACAAACCAAGGTCTAACATTAACAAATTTCACCAACTCAAAACCTTATACCATGCTTTGGTCGAAAGTCACCTGAGATATAGCATAATATGTTGGGGGACGCATTAAAAATACACCTTCGTAGAGAATCTGCAAAACAATTTCTTAAAATTATCAGATATGTGCAAAGAGTTCAGATATCCCTCAGACGCACTCGTTCCATTAAGCCAAAGTGTTTGACATTATCGACAACTTTTCTATTTAAACAAAAATATAAAGTATCACCAAAACAAATATTTCATCCTTCCTAGTCATTCTTACTCCGCACGAGGAAAAAATATTATCAAGTAATAAATTCCACAAATCTAAAAAGCGATAGGTAATGGTAATGGTAATGGTAAATATGGATGGTGACTGATGCGTTGCGACCATATTAGATCTATTATTGTGCCCCATCTTCTTCTGCTAATTCAAGGTGTTCTTGTTTACAGCAGCCCCTCAAGCCCCAATTCCTTGAGGAATTTAAGGATTTTGAGGGGGTCTATTCGTGGTATCTATCCCACAGTCAGCTGGTGTGATCCCAGTATATTCAATCTTTTGTGATGCACAGCATAACACTCAATCAATATCTTATCAATATATGGTGTGGTGTTTTTGGATGTTCCCCACAGAATCTGCAGGTGCTGTCCTCCCTAAGCCTAGCTTCCTTAGGTGTTCGTTGAGTCTGCAGTGCCCCATAAGAAATCCCGTGATTGTCTTTAGACTAGTTTTGCTGAGGTTAATCAGTGATTTCGATCTTACTCGGTTGAAGTTGCCGAGATCTTTGGCCTGCCTTAGCCCTAGAAGTCTGTACCAGGATGTTGCTCTCATTGCGTCTTCAGTTTTATTGAGTTCGTCTTGGAAGTAAGATTTTCCAAGTCCGCAAAAGGGTATCTGCTTGTTCATTGCCCTCCACTCCGACGTGCCCCGGTACCCAAAGGAGGATCACCTTGTTGTTCCTGCCTGGATCATTAAATTTTTCTAGGCATTCCCAAACCATCTTTGAGTTGATATTATATGAGCTCAACGTTTTGATGGCTGCTTGACTATCGGAGAGGATTGCGATTTCCTGGTTCCGGTATTTCCTGTCGAGGTTGAATTGAATGCACCTTTCTATGGCGTGAATTTCCACTTGAAAAATACTGGGGAACAGGCCCATGGGTTCGGAGTATTTGGTGCGAGGCCCAAAGAATCCTGCTCCAGTTCCGTCGGGAGTTTTGGACCCTTCCGTGTACCATGTTATGATATTCTTTCCCAGTGCTCGAATGGATTCTATGCTCCATCCAGTCTTGGTTTTTAATTCCGATCGAAAGAATTTTTCAAAACTAAATTTCCTGTGTGTGTGCAGTTTCGGTGGGGGTTGAGCCCCTTACCATGTGTGCTGTCCCTTTGAGTCCGACTTTAGCCAACCTGAGGTTTGCTCCCCAAGCAGTTTTCCTCACCATGATATGAAGAGGAGTGAGGTCCAGAATTACCTCTCATGCTGCTGTTGGAGTCGACCCCATTGCTCCTGTTATACAAAGACATGCTAGTCTTTGCACTTTCCCCAGGCTTTTCTTTGTTATGGCGAGTTCGGTTCTGCCGTGCCCCACTACTGCTCCGTAGGTGATCATATAGGCCTCACTATCATGGTGTAAATCCATCACTGTATTTAGGGGTTACAGCCCCACATTTTTCCTGCAATGTTCCTGCACACCATCAGTGATAATTCTGCCTTGTTAACGATCTTTTCTACGTGTCTGTTCCAGAGTAGTTTTGAGTCTGGGGTAAGCCCTAGGAACTTTCCCTCTTGCTTCTATTCTAAGTCTGCTTCGTCGAGGCGAACAGCCCTCAGGTGCTGAAACTTTGTTCTTCTAGTGAATGGTACCACTGTGGTTTTTGATTAGTAAATTCTCAACCCCACAGAAAGGCACCATCTTCTGGTAGTCTCTAGCTTCCTTTCTATGAGATCGCAGACGGTTCCTTCGAATTTTCCTTTGGTCATGATAACTATGTCGTCAGCAGGCAAGTGACTCCGTTCCCGGTTAGTGTTCCGAGTAGTTCGTCTACTACGTGACTCCACATCAGGGGTGATAGTACCCCTCCTTGTCAGCATCCCCTGTTTGTACTGATCCGAAAGCAAATATCACCCACTTTCGTTTCAGCAGTTCTTGTAGCCAGCATTTGGCACATCCATCTGGATGTGGTTCTGTCCACTCCCTTGTTCGTTAGGGCTCTGTTTATTGCTTCGTGAGAGGTGTTGTCGAATGCCCCCTCTATGTCTGAGAAGGTCTTTATGCTTGAGTGATCTATGGATGCTTTCGGTAAGCACGTACAGAGCGGTTTCCGTTGATCTCCAGTATCTCGGTTCTATTGTAGTTATCTACCATCTTCTCCAGTGTCTTCAGTAAGAAGGATGAGAAACAGATTGGTCTGTATGACTTCGGCAGGGTAGGGTTCTTCTTTCCTACTTTCGGAATGAAGGTTACCCGTACTCTCCTCCAGTTGCTTGGTATGTACCCGAGCGCCAGACTGAATATGGTTGCTTTAATAATAAATGGCAGTAGTTCCGTTTGCCCTTTTCGTGAAAGGGCCGGAAATATACCGTCAATTTCGGGTGACTTGAATGGTTGGAAGGAGTCAATTGCCCATTTCACTCATTGGGAAGTGCATATGGTTTTTGCTACCTCTCAGTCTTCTCGTCTGTCTCTACCTGGTTCTTCCAGAGATCTGTCGGGTTCGAATGGTATGCTACCTTGAAAGTGCGTCTCCAGTAGGAGGAGAGCTCGTTGCTCTTCATCCTATGTGTAGCTACCATCTGTTCTTCTGAGTGATATTGGTCCTTGCTCTCTGCTTTTCGCCATAGTTTTATACAATCTGGCTACCGTGGGGCTTGATGTGATTGTTTCACAAAAGCTCCTGAAGCTGTTCCTCTTGGCTTTCCTTATTTCTTTATTGTGTTTTGTCAGCCTTTCGGTATATCTCTGCCAATCTCCGTCCCGCTTGGCTTTGTTGAATAGTCTGCGGACTTCAGATCTCAGATTTGACAGGTGTACGTTCCACCAAATGGTACCACTATGCAATTTCTTCTCTTTTTTTGGGCAGCTGAATTCGTATGGATCCATAATTGCTCCGTTAACCGTCTCTTGGGTCTGCTCAAATTCAACGTGACTGTTGCCGTTGAAATTGATTGGTGGTGTATTTTTTCCAATCTGTGTTCCTAGGATTTCTGGCTGTTTGTGTCACAAGCCCTTCCATGTTGAACATAATGATTCTATCATCGGAAAGAGAGGGTTCTTCTGAGACCCTCCAGTTCCTTACCATTCTACTAATGCTCGGGCTGCCGAGCGTTAAATCTAATACTTCTTGCCTAGCCCTAGTTACAAAGGTGGGGACACATCCCACACAATAAGTAAATTTAGGTTAGCCGCGAGTATGAATTCTTCTAGTAATTGCTCACCTCTTTGATTGGTGTCCATGCTGCCACAGATGATGTTGTACGCGTTGGCGTCGCATCCCAGCGAAAGGGGTAGATTGCTCCTGCTGCAGTAGTCGGATAGCCTCTGTACTTCTTCTGGTGGTGCTTGCCCATCCCCAGCAAAGTATCCTGAGGGTATTACTATGTCGAGGAATGAGTGCCCTGTGCGGATCTTGGCCCGAAGTCATTTCTGAGCAAGATGCAAGCTCTGGGTTTGTCACACCTGACATCCCAGATCACCTTACCTTCTTTGTTCGGCAGTCCTCTTGACCCAAGGTTCTTGGATCAACATAACTCCCAGGTTTGTCCTGGTGAACACCCTCGATAAGGCGGTTGATGCCCCCTTAGCGTGATGAGTGTTCACCTGGGCAACTTTGACAGGGGTAGCAGTCTTATCCATCTTGGTCCCACGAATAGCAAGGGAACCAAGAGTCGACCACGCCGGAGCCCCGCACGGCATGGCAAGGCTAGTACTCGAGGAGGTCGCCCGGTATCCTCGAGGCTCCGTTCAAGACGGTGCTCTCCCACCGCCATGTATCCACTCGCACGGGTCGCGTAACACCTTGGATTCCTCAGCGCCACCTTATTGGTTATTCGGTAGTGGCCTGCAGTGAGCTTGTATATAGTCTGCACTGCAGGTCGTCCAGCTATCCGTCACCTGCCAACGCTCCTGGTAGCCACCCAAGCCCCAGGAAGCGATAGGCCAGTGAAGTTATCAATATATAGAGCCAAAATTTTACAATACCGTTCCACAACACATACAAAAAATCACCAATTATTCACAGTGCCTTAAAATGGTACTGAAACAATTCATCTTCAGCCAACCACGTCAAAACCTTTCTGATATTATTTGAAAACTTATATCCATCCACATTCAACTACAAAAATAGTAGCAATGTATTAGTTATCGCAATTTCTATGCACACATGTTCGTCAACGTTTTCTTTAATAAGTAAGGTTTTGGTCCACTACCTTTCAGTTTTATTTGAGATAGTATTCTGTCAGAATACATTCTTGGATTTAATTTATAGCTAGGTAGGTTTTAACATTTTAATATATTCTTAAAGAATTGTAAACTTAATCATTGACCATCGTAACATTGTATTTTCTGTTGGGTTTTAATTATTTTCATATTATTGTTAGCGTTGAGTTATTTTATTATTTATGCGAAACAAGTGTTCATACACTTACCAATCGCCTAGTAATATTTATACTCAGAAGTATTTACTGATGGCGCCATTCTCCTATAAATTATTAGCTTTGCAGTATTGGGAATCCGCCTCAATCCAATTTATACAACTCCTCCGCCATTGTCACTAAACGATTGCCTTTGGGTACTTAATTAAGTGGTATACTTTTCAAATGATCTAAATTAGTTCAGGTCCAATATTAAGAGACTACCTTCAATCAAGCAGATTGCGAAACAATAATATCTTCTGACTGCATACTCAAATCAATCGCAAACGGCAGCCATTTAAATTTCCTGAAAGAATAGGGAAATTGAGTGTACAAAGATCTAGTCCATTTGTTATATGAGAAATCGAGGATTTTCTAATCATTGTATTTTGTCCTAGATTTAGCCCTCACGTGCTTAACCTCTGCTTCATGATAATTTATTCCATTCTTTGGTGTCTGTCGAAGTAATGTTGATCATCGTATCCTTCGTGATGCAACTTCATACTTCTTTACTAGAATAAGCTTCAATGAACAGAGTCTACAGTTATCTCTCTCTAGCTGAGCGCCAAAACACCATCGTTGCAGCAATGTGACATATCCTGAAGTGAGCCCTAATTTTAACTTGCAGGATGTTGCATGCGGCTGACGACCATGCACGTGTCGTGTATGGAACATTCGAACGTTAACATGATCATAGGAAGGAGCATGCAGACATAGCTTCAATGAGTGGATTACAATGAAATGCATATTTATCAGACACAGATTCATATTTATTGTATAGATCATTTTGTGTTGGATAGCGAATTGATGGTTGGAACGTCGGTGGTAAAAATATAAAGGGATTTTGTCAATCAAGTTGCATAAAGGGCTTTCGATTTCTAATCATTGAGCTTAGAGGTCCTAATTTTAATATTCAGAAACAAGATACGTTGGTCTTGAACTATTTATTTAATCATGCAAATAGACTCAAACATTAGATTGGTAGAACATATGAGTCGGATGATGAAATTGATGTATGGAATAGATTTCACATTTTTATACAGGGTGTCCCAATATGGTTTAGCCAGTTTCTAGCACTGGCGGATCTGAGGGAGAGGCGATGTGGGGGCCATCCCTCCCTCCTAGAGTTCTGACAACTAGTCAGGATATGCAACTAAACCTTGATTGATTTTCAAGAAGAAAACACACGTTATACGAACCAAAATTATTCGTGTTTGTATTTTTCCTAATGAATGTTTTCTCAAAACACTCGAACATCCCAAATCAACATGGTTTTGAATTTAACTGGAGTCATTCATCATTCAATACAACCATGGAACAGAAATATTCTTCTGTGCAGTGCGAATATGCGAAAAAAAATATCACAGACAGCCAAATCAAAGGGCGGCAAAACAGATTACGATAGAGGAAAAATAATTATTTTCGGGAATATTACTATTAGCGGTAAGCCGTTATCGGTAAGAATAAAAAACAAAGGAAATGGGTAGTTATTTTTTATCGGAAACCGCACTTGATTTTAAAGGAAAAGGGTTATTTCACATTAGGTTTTTAAACATGTCAGTAAGGTTAAGTTCATATTCCTGTAGATTTTATTACTTTGGTTACAGGCGCGAGTATACAAGGGATGGGGTGGGTATAAATCTAGTTACCCATGAATATTTTGATAAATTGAAAATCGTCGATAAAACATTTTTGACACTTGTGATAGTAAAGTCAATAAGATCTTGATAGTTAGCGAATTTTGTGTAAAAATGCCACAAGTTTGTTTACTGCTGAAGAATACGTTGATATAGAGAGTTGAATCGGATACGTTTTTCTGATCGCTCAACACAAAATGATATTACTTTTGTGAACCTAGAACGCACTCTGCGGCAAAGACATTTCCCAATCGGAAATCGCGGTGATTCCAGAAGATCCGTACGTAATGGAGAAAGTATCATAAATGTGTTGGCGTATGTAAATTTTGATCCACATGTTGAAAACTATGCGACGAACTTGGTATAACCATGAGTTCCGTCAGATATTTTAAGTAATTTTTGTATATCGGATTTCAAAATGTCATCACGGATTATGTTTCCTATATTGTTGTTGTTGTTAAAATTGTTATTTCCGTCAACCAGCTGCACACCCTTAAGAGTACAACCTTCAAAAGTCTTCGAAAGACTTGTCCGAGCTAGGGAAGACGCAGCCCTTACCTTTTAACGTATGATGCCATGCACGAGACCGATGACCATGCTGGGAATCGAACCCATGACCCTTAGGTTAAGAGACAAGCGCTCTACCATCATGACTATCACGGTCCATATAGTTTGTATATTAAAGGTTAATCTCATCTGCATACACATGCATATTGAACTTCTCCAGGATTTATGAAAATCAGAAGTATAAACAACGAAGAGTACGGAAGCCAGTACTGAACCTTGGGGTGCAACGTGTCTTACAATAAGTTCTCGAGCATGTTTACCGTTTACCACAACTCGTTGTGTTCAGGCAGTTAAAAATGATTTAATGAGTGAACAAGCATTCTGACTGAATCCAAAATATTAAAGTTCAATACATAATAGGCTTGTGGTTCATTGTGTCAAAAGCACTTGTGTAGACTAGTGATAACTGAAGAAAAATTGGATCATTATCGACTCCATGAAAGATGTCATCAGATATCTTCAGGAGCGCACTAGCTGAACTATGATTCGGTCTGAAACCGACTAATGTGAAAGTAAAATGCGTTGATCTATAACATAGTTTTAAATTGGCTCCTATATGATATTTTTTCAAGAAGTTTTGAAATAGGAGGTAAAATGTTGATGGGTCTGAGATCATTGAAGAAAATTGTTTTTAAATATTATCTTTTTTCCACGTTAGTAGGAAAATACATTTATTGATGATAAGTGTATGAAAAGAAGTCAGATATGGAATGCATAGTTTTCATTTTTTTTTGTGAATATTCCGTCACTGCATTAGACTTAATTTTGGACAAATCTCTTCTAGTTGTTCATTTTTCGTAGGCACGACTTGGAAATTAGACAATACCCAACATGTTCAATGAGCTCCACAGCTAATTTCTTTGTAGGAGTTTCAGTCCGCTGTACTTCTAGTTCTTTTGGATTTAGAAAGTGCACTACTTTTTTGTTTGAACACATTTTCAATGTGTCAGCCATGGCGCCTTGGTTTTACTTATTCTAATTTGTTTCCTGAGTTGCCTGTATATAAAATACCGAGAGGAGATATTCATTATAGTAATTTATGATGTCCTCTACATTATCCAATGAGTAGGTATTATACCCCAGCATAATTTATGAAGGGTAAAGTTTTTTAATTTAAATCAAATTGATTGGTATCAAGTACTTACATTTTTCTTATAAACTTCATTCATGCTAAACGTTCCTAGGACCATACTAAACTTCATCATATCACTGGAATGCAATGACATAGTAATTTCATTATGATATGTCAGCAGACGAAAACTATTCATACAGCAATGTCAGGATAACTCTCGGATGACAAGCTCCTACTGAATGAAATAAAGACTAATTGTCAACAAAATACCTACGTAGTTAAAGTATCCAAGTAGCATTCGGTTAGATGAAACTGACATCAGCATAGGTGCAGAAACAAATCTTCTAGGAAAATTAATAAATGAGTATGAACTTTCACTGAAATTAGTCAGGGAAGTAGTTGTATCTTTGGTCGTTGGCGACAATCTTTGCTGTATGTAGAAACCGTTTTTTAGTTTGCTGACTAGCAATAATAAAAATTTATTGATACAATCAGTTACTTCCCCTTAGAAACCTGAAAGTTTTGTATAAAGTCAACCTGCAAAAACAATCATTCATCGGTGTCTCTTCTGTAAAACTAGGATCCCAAATTGGGTGTATCCTGACGGAAAATCCAGATATTGCTTGTAAAGTAAAGCAGAAACAGCTGGTAAAGAAAATGTAAATTGTATGGCATTTTCTTGTGCACAATGGACTGAACTGCAAAAAGTGACACAAATCTAGGAAAATTACAATAAAGATAAACTACGATACGGCCTGTCCTCTTATCGCAGCGGAACTAACTCCTAATCTAGGAGGCCGCGTGCCATTCACGGCCCAGTCGGCCCATTTTGCCGATAGGGAGGGCGAGAGAGGGCACGTCAATCGCACTATCTGCCTGTGACACGCATTTACACGCTGGATATCGGGTTGGTACCAGGCAGCAGGAACGGCATTTTTTTTGTTTTCATGCTCTTTCAACGTAGTGAATGTCTTGGATCCCAGGAAGTATTTTGCGCGGAGTAACACGGTCGATAAAGGCTTGAATATATTTTTGCATTTAAGCTGTTGGTTTTCTTCTTAATATCAAATAAATAAAACACCATAATTAATGAAATACGGGGTGGCCCATCTAAAATTTTTAATGGCAGGTTTGGGAATATCATAGATATAGAAAAACGCCTGGACAGGTAATTTCAGTTTGGAGGAGGACATTGTGTTGTTCTACCTGCAACACTGTCCCGTCAACCTTCGAGCATGGTCAAATGCGCCGAATAAATGAAGCAAGGACCAAGAAATATAGAGAGAACCTTCGAGCAGTGAGGTTAACAGCTCCTAAAAGTTGGATAGGGAATAGGGGTCGAGTGGTACATCTTTTGAAAGCCAATGAAATTCTCTAAACAATGGTTACAACAATTGTCTAAATTGGGATGAACCACAATAAGTCTGAAATTGAAATAACTTACATTTTTTCCTTTTCAGCAAATGCTTGATATATGCACCTCCAGCTTCCGTGCAAAGACTTAGATTCTGCTGAAAACGTTGTCGTACATTCTGGAGCACTTCTGGGATGATTAGGCGACATTCGTTGGTGATCCGTTGTCGTAAATCTTCGAGTAAACCAGGTGAAGTTGCATATATTCCACTTCTCAAATGTCCCAAAGGAAGAAAGCTAGGGGACACAGGTCTGGTGATCGTAGGGGCCATTTCACAAAACCTTGCCTACTAATCCACAAATAATGCCGAACAGGCAGAGCATAGTTTGGAGGAGCGCAAACTTGTTAAAATATCAATTGATTCTCCAGATGATTTTGGTCATTTTCAATAATCTTGAAGGAAGAAAAATTGTATTTCGTGCAAAATATTTTTATTTTAAAAATTATAGCAGAGCGCTTTCGACTGTTACGTCATCATCAATGCGTACCTGCAAGTAATGATTGAAATTGAATTTGATAAAATGATTTTTTATTTTTTTTTATTTGAAAGTTATGAAAAGTGAGGTTACTTACTCGTCAGGTGTACAAGAAGCCATATAAAAACATCATGTCCATGGACCAAATTAAAATGTTACAACATATTTAAAATTGAACAATTTTCATCCTGTTCAAGGATTCATAAGATAAAGATATGGGATACTACATCATATCTGTCTGAATGTTGAAGTGGAAGTGGAAATGAAATTTAAATTGAAAAAGTATGCCAATGACACTATTGACAAGTAACAGTGACCACTGACATAGAGTCACAAACACAAATAGAAAATCAACTAATCTAGACATGAGTTCAAAAAGGAACGTAGATCTGAAAAGGATCAGTCTAATGGGAACCTTTCGTTTTCCAGAAATACACTATCAGAGAAAACTCTATCAAGATTTCCTGCGTGTTTTCTACCTTCTGAGCTACCAGAATTGAGCTCAAGGTTATGGGAGAGGTCTAATGAGAACTTTCTAATTCCCAGAAGAGGCAATTTGGATGACTCGAAGAGGAGAGCACCTAGTAGAAAGGAATAAATTATCAAATTTAGTAATGAGTGAGAAATAATCAGAAAGAAAGTATGGAGGGGGGTTCTCTATTGGAGAAGTCTAATGAGAACTTCACTCAATATACCTGCATAGTGGGAAGACAAACTGAACCTAAGAGGTGACCCAAGTTAAGTGAATTAGCTCCACTGTTTGAGCACCCAGAATTGGGTCTTAAGGACATGTGAAAAGTCTAATGAGAACTATCTTAGTTCAAGAATAGGCAATTTGGGTAGCACAAACGTGAAGAAATGAAGAAACCTTCAAGCAGTTGATCAATATAAGGCTTCTATGCAGTTCTATCCAACCCCAACAAGGAAAGCTAAGGGAATGAGAAAAAGTCTAATGAGAACTCATCACATTATACCCGCTGATCAAACTTAGATGTTGTATAAAACTACATAGTTACCAATAAATAACCAAAAGGTGAAAATTAACTTCGTGTTCTCAGAATTGAAAAGGTCGTAGAGAATGGATAAACTACTAAATGGGTTCAAGTAATATCATCATAGAGAAAGAATTAATGAAATATTGAAAAATTGAAAAATGTTTGAACTAAAAAGAATTAATTTGAAAAAGTTTAAAGACATTATTTCAAACGCCTATGAAGGGTACATAAGATCTACGTTCCTTTTTGAACTCATGTCTAGATTAGTTGATTTTCTATTTGTGTTCTGTGACTCTATGTCACATATGTCAGTGGTCACTGTCACTTGTCAATAGTATCATTGGCACACTTTGTCAATTTAAATTTCATTTCCACTTCCACTTCAACATTCAGACAGATATGATGTAGTATCCCATATCTTTATCTTATGAATCCTTGAACAGGATGAAAATTGTTCAATTTTAAATATGTTGAAACATTTTAATTTGGCCCATGGACATAATGTTTTTATATGGCTTCTTGTACACCTGATGAGTAAGTAACCTCACTTTTCATATTCATTTCATCAAATTCAATTTCAATCATTACTTACTTGCAGGTACGCATTGATGATGACTTAACAGTCGAAAGCGCTCTGCTATAATTTTTAAAATAAAAATATTTTGCACGAAATACAAATTTTCTTCCTTCAAGTATATTGAAGCTTGCACACAGCTTGACAAATTCACATTTTCAATAATGTTCGTTCAATTATTTTCCAGATACAGTTACCCTGTTAGATTGCCTTCTAAGAATGAAGGGCCCACGATAAGATCACCAAAAATACCAGCCCACCAGCTCATACATTTAATTTTTTGGGATGTAACGTGTCTACCTCATGAAATATGTAGGGATTAGAATCAGCCCGATATCGACAAATAAGGTGATTAACTGTATCATTTAGGAAAAAAGAGCATTCATCACTAAAACATATGCTTAAAATAAACTGTGGATTTGCAATCGCATGCTCACATACTACCTCAAAGAACTGTAAACGTCAATCAAAATCTTCTTCGTTCAGGTCGTGTGTTACTTCAATTTTGTAAGGATGACATTGGTGAAGTTTCAAAATACGCTGAATGCTGGTTCGTGAAACACCGGAAACAGTTGCTAGCTGTGTTGTACTTAACATATGATCAAGCTCAATATGTCCCAAAATTACCACTGTTATGGTCTCGTTTCTGATTAGTGGTTCGATTTGCCATTTTTTATTTTTTACCAATCCCGTTTCTCGAAATCTTGAACTAATGCAGACACATACTGCCGCAACACGGTCCTTCCATGTTGTTGATCGAACCTTTCAGCAGCTCTGCGCACATCTATTGTTTTCGTAACTCAGTTCAATCAACTCAACCCTCTCTGCAATTGGATACAGTACCACACACAAGTGAAATCACTTTTATCTGTTTGTTCTATGATATTGAAATATTTTTTCGGTGCAGAGAATAAACTGAGTAAAAAATCACAATATCGTAGCAAATGAATGAGAGACTGCCAAAAATTGAAACAGGTTTGTCCGTTGACAAAAGTGTGTCGATCTCAAAAATCATAGTTTTATATTTTTGATTAAATAATTTTTTGTAGGAATAGTGTAAGTATATCATTTAAAAAATCGGGATTTAGTTTTTTAGAGAATTTAACGGGTTTTCAAACGAATTACCACTCGACCTCTATTCCCCATTCACATATTAGGGGTTGTTCACCCCACTGCTCGAGAACTGAAGTGACGGTGATGCAAGTAGGACAAAAAAATGTCTTCCTCTAAATCGGCCTATACAAGCATTTTCCATATCTACGATACTATTACACAAAACAAGCGTGTCAAGTTTTCGTTGGGCCACCCAGTATACGGAATCATTATCTACATACAATTTTAATTATCACCTAGACTAAATACCACATTTTTCTTATAGGTGTCTTGGAATTGAGAAGTAGACTATAAGGACGCCATCAGGAACCGTTGTCAACACAAAAATTTGCCCCTCTTGACAGCATAGGTCTCTTTGATGTGACTTCCATTATGTTGGAGTGTCCTAGGTTGTTTTCCTTCCATTGGCATAGGCACTTCAGTCTGGATGCTTCTATCCCCGCCTCCACTGCAATACGCGAATGCAAATGGGAGAGGTGCAGAATCACCTCAAGGTCAATTGTTAACGTGCTGGACATAGCACCAGTGACTCCAAGCATGGCCAGTCTCTGTAAACTAGCCAGCCTTACTCTGGCTGTCACTTGTACCTTCGGTAATCAAAGCAGTGCTCCATTTGTTATATAGAGCGTCACTATCACTGTTTATTGCCGAAGAGATTGGTTTTGTCCAAGTCTCCAGGTTTTGCAAAAGAAACACCTGGCTATCATTAGTCATGTCCTTGCCTTTCACAGTCCTTTTTTCAGAAGTTTGTTACAGCTGAGCTTTCAGTCCAGGTTCAACCATATACATTTTGACTCTCTTGATATCTGTAGGCTTCCACCGAAGATTCGAAGAGCACTGTGAGTCTCAAGGTTCTCCCTCATTCACGACATCTGAAGGCCCCCATTAGCTTCCTGTTAACCATTGGTTGGTTGATTTGAAGCTGACAGGACAGATGCAAGGTTTACCCGTGAGGGCGTCCCTTAACACTGAGACCCGCTGGAGTCTACTGTATTATTCTGTCTGGGTGGTTCCTGGTTGAATAGGCCTGTGTCTTTTCCTAGATTTAATAGTTTATTTACTAGGTGTTTCAGATTCATACCTATTTCTAGGTTGGTCTGTCCGAATATTCTGTAGCGCCTGTTGTACAGCGCGTCGCATTAGAAGATGATGTGAGAGACTGTTTCCTCCTCGTAACCACAAAGTCTACACTCCATGCTTTCTCTGTTTATTTCGATAGTGTGCAGGTGTTTCCCAAGGCCGCATTGTCCTGTTAGTAAGCCGGTATCTTAGATCTGTTTAAGTTGAGAGTGTTTCGCTTAAGTGCCTCACAATGGCTGCGCTGTGTCGATGCCCTTAGATTTGGTCCCAATATGTTTGGTGTTTTGTTTTCATTCACTACTTTATTAGGTTTCCGCATCGGATTTTGCTAATTCCAAACACTGGTTCTGGACCTGTGAATGGTAATTCAGTTGCAAGTTTGGTATACTTTTCTTTACCTTCTATTCTATTTCCCAATGGTGGTTAGGATCTCCAATTACCTGTTTGCATGAGGTTGTATGCACTCATTCTCGCCTATCCCATGACTGTTATGTCCAGAGGTAGAAGGTTTAGGATGATTTCCATAGCAGCAGTCGGAGTGCTGCTGCAAGCTCTCGTGATACACAGACAAGCGAGCCTCTGAAGCTTACCGAGGTAAGTTTTGCCTGTGTGGGAGTGTGTTTTTTCTGGGGTTTGCCCTCAGTCCTTATCTTTTGCACCATTGCTCAACGATACTCAGTGCATTTTGCATTAGCTCAAAAGTTATTTGGGCGTGCTTCCCCTGCCCCCTGCACGACGACTGCTATCTCGTCCGCATATCCTTTGGTATAGTATCCTTGATTGAAGATTCCAGCAGTTCGTCAACTACCATATCCCACCGTAGGGGTGTATAAAATCCCGCCCTGTGGGGTTCCCCTGGCAATTTCTAGCTGCGTGAATTCTTCGAACATCTTGGTCTAGGCCTTCCGATTTTGGGGCATTGAGAATGTCAAAATCACATAACCAAGGGTAATTGTGTGAGCAGTAATTATACCAATTCATTTCGATGCTCTGTACGACCATCAGCCATTTCCTTTCTTGGGTAAAACATGTAAGATCCGTTGCCAGAAGTGCTTTTCAAAGAAATAGATTTCTTTTTTTCGCCCAGAATTATTGTACTTCTCGTTAGCTGCTTATGATCAATATGGCATAGATGAGAAATTGTCCAACAATACTGTTCGTATTGTTACAAGAATGATAAAATCCCCCTAGCTGCGCCGCTGAGTCGACTCGCAAGCGTATCGTCGATAACTACTTCCTGGAAAATCGTAGACGATTTTCGGTATTGAAAATTCGGGATAACCGAACCTTCGCGTCGTGAAGCATCTGGTTATACTTGAGTACCTATATGAAGACGAGATTTCACTGGGATGGGGATCAAGAAGAATTTATGAAGAAGTGATAAACAGTTTTTGAAGAAGTATATAAGTGTTTGGAATATTTAGCTAGTTGTATTGTTGTTCAGATCTAAGTGTTTTATTAGTCAGTGAAGAAGTTGTATGTTTTTTTAGTGAAGTTAGAAAATAAACAGTTTAGTAGTGTGCTCGGCATTATTATTTAGCAAAACGTAACAGTATATATGTAGTGCAGCTCCTAAGTATCCACTGAGGCTTTTGGGTTATGTTCAACAAAAAGGAATTTGTCGCTTACTTCTCTGGAACATTGCAGAAAAATTGTCGATTTATGTCTCGTCTATACATATTCTCATGGCCGGTGCTCTTCTGAAATATCATAAATTTTCAGACATATAGCAGTTCTATCAATTTTTCTTCTGGCATGAACCAAATGACAGGAAGATGTCCGTAGATATTACCCACTCGGAGACCCATTTATAGTTTAATACTTTGTCATGAATTCGAACAAAGATCGAAAAGTGTGCCGGAGAGCTTCAGATCGTGGGTCTTCTCAAAATAGATCAATTGTGATTACCTTGAGAAAGATTTTCTTAATTCTGCTGTTGCCATAGACATATTATTCTATATTCTCTATGGAATCTCAAACAGTTGCTGCTATTTCGTTCTGCATTAATTATTCAAAAGTTAGACATACCATAAAGAAGATAGATACAAGACTGATCAATTTCATTAATCTTAAATGAAACAGCTTCTTTCGAAAACAGCCTAAGACGGCAATAAAAATTATGTCTGGTATGACTGAATACCTAACATGACAGCTACTTCGTCATTGTTATAAATATTCCTCTCAAAGTAACTAGAAGTACTTTGGCATTCGCTGAAAAATAGGAAACTAATCGAAAAACTTGATGAATGATATGATATATTTCACTCAATGCATTATTCATTAAAGTGATTCATTACTTTATCAACTGAATTAACTTGTACCGGAAAAATGAATTTATTATCATATTCATTTCACTATTATATCTGAAAGTACCAGTGAGTAAGAAAATAATGTGCTTTTGAGGCTTCTTACGGCTCTGATCCAGTCGCGGGGTTTGGCGGCCACCGGTTCTCAAAAGTCGGCAAACTTTGAACACCAAATTTAATTTTTTCAAATATATTTTCAAATTTTTTACCACTGTAATCTGTCATTCAGGAGAGTGTAAGAGATTTTATTACACCGAGTATACCTAGAAAATCCTGACATCCTAGATCATTGAGAATTTGATCATCATCAACCTCTTGTGAGGTAGTTATCAAAATAAGAGGTAACTATCTCTGCCAAAAATATTTAGATTTGCGCAACACTAAGATGAGAATTAGAATGTGTAATAATAATCGCTTTAATAGATTCATCAAAGAAAAACCAACGGATGGTAAAATGTTAACATCGTTCTCACCCATCAAGAGGCAAAGTGAGCAATGGTTCGAACTCAATTGCACGAGTGTGCTTTTTCACTCAACCTGTGGAAACTCAAGCTAAAAGGATTCCAACAATTTATTATGACAATATTATACAGAGTACTGGAGTACAAAAATATCAAAGAGACATCACCTCAGCTCGAGTAATATTTTATAGTATAGATAATGAAGACAATTAATAAATCATTAGATACTTTACCTTTAGTCTATTCAAATCAGCAGGGCCAGACGAAATCCAACTATCACAGCGAAGAACAGACCTACTGATTCCATACGTACATACATACATGCATGCATACATACATACATACATAGTCCTGTTCAGGGCGAACCTGGCGGAGATCTAAGGTGGTCTTCAAACCATTTATGCCTTCCATTGTTCATGCCTGAAATGATGAAAAAACTAGTTAGGATAGAATTTATCCGAGATAACACACACATTTCTATTTATAATGTGTGTCAAGATGTTTTTTCCACCCTAGATATATTCCACCCAAATATTACAAGTGACAAATTTTGGAAAAAACTGTCGTGATAAAAAACCGTCAATATTTTCGAAAAGAAGATTCACATAAATTACTTTTTAATTCTCATATAGAAACTGATGAAAAGTACAGTTGCAATTTAAAAAAAAAAAAAAGTTGGGACCCGCTCAGAAAAAACTGAACACCCTGTATTAGTGTCATCATTTCAATTTTTTAGAGTTCAGAAATAATTTTTCTGATAAAATCATGCATCTTTCTATTACCATAATTGAGATATTGAAGACCGCGCCCTTGTTGCAGAACCCTGTACACATACCCATTTTCCGAAAAATCGTAGTACCCTCAAAGAGGGAGTTGATTCAAATTTTCTCTAAGGTGGCATAAGAAGTATATTTTGGGCCATTTCAGTCTACTGTTTCGATTAAATATTCCCACCATACACCCCATTTAATCAAAGTTATTCGAAAAATGTCAAGTAATAGTATATGAAGTATATGGCGGGGCTGAACATTTTTTCCTATGACGGCTCAAAAAGTACGTTAGGAAAAATTATAATCTACTGTTCCCTTGAAATGTCTTCGCTGGAAACCACCGGTCAGTAGAGTTTATCAAAAAATCGCAAGTTCAAACTACCCTTAAGAGGGGGTTGATTTAAATGTTCTCTATGATGGCACAATAAGTGAATTTTGGAAAATCGTATTCTACTAATTCAGGAAAATACCTTCACTGGAAACCGTCGATTAGTAAAGATTTTCGAAAATTTGCAAGCCTGTCGGTTGGCCTTATTATTATCATCATTTTCCCGTGAGTAATGCCTGAGGCATTCTCCCAGAAAGATTTATGATGGTTTGTGACTAATTTCTTCGTGCGTCCTGCTTGATGTATCCAAACGGTTGGTTCTGGTCCAATGAGAGTTGTTGCTGCCCCAGCTCTTGCTAGGGATACTGTACTTTCACTTCCCTGGAGGCAACTGTGACCTGGTACCCAGACAAGTTTCAACCTGTTTCATGCTTCTAGGTCATTAAGGTTTTTGTGTTCTCCCAAACTAATTTGGACGAAAATCTGCTTGATCGCAGGACCTTCATTTCCGCCTTCATACGTTATCGAGGGCCTCACTATCGCTGTGTATAGCCAAAGGTTTTTTTTGAGTTCAAGTTTCCATGTTTTGCCAAAGGAGCGCCTGATCATCATTAGTGACGTTTTTCCTCTTGTCAACACTTTTTCAGATGTTCGTTCCAGGTGAGCTTTGAGCCTAGTTTTGTTCCCAGATATTTGATTGTTAGTCTCTAGGTTTCTTTTGGTGAAACTAGCAATTGCGGTATTTGAGGGTTGACCTTAAGGTCTCCCTCATGCATCAGATCCAAACAGATCCCACATAAACTTTCCGTTAACCTTTTCGACGATATCGTCAGTGTAGCCCTGGGCATAAACCCCTCCCTGGTTTAGGTTTGTTAGAAAGGAGGCTGTCTGGCACGAGTCTACACAATAGTGGGGATACTACCCCAGCCTTTCGTGGCTCCATTGTGTAGAGATGCTTGTAATAATTATCCTGCAACTTTCCCTGAGGGCTAATGTGATAGACGCATATGGTGTTTTATCTGCACTATATCGTTATCCCGGATAATTCCTAGGATATTCCTATCCTAACTAGTTTTTTCATCATTTCAGGCATGAACAATGGAAGGCAAAAATGGTATGAAGACCACCTTAAATCTCCGCCAGGTTCGCCCTGAACAGGACTATGTATGTATGTATGGAATCAGTAGGTCTGTTCTTCGCTGTGATAGTTGGATTTCGTCTGGCCCTGCGGATTTGAATGGACTAAAGGTAAAGTATCTAATGATCTATTAATTGTCTTCATTATCTATACTATATTACTCGAGGCTTAATTAAAATGAAACACCAGGTATATCATCGATCCTTTAGAAGCGCCAAAAAAGCCATTACAAATTTCCTTGAATACTCCCTATGATTGAAATCAATAGCATTTCTTAAAAAACCAAAAAAAAATTGCAATTCTTCCTATTTGTTCGCCATTATCTCAATGAATGACTTTTTTAACGAGATCTATCTAGATACCTTGATACTGTTGAGAATAAATTCTACTTGCCAATAAACAATTCCTAGCTGATTCATCTGATATGAAAATCATATCAAAATTCAGTTTTTAAACTCAGCATTCTGATTAAATTGTATCGAAACTTCTCGATAGAACAACATTCGCTAAAGATTTCAGTTCTTATACTCGCATTCACTAAAGATACATACTGGCAATGTTTTTCTTGGAAATTTATTTGAAATTATTGTAAATACCCCAAAACTACATTTTATTGTCAATGAAAACATTAACTGATTGGTGGTCAAATTCACAACTTGTAAACGAGTAGGTAATCATAGGCAGGGGATGATATTTTAAAGGAGTTTGATAAAAACTATGCATTAATAATTGAAGGAATCAGAAGGTGTTCATTACGAAAAATGTGTTACAAACATGAAATATCTCTAGATCGCCAACTATAGATTTCGCCGTAATAAAGGTTGTTCATTGGGATTATAGCAGAAAAATGGAAATTCCATTTAAAAAAAAAAGGTTTCTCAAGAAAAGCTATTTATTTTACACTCAAGGAATATTTAATGGAATTTGTAGAGCCTTTCTTGGCTGTAGAGCCTTTCTTGGCGATTCTTATGGATGGTTACTATACCGGGTGTTCCATTCGAAATAAGGAAGATGCACATGTTTGTACACAATGTGTATGGCAAGCTTGTTTTTCGCACCCTGTAAATCACAAGTCGATTATAGATATATTGTTTGAGAGAGTCACCAACATAAATTTGACCAAAAATTAATTTGAGACCCGCTCTGAAAAGAACAAGTGCCATATCATTTTCGATTTCAGGAGCTCAGAAAATAATATCATTTTTCTGATAAAATCATCCATATATCTATTACCATAATGGAGATATGGAAGACCGCGCCCTTGTTGCAGGACCCTGTATATTTTCCTCCATAGATAACTATTTGGTGTTGTTCCTCCACGTGTATATCGATAATTTCTTCCTGGAGTTCATCAAGTAGCAAACTACCTATAATATCTCAATGGAACGGTTGAAGCTACTTTTCTGTCGAAGCTGATTAATTGAGTGTATGATATTTTTCTATCCAAACAATTGAAAACTGAAAGTCATCGTTCTCTTGAATTCCCTGCATTATTCATGTTGCCCTGTTCCTCTCGAACATCCAATATCTGAACAGATCGCTGGTCAGAAACTCCGATACTGAGGATATCCGAATATATTCAACTCTTCTCTGAGTACTTTTATCTGTGCATCTACGCCATGAAAATTAATGAGCAAACGCAAAAAACAAGAACCCCAGTGTGATGGTGTTTAGCTCACTGGAAATATTACGAAATACGAATTCGTGTTCCTGCCTGAAGCAGTGAAGAGTGTATAATTATTGCACGCGTTGAAACTGTAAAGCGCACCCGGGAAGTCGTGAATGAACGGATTGATTGTTCGTGAAATGTGGAACACCAGAATTGTGAATTATTATGTAACTTCATGTAAATATTTTAGTTAACCCGGTCGTTTTGAATCACGATCGTCGTGTGATCGGCTCTTTTTTGCTGGGAAAAGGAAGTAACGGGAAGGCGTCATAAGTTGAACTAATTGTTTGTGATACAAGTTCTAACAGGGTGGAAAAAAGTTCAAAATTCAGTCAGTTACCAACAAACTGGTAACTTGGAAAATATTTCGTCCATATTATGTTAGGAATGATTGTTAGGCACCTCTCAAAAATATTTATTGTTATACAGCTTGTTCCACAAAACCGTCGCAAACCATACTTACTTGATTTCAAGTGGAACTCTGTAAACAATGAAGAATAGCTGCAAACAATGAAGAATATCCGTGAAAAAGGCTTCTGAAAAAAAATTTGAGGAATGCATGAATTTTCATATTGTTTTCCCCTAAGGACACACCAAATGAGAAACTGCTTTGCTATGGCATTTAGGTATGTCAAAAAATTATTCCTGATAAATGTTTGTACATCCTTTAAATCTTCAACTAATATAGCAAAACACGCGTAATGTAGCGCATTGGAAAACTTGATATTGAGAAAGGAGTAAAGTAAGGCTTGGGTGAAAACTTGAGACTCATTCAGCAAATTTACCGGAAATTTTTTGAACTTTTGAATGGAACATCCTGAGTATTGTAAAATTTTTGGATTTCTGACACAATTCTGGATAAGAAGTTCTTATGCCAACTTCACTTTTTTAGAGTCACTTTTAATATTGCATCTAGGTGGCCATCATCGGACGTAAACTAATTTTTAGACCTCAGGTTCAGAAAATTACAATCGCAAAGTTTTAGTGATTAGATAGTGTTTAACTATTATTTTTATAAATGGCAAAACACATTTCAGCTCGTGGTACACTTGACAAAAGTAAATAAATTATTATCCAGTATTTTTCTTAGTAATATTCAATTTATGTTCTTATTTTTAATTCAATCGCAAATAAATTAGTTTCCTTGGATTCGTCGAAAAATACTTTTTTTCAGAAAGTTCTTGTCAAAAAATGGTAGCCATTTAAAAAAAAAAGAATATTCTAGAAGTTATGCCTTGTTTATCTTATTTCAATTATCTATCATTAGGTATTTTGTACTTTTTATTCCTGTTAGATTAAAAATTGCTGGCGTCCAGCCAGTCAAATTCTTGAAGTTCAAAATTTAAAACACTTGCCTGCCACATAAAAAAATCCGAAACTGGCAATATAGTCCAAAGAACCTACGCCGTTCTCTGCTGAGCAGTCAGGCAATCAAAGTAACCCCGGTTACGTTACATAATTTAAATTATGTAACGTAACCGGGGTAAAGGAATAAAAACTACAAAATACATGTAACCACAACAACAATAAAACAATATCTCAAACCAAATATATATATTAATAAATTTAACAAAATGTAGTATCAAAGTAATACGTTGATATTCAAACATATTATTACTGAATTTGCTTCAGCGACACAGGTTACCTTAGTTCATTCATACAGTGTTGAGATTCTGACAGGAACGTCTTGGTTGTTGTTCTGCTAACCTGAGCATGAACAAGATGACACCTCACGTAACAGGTGCAGGGAATCGTCTGGTATGAACTATGCCTCCAGGTTCTACTAGTTCTGTTCTGGTTTCGTTGTGTTTCCTCGTGAATAGGGATAGAGTTCATGAAAAAACGTTGATAGATGTTAGGTTATCACAGATGTAAAACTCAACAGTATACAATACTCTCCTCACTGAATATGTGACATAATATTACACGTTAATGAAATGATGTACTCCTCAACACAGGAGTCGAGATGTATGAGTACTTAGAACTAGGATGATCTTAACAGCTGAATATTAATGGTGCACCATGAAAAACTTGAAATCATTACTGAAAATGTGATATATATGTGAATACAAATAGAAAAAAGACATAGAAATAAAGATTAATAAATGTCAATATTCAAAGTCCACAAATTAGAGGTTAGTTGTCCCGAAAATCAAAATTGACGTTTTGATTTTCCGATACTCCGATACTCCGATATGTATGTTAAACTTGAAATCTTGAAAATGTTTAACTTGACGGTAAACGAAAAGATAGGATTGTCAGCTTGACAAAATGGTGTCGCTTTCTGGTACGCAACATGCATCGACAAATAAATATTTTATCTGACACTTACAGGTTTCTTGGTAGATTCTTTTCGACGTGATCACACATCAGAATTTGCCCTAGGTGAACACTGGATCCAATTAACTAGAAGGCCATCATCGATGGTTGATCAACAGGTGATTATATCATTAATTCCGTTGGAATTGGGACTTCCTTCTGGATTGAAGTCGATTGACAATCAAATTCCCAGTATTATTCACTTGAGCTTCATTCAAAAATACTTATGATCGCTTCAATTCATATGGATTTAGATTTATTCCATCACCTGATTCACACCTTCAAGATACTTGTTAACACCTTGACCGCCAAACTAAGAAGAGAACTCATCCCACTTCTCCAATTCTTGAACTGGATTTCCGACATCATGTCAGTGACTTCTATATGAACCCAACGGTATCAACCCAGATGGGTCTGTCTACAAATGAAATTACCCTAGACGTTCAGCTATTTGCCATCAGCTGTCACTGGACGTCTTAGCTAGTGAGAGAATTCTGTTGTCTACTCTTTAGACAAGTTTACATGTTCGTTATTAGGTCTCGCTTCTAGTATGGATTTGGAATTAAAATCAAAATATAACGATATTTCCGTTACAAATTGCACTTCCATTATTCGTTCAATGGCCGATCAAAAATTGCCACATTCGTATATACTTAGGTTTTGGAATTCAATAGAAATTTTGCTAAATTCTATAGTAAAAGTTGCTAAATAAAACATATTTTTTTTTTCGATGTTTTTGTTCGAAGTATTCGAAATAATAATGTTGAGATAAAGAAAAACGAGTATTGGACGATTTGAAGTAAATGAAAAACTATATTTTACTACGAAAGTTGTTCGAAATTTCTTCCATTCTGATTGATACAATCTTCGAGTCGTATTCTAAAATTTTCTCTCACGTTGAATAATAATAATAACATGATCGGTGTTATACTTCGAAATGCATCCCGAATTCTTTCTTTCATGTCATCAATGGTGGTAACACGGAATGCAATAAACCATAGACTTCACGTGACCCCATAAAAAAGTCGATACTGGTCAAGTGGGCAGATCTCGCAGCCATTGAATTGTTTCTCTTCGGCCTATCCAATCCAATATTGTTCAAGATGGTCCCAACTTCTCTATGATAGTGTGCAAGTGAACCATTAAATATAATAGAATTCATAAGTGCCAATCTTCTGTTGAATAAATGGAAATATTCGTGAAATTCCAAAAATTTTCTTCTGTAATTAAGTAATATGTTGCAAAATGAAGAGAATTGAACAAATCAACATATGAAATGTTAAATTCAAGTTATAAAATTATGTTTATTGATTATTTATTATCTAATAAATATGAGAAAAAGAGAAAAAAGAAAAAAAAATACGGTTTTCTTTAGAATATTAATTTGATATATTCATTGTTTTCATTATATTCTGTCTTAGTCATTCTCTTTTATATACTATGGAGAGTTATCGAACAAAATTAATGTAAATACAGCTATCCAATTCGAACTATTTCCCTGTAGAAATTCATTGGTGAAGTAAGATATTATTCAATTGGCGCACCCAATACCTTCACCTCTATCAGAATATGGATAATATCAATGATGCAGCAGAGTGAAAACCAACGAATATATTCATATACAGACTAGAAAGATGTACCTAAACTGGATTTGAAAACAATCTTGTATATATCATTCTCGATTTTAAATTAGTAGAAAGAATTGAAGGGATGAAACTGTTTGCTCAATTCATATTTCAAGTCGAAATCTAGAAACCACCCCCAAAGTAAATTACACTCCCTTTTTGATTCTGATGAACAAGAATTGATTTTTCTTATAACACTGAAACTGATTTGTTAGTGATTCGTGTAATGTGACCCTACTCAGAGTTATTCATTACCTTGACAATCAATATTCTCATTGAACTGTAGGAACTTCCCAATTCAGTTGATATTGAGTAGACGAGATGCCTGTTGCTTGTTCCACGACATCGAATTGAAAATCCCACACCCATCGCGAAAACAAAGTCCACGTGGTTCAACCCCCTCTATCTCAGCACAAATCATCCTCTCGCCTGCAATCCTGCAATCGACACCTCGTCCTGCAGGACAATACCCGTAATCCTGCCACTACCGCCGTCTTGAGGACATCGTGCGTTCGCTTCAGAGGGTGGAGGGGAAGAAACGGCGGCTCTCGGGCCGGTATTGTTGATAGCTATCCCCGGTTGCCGTGGAAACGCAGATTAACGCGACCGTACGCCCGATGTCTATTTTGTACACTCCCTGCAGCCAGCAGGATTCAATCATAGTACAGTCGGCAAATGAAGCGGAGTAGGTATAGGCGTGCTGTTTAGATGGGCTTACTTGATTTTTGAAAAAAAATTGGCTGAACTGAATGGCGTTCTGGAAACTAGATTTTTTTTATTTCTTTTAATATTCAGGAATCCTTTATAGCTACCTGCATGTAAAAATACACTAGTATAAAATGTATCTACCCATTTCATAGCGAAACGCATTACATTAAAAAAACAATATTTCCATTACCAAAACTTCATTCTTAGGAGGGAAATTATAAACATTACTAAAATTGCAATAGAAACACTTGTATACCTGTATTATATTACACAACGCAGATACAACTCTTATTCTATATTCATCTCCTAATATAAAGATTTGATGAAAAGGGAAGCTCTATCGGAATTTAACCCCAAGCATGCATACATTTTCGGAAAAGTTTTACGTACTATATGGGATAAAATGTTCTTATACCAATTGATCTTGTTGGTAAAAGAGACAAAATTAAATCTGAAATTTCTATCCATCTACTTAGGAACTGAACATGAATAATAGATATTATCCTAACAAGTATGGAAAGAGTACCTTTCCCGCATGCGACTGCCGTTACCCGAAAGCGGAGTTCGGGTAAGCAGTCGAGTGCGGGAGAGAAACCTTTCCATATGAGTTAGGAACAAGATTTTTTTCAACAACTGAAAATTTTTATGAAGCGCTCTTGAGCAAACTTCGTGCGGGAATAACTTACTTGAATCAACTTAAGCGTGCGGGAATATTGAATTACATTACAACTGCCAACAAACAGCCAATCAGCTCAGTTGGTGAATAAAGCACTAGACTCTCAATCGCGATAATGCGGGATCAACCCTAGTCGATTAAAGTTTTATTTTGTAATAAAATTTGAAAAAATTACAATCTCCAAAGTTATTTTTTTTTACTTCCCAAACTAGTAGAAAAAATTAGTACAGGCACTTTGATAAAATCGTCTGATAAAAAAATAAAATATCTAGGAACTTACAATTGATGAACACATCAAACAACATAATCTTGAAAGAACTGAAGTTGTTTCTTTCATGAAAAGATCTACCACTTTGTATATACAGTGCAGCTTTTAATAGCCCATGCCTGTTAACTTTGAATGGTAAAAACATAAAAAAATCGTTTGGAGGGTTTCACCGACACTTCTTTTTGAAATGAAACATTGTGATTGCTCGATAGACTGCGCGGAGAGGTACATCAACTAAAAAGAATTAAAAGTCATGGGGGGTCATGTGTCACATCGTTGTAAAGATAATTCAATTCTCTTTTCAACAAAATTTTTTAGATTTACGTTTTTACGTTTCTACGCATTTGAAATGGTAGAATAAGTGCGGATCTGAATCCCTTTTCTAACCTGACCATGATAACTTTTGAACTGTTTGATGTGCAATAACAGGACAGAAAATGTTTTGAATGGAATGACATGACGATGTGACACATGACCCCCCATGCCATTTAAATTTTGTTAGTTGTTGTGCCCCCCGCGCCATCTATCGAGCAATCAAAATGTGTTTTATTTCAAAAAGTAGTATAGGTGAAACCCTCCAAACGTTGTTTTTAACGTTTGTACGTTAAACCGTTCAAAAGTTAAAGGGGGGAAGTATTGAAGCCGCACTGTATAATAAATGGTGATTGAAGCTGAAATATGAACCAACTCAATTATTAAGAAATATTCATTAGACTGAAGAGATCTTAAGAAGGCATAGAAAGGACAAGCGATTTTTTTTCTCCTAATTTTGAAATATGTCTGGGAATTAGCTTAACTTCGAGATATAATTCAAAACATGTGTTAATTTCGAGTTTCAAACTTTAATCAAGTTAGTATAATAATTCGATGTTGTGATACAAAATTAAACAATTGAGCCCTGTAACCCATGTTCCTTCGATCGGACCATCCGAAATATTTTTCATTGAACTAGCTAATAGAGAGAATGATGTAATCATATTTGAAATCCGAATGAATCGAAAAATTTGCACAAACTACATGAAAAACGATTCGGTCTACACTAACTTTATTTTCGATTTCACATGTTTCGCTAATACAGTAGTAAGAATATAAAATGGAATAATTCATTCACCAGGTAATAGACAAACAAATTTTACAAAACATGAAGTACGTATACATACCAATAAATAAATAGATAACTAACTCTACATGGTGGGTATATATGAAAAAAAAATAAAGAATAAAAGAAATAAGGCATACTTTAGAATAATTTAATGAAATAAAGGTATTTGTTTTTTTTTAATAAGTTTTGATTCAATTCGCTTATATGTTCTCATTTCTATAATACATCTTGTTTATTAAGAAATCTTGTTTCTTGTAATGCGGAAAACATTGCGAATAGTTGCGTGGAGTTTTTTGAAAATATTTGTATCTCATAATTCAGGATTATAACCGCTGTTCACTGCAATTTGTTTCATTAGGTTGAGTTCTAACGTAATCGTCTACTGGAGGTCACATATTTTCCTACTAATATTCTTGAAAAATATCTAATTGTCTGTTAGTACCTCTAAAGCATATATGCCAAACATCGTCCGCATATCTACACCAATACATGAAATACATTATTAAAGGATGTGTATGAATAAACTTCTTTAGTTTATCCATAAAAGTGTCTGCAAATGACTTATAGAATTATTGTATATTCAGTTGTGTTAGCGAATTTTAAATATTTTAAATAAATATCGAATCGTTTCCCGTGTACTTTGTATAATTACTATGGATCGTCATAAAGAAACGACCGAATTGATCATATCTTTATTATTGACAAGAAAAATACCATCATGAAATAATTCATTTCATATTTTCGCAATAGAAACATTTTCTTATAATTATTCAGGGAATATAAAAAGTACCAAAAACCCTCCGGCAGAAACTATGTGAATGCTCTACCATACACAATTAAAAGTTATCATGAAGAGGAGCGACACTACTTGACGAAATACCATTAAACTTATAATGAAAAATGGTGGATTACGTAATCCAATCTTCCGCAAAGAACCTATACAATAGGTATGGTCGTCGGCAAGTATTCAACAGAAAACAACTACTGCCCCCTACGATATTTTAAATATCACAGCTGAAATTATTTTTCCATTTAATTAGGGGAACACCTCCGTACCAGTTTCATGGTCATTGCCAATCATCAGCGAAGGCCAGTTCGACCCAATTGAATCGAAAAATTCTTTCACCCTAATTGGAAATCCCTGAGACAAACACTGGGAATTCCACCATTTTTCATTATCAATTAAAAATTAAATAACCCAACTGAAATATATTTCAATGTATCTCAAGAACACTACTCAAAAAAATTAACAACGATCAACTGGAAGCAGAACTACGCCTCAACACTTTTAATAATCAACCGCAGTCATCCACAAGAGTCGAGAATACTCATAGAAATGATGCTAAGTATAAATATAAATTGATAATATGAAGGCAGCATATTCGAAACGAATGGAAGAATAGAAGAAGAAATAACAAACATAGTATGGAAAGTGATTGAGTCATTAGAACTCTATACAAAAATGAACATCTATATAAAATCTGTGCTCATATATGAATTCTGATCATGGCTACTAACCAACAGATTTAAACAAAGAATAAAGCAAAGGAGATAAAAATATTAACGAAAATTTCGGATCTTATTAAAGTCGACAAAATGAAAGGTGAAATGCCTAGCAAGAAGTGAACTAAAACAAACGAAAGTGGTTTTTCCTATAGTTTGGATAAAGGAAGGCAGGGAAAAAAGAAGATGAAGAATGCCAAGAAGAATATATAACAAAAGGTTTCATTTGATACCACAAGAAGAAGAGTACTTCGACCACTCCATTGAAGATGACTGTCGCAGCTGAAGGTGCAACGTTTGGAGATTTCGACTAAGTACACGGCAAAATCCGTAAATCAATCGAAATTCTTGAAAATAAATAAATGAAAATCACTAATCCCATCTAACACCTAAGGTCTACGAGCCAGGACACAGCGATTACAGGAAAAATGAAAAAGTTTAATGTTTTTATAAAACAAAATGGTTTGGTTACTTATAGGAAATAATACTACATAAGGAAAATTGATTTAGAAATGAGGCTAATACGTAGCCGCATAATATGCCGAATGCGCCAGTTAATATACTTTTACCTGTGCCTAGTAAATGATAATAATAATAGCAACAGGGATCAGAATATTTCATTATAAGGCAGCCTGTGCAGTTGATGAACTTGGTCTTGTGTTTGACACTAAACGATTTGACTCAAACTCTGTCACCGAGCAGAAAAAAACACATCAAAGCTGCGGAGACTGAGACACTGCCGCTTTGCAAGTATATAAGCCAATACATGGGATTTTCTCTAAAGATATAGAAGATCTTGGCTTATCCAAAAATTTGACCTTCTCATGACCGACATAATCGTGACAGCCTGCCGGGATGGTGTTTTCAACTTCCTGGTGTACCGAAGTCGCGTGTTGGGTATATTTGTGCCGAACACTAGATACAGAGTGTGTCGAGGGCCGCCTAAAAGACCATAATGTATTCGCTGTCAGCTTGTGGAGCTTATTCGGTTTCAGCCTATATTCACAGGCGCTACGAATTTCATACTAGTATCACCAACAACACTAGAGAAGTATAGACGAGACACCGTGTTGGCTTGCTCCGGGGGATATACAGTGCGTATATAAAGTGTGGAAACGCTCCATTATTTTACGAGTTATTTATTATTGGAGACAAAGCTGGAACAAGTCGATTTTGTGATTTAGTATTAGATCTTTAAAAAAAAATTATAACTCCCTACCACTTAACAAGAAATTAGGTACGTCATCGATATTTTTTGTAAATTGAAAGGGTATATTTTTATATCAAAAATTGAACGCCCATATTGTTCTGAGTTCAACCATATCACATATCTAACACATGGACGTATAAATTAATAATGGACTCAGCAATCCCATACTTGCAATACAGTTTGTTTTGAAGCCGCTTGTTCGTTGGCGCGCGGGTTGCAGGGAAGGAGGAGACCTGCGATAGACTGTAACCTACCCTCCAACGACAGTGGCGCACGCAATTTAACTGATATAGGTATTGATAATAACAAAAATATGTGGAATTTCATACATAATTATGAAAATTTCAACAAAACTTGTTAGATACGATCTGATGTGTTCCTAAAATACCCATATGTGTCTTCCTTCATATAAAGTAAGAAGATTTCAGTACTATTTCATTTTGTATGTATAGAAAATTGATACCCACTGTAACGCCAATGAAGAATATGAACGTCAATCTAACATTTGTGAACAATCTATGTACTTACTTATCAAAGCTGAGATTCTGGTTGTTAGAACAATTAGATTGCTTGCAAACCCAACAGTAAAGCACCATTATTAGTCTATATCTATTTTTATTTCACTATTTTATTCCAAACGCAACAAAACACCAATATTTTAACAAATACCGTATATGACAGACAATGTCAACATAAAGTGGTGAAATTTGTAAACAACCAACAAATGATGAGAAACAAAGCGTACTTCAACAGCGTTGCCGCACGTGCAGCATTTCAACGGACAGTACAGAATTTTTTGGAAGATCGCACCGATTTTACAAATTAATTTGATAATTTCATAAAGGGACCGGAATGTTGAGTTACTGAATGAAATTCGCTGGCAATTGAGTTTAAGCTAGTGTTGATGAAGAATTATCACAGACTCGATGTGGCAATACCCAACTCAACAGCAGGACCTTAGGATGGTGCCTTTCAGCGACTTCACTTGGAGATGTAAATAACTGGGTCCATTATTCATTTATACGTCCATGATCTAACACTTCAAGTTGCAGTATACTGAGTTAAAAAGAAATCAATGTTCACATTTCTTAAAATTTTTTTTTGTCATTATTTCTTTTGCATTGGATACCTGGGAATTATTCAGTAGTTAGTACGAGTAAATTGCCTTAGTTGAGTAGTAGGCTATGGACATATTTGAAAGCCCTTTGCAACCAGACAATAAGTTCTTACTTACCACTGCACATTGTCATTATTAAATTGATTTTTTGTGTTGTAGATCGATTCATAAGTCTGCAATAATAACTTTCTGAAGAATTTTACCCTTAAAGCAATTATTTGAAATAACGATGGTGCTGTCAGCAAAACAGAGAATAGAAGTTCTGATGGTCTAGGTTACGGCGATCGTAGAAGAAGTAAAAGTCGTCCAGGTGCGCTTCGGAAAATAATTATGATAGCCTTGCACTCTGGGGTTTGGAAAACGAATCATATGTAATCAGGTCCCTTTTTAGTCTTCGAAATATATCCATATTTGTATGGCTGCTCTCGCTCTGGTTATCGTTGGAAAAAGAGTTCTCCTGCATCATAACAATTCTTGTTCCAATCAGCAGAACATTTTTGACAAAAGTAATAATAACTAGGAACAATCAGATGATTTGTGAAACTGAATTAATAAATAAGCATCAAACAAAACTGTCATGTTTATAAGAACCACTCGTTTTCTAAACAAAGGCCATACTAGATATAAATGAAAAATGTCAAATATTTTGAAAACGGCTGACTGAACCAGTATATCAAATGAGATGAATAATATTATTGAGTATTTAATTTCAAGTGCAATTAATAAAATGAAGTATAGGATGTCGAATCTGAAGAATGGTAATTTTGAGTTATATCTCAGAAATTAAAAGTATGAGAACAAAATGTTCGCAAATGAAAAAGTTATAGACTCCATTTCAAAATTAAAACTTTACAAAATACCCTCATTGCTCAACAACGTATTGTCTAGATGTGGTTTCCACCCTTCGAGCCTCGCAAATGAAGGTCGTTTTTTATTTCTCCTGAAAGTACATTAAATACCGCGAAAGTGTCAAATTTGAACCACCCTGTACACATAGAAATTGATAGATAATCTATCAACATCATTCTAATCAAATATTGATAAAATAACCATATGCCTGATAAAATTTTACATTAAATTAAAATAATTAGGAGGAACCGAAAGGCTTGAGTTTTCAGCCTCTCATCAACATACAGACAAATTAATGATACGTACTTTATTTCTTTTCATAACAGTCAACAGTCAAGCACCGGTCCTTTCTGCACTCGAAAGGCAAGTGTTTCAAATGTATTCACTCTACCTTTCATGAAACAACCCTATCAATCTATCACTAGGTTGACCTCTCTACGAAATGCCTTTTCACTAGGAATGATCTACTGCCAGCTGAAAAATGGTGATGAACAGCATTTTTGCCTTGCGAGGCTTTGGACGTAGTTCCCGTAAACAAAGTTGCACCAGATGCACTTTTAGCAATGAGCTTCACATATATTTCCCATGAAAGGATACGTACCGAGCATAGAAATGTACTGAGTTTCTCGGTCCACTGTGGGATAGGCTTTTCTATAGAACACATGCTTGTGTTTTGTTCATATTGAATACCACTAAGTTGTTGGATCTCCGTTCCAGAATTTCCAGAAGATAAAGCGGTATAGAGAGTACTATCGTCCTCAAAAGTATGTACTAGGCATGATACAGCTTTAAACAAATCACAGAGACGAAGGAAAGACATTGTTGCTTCTAAAATGCATCCCTGCAGAAATCCAGCTTTTATAAATAGACTGTCAGATGAATCTTCCCCAATCATCACGTGGAGTGATATATCTAAGAAGAAGGTAGATGCAAAGAACACCATAACTGGAAGGCAATTCATTGCATGGAAGCTTGTAGGAGTCCCTGGTGCCATGAAAGTCGATCAAAGGCCATCGAGATATATATTGCAACGGCCAGAGTTTCACCATATATCTCAATAGACTGCTGCCTTATATGTGAGGTATAAGCAAGCAGGTCTCCAGGTTCTCTGATAATGGAAACAATATTGTCAATATTTCACAATTTCTGAGTGTTCTAAAAATTTTCTTGACATCGATGTTAATGGCTTTTTTCATGACCTTCGAGATAACAGATAGTATTGCTTGGCGACTGGTTGTACTCTAGCAATTTTTCAGTTGAACGAAAATACACCCAAAAAATAAGAAAGGTTGAAAAACTTGCAAAGAACTGGTGTTACTTCAAAAGCACATTTCTTGAGAATGATCCGTCAGATTCACTAGCTTGTTGTGATAAATCCCAACAAAATGCGTCTGATGGTTCGTTGACGGAAGGTATTTTCAGAAATATAACTGTCAATTGGAGTGATATTCCAAATCAATCCAGACTACAATTAGCAGCAAACATGTTGGCAAACATATTGACTTTTTCCGGAGTGTTTGTTGCTAAGGTTCCATCTTCCTTGTTCAAGAAAAGAAATGAGCTGGAGGTGAAATTTTTTCCTGCAGCCTTGTTAAAAAAACAAAATGGCCGAGTCCCGTTAGGACACTTAGGACACTGAACGAGTCTTTTGGCATTGTGAGCCTTTTGGCATTGTGAGCCTCTTTCGAAAATTTGATTTTTTCTTTCCAAATTTAACATATTCTGATCTGCCCTCAAGGCCCGAATTTTTGTACCATCTTTGGCATGCTGCCTACTTGAGGGCGACAGCTACGGTACCGCCTTTTTTGAACAACTGTTTATCAGTTGACGTTTATCTTGGCATGTTTTGTATATTATATGTTTGCTATGAGGACATCCAGTATTATTCGTGACAACAATAAAAAAAATTAATCCAGCAATATTCTTGACTGTTCCGAAGTAGATCCAGCTTATGCGGAAAGAAGAGCAGAAACGTCAGACACTTCATTGCCACCTCTCGCCTCTTTTGAACTATTTGGACACAGGGCTTAGTTATCCAAGAGTTAAGAAAATAATACTTTAACAGTCCTTAAGGGTGGTGCAAGAATACTCGCGTGCTATCGGAATGGAGTTTGAGATCTAAAAATGGGCCACAGTTCATCTCAAAAGAGGACGATGCGAGGAATACGGAGAGGACATTCAGCTCGTATACATAAGCATTCTACATCATCTGGATGCCGGAGAAACGTACACCTTCCTATAGATGGAACAACGCCACAAGAGGTAACTACTGTTTAAAACTTTCTCCGAGGCAAGTATCAGCATAAACTCCAACAGATCTGCTCATCAGAACTGTCGTTCCGATTCTACTTTACTCCTTTGGAATAATGAAATGGACTCAACAAGAGCTGCGACAACTCGACGTACAAACTCGCAAAATGATGCAACTCCATAGGAGCTTGCATCCGAAATCGTCCATTCCACGGTTATACTTTCCCAGACAGTGGAGAAGCCGTGGACTTTTGAGTATGTCTGCATAATAGACTGGTACTGGATGGAGCCTGTAAAGTCATCAGGAGTTCAGATGCTATGCTAGGTATGCGATCTTGAGTTGAACAAATGACCAGAATTTTGCTGGTTCATTGTAGATATCCCGTTTGACTTGCTAAATATAGGCAGCCAAGCCGTGCTAATCAACTATTTGATTTCGCGACGTAAAGATTTGTACTCCGTTTCTAGTGAAGAAGTTCCAATTTTTTTTGAGATTTTTGCGTGTATTAATTTCATTAAGCAATGAAATTATTTCATGATTGTACCAAGGTGGATACTTTTTAGAGTTACTTTTGAAAATTGAAACACACGTTGAAAAAATATCATTGATTATCGCATAGAATTCAGTACAAGTCTAATCAACACCATTACCAAAATTTCGCCAATTGAAGCAACACAGGAAAATAATAAAAGTTGAGGCACCTGCATATTAACTCTGGAGCTCCTACAACGAATGAAACCTCACCTCACCCACCTCACCCACCTTATCCACCTCACCTTAGGCCTCTGCCTTTATGAGCCTCTGAAGACACCTTACATACTTCTTTCATAAAATAGAAGAGTTTTACGTCTCGAAGGATGGGTCCATCAGTATCTATCTAACTCTTCAGACGACGTAGTGCTGCCGAATTTAGTGGATTTTTCTGCAGATTTGAAATTGAGGACCCCACTGTATCACAATAATCCATCCGGAGCAGTAGATATTTTTTTTTCTTTTTTTTAGTGTGGTATTCCAAGTTCATTGAATGAATGATGATTTTGCATATGTGACGAAACCTCCGGTGGAAATCCATATAGGCACCGGCGATGTCCTCAGATGACTACAAAAAACTTCTCGCAAAACTTCATATCATATTGCTTCTACTTCTTCATGTGGTGGTCAATGCTTTTCCAAAATTCTGTTCATTCCAGCAACAACACTTTGCTTTTTGACAGCTGTTCTCTATCCTTTAATATACAATTTCAGTACTCAGTACGCTTTAAACAGCTTTGCCAACTACAGCTGTGATATCAGCGCGTAAAACCGAAAGAGAACAAGAAACAAAAGTGAACTCCTTGAACGAGAATTTGCCTAGATGATGTTTTCTGTCCAAGAAGCTACAGAATTGTCCTTTTCTTGTGAAATTAAATATAAAATTGAATCCAAATTTATACATGAAGGCAGAAGGTGATAATGGTATTGAATTCTTCATTGGCGTTTTTCAATCTTTCTTGAGGATTGCCTTCTTTCATTTCATCATTGGGCCATTATTGCATTATAAATGTAAAAATTATTCCCACTACACAAAACACCAAGAGAGTCCAAATCAAACCATCCTTAAGATTTTCTCGCAATTTCTTTTTGTTTTATTCTCATTATCCATACTGCAGCAGCCTCGAGCTTTTCCCTTATCATCGCCTCCGCTAGGTGGCCACGGAGATAGAACTGTCACAGGGCAGCATATTAGGGGAAAAAGGGGCAGTCACATCGCTATGAATATAGATTAGCTGTTTTGCCGGCGACCGCGTGTTTCTGTGTGTGCGGTGTTGTCAGATAGTCCGATAAACAGTTAAATCAAAGATATATAATAACGTGAAGGTAATATCATGTCAAAACATGCGGATGGGTAAAAAAAACTGAGAGTTCGATACCCGTTTACTGACGGATTATCTCTGAATTATTTGACATTCCTAGGCGGAGTCACGATATGGTATAGGTTCATAAGATTCAAATGTGGATAAGAGTTGATGTTTTCTCACGACAACATAGCTGGGTAAAAAAATGTTCCCAAGACAACAAGTCCATTTGAATGAACAAATTATATTAAGTTTTGTAGGAGGGATTTAAGTGGTAAAAACATAATCTAGGGAAAGCATAATCTTAAGCTAATTTGACTGGGTGGCATTATACTAACACTCCTTGTTCTGCTTCTTCCTATTGCTCTACCATAATACAACTAGCCGGAAAGAAAACTAAAATTATCATATTGTTTGGAACATGAAAGATGAGATAATAATGATTGAATCAACAAAATTTTTTTCGTCAGAGCTTATACTGTTCAATTTTTCTTTCGCTATAGTTTAAATATCAAGATTTTTCGAAATAATTTTGACATACTTCAATAGTACTTCTATAACTCGCATATTTGCTTTTCCCTAAGAACACTTACGTTATTTCTTGATCTCCTGTTATTAATCGAGAGTTGATAAATTTGTTAACAGTTCTATTTATTGTCTAAGCCTACGGAAATTATCTAAGTAAGTTTAATCTCAATTATTAAGTTGAATTATTATGTAATATAGATATGTGACACGGAAATGAACTATAAAACAATCCCACGAATTAAACTTGTAATGGGATATTCATTGGCTTGTTTGTGGTACTTTACTAGTAAGTATTGAAATACATAAAGGACCACGCATACATCTTACGCAAAATGTCTTTCGATCAAATTGTTCAAAATTTCAATATGTTGTTGAACTTGGGTTTCTGAACAGAAGTTACTGTGGGCACACAAAAAATTTATGTATAGTTGACGAGATACGGAGTGTTGAAGTTAACTAAACTTTATGGGAGATTGAAAGTATACTTGTCTCTGTTATATATTCTTTGGATTACATGATTTGATCAATTCAGTGCACTAGTTATATGTGCCGTTGTGGCCACTTGACAGAACGTAAATTATGAATATTATACAGTGTGACTCAAGTATACACGAGACAGATATTTAGAAAAATTACAGAAATACCCTGTGTGAAGAAAACGGATCGGTTAATTTTCCTGATTTCTTGTCATTTTTCAAAAGATATATGATATGAACTTTTGTGGAAAATACAGAATTATTGTATGTATAGTTTTCATTTAACATACAAAACCAATATCATTACCCCCCAATCTATATTTCAAATATCAATAAACTTTTCGAATCTTTTGAAATGATAGGTCAAAGAGAGCCTTTTTCAATAATTTAGGTGTATTACTGTTCGCATCAGTCAATATGTTTTATGCTGATGCCTATATTGTTTTTTCGTTGAGTATGGACTGATCCCGTATTTTGAACAAATTCTGCATATCCATAATCTGAGAGCACTCGCAGCGAGAAGAAAATGTTGGGTTATTTTGTCAGGAATCAATTTCAAATATGCTTCAAATCAATACTAAATGATCCATACAAGGAAATATTATATCTTCCCTGAAAAGGGGAAAAATTAGAAAAATTAACCCATCATTTTTTTTATACGGGGTATTTCTGTAATTTTTGGTAATATTGGTTTTGTTTATACTTGAGTCAAACTGTATACTAATCAAAATTCAAGTTTTTTCGATTCGTTTCGTTATACATATCGGCATTTTGAATTGATTGAATCCCCTCTGTAAATAAAAAGAATTTTCATATATTATGAATTCAGCCGTTCTTATTAGATATATCCAACACAGAAATCTCAATTCTGATAAGGACTGGTAAGATTTCAACAAAATTTGATGAAGTTTAGTGCGGTATTTGAAACATAAATGGAAAGGGAATGATATTGGTTTTGGATATCCTCTGTGAAATGAGAAGAAATCAGAAAATTAAGCAATTCGTTTTCATTATACAGGGTATTTCTGCAATTTTCCTCAATATCAGTCTCGTGTATACTGAAGACACAGTATATCTGGTGCACTGAATTGATCAAATCACGTTATCCAAAAAGTATATAACATAGCCACGTATACTTTTATTCTCCTTTGTATATATAAAAAAATTATGTTTTTCAAGCCAGACAATCTTAACGTATATATCCAATACAGAAACTCCAATTTTCGTACGATCCAAGTTATGACGTTGATGCTACATCCTGAAATCATTTTCATTTTCCGTAACTCGGAAAAAGTCATGATTAACCCTGTACATTGTTTAAGAAAATGCTTAGAAAACATACTGTTGCTCTGGCCAAGTGTAATACTGTGGTGTAGATAAAACCCTACTAATTATTTTGTGATATTACCTCCCATAAAGTGCAGTTAATAATGGCCTGAAAGTGACATTTCACAACTTCAACACTCTGAATCTCGTAAACTATACATAGAATTTTTGTGTGACCACGGTAACTTCTGTGCAAAAGCCCGAGTTCCACAACATTTTTTACATAAGAAGTGTTAGTTATTCCAATATCAAAATGTTCAGATTATTTTTATATGAAGAAATTTAATGTGAAGGCTTCCATTTTGTAAGGCACTACATAATTTTTTTGGTCAATTATTTTGTTTACATACTTACATACTTCAATTTTATTTTTATTTTCGAAAAGGTAGATATATTATATGAACATAATTATCTAATGTTCATATTTTGGCGTCCACTTTCTTGAATTTTTTCAAGTGAAAGTAAATGTAATCAACTCAGTTTAAACTCAAAATAATTCTGTCAAGATTTGATTACTTAGGTAACTATAGTACCCGATCAATCATTAATCAGGTACCAGACGATCATAGAACAATAGGGATAGAAAATGAGAACTGATTAAATGAGTCATTACAATAATCAAGAGGGGGTTAATCACATGGGTCATACAATTAAGATGGGATTTTGACAGCCGTCATTGATTCCCTGCGTGCTTCTTCTTCTGGCTCCAAGTTCGTTTCAGTAGATCCTGTAGGCAGAAGAATAGATTTTTATTATTACTGATTAGCAGGAACTACTCCACTACAAATTATAAATTACAATAATTTACCATTTCCAAATCACATGTCGTAACTGGTTCATTTTCTTTTAGACAGTCCGGCTTGTTCGGGGGAGTCGTTATTGGAATTGAGTTCTTGTTCTTCTTTCTGCTGTTCTACGGCTGCTATCTCTTCTGCCTCCAGATCATCTTCGTCTTCCTACGCATTCCCCTCGTACTGGAGTTCGGAGGACTCGAGGGTGATTTCATGCCGCTCACTCACCGAATTGAGACACGCATGCACAATTATCACAATTCTTGCACTCTTTTTTGCAGGCGCAGAAAATGGAGTTGAGCATGTCCTCGGGTGCTGGAGGCTGACTCATTTGGATGGGTATCAAACCATCTGGGTCCGTCGGTCCCACCACATCTTTATATCTCTTCTGCAAAAACGCCCAGAAAGAATGTTGGCGAGCAGACAGTTCACTGGAAGGCAACGATGCCAAGTTGAAGGAGTTTTATGAGAGAGCCCTCTGGAAGAGTTGAACTCCCAGTTGCTTGAAAGATTGCCCTCTGCCTCCTTTGCTCCAGCCTCAGCAACCTCGCCAAGGGACAATAAGCTGAGTCCCTGCTTTTAGCACCGACTGAGAGAAGGGAGTCTTCAGGGACAAAAGACCAAGTGGCCGGGCGCCTACTCCCCTCTGGTTGTCTGGAATGTGAAAAATAAGAGGTCCAACTACCAAACAAAATAATCTTTGTTTCTTCCAACTAATTCTACACTATTCATACACATTTCATTTCGATAGAATAGCAACGAACTTAATTATGTGACACGTAATGATCAACTACTGCTGAAAAATCAGTAACTTAGTAATTAAAGTAATCTATACAAAGTTATACAATTTGTCCTAAATTATTCAAAATCCTTTTGAGGGTAAATTGATTTGATATCATTTACTTTCACTTGAAAAAATGCAAAAAAGTGAGTGAGAAGTTTTGAGCTCAGACGTCTGGACTGGGGCCTGCCAGGCGAGTAGTAAATCCAGGTCCCCGTTAGGAGACCAATTTTGACTTGTGAGTCGTTATTTTTTAATTATTCAAAATATTTGTATTATAATACATTTATATCCTCCTACATGCATGTTGATAAGACGAAACAGATGATATTTATTCAATTTTTTGAGGTTGAATAAACTGTTAATGAATAGATTCAATATAGTAGAGTGAAATTTCGCAATTGTGAGCGAAATATTAGTTGATGAGGAGTGTGGTTGAAGAGTTGGGTAGAAGTACCGGATCTCTAATTTGTCCAGGGGCCGAAAATTTGAACAGTTGGCGGCGCATATTCCAAGTGACCAATTTAAACTTACCGTGGGAATAAAAGTTACTAAAAATGGGGGATTATGTTTGTCGTTATATGGTAAAATTTTGTTCAAAACGGGTCTTTTTGGTCAAGACAACCATCTGAAAAAAGTGTCGAACAGAAATTCGAGCTATCACATGATGAAGTTTCAGAACGAAATGGGCCTGTATTTTCGAAAATAGTTGTAACTACCAAAAAATTCATTTGGATATTGTGTTCAGGAGACCAGAATAAACAATTTTTTGGAAATTTGGAAGCACAATCTATTTGAAGATTCACCGTTTCCATTATGGCCCAGAACTTTTATTTGTTTTCGTTCTATCAGTTTTTTATATTAGTTAGGCACAAGACTGAATAAGACAATATTGCAGAATATTGCAGGCTCGAAAGTTATTATAACGGAAGAATTAACAATGAGTTGAGCACTTCATGTCACGTGTAGATTCAAATACCAGGATGAGAATCAGCTCTGAGAGCGTTGGTGGTGGAATGGAGGGGAGGGTTTCTCAAGGCTACTTTGGAAAAAGAACTGATTTTCTTCTACAGAAGCAACTAGAGGAGTGAAATCCTCACAGAACGGATCAACCTACAATTTGTTGAATAAACTTGGTGTTTTTGATGAATGTACCTTTAGTTTCAATGGAGAGGAGAATAGGCAAAATTATCAATATTGTAGTGATACCCATGCTCATTTATATCGTCAAGTTCATACCCAACGACCACATCATATGACTATTTTTCATCGATGATAGTTTGAATAGTGAAAAATATTTGGATTTGCACCTCCTAATTATGCAGCTTCAATGCGACAATTTCATGAGGAGCATTTCCCAGGTTACTGAATTGACAGAAGATTGGCGAGCAAGATCTTCCGATCACACCTCTTTAGATTTTTTTCATTCAATACATTCTCTGTCTCCACAATGGACTCAATATTTCCTGGAGCATAAGAATAGACATGTATCTCATCTATAGCTGAGGATATAGATTATGGGCTGAGACCACATGCGCTTGATAAGTTGACAGCGAATGCATTATTTTCTCATAAGCCCCACGACACGCTCCGCAACTAGCCAGGATCCTCTATATCCACCAGGCGATTACGGTAGACCAAGGCGATGAATATATATACCATTCTGGTAGGCTATTAAGAATTCCGTCGGTCTTCTAGTTGAATCCACTTGACTTACGGAAGGTACAGGTAATATTTTTGAATAAGCCAAGGGTTCGATGTTCTTGAAGAAGAACTCATACAGGAGTTTCTAAGTCTCCGCACCTTTATCTTTTTGTTGAACGTGTTATAAATTAGAAGACTGAGTCCGGATCATCCCGAATCTGGTTTCATTTGCTGCACGGGCTGCTGCCTTGGAAAGAACTGCTCCAATTTCTCATGGTCGAAGATCATGCAGAAAAGGGGATCTGAACTCCTGATGACTTCACATGCTCCATTCAATACCATTCTGTTATATAATTACTCCAAGCTCAAAAGTCCACGGCCTCCCCGTTGTCTGGGAAAGTATAAGAGTGGAATATCCTATGAAGATGCACCATTTTGCGACTTTCCACATCATCACAGCTCCTCGTGAGTCCATTTCATCACTCCAAGGGAGTAAATAGTAGATTTGGAACGGCAACCATGTTATTGGCAGCAACCACCTTTTTTCTCTCCCAACAGTTCTGATGACCAGAACTGTCGGAGTTTATGCTGATACTCACCACGGAGAGGGTTATCAGCTTTGGTACCTCTTGGGAGTGACATTGTTGTACCCCTAGGTCTCTCCGGCATCAAGATGATGTAGGATACTTTCGTCTACTAGCTGAACGACCTCTCCGTATTCCTCGCATCGTTTTCTTTGTTGTACACTTGAACAATTTTTTTTTTTCGTTAGGAAGTTCCCAGTCAGGCCCTATCTCCGATGCTCCAACACTTCGACCAATTATTATTAGTATTGTTACTATCGTTATCGTTATTATTCTATGTCGCAAAATCATAATGAGTACCCATTACCTTTTTCATTGCACAACAAAATGAAATTACAATTTTATGATAAAAAATGGGCCGATTGACAATGAGGCATAAACGATTAAAGTCCGCATCATATGAGAAATGTATTAGTTGATGTTCGCAAATTTAGAATTCATGTGCGTGTTTTGAAAATAATACAAAATAACTTTAACACATTTTTCTGGAAATAGACATTTTTTTAAATTACTAATACTTAATTAGATTATCACCTTATTAGACCAAATTTTTTTTCATTTTCTCAACCTCACTTTGACTTTTCAGCACATTAGTATTTAAAAAAAAAACTCATTTTATGAAGTTTTTTTTTGGTTTAAAAATGTTTCGATTTTTTTTTAAAAAGTTCGGGATATGGTGATAACTTCTTTCATACTTGATTCGAAGCTGTTCTTATTTCAATTTTTGTTGTGGTGAAAAAAGGCATTCCAATTATTATCATTATCATTCATGTTGCCATTGTTAGAGCGAATTATTACCGGCAAATTTTACTATTATTATTATTTTTACCTGACATCTCGTCAATGGAATAGTTAGTTGGTACACTGATTCAAAATATTACTATCTACCATTCTGGATGTAAGGTTATCTCAGTGTTGGTGCCGTGAACTTATTATCTTGATAAGATAGATATCATATCGCCTCCGAAACCAAATATTATAATTATGAAAAAATATCCTAGTCCGGGTCCTATTTTCTTCAATACTATATGAAAAAAATTTCAAATGGAACTAAGATTTGTAATCATCAAGTACGGCAACGTTGTAACGTGAATGCTGCTGGAGAGCAAGCTATGAATGTCGTTAGGCCGTAACGACTGATCGTCTGATATTTTTTGTTGGTAACTGACGGACAAGAGAAGTTTTTTGTTCCAGTCAAAATACGAGATTTCCTCTTTCGAAAATGTTTGTCGCAGAAGAATAAACAATACCTAGTTACACGCAAACATTGAAAGGGGACCTGAAATTAATCAGCAACGTAACATTCTCAATAAGAAAAAAGTTGAATAATGTATGGTGAAAATTTGGTGAGTGTGTGTGTGTGGCCCTAGACATTACTCTCCAAATGTATACAGAGAAATGGCGCAATTACACACATATAGTCGTGTATGAGTTTGTCACAGTTGGAGTTATTTATAAATTACTCGAACTTGATAAAAAAAGTCTTCATTAAACCATCATAATCCGTGCCTAATCAATTAAAAGACGAACTCACAGTGATGACTGAATAATGCCGTGAATTGAAGTTGAAGAAAATAACTACTTTAATGATTTGATCTTTTTATTTATTTGTTGAATTAACTCAAATATTGAAAAAAAAATCAAGGCAAATAGTTTCACGAAATGTTCAACGCACAATTTTACATTGTTCAATATTTGACATTACTTTATCCAAGATCACAAATAAACTTCTTTCCCAATATGGTATATTTGTGACAGCATGAAAGCAGTGTAATAGATATTAAGGCTTTTTTAATCACAAAACTCTTGTAATACGACAAAGAATGTAACTCATTTGAAACGTCATGAAAGTACATGTCATAATAACTGAAACATCAAGGACCAGAAGCGTACTAGCACCACACTCTCTTCCTCCCATCAATAATTCATTTCATATTCCTTGAACCTCTCTGGCAAACAAAGTTATAAAGTCAAACAATTGAGTTTGCTGTTCTGAGAAGTCAAGTTATAGATTCCAAAGATGAGTCGGAGGAGACAAAATCTTTGGGAAAAGGACTTTCTTTGTCGGTAGAAAGCTTTGGAATAGTTTCATCACACTTATTTTCAGATTCATAATTTCCACATTCTTCAGTCTCTGCAATTCCCTTTGATTGGTCTTGGTCTTGATTTGAATTTACTTCATTATTTAAAATCGGTCGGAACTCCGGTTTGTTGCCGCCTTCAACATTAGGGGCTAAGTGTCCCAGTGACACAGTTGATTAACATCAATCAGTTCTACTTCTTCTACCAATGGGTCGTACTTACTCTGTCAAAAGTGCTTTTTCAGGAGAATTTGGGTAGAAGGAATCAACCAGGAAGGCAGTGAGCAGCCGTTAGCAGATCTTCTGTAATGTTTGAACATTTGTTCGTGGGGAGTTTCATTTGTCGCAGTGCAGAGAAGAGATCTTATGGACTGGAGCGCATTTGGAAGCATCACTTGCCAGTTGGAAGGAGATAAATTTCTTTGCTTGAGAGCAATAGTTACCGTCCTCCAAAAAGGTTCCGTTTTCTCGCTCTATGTGTCCATTTCTATGATGATTATAAGGAATTGACATAGATGTTGCTACACCGCGTGTGTGAAGGAATTCTTGGATTTCCTTAGATATAAAACAGGCGCCGTGTTAACGTAGGAAGGTAAATAAATCAAATAAAGAAAACACGCCAACAAGACAAACTATAACAGTTGACAAACAAATGTTTTGACAAGGGTATGCAAGAGGAAATCTGGAATATTTATCGATGATAGTGGGGAGGTATCTATTGCGAGTATTGGATGAAAGATATCCTTTAAAGTCTATGCTGATTCACTCAAAAGTATGAGTGGCTTTGATGAGAAAGCAATTATCAATTCTATAAAATTTAGGTTTCACAGCGTTGCACGAAGGGCAAGATGCAGTAATTATACGTATTTCTTCAACATAAAATGGCAAATTGTGAGTTCATACCCAGTGAATCATCTGAGTCACACCAGGATGACACAAGTCACAGTGAAGTGAGAATAGCTTATCAGAATGAATGGAACCACACACATCAGCCACTTGATTTCCTGGTCTGTACAAAATATCATAGGTGTAGCATAAAAGTTCCAGGCGCCATCGTTGGATTTTTTCATTTTTGATTTTGTTTTTATGATTCATGTCGAACATGAACGATACAGATCGCTGGTCAGTATTAATCTTAAAATGGCGGACTATCAAAATAGTGTCTCCACTTCTTCAATGCACCCACTAAAGCATAGGCTTCCGTCTTCACAGCCGAATGTTTTCTTTCGCTATCGATGAGTTTCTGTGAAAAGAAAGCCACTGGTCGTCCTGATTGGGAGAGAACTGCGGAAATCGAGAAATCGGAAGCATCCGTTTCGACTGCGAAGGGTTCCTTATCGTCAATCGTCTTCACTACTGATTTTATATTTCAATTTTTAGATTGAAGTTAGACTTCACTTCTTGAGATAAAGGGAATAATGGGGTACCCATTTAGAATAATGTGCAAACATTCCAATGGTACGTTGAAGTTCCTTGGGGCTGTTTGGAGGGGGAAGACTCAGCAAATGTTTCAAACGATCTAGATCAGGAGAAATAGTACCATTTTCTATTTTATATCCAAGTAAATTTATAGTTGTCTTAGCATAACTACTTTTTTTTCATTAATTGTGAAACGATATTTATTATCTGCTTCCATAAATCGCTAGAGGTTTCGGTTATGTTCCTCCTTATTTTTCCCGCAGACTGTCACATCGTCAAGGTAAGCGTAAGTTTTCTCTAAATCATTGCCAGTATTATTCTGATCACGACTCATATACAATCTTGTTGGTAAAATTCAAGCTTCATTTTCTAATACTGTTTTGCATCTTGTTTTATTTTAGAAATTAATATGAAAAATCCCAATACTTAAAACTTATTACTTAAAATATCCATTGTGTTTACGGCCTTACACGCTGGAAAACAGGGACTCTGTCGGTGAGAACAAACGCAAGACGACAGAATTTGTGAAGACGACCACATGCTCCAAGAGCAGTGAAAGATCGATCTTTTTCTCTCAATGGAATTTGATGATAAGCACTTTTGAAATATATGGTAGTGAAATACGAGTCTATAGATTCCTTGGCCACTATCTGCTCAAGATTAGGAAGGGGATAAGCATCCAACGAAGTACAACGGTTTATTGTTTGTGAATAATCAATGATCATCCTCTTCTTATGATTTTCATTTTTTACAACAATCGCTCGGATCCTTCACGGGGACCTACTTTCTTCGATTATACCATCTTCGAAGAGTTTGACGACTTCTTTCTCCATATATTCATAGTCCTCACGAGAATGTTTCCGGGATTTCGTTATAATCGGTTTGACGTTTCCGATCAGGTCCTCGAAAAGTTGGGGTGGTTTTATTCTCGCAGGGTCTAGATAGCAAACCCTTGAAGGTAGTTTAGATCCTCCTAAAGCGAATTTCAACTCCGAATGTTGTTTCGATAAATCGTGACCAACGATTGCATTGGCACATAAATCGGGGAGTACATTCAATTCATTCATCACAAAACTCTTGTAATACGACAAAGAATGTAATTCATTTGAAACGTCATGAAAGTACATGTCATAATAACTGAAACATCAAGGACCAGAACCGTACTAGCACCACAAGCAGAAACTTTCGAACAGACAGGAAATAGTATATTAAAAAACCTATATCTTTGCATGTTTGGTGCACAGTAGACCAGCTGGTGTAATAATAGGGCTTGTACTTTCCGAAGAAAGTTGGAAGTGGACAGTTACCCAGAGGCACTAGATTCGCTAAGTGAAAGGAATTACTGGAAGTAATCATGTCATCCATACTGAACGGGTTAGAAATTCCTTTTGGTCAATTTGTGAAATACTCAAGAGTCATATTTAACCACAAGTTAACGTGGAAACAATATATACAAAGACTACGTACAGTAGCGTTCAATCTGTGCAGGAGAATGTGCAAAAAAACTTGGGGCTACAAAATGAGTACATGGCTTCAGGCTATGTCAACAAACTTATGATAAAATATGGAGGATTGCATGTCAGTGCGTCTTCGGGGCAATGAGAACCTCCCAACAGCCGCACTATAAGCCTTGCTCAACTTGCCGCCCCTTTACATGTATATTCGAGGATACTTAGAGGAAAAATAAGAGGCCCAACTACCAAACAAAATAATCTTTGTTTCTTCCAACTAATTCTACACTATTCAGACACATTTCATTTCGATAGAATAGCAACGAACTTAATTATGTGACACGTAATGATCAACTACTGCTGAAAAATCAGTAACTTAGTAATTAAAGTAATCTATACAAAGTTATACAATTTGTCCTAAATTATTCAAAATCCTTTTGAGGGTAAATTGATTTGATATCATTTACTTTCACTTGAAAAAATGCAAAAAAGTGAGTGAGAAGTTTTGAGCTCAGACGTCTGGACTGGGGCCTGCCAGGCGAGTAGTAAATCCAGGTCCCCGTTAGGAGACCAATTTTGACTTGTGAGTCGTTATTTTTTAATTATTCAAAATATTTGTATTATAATACATTTATATCCTCCTACATGCATGTTGATAAGACGAAACAGATGATATTTATTCAATTTTTTGAGGTTGAATAAACTGTTAATGAATAGATTCAATATAGTAGAGTGAAATTTCGCAATTGTGAGCGAAATATTAGTTGATGAGGAGTGTGGTTGAAGAGTTGGGTAGAAGTACCGGATCTCTAATTTGTCCAGGGGCCGAAAATTTGAACAGTTGGCGGCGCATATTCCAAGTGACCAATTTAAACTTACCGTGGGAATAAAAGTTACTAAAAATGGGGGATTATGTTTGTCGTTATATGGTAAAATTTTGTTCAAAACGGGTCTTTTTGGTCAAGACAACCATCTGAAAAAAGTGTCGAACAGAAATTCGAGCTATCACATGATGAAGTTTCAGAACGAAATGGGCCTGTATTTTCGAAAATAGTTGTAACTACCAAAAAATTCATTTGGATATTGTGTTCAGGAGACCAGAATAAACAATTTTTTGGAAATTTGGAAGCACAATCTATTTGAAGATTCACCGTTTCCATTATGGCCCAGAACTTTTATTTGTTTTCGTTCTATCAGTTTTTTATATTAGTTAGGCACAAGACTGAATAAGACAATATTGCAGAATATTGCAGGCTCGAAAGTTATTATAACGGAAGAATTAACAATGAGTTGAGCACTTCATGTCACGTGTAGATTCAAATACCAGGATGAGAATCAGCTCTGAGAGCGTTGGTGGTGGAATGGAGGGGAGGGTTTCTCAAGGCTACTTTGGAAAAAGAACTGATTTTCTTCTACAGAAGCAACTAGAGGAGTGAAATCCTCACAGAACGGATCAACCTACAATTTGTTGAATAAACTTGGTGTTTTTGATGAATGTACCTTTAGTTTCAATGGAGAGGAGAATAGGCAAAATTATCAATATTGTAGTGATACCCATGCTCATTTATATCGTCAAGTTCATACCCAACGACCACATCATATGACTATTTTTCATCGATGATAGTTTGAATAGTGAAAAATATTTGGATTTGCACCTCCTAATTATGCAGCTTCAATGCGACAATTTCATGAGGAGCATTTCCCAGGTTACTGAATTGACAGAAGATTGGCGAGCAAGATCTTCCGATCACACCTCTTTAGATTTTTTTCATTCAATACATTCTCTGTCTCCACAATGGACTCAATATTTCCTGGAGCATAAGAATAGACATGTATCTCATCTATAGCTGAGGATATAGATTATGGGCTGAGACCACATGCGCTTGATAAGTTGACAGCGAATGCATTATTTTCTCATAAGCCCCACGACACGCTCCGCAACTAGCCAGGATCCTCTATATCCACCAGGCGATTACGGTAGACCAAGGCGATGAATATATATACCATTCTGGTAGGCTATTAAGAATTCCGTCGGTCTTCTAGTTGAATCCACTTGACTTACGGAAGGTACAGGTAATATTTTTGAATAAGCCAAGGGTTCGATGTTCTTGAAGAAGAACTCATACAGGAGTTTCTAAGTCTCCGCACCTTTATCTTTTTGTTGAACGTGTTATAAATTAGAAGACTGAGTCCGGATCATCCCGAATCTGGTTTCATTTGCTGCACGGGCTGCTGCCTTGGAAAGAACTGCTCCAATTTCTCATGGTCGAAGATCATGCAGAAAAGGGGATCTGAACTCCTGATGACTTCACATGCTCCATTCAATACCATTCTGTTATATAATTACTCCAAGCTCAAAAGTCCACGGCCTCCCCGTTGTCTGGGAAAGTATAAGAGTGGAATATCCTATGAAGATGCACCATTTTGCGACTTTCCACATCATCACAGCTCCTCGTGAGTCCATTTCATCACTCCAAGGGAGTAAATAGTAGATTTGGAACGGCAACCATGTTATTGGCAGCAACCACCTTTTTTCTCTCCCAACAGTTCTGATGACCAGAACTGTCGGAGTTTATGCTGATACTCACCACGGAGAGGGTTATCAGCTTTGGTACCTCTTGGGAGTGACATTGTTGTACCCCTAGGTCTCTCCGGCATCAAGATGATGTAGGATACTTTCGTCTACTAGCTGAACGACCTCTCCGTATTCCTCGCATCGTTTTCTTTGTTGTACACTTGAACAATTTTTTTTTTTCGTTAGGAAGTTCCCAGTCAGGCCCTATCTCCGATGCTCCAACACTTCGACCAATTATTATTAGTATTGTTACTATCGTTATCGTTATTATTCTATGTCGCAAAATCATAATGAGTACCCATTACCTTTTTCATTGCACAACAAAATGAAATTACAATTTTATGATAAAAAATGGGCCGATTGACAATGAGGCATAAACGATTAAAGTCCGCATCATATGAGAAATGTATTAGTTGATGTTCGCAAATTTAGAATTCATGTGCGTGTTTTGAAAATAATACAAAATAACTTTAACACATTTTTCTGGAAATAGACATTTTTTTAAATTACTAATACTTAATTAGATTATCACCTTATTAGACCAAATTTTTTTTCATTTTCTCAACCTCACTTTGACTTTTCAGCACATTAGTATTTAAAAAAAAAACTCATTTTATGAAGTTTTTTTTTGGTTTAAAAATGTTTCGATTTTTTTTTAAAAAGTTCGGGATATGGTGATAACTTCTTTCATACTTGATTCGAAGCTGTTCTTATTTCAATTTTTGTTGTGGTGAAAAAAGGCATTCCAATTATTATCATTATCATTCATGTTGCCATTGTTAGAGCGAATTATTACCGGCAAATTTTACTATTATTATTATTTTTACCTGACATCTCGTCAATGGAATAGTTAGTTGGTACACTGATTCAAAATATTACTATCTACCATTCTGGATGTAAGGTTATCTCAGTGTTGGTGCCGTGAACTTATTATCTTGATAAGATAGATATCATATCGCCTCCGAAACCAAATATTATAATTATGAAAAAATATCCTAGTCCGGGTCCTATTTTCTTCAATACTATATGAAAAAAATTTCAAATGGAACTAAGATTTGTAATCATCAAGTACGGCAACGTTGTAACGTGAATGCTGCTGGAGAGCAAGCTATGAATGTCGTTAGGCCGTAACGACTGATCGTCTGATATTTTTTGTTGGTAACTGACGGACAAGAGAAGTTTTTTGTTCCAGTCAAAATACGAGATTTCCTCTTTCGAAAATGTTTGTCGCAGGAGAATAAACAATACCTAGTTACACGCAAACATTGAAAGGGGACCTGAAATTAATCAGCAACGTAACATTCTCAATAAGAAAAAAGTTGAATAATGTATGGTGAAAATTTGGTGAGTGTGTGTGTGTGGCCCTAGACATTACTCTCCAAATGTATACAGAGAAATGGCGCAATTACACACATATAGTCGTGTATGAGTTTGTCACAGTTGGAGTTATTTATAAATTACTCGAACTTGATAAAAAAAGTCTTCATTAAACCATCATAATCCGTGCCTAATCAATTAAAAGACGAACTCACAGTGATGACTGAATAATGCCGTGAATTGAAGTTGAAGAAAATAACTACTTTAATGATTTGATCTTTTTATTTATTTGTTGAATTAACTCAAATATTGAAAAAAAAATCAAGGCAAATAGTTTCACGAAATGTTCAACGCACAATTTTACATTGTTCAATATTTGACATTACTTTATCCAAAATCACAAATAAACTTCTTTCCCAATATGGTATATTTGTGACAGCATGAAAGCAGTGTAATAGATATTAAGGCTTTTTTAATCACAAAACTCTTGTAATACGACAAAGAATGTAACTCATTTGAAACGTCATGAAAGTACATGTCATAATAACTGAAACATCAAGGACCAGAAGCGTACTAGCACCACACTCTCTTCCTCCCATCAATAATTCATTTCATATTCCTTGAACCTCTCTGGCAAACAAAGTTATAAAGTCAAACAATTGAGTTTGCTGTTCTGAGAAGTCAAGTTATAGATTCCAAAGATGAGTCGGAGGAGACAAAATCTTTGGGAAAAGGACTTTCTTTGTCGGTAGAAAGCTTTGGAATAGTTTCATCACACTTATTTTCAGATTCATAATTTCCACATTCTTCAGTCTCTGCAATTCCCTTTGATTGGTCTTGGTCTTGATTTGAATTTACTTCATTATTTAAAATCGGTCGGAACTCCGGTTTGTTGCCGCCTTCAACATTAGGGGCTAAGTGTCCCAGTGACACAGTTGATTAACATCAATCAGTTCTACTTCTTCTACCAATGGGTCGTACTTACTCTGTCAAAAGTGCTTTTTCAGGAGAATTTGGGTAGAAGGAATCAACCAGGAAGGCAGTGAGCAGCCGTTAGCAGATCTTCTGTAATGTTTGAACATTTGTTCGTGGGGAGTTTCATTTGTCGCAGTGCAGAGAAGAGATCTTATGGACTGGAGCGCATTTGGAAGCATCACTTGCCAGTTGGAAGGAGATAAATTTCTTTGCTTGAGAGCAATAGTTACCGTCCTCCAAAAAGGTTCCGTTTTCTCGCTCTATGTGTCCATTTCTATGATGATTATAAGGAATTGACATAGATGTTGCTACACCGCGTGTGTGAAGGAATTCTTGGATTTCCTTAGATATAAAACAGGCGCCGTGTTAACGTAGGAAGGTAAATAAATCAAATAAAGAAAACACGCCAACAAGACAAACTATAACAGTTGACAAACAAATGTTTTGACAAGGGTATGCAAGAGGAAATCTGGAATATTTATCGATGATAGTGGGGAGGTATCTATTGCGAGTATTGGATGAAAGATATCCTTTAAAGTCTATGCTGATTCACTCAAAAGTATGAGTGGCTTTGATGAGAAAGCAATTATCAATTCTATAAAATTTAGGTTTCACAGCGTTGCACGAAGGGCAAGATGCAGTAATTATACGTATTTCTTCAACATAAAATGGCAAATTGTGAGTTCATACCCAGTGAATCATCTGAGTCACACCAGGATGACACAAGTCACAGTGAAGTGAGAATAGCTTATCAGAATGAATGGAACCACACACATCAGCCACTTGATTTCCTGGTCTGTACAAAATATCATAGGTGTAGCATAAAAGTTCCAGGCGCCATCGTTGGATTTTTTCATTTTTGATTTTGTTTTTATGATTCATGTCGAACATGAACGATACAGATCGCTGGTCAGTATTAATCTTAAAATGGCGGACTATCAAAATAGTGTCTCCACTTCTTCAATGCACCCACTAAAGCATAGGCTTCCGTCTTCACAGCCGAATGTTTTCTTTCGCTATCGATGAGTTTCTGTGAAAAGAAAGCCACTGGTCGTCCTGATTGGGAGAGAACTGCGGAAATCGAGAAATCGGAAGCATCCGTTTCGACTGCGAAGGGTTCCTTATCGTCAATCGTCTTCACTACTGATTTTATATTTCAATTTTTAGATTGAAGTTAGACTTCACTTCTTGAGATAAAGGGAATAATGGGGTACCCATTTAGAATAATGTGCAAACATTCCAATGGTACGTTGAAGTTCCTTGGGGCTGTTTGGAGGGGGAAGACTCAGCAAATGTTTCAAACGATCTAGATCAGGAGAAATAGTACCATTTTCTATTTTATATCCAAGTAAATTTATAGTTGTCTTAGCATAACTACTTTTTTTTCATTAATTGTGAAACGATATTTATTATCTGCTTCCATAAATCGCTAGAGGTTTCGGTTATGTTCCTCCTTATTTTTCCCGCAGACTGTCACATCGTCAAGGTAAGCGTAAGTTTTCTCTAAATCATTGCCAGTATTATTCTGATCACGACTCATATACAATCTTGTTGGTAAAATTCAAGCTTCATTTTCTAATACTGTTTTGCATCTTGTTTTATTTTAGAAATTAATATGAAAAATCCCAATACTTAAAACTTATTACTTAAAATATCCATTGTGTTTACGGCCTTACACGCTGGAAAACAGGGACTCTGTCGGTGAGAACAAACGCAAGACGACAGAATTTGTGAAGACGACCACATGCTCCAAGAGCAGTGAAAGATCGATCTTTTTCTCTCAATGGAATTTGATGATAAGCACTTTTGAAATATATGGTAGTGAAATACGAGTCTATAGATTCCTTGGCCACTATCTGCTCAAGATTAGGAACGGGATAAGCATCCAACGAAGTACAACGGTTTATTGTTTGTGAATAATCAATGATCATCCTCTTCTTATGATTTTCATTTTTTACAACAATCGCTCGGATCCTTCACGGGGACCTACTTTCTTCGATTATACCATCTTCGAAGAGTTTGACGACTTCTTTCTCCATATATTCATAGTCCTCACGAGAATGTTTCCGGGATTTCGTTATAATCGGTTTGACGTTTCCGATCAGGTCCTCGAAAAGTTGGGGTGGTTTTATTCTCGCAGGGTCTAGATAGCAAACCCTTGAAGGTAGTTTAGATCCTCCTAAAGCGAATTTCAACTCCGAATGTTGTTTCGATAAATCGTGACCAACGATTGCATTGGCACATAAATCGGGGAGTACATTCAATTCATTCATCACAAAACTCTTGTAATACGACAAAGAATGTAATTCATTTGAAACGTCATGAAAGTACATGTCATAATAACTGAAACATCAAGGACCAGAACCGTACTAGCACCACAAGCAGAAACTTTCGAACAGACAGGAAATAGTATATTAAAAAACCTATATCTTTGCATGTTTGGTGCACAGTAGACCAGCTGGTGTAATAATAGGGCTTGTACTTTCCGAAGAAAGTTGGAAGTGGACAGTTACCCAGAGGCACTAGATTCGCTAAGTGAAAGGAATTACTGGAAGTAATCATGTCATCCATACTGAACGGGTTAGAAATTCCTTTTGGTCAATTTGTGAAATACTCAAGAGTCATATTTAACCACAAGTTAACGTGGAAACAATATATACAAAGACTACGTACAGTAGCGTTCAATCTGTGCAGGAGAATGTGCAAAAAAACTTGGGGCTACAAAATGAGTACATGGCTTCAGGCTATGTCAACAAACTTATGATAAAATATGGAGGATTGCATGTCAGTGCGTCTTCGGGGCAATGAGAACCTCCCAACAGCCGCACTATAAGCCTTGCTCAACTTGCCGCCCCTTTACATGTATATTCGAGGATACTTAGAGGACAAGCATCCATAAGCAATATGCACGGAAGAGACTACAACAGGCTATGTGAGGATTGTGGGGAGTTGAAATAGCCATTCGTGTTTTAAGAGCGCAAAATGATACTTTGCCGCTTGAGAAAAAAGTTTGACGCGCGATAACCGATAACCTCAAATTGAACAGTTTAAATTTCAAAACGTGCGAGCATTACTTTGCGCTACACATGAGTGTTATTGTAAAAAAAAATAATAAATAATTACTTTAGTACCTATTTAAAATTAGTTATTTTCATATTATTGTGTCACTTTATGATTTAAATCTATGTGTAACAATATCTAAATGTTCTTAGCATTCTTCTGATACTTCTTCCCTCTTAAATGTTGAAAAACCAAGCGAATTATTATTCGCTATTGAATGTCTGTGTTTGAAAACATAACATTTGCAGCATACGGGAAAAATTTTTATTATCAAAGTTACAAAATAACATTTTTAACTTCAAGAGTCAACGTATACCACTTTTCTCGGCTGAAATCAACTTTTGTGGAAAAAGAAGGAAAACAATATGTATTCCACAGTACAACGTAGAAACTTGAGATTTTCTAATTTATTTACTTAATTTTTATTTCCCTAAAAATTTTATTTTTTTAATCGATATGGATTTTATTTTTCTTTGCGGATTCGGTACAAAAAGGTCCCACGTAATAGATGCCTATCTATGTACTGTTATCGCTAGCCTATGTTTCGGCACTCTGTGTCATCTATGAAATTGAAAAAAAAGTGGTACGCATAAGAGAATTTGAGATAATCAGGGATTTGATCTGAAAACATTTTTTGAATTAAGAATTATTTTTGTATTTTAATTTCCAGTAAGCCAGAAGATGACTTAAGAATCACCCCGACAATTACATATAATCCACAAAAGCGGTAAAATATAGATCTGAAATAGAATATAATTTAAAACTATCGAACAAACAAAATTCAGTAACGATTTTATGGAGAATCGAACTAGATAGAAAATAATTTCACAGAAATAGAAAATAATTGAAAAATAACTTTGTAAAACCAAAACATTACAATAACCAATTTTCATCAAAAAAGAATTATTCCAGAATCAGAAATGATCACATCAGACTTTTGAAGAACCAAAATTTGATGAACCGATAAATCACAAGACGGTATATCTGTAATACCATAAAACAAGAATAAACATAAATGTGAAGACGGATATTCGATCAAACAATACCTCATCAAAATGATAAAATATAATAACAGAATATTGTAAGCCTGCAAAGCGTAATATTCAAAGGTCAAAGGAATTATAATCGTCGAATCAACCACAACACCTAAAATTGGTATATCAAAAATTATCTATTGTTTCTACCAGACTGTTATATTAGTCGCTAAAATTTCTGCTGGATTTTGATTCTGATCGTTTTATATATTACAAATTTCGATTTCTTGAATTTTTCGGCACTACATTTTTTTTTCGGGTGATTTGTTGGTTTTACGTTTTCAGATATTATTGAATAATTTTTCATTGAAATTATGTTTGGTTAATTTTTCAATTTGACGGTTTTATGATATGAATAGCTCAGGTTGTTGAAATTTGCGATTACTCAGTTATATCATTTCTGTCACGTTCGTTTATTAACGAATTCAGATCTATAAAAATAGTTCTCACCGTTTTCGCGTATGATGCTTTTTCAGTTCTCATACATACACATTAGATGGATTTCTTTTCGGATCAAAAGTCAGTTCTATACATTTCATTCTGCTATATTTAAGTTTTATATAAAGTTATTCTGATATGTGATTAATCCTCTATTTTATTGATTTCACGTATTAGCATTTATTATTACGAAAAAAATTCTAGTATTATTTGGCCCACCACCCCGATTCATCAACAGAGAACGAGTACCGCGTATCCTAATAAAAAAAAAACACTGTTCTGCGAACTCATACATCATCACCTATAAATTTTGAAAAATCCCTGAGGCCCAGTTGACCGAATGTTCATGTACGATGACGTTGAATGATCGTGTAAGAGTGCCCCTCGCTCTAGATAGCACCCTCTAGGGTCATTCAAAGCCCTTCGTTCGAGTAGACACTGAGTTTACTTGCACATTGCAAAGAAGTAGGAAAAGGGGAATGAGGCATATTTATTCTGGATGCAACAATTTATGATTTTCAAATAAGAATTACGAAATAACGGCAATACATATTTCTAAAACTAAAACTGATTGAGAATTGAAATATATATTATCCTTAGAAGTTGATGGTTTCTCAAATTTATGTCAGAATAATAATTACCTGAGACCACCACAGCAGAAAGTTGTCATATTTTCAAAATTTATATCAAAAATTCAAATTATATGAAATATATGTTACAATAATTAAAAACCTAGTTAGTATAGCTCCACTTTCTATATGCTGGCTAAAAAAATTGTTGATATTGTTGAAATTGTTTTATTCGTCAGCCGGTTGCACCCCTACGTGCAACCCTCAGAAGTCAGAGACTTGTGCGAGCTAGGGGAAGACGTAGCCCTTACCTGTTGAAACGTGTGATGCCATGCACGAGACCGATGGCAATGGTGTGATTCGAATTCATGCTCCTACGGATGTTTTGGCTTATGTGGCAAGCAATTTACCCGCATGCCACTGTGGCCAAAAAATCTACTTTTTGTAAAGCTACTAGAAAAAGGTATAAAGTATGATAAGAAAATGAATACATTTAAATCTATATGTGTTGTCTTGAATAAAATGTCAGTAGCATATCGTATTCTAAATTTGTCATCTGAAATAAAAGGTCAAATAATTTTAAAATATATCTTTTTTCGATAAGTATTGATTTATTCTTTTTTACAGATAGTATTTCATTCTTTTTCAAACTGCGAGAGATCAAAATGCTCAAAAAACTTTGATCATTAAATCAAATTTCTCCATCAAATTTACGAATTGAAAGTTGTACCAAATTGACAGAAGTTGTACCAAGTGGACAGAAGCTTGATTTTCTTTCCTTTCCTACTCTTGAATTTTAATTCTTAATTACTTCTACGTGAATTAATTTCATACAATTTCTTTCATTTCTTCCATGACGTTTTGGAATAAAATGATATTCCATAATCTTTGATGTTATCTGATTCTTCGATGAATGCAGCATATATTGATAGTTAACCTTCATCCATTTGATGAGAGAAATATTGTACTGATGTGAAATGTTATTCAAGTTTTTATACAGTATTTGAAAGTCTCTCATAAACTGCATGCATTTTTTATTTGAATAAAGAGGAAATCCACCATGACGGTGAACAATTTGAAAATGATTCGAGATACCGCCCAAATGCTTTGTTCAAATAAAATGTGATTTAGGTTGCCTAAATGCCAATCCTGATGGATTACATCGATTACTAGATTTATAGTTCTTTTCGGGGATTGCTAGTGCTGAAAACTTATGTACTACCAAAAATAAAATGGGTACATTCAAGTAAGTATGTATCCAGATAGATGACAATATTGAAATGAATATCAGCAAATTTTCAAATATTGACAAAGATACATGGAGGTTGATTGGGATTGATTATCAAGGGCATGCTCATATCCAGAGAGAGAGCTTCTTCGTTTCTTTGTTCATTAATTTGGATGTAAAGACTAATCGAAAGTTTATATCGTTGTAGCATTGCTTTTCTATGGTGGAATCATCAAACAATTACATTTTCTGATTTTTTCTTGACTGTTTGGTGTTCAAACATCTATCACTATCACCCTTCTGTTTCTTCTTTTTTTGTCACCTGAAACATCTCGAGTGTATCCTTAAATTAAAAATTATTGTTTTTTACAAAACGTATTTTCCACTTAGTAGTTTTTGAATATTTTGTTTTTTTTAACTTTAGAAACTTGAGTGGTTTCTCAAATCTGGAACATGTAATATGAGGAAGGTTTTCTTCTGTTTATACTGATAATTCGCTTTGGTCAGGTCTAGGTTCGGTAAAGTTTGCATTCTCCTACCTCCTTTCCTACTTCTATCGAAAACCCATGCCATTTTCTGAATGAACATACGGCCTACGATAGCAAACAGTATCCCATATGGCACGCATTGGAAAAAACCCTGCTCATCATACTTGTAATTCGTATTTGTACATTTTAAATGTCTATTCTGTTGCTTATGGTTTAGTGGTTAAGGTCCTTCGGGATATTTGAGTTAAATTGTTAAATCATGGATGAAATAAAGGGATGACAGGTACTTGGATATGATGAGTTGTTTGTTTTTGTTGCCTATAGACCAAACCACTGAATAAAACTTTGTCATGAAACATGAGTTCAGAGCCATATACCGGGTGGCTACGGAAGTATTGCCTACGGAATATCTCAGTTAATGTATGAAGTAGGTGTGTGAAATTTGGAGCGTCGGTATAATGACATAAGCTAGAATTTGAGCATATTGACATGTCGAAGTTAACTTCCGGTCTGACCGGAAGTAACATCAACTTTCTAATTTTAAATGGAAACCCCCTTTTTTTTGTTCTTTTCGCTTTATTCAGCATTCACCGAGTAGGCCGTGGAAGCAAAATGAAAGCCAAAAATTGAAAAGTTGGCTATGGAAACCATACGTCACTTGATAACAGTTGCTACTACTGTGATATTTTATTTTCATTCGTCGGCGTTATAAAAAGCCGCCAAAAAAAATATTGGAAAAATTGGGAAAAAACAATACTCTGTAGGTCCATAACTTAAATAGGAACATACAACTTTTTCTTGCCTGTACTATTCAGCATAACCATTCCTTTCTAATGATATAATAGAAAGTAAATTTTTGAAATGAAATACCAAAAAATCCAATTATTATTCTTCAAATAACAAAACAGATTATCGCCATACGCAAAAATAAAATTAAAAATAATGTGGAATGATAAATTATATCCGGTAGGTTCTAGGTTAAATAGGAACATAAACGTACTTGGTCTGTGCCATCGTCCATAGATATTCTAATATCTACCTATGGACGATGTTTGTGCTATTCAGAATAATCATTCCATTGCAATAATCATTCGAACCAAAATACTAACAAGTAGGCTGATTAAGATGTATTTTGGAATGAAACAAAAAAGAAACGAGAGCTCTCACGAACGCTGCTATCCATATTATTTTGACGTTCGAAGTAGTGTTTTTGATTCTGGCATTTTAAAAGGGTTTGGAAATCGAAATCAGTTAGTGGAATATTCAAAAAATGCCCCGTTATTCACGAACCGAACAATTTGACATGCTTCTATTTATGGTGAATGTTTAAAAAATTCTTATGCCGCTGAACGATTGTATTTAGAGCGATATCCAGGGAGGCAGCAACCGTCAAGAAGCTATTTCCAGTGGCTTGAAGAAAAATTAAGAACTGATCCTGATGTTCACGAAGACCAAGAAGCATTTGTTATTAATGAAAACTGAAAACTGAAAAATGTATTAGCTTTAGTACAATATGATAGCACAATTTCCTCAAGGCAGATTGGCGCCGAATTAGCTATAAGTAAGGACTCAGCTAGGAAAATTTTGAAAAAACATCGATTTAAATCCTTCAAGTATCAGTTGCATCAACATTTGTATGAAAATGACGGTGAAAGGCGCCTGGAATATTGTAATTGGTTTCTTCGACAAAATGCTGAGAATCACCTATTTAACTATTATATCTTGTTTACGGACGAGTCAAGATTTACCAACAATGGATTATTTAACAGGAATAATACAAGGTAGGTACTGTACTTTATTTGGATTATTGTCGATAGTCGAAGTGTAAAGTGTTAAAAATGTGAACGGTCTTTTGTTTCAGGTACTGGGCGATAGAAAACGAGCACCGGTTTCGACAAGGTGGCTTCCAGGAGAGATTTGGTGTGAATGTTTGGGCAGGAATAGTTGGAACTCATATTGTTGGCACCATTCTTTTTCAAGGCCAACTATCCGGAGAGAGATACTTTAATTTTTTAACGAATGAAATTTCGGAATTCATTAACAACCTACCAGCGGAAATAACTGAGAGAATGTACTTCCAGCAAGATGGCGCCCCTCCGCATAATTCAAGAATAGCGAGAAATTATCTTCAAAATCGCTTTCAAGAGAGACTTATAACAACCCATGGTCCAGTCAGGTGGCCACCAAGGTCACCTGATCTTACTCCGTGCGACTTTTTTCTATGGGGGCATCTTAAAAATAGGGTGTATTCCACACAGCCTACAACTCTACATGAGCTAGAAGTAAAATTTCGTAGAGCTTTCCAAGATATCACGCCCCAAATGTTGAGAAACGTTTTACATGAAAATATCACCAGAGTCAATAAATGTATTGACACTGAGGGAATGCATTTCGAACATTTGTTTTGAAATTATTTTATCTTTAATCCTATCAATTTGAATTTTTTTTTTTTTTCGATAAATTCAGCATAACCATTCCTTTCTAATGATATAATAGAAAGTAATTTTTTGAAATGAAATACCAAAAAATCCAATTATTATTATTCAAATAACAAAAAAACAGTTGTTATTTGAATAATAATAATTGGATTTTTTGGTATTTCATTTCCAAAAATTACTTTCTATTATATCATTAGAAAGGAATGGTTATGCTGAATAGTACAGGCAAGAAAAAGTTGTATGTTCCTATTTAAGTTATGGACCTACAGAGTATTGTTTTTTTCCCAATTTTTCCAATATTTTTTTTGGCGGCTTTTTATATCGCCGATGAATGAAAATAAAATATCACAGTAGTAGCAACTGTTATCAAGTGACGTATGGTTTCCATAGCCAACTTTTCAATTTTTGGCTTTCATTTTGCTTCCACGGCCTACTCGGTCAATTTCAACAATAATTTTTTTCTGATCTAGTTTCTGGTTAGATATTAACTTGTGATATGTCATTAGAAAGGGAATTGAATCCTGAATAAAGCGAAAAAAAAAAATAGGGTTTCCGTTTAAAATAAGAAAGTTGATGTTACTTCCGGTCAGACCGGAAATTAACTTCGACATGTCAATATGCTCAAATTCTAGCTCTTATGTCATTATATCGACGCTCCAAATTTCACACACCTACTTCATACAATAACTGAGATATTCCGTAGGCAATACTTCCGTAGCCACCCGGTATACCTTGGAGGAATTATGGATAATAATAATCAATTATTTGTTAGATAATCTCATAGGTCAAAAAGTCACCTTATAGTTTACGTTACCTTCTGGCTACATGAAGCTTTTTTGGATAGAAGAGTAATTTTTACCGCACAGACCCAACGAATAATTTGAATGATGTTTGGGTTCCTTAATTGATTTTTTATGAGAACTGTAATATGCTCGAGTTGGTACCTCTATCAAAATTAATAAAATAGTTACACTTCGTACGTCCTCCCTGTGTCACGATGTAACATCAACTCAAATCGCTGTGGAACTCTTACTACACGTCCAGATCTGGTTACTATCGCCTCCTTGATATTTGTATAGTTCAAAACGATTCCTTTCCTAGTTGATGTCTCGACGGATATTGAATTCGTCAGAGAATTATATAAAGATTCATAATTTGAAGAAACAACTGTGTAAGAGTTTTCACAGCCATAATTTTGGAATTGTTATTTTCCATCAAGGCAGCTTAAGCCAGGACAGGTGTATTACGCAAATCACGGGTGGATGTAGGTGAAGTATAACAGTGATGAATACTGCGATTTAACCACAGACTCATGTTAACTCAGTTTTATTCGTCGAGCTGAGGAAGTATTCGTTATTTGATAGAAATATGCCAAATAAGCTATACAAGGGTGTTTTTTATATTCTAGTTCTGAAATTTCGCAACATTTTCCAAATCAATAGACCTTATTAACTTTTTTATTAAGTATGATAAAAATTACCGAATCGAATTTTTCTATGGAATATTGAGTAGAGCCACTTTGCATCAAGTATAAAGTGATTTATTTAGCATGTTTGTATTTTTTTAAATATATAAATAGAAACAGTTTAAAAGAGAAAAAATGTATTACATCTCAAGTGGTCTTTTCAGATTTTAACAAACTTGAACTAGCCAAAGGTAAAGTTAGGTAAACGCCAAAATATTGAATCAAACTGGTTCAAATTTGGTAGGTGGTAAGGAAACCAAAGAATGAATAACTGTATTGTTACGATATTACTAAATAATACGCCGAGCACACTACTAAACTGTTTTATTACCTTCGCTATAAAAATACAAATACTACACTGACTAATAAAACACTTAGATCTGCTCCAACTAGCTGAATATTCCAAACACTTATGAACTTCTTCAAAAACTTCCTGAATCTTCTTAACTTCTGAACTTCCTTATAACTTCTTAAAAAACTTCCTTAAAACTTCGTCTCCTGAGTGAGCTGTGTCGCCTTATATACTCAATTCGTCCAGAGAAGATTTTTCGAGATTATTCCGTTCTCCAGATTATTGAAACATTCAAATACACAGTGTCGAGAAGAGGAATTAATAAATGAGGTCGGCACCGGTTTACTTGTTATGCAAATGAGTTACGTTTTATGATTCGGCACCCGACAGCGGCGTAGCTAGGGGATTTTACCAATATCGTAACAGTATCATAAAAATATTTTAAAAATATTGAGGAACACCCCAATATTTAATCATTTCATTGCATTACTTTCATAACACAGACTGCTCATAATGTACTTATGTGTTCTTTTTCCGTTGAAAACTGCTCAATCACCCCAAACTTTCCCCCACACCCATTATGCCGTTTAAAAGTTGAAGAATTTTATAGTTGTCTGATTTGATTTGATGTGCAACCTTATGAATAAACCTATGCTTGGCGATATCACAGAAACTGATACATATGTTTGTAGGTTATCTGACAGATATAATTCACTAGCTATAAATAAGGAACTTTTCTTTCTGTAAGTTCTACTATACAGTTACTTTTCTACTAGATACTCACTGATCTAATTTTTAATGGGATGTTGTGGAAAGTTTGTGTTCAAAATCTAGCTGATGTTAATTGTTCACGTTGAGTCAAGTTTGTCCATACTGTTCTGAAGGCAGTACCAGACAACTCATGTATCTACTAACTTTGAGCTTCGTATCAACACAGACACCCAGCGTAATCTTATCAACAATTGAACAAGTAAAGAAGAATTATTTGTCTCAAATCTAGTGCGTCGATATGGGGGGGGGGTAATTACCCCCTTCTGAATGATTAACTTGTATTTTTAAATAAAATTAAATAATTAGCCTGTGCAGGTCCAATACACCTAAATAATTTATTTGGATGTTGATGTTGGATATGTGACTAGTTTGTTCAAAGAAGTTTAGTTTTTTTTCTTATTCTAATATATGTTACTCATAGTTCTATATCACACTATGTTTTTTTTCATTACCTAAACCAAAAACCCTTCAGCCATCCAGAGAAAAAAATTGTGACGCCCTTGTACCAAATAACCGAATGTTTCTGATGCTGAAACCAGAACTTTTCCATCATCCTACTCAAAATATATACCTACACCTCCCCTTGAATTTCATAATTAATAATCTATAAAAACTGAAATCGATGAAATAGTGTGTTTTCGGCGAAGAAACGAAAACCATCTAGATTGTTTAGACTGAATTTACTTCTAGATATCCAAAAAATATTTGAGTCAGTTATCAAACAACGAACATCCAGTGGAACATCCTGGCATCCCGCTGCCCCAAAGCGCTGCCGTCATCAAAATCCTGCTACAGATACCTTAGGGGAGCGTCGCTTTCCCCCGGGAATGTTCGGTCGTGATCGGTCGCGACCCTTGTGCTATGCATTTAAATTGGTTCATTAACGCCAAACAGCCACCTGTGATCTCACTTCTCTGGAATACTTGCCGACTTTTTATGGGTAGAAGTTGCTGGATATGGGAATTAGGGATAGCCATTGTCTAGGTCAGGCATTGTGAACATGAAAAAGTTTATTACAGTAGCTACATTTGATATACAGTGCGCTCCAATGGGAAGCATTCAGTGTCCCTGCCTAATGAATAATAATCAACTGTTTAACTAATCTTTCCTCACGGATGAAGCTGCTGCCCACAACTAAGTTAGCGCAGCACAGACTCCAGGAAGAGTTAACTATATCAATTCGAACAAAGTCCAAGAATATGTGCAGGAGATTAGATTATCACGATAATATAACGAATAAGATCGACAAAGTCGAACTCCCCTTTCTCTCCACACGTTTCTACAAAGTGGAAAAATGAAGAAGCATCTGTCAGGAAACAACTACTTTCCTGGCTAACACCACGATGATGGAAGCGTGTGGAGAGAAAGGGTACTTCGACTTCGTCGATTTTATTCGTTTCATTTTCGTGATAATCTCCAGAGTAGGAGATTTGAGCTGGTTCTGGGCCACCCCCACCACTATGACGTCATCAGTGATTGTTAAGTGACTTCAGGTATGACCTTGGTGCATAGGTGCCTATGTGGGTCTATGACCTTGCGATGCATTTGAAACGATTTTTAAATTTTGTTGTTTTTTTGACCTTGAAGTAGGTTGTGATGAGGTGTTCAAGGTTTTTGTTTGACCTTGAGATGACATTTGGGTGATTTTTTTTTCATACACAGACAAGTACTTTTTCCAAGTACTTATATTTTTTGTTACTTCCAAGACTAATAACCTTCATGTGTACACTTGCTACTATGTATGACTTTCATATTATGTACTAATCATGAAAATCTAGAGAAGGCACACGTCCATACACCACGGAGATCCAGTCAGATAAGTGAACTCTGATTCCTCTCCGATACTAACCTAGTACTGGTGGTGGGAGCAAGCGTGTGTGACGTCATCCAACTATGAGGAGTGCATCTGAAGCAACCCACGCTCGATGCTTATATATACGGACAAGTACTTTTTCCAATTACTTATATTTTTTCACCTCCATGACTACTATAACCTTCATGTGTACACTCGTTACTGTGCATGACTTTCATGTGTACTAACACATGACAATCTAGAGAAGGCACACATTCGCACACCACGGAGATCCAGTCAGTAAGTGAACTCTGATTCCTCTCCACCAGTGTATACCTTGCAATGGTGGTGGGAGGAAGCGTGTGTGACGTCATCCAACTATGAGGAGCGCATCCGAACACGATCCAGTCATACTTGTCAGCAAGAGTAGTGAAGTTATTCAGTGCATTCAGAGACAGGGATATCAGTGAGTGTGATTTCTATCGAAAATTATTTATATTTTCCTTATATATTTTCATCATGTCAGTTCCAAAGGTAGATTTACGAAAAAATCAATTCTGTAATTAAAGAAGAGATGGATGTTTTAGAATGAAGAGTAATATCATCATTGCCACTGAATGAAGCTTATCCAATAAAGACTATGTCAATTTGTTCAACTCGTTTTGGTGAATCCATTTTGTTAACATTACTCGATGTGAGCAATAACACATTGTTCAAAATATGGCTACCAAAACGTGTTTCAGAGCAATTTAGCGAGGATGGTGTTACTTGCATCAATTCGTCTGATCGTAAATATACCGTAACATATTTGGGTCAGACTCAACAAAGCTTTGCTGGTATGAAAACACGATCATTGATAAAATTCGATCTCATTGAATAATAGTTGATTTTCAATTATCATGGGCTAACTTTAATAATATTATAGGTGATAATTGTAAGGAAAATATACAAACTTTTCATACATTATTGAACACAATGGCGATTGGCATCATCGAAAGTATATGTGAGTTTTATTGATAAGTTCTATTACAACATACTTATTTCAATAATTTTTCTTTGATTATAGCTTCATTCTTGAAATATGTGGATGCTGTATGCGAGTCAACACTGGATCGAAGCCACAGATATTTCTTCAGCTGTTGAACGATTAACTTCTGAATTGGGTGCTTTGGGCGAGGACGCTCACCATGCCACCATTTACGACCTGAGCGTGTGCTATGATGAAGAATGGATCCAGCACTGTATGCGTGATTATGAGAACTACAAGAAGGGTGTGGATCTTTGCGAGAGATATACAGATGGTTTTTTGATCTACATCAACTGTGCGACGCAATGATTGAATGTGAGCTGAAAATATTTCTCGTCTGCCTCTTACCATACCTACCTGAAGACATCATCCAAAAGTACCAACTGGATGACGATGATAGTAAAATCGAAGAAAAAAATTATGATGATGAGGAGGAAGTTATATTAGATTGTTTGTATATACCTAAGACCAATTAAATTGTAAGCTAGTGATATATAAATAAAAAACAAAATTATTCAAATATGTTTTATTTATCTATTCCTCTTTTACATGAATAAAGAAAGAAAAAATTAATACAAAATAATCAAAAATGTGTGTGTCTTCAATATCTGCTGTGAACTGATCCATCCAACGCATTGTATGTCAAAAATGTATCATGTAGAATGAGTGCATATACTTTGGTGTTGGCTGGGAAGTTGACTTTCCTAGTTTCAAACTCGAGCTTAATATCAATAGTTGATGATTTTGTGGCATTCGGTTGATGTGAACAATCGATGATGAATAGTGGATTTTGTCGAAATTCCCAAATGTCCATGAGAGGTTCACTCATATCTTTATCATAATAACTTCGTTGAAAGTTCTCATAGGCATAATAAGCTGAAGTATCAAGTTCTTTATCGAAATCCAAATTCCAACATCTTCAGACGTGGTAGTGCTTTGGAATCCAATGATGATATAACGAGGTGTTTCAAGGGCGTTGGTTGTCTTGATTCTATTCAGAAGTTTGAGCTTGTGCTCATCTTCTGGCACTATATGCCTTATTTTCCACTCAATTTTATTAATTGCCAAATCAGCATCAACCTCACCAATATATGAGTTCTTGAAAGATCGAGCGATTATTAAGATCATTTCTTGTTTGGCATTCAAGATACTTTTGTTGTAATCCTCAGCGAAACCCATCAAATATTTTAGTGGTAAGTTACCACTGAATACATGACTGCTTGTAATAATAATAATGTTTATTTTCAAAAATTTCAAAATACAAGATACTTCAATAAACACATATAAAACCACAGAAACTCTCTGGACGATAGTTTGTACGTGGTGCGACAATTAAAATAGCAATCAAAATATATATAAATAATTCAGTAATTAAAGCTAAATGCATCTAATGATTTTCCATTGATAAAATATATTATTGAAACATGTAATAAGATTAATAAGATAGTGATTTCTCGCAGTATGATAACATCATTGCACAAATACGGCATCACAATCAAATCACCTAATAGGTTAATTGTCAATCACAGATTGTCAATTAATATATGTATTTCCCTTCTTGGCCTATCCATTATGTATCTTTTCACTTCAGTCCTAAATTTTTATGTGTATTTTCATTTTTATATTCTCTGGCAAGGAGTTGTATAATTTGGTCCCTAAGTACAAATAACTTCTTTGTCCAATGGTTTTATTTATAAAGGGTTGTTTATTTCTTGTTTCATAAGCATGTGTACGACTTTGTAATGATCCTCTTCTTGTTTTTTATGTGCAAATAAAATATCTGTCGGATACCTAAAACCTTCGCTTCGGCATAAAGCTGGTCAGTGGGATATCTGTAGGGTTTGTTGAGTAGTAATTTCAAAAATTTATTTTGCGAAACCTGTATCGCATTATAGTGTATTCTTGAAACGCCTCCCCAACCTATGATTCCATAACTCAAATGTGATTCCACCAAACTCTGATAAACTATTATTCTTTCTTTTTTATTCAAGAATTCAACAATTTTTCTAAATCTATATAAAATGCATCTTAATTTCTTTGTCATGTAATCCACGTGAGTTTTCCATTTCAATTTTCATTTTCAAATTGTACCAGTTTGTGTCTTCATAGATAACCAAAGTATCGTCGGCGAAGCTGAGGATTTGACCTCCTTTCTCCAATAAAAATAGGTCATTCATATATATAGTGAATAACAGAGGACCCAACACCGTCCCTTGAGGCACACCACATCCTTTTTTTCACTGATTTTTCCATTTATTTTGACCTGTTGTTTTCGGTTTTTTAAATAACTTTCGTATAATCTATGTGCAGGACCTCTTATTCCCAAGTCCTCTGAAGTTTCGAGAAGAATGGAATGGTGGACGGTGTCGAACGCCTTTGCCAAGTCAAGAAATATACCGATTACTGGTTCTCCTTCATCTATGCAACCATAAATAGTGTTTGCTAATAAATGTATTGTGATTTCTAAATCCGAATTGGGAGTTCGAAAGTAAATTATGTTTATCTAGGAATTTGTTTACTCTAGCTTTCACAATACTTTAGCCAGGCTTGATATCAGTGAAATTGGTCTGTGATTCGCCACATCATATTTATCTCCATCTTTAAAAATGAGTATGACAATACTGTTTTTAAACGCTGTTGGAAATTGTCCTGTTTCCAGTACATTGTTGATGATTACAGTAAGGGAAAGACTTATATAATCCACTATAATTTTTAGCGTTTCAGCACTAATTTTATCATATCCAGAGGCTTTTTTAGGTTTTAGTTCATATTTTATAATATTCTTTACTTCACTTTCAGTTGCTGGATACAAGAATAGCGAGTTGTAATTTACAGTTCTCTCTTCTTTATAGTTACGGGGTCGATCGATTTTACTGGCTAGACTTTTACCAATATCGATAAAATATTTATTAAATATATTTGACATTTGCTCAGCGTGACTGATTAATTGGTCATCTTCTTTAATACTTTCAATCTTCTCCCTTTCAGTTTTGGAAACAGCCCCATTGACTAGTTTCCATAACTTTTTCGATGAATTTTTTTCTTTTTCTACATTTTTATTGTAATGATTTCTTTTCGCTTTCTATATCAATTTTTCTGTTTCACTTTTACAATCCAAATATTCCTTTTTTTCATATAATTGTTATGATTTTTTTTTAATTCAACATAGTTTTTTCTATTAACAGATTTTACCAGTGAGGGAGTAATCCACGCTTTTATTTTTCTTTCATTATGTTTTATTCTTAAGTAAATAGTAGATTGTTGTATTGCTTCCTGTATAATATTTATTAGTTTGTTTGTTTTGTTATCAAGATCTGGTCCTAGAAGTATTTCATTCAAATGGGAGGATTCAATATTTTTTAATAGTTTTTTGTTATCAATGTGTTCAATATATTAAATATCATAATTTTTATTATTTCTTTTCAATTTGGTATCGAGAACGAGTTGCAACAAAGTAGTATAATAATAATAATAATAATAATAATAATAATAATGTTTATTTCCAAGAAAAAAGAAATGTTTACAAGGTGTAATACAGTAGGAAAAATAAACATGATAAATCACTGAAGCTAGAAGCTTGTATGTGATAATTGATATAATGAAGCCTAAAATTAGTTATGCATTTATATTATTTAAAAACATTATTGAATAAAATAAAACAAGTAAATAAATAAATAACAAACTTAACATATACACTTTCATTTCATAGTGTGAATAATTGATTAATTTTTGGTAGAGTTCATGATACATTTTTTTTTTTTTTTTTTTTTTTGTTTGTGTAGTCGTATATCGGGTATAGTCGCGTTTGGGTATTTTGAGTCGAATTTTGTTTAATACATACATAACAAATACACTTGTATATCGTAGGACAGATAATTAATTAATTTTTGGTTATGTAGAGTTCATTTTACAGTCTTGTTGTTGGGTAGTCGTAGATCGGGTATGGTCGCGATTGGGTATTTTGGGTCGGATTTTGTTTATTTTGATATATTGATTGTTCGTAGGATGTTTTTTTTTTTTTTTTTTTTTTTTTTTTTTTTTTCGTATATTTTATATGAGGTGTATTCAGGTTTGTGTAATGCAGACTAAAATTAATTCAGAAATTTCAAGTCAATGAGGTCGTTAAGAAATTTTCTCTCCGTGTTTGTTATCCATAATTTGACGTTGTATTTGAATGTTTTATAATTTTTCATATTCTTCAAATTTTCCGGTAGTAAATTGTATAACTTGGGTGCTAGAAATTCAACGGATCGTTGACCTATAGTTTTTTCTCGATTCGGTACAAATGTTGATGTCTTTTTTGCTCGAGTGTCGTATTGATGTTCAACTGGTTGTAATTTAATTTTATTTTTATGAATACTCGTCAGTATTCGATGGCAAAATAATTGCCTTATATCGAAAATAGCATTATCCGAATATAACAAGTCACTGGAATATCTTATGTTTTTTTTATATATGATTCTCAAAATCCATTTCTGAACAATAGTCAAGTTATACAGATTACTTTCCGCCACGCCTCCCCAACCCAGGATTCCGTAGTTCAGTTGAGACTGTACGAGTGCATAATATAATGTTTTTAAATTTTTCTTATTCAGGTATTCCACAAGGTATCTGAACTTACTCAGTAAACCCCTCAATTTGTTTTTCACATTCCCAGTGTGGAGGTCCCATCTCAAATGTCTATCTATAGTGATTCCCAGATACTTTGATCGGTCTTTTTCTTTAATGATCGTGCTGTTGTCCACTATTAGAGGGCCTAGATCGGGTAAGTGATTGGAATAGGAGGTGAAAGGAAGGTAATACGTTTTCTGATTGTTCATGGTCAGCGTATTGAATTTGAACCAGTCACATATTCGCTTCAAGTTGTGTTCTGCTATTGGTTTCAGATCTGCCCAGGTATCCCCTTTATAGATAATAGCCATGTCATCTGCGAAGCTGATGAGTTTACCTCCAGATCCAAATGTCATTAGGCTGTTTACATAAAGTGTGAATAATAGTGGCCCGAGTACCGTCCCCTGTGGAACACCGTAAGTGACGGTTTTCGAGTCACTTCTAGTCCCATCAATCTCAACTATTTGTTTGCGGTTTGACAGATAATCTTTCAGTAGATTGTAGGTTGGACCTCTTATACCATAGGAGTAGATGTTTTGTAGTAAACGTTGATGGCACACGGTATCAAAGGCCTTTGACAGATCCATGAAAATGCATATAAGTGGTTGTTTTTTATCCAGCGCCTTATATATATCCGATGTAAGATTTAATATGGCATCTTCTGTACTACGACCTTCTCTAAATCCAAATTGATTATTAGATAGTATTTCAAATTTTTCCAGAAATTCATATATTCTTTTCTTCATAAGTTTTTCAAAAATTTTCGAAAACACAGACAGTAAGGAGATTGGACGGTAATTCTCTATTTTTTCTCTACTTCCGTTTTTGTGCAGGGGTTTGATGATTCCTAGTTTGAGACAATCTGGAAATTTACCTAGTTCAAAACATTTATTAATTATAAAATTCAGAGGAACAGCTATTTGATTACTCAGTTGTTTGATTGTTTCAGATCTAATTAGATCCCATCCAGGTGATTTTTTGGGTTTTAGGTCATTGATGACGTCCATGATTTCTTTTTCATTTGTTGGTTTCAAGTATATACTATTTTCAATGTTATCAATATTGTCTGTGAAATTAGTAGGTTTGATTATTTCTTTTGCATATTTCTCTCCTAGTCCACTGTAATGAATGTTAAATTGATCCACGATTTCCTTTTTAGATTTTATGATTTTTCCATTAATTTCTATAGTTTCTATTTTTGTATTTGTTTTTGGTTTAGGACAGATGTCATTAATAGCATTCCATAAGCCGCTGGATGTGTTCGGACTCTTTTCTATGATTTTGTTCATATATTGTTTCTTTGCTGTGTTTGTAGTTTGTCTAAGATTGTTTTTGAGGGTTCGGTACCTTTCCTTCAGCCTAATATTATGAGGATCTGAACGTAATTGAATGTACATATTATTTTTTTCATTGGCTTTTTTCAATATTTCCGGTGTTATCCAGGCTTTTTTTACTTTGTTATTTTTAATTTTTATAGTTTTTGTATGTTTTTGTATATATCGTTTTAAAGTATGTATGAGTGTGTCCATCATTTCATTTACGTCTTGTGTATTGTATATATCAGTCCAGTTTTCATTACTGATGTCGGTTCTTAAAGAATTATAATTAGTGTACTTTTTATATTTATTTTGTTCGTGGTCATTGATTGTGTTTTTGCTGCAGTTGTACTCCAAGGAAATGGGAAAGTGGTCAGTAATGTCGTAGTCGAATACATAGGAATTAAAGTTATTTTCGTTATTGGGATTTTTCACAAATATATGATCCAGGCATGTTTTGCTGCTCGGTCTTGTTATTCTATTTATATAAGATATAAAATTAAATGAATTCAATACATTTTTGTAATCTTCTATTTCATTTATGTTGTTTTTGAGCAAATCAATATTTATGTCTCCGATAATTATGTGGAATTTATTTTTTTTCTTCGAATCCAAGTAGTTGTAAAGTTCTGTATTAAAGATATTTTTATCGGTACTAGGTGATCTATAAATAGCTGTTATGACTAGTTTGATTTGGTTAACGGCAACATGTAGTTCTATAGCAGTACTTAGAGCGATTTGTACAGTCTTATATTGATACTTTATTTGCGAACTGATCAATATCATTATTCCATCATTCCTATTCAATGTTCCATGACTATAGAGATTGTCATAGCCCGGTATATTATAAGTTTCACTTGTGATAATAAAAGTCTCTGTTAAAATGATGATCTCAAATTGTTGTTTGAATTGGTTCAGGAAAATGAGTAATTCATCAAAGTTTTTACTTACACTGCGGATATTCACATGAAGGATTTTGAGTTTACATTCACTATTACTCTGAGGATTATAATCAAAATTGTTTATATTGTTGATCAGTTGTCCCTGTATGATTTCATTCCTGTAGTTTTTTATATATGGATCCATTTTTGCATTCTCTATCCATTCATCTAATTTCTGTTTTGGGACCTGAGGGATGGTTTTCTGTCTCTAGTTTGTGTGTGATTTGGAGCTATATTTTTCTCTCTTGTTTTGTTCTTCGCTTCTTCTTCTTCTCTCTTCTTTTTCTCTGCAGCTGGATCTTTCTTTTGTTCGTTCTTGTTGTTAATTTCTATATAATCTTGTGGAGTTGCTATTTCAAAAAACTCGGAATTTCTTTTGGAGGGTGTCTGAGGTTCGCTTATTGATTTTTGGGTGTTGTTAATGCCGTTTTTGTCTTCGAATTCTAGAATTTCTTCCACTGTGTACGCTATGTTGTTCCTATATAATTTTTCGCCTCTTATGTAGCAGTGATCTTGAGTTGAGGATCTAATTTCTTTCAAATAGTTTCTTAGGATTTTGTTCTTTTCTTGTTGTAATTTCGTTAGATCTGGAACTATGCTGATTTTGGTTCCCTTTAGCTTCTTACAGTTTTGCAGTACACTTGTTTTTGAAAGTGTTGATATAAATTCTATTTTGATTGGACTTCTTTCGGATTTTCCAAGTTTGTAAAAATTATTAATTTTGTGTGAATTTATATCTGTGCCTAATAGGTCATTCAAACTTCTGCAGAGTTCTTCTACAGTTATCTGATTTTCTTCTGTTGGTAATCCAAATATAACTATATTGTTCCTTCTATCACTCCTTTCCAACTTTTCTACTTGCTGTCTGAGATCCTCGTTTTCTCGTTCCAATTTTCTAATTTTTTCGTTCAGTATTGTTTCTATTTTCAGCTTTATATTGACTTCACTTGCTTGTATACTTTGTTGCAGTTCCCTTTTGCTCTTCAGAATTTCTTCCCTTAGAGCTTCCATATTTTTGAGAGGTCTGGCAACTGTGCGATTGTTCAGTTGCCAGCTATTTGCATCTGGTGTGAGGCCACTTAACGAACACCGTAATTAGCTTTTTCCGTTTATTTATTGTTTTTGTGTATGATACGGCACAGTATTATTTTCGTATGTTTTTATTGATATTGATATCCCGTTCGAGCGATGAACACGATCAAAACTTCATATTTAGCGGAGCGATTAAAAACACGTCTGCTCTGATCGGAACTACTTACTACAAACAGAGAGTCATAATAATGATCAGTTATAGATGTGGAGATTACCATAGATGATATGTTATCATATACATAATTATTTGTATGAACAAATATATGACCCAGACATGTATGTGAATTATTTTGTACTCTAGTGGAAATATTATTTGCTGCCATGTTACCATGTTCACTCAAATTATCAAGATAGCTTTTTGATTCCTTTGTTTCTTCTAATATGTTAATATTGATATCCCCTAGAAAAAACTTACAGTCACATTTTTCATTATCATTTCTGAGTATGTCATTTAACTCATCGATGAATGTGTTCACATCACTAGCAGGTGATCAGTAAAATGAATTTATTATGAATAAGTTATTTTCACATTTAAATTTTAGCCTTATAAGGTTACTTTTATTCAACTCTATTAATTGGTGGGACACATACATTTGAGTTTTAATGAACAATACCACACCGTCATTTTAATTGAAACTGCCATAATTATACAAAGTTTTGTATCTATCAATATTGAATACAGTGATATCAGGTATATGCCTTGTTTCTGTTAAAACTATGCAGTCAACACTACTTTTTAGGCTTTCAAGAAATACCAAAAATTCATCTAAATTGCAATCTAAACTACGTATATTCATACTTACAATTTTAAAATTTGGACTAAACTCATTTATTTCCAATACTTGTTTTACTTCCTCAGATGTTTTCAGTTCATATGTTTCAACGATAAAATCTTTTATATATGGGTCCATCTTGAAGATTTATTTTTGTCTATTTATTTTAATACTTTCCACACAACACAATAATTGAAAGTGTCTTGCTAAAGAAATTTCCCTAAAACATTTTTTCCGTTGTTTCCAATCTATTGCTGGCCAAAGTGTTACGTGGTTTGGTTGGTTGATACCGAAGTGGTGTTATGGCTCGTATTTCTGAAGGAAGTAGTAGTTTTCTTATTTTCATCCGTTGGTTTTTTATTCTTTGTCTTTTCTTCTTCGAATACTTCTGGTGTTTTTTAAAAGATAAATTCCTCCTCTTCATCCTTATGGTTGAATATTGGGGTAGGTGGTGCACTATTTGCTTTAGCTGGTTGTTCAATTTCGTACAGTATGGTGTTTTCTTCCAGTTCTTCTAGGCTGTATGAGTTACCATTCACATAGAGTTTGAAATTTTTTATGTAAGCCTGGTAATCTTTTGACCTAGCGTATTTGAGATGTTTCACCAAAGCCTTGTTCGTAGCTTGATCCTCAGGCCGCAAGTCGTGAGATATCGAAATACCAGTACCTCTCAATTTCTTCAGGTGCTAAATGTTAAGCGTACACTTTTGGAATGAGCTTCTTTTTAGCTGAGCCTTCCTTTTTAGCTGTTTGTTGAATGATTTCAAATCCTCGTCGATTCTGTCTATTAAAGCAGAAACCCATAATAGTTTTAGATTTTCTTCAATTCCAAAATTACAACGATCTCCTCTGTACTTCCAAAATCAATTACATTATTTTTGTGATCTAAAATACGCACTGTGATGTTGTGAATCAACTGACGACCTTCTGGACTGATGGGCATATATATATAATTTTGTGTGGCTCTTTTGTGAGATTGAATCCAGGCTCCACATCGATATCGAATGAAAAAAGAATGTGGGATTCTTCATTATTTATGTATGAACCAGATTTAATGTTGCAATCTAAGCGGATGAGTCTTACAGTGTACAGTGTTTCTGATTTGGTTGAAATCTATCAAAATTGAAACCCATTATCTTTGCTATGGAATTCGGATGAGTTAGATCAAATTCATATTTTGATCGCATCTCACATTTGAAAGTATTATTATTGGCATGTAGGTAGAATATATCATTTGCATTGGTATCGTTTTGATTTTTACCATGAAACAATCTAAACATATGTTTCTGAATAACTGCATTGATTTCTTCTATTTCATAGGTACCACATGGTATTTCAATTGTGTATTTCTGAAGTATAGGTGAACTAACATCACTGATTCTAAAACTAATCACATTGTTTTTTTCAGTTATATTATTGACTGTGTTTCATCCATAGAATCCTGAAAGTCTCAATCCATAACGACTGTTTCTGTCCAATTCAATGGGTGGGAAAAAGTCTGCACTCAAGACACTCATCCCGACAGCTTGTAGTTCGAACTTCCGTGACATGACTGATAAATTTTATGAATAACACTTCAATTTATTGTTGTCCACAACACACTCGAGACACCCTATGCCTTTTCGGAGATGGTTCATCAATATCCATTTCATTTTTATTAGCACCAATATTCATATCATTTATATTGCAATAACAACAGAATATTTTCCGTGGTGGAGGACCATCATTCACATCAGAATCTGGAATGCTTTGGCCGTCAAGATTGTGGTGGTCAGTGCAATATCTATATTTCATTATGTCGACATCATCTTGTAGACTTAGGTAACTTTTCCCAAACATAAGCAATCTCATGTGCAGCGCATGCGAGTATTACTTCCTTCGGCATATTTGCAAGCATCACTCGTTCCATTCTTGTCAAGGTCCGATATTTTGAATACATCTTGAGTGAAAATCCCATCCCCTTAATAGCCTCTCGAGTCATTGCTGGAGTTGTATCCATTTTATAATAATTCGAAGAGAAACTTCAGGCACAAGTGACCGCAGAAAACTGTGTTGAACTTCTGCTGGCGATCATAGTTATATAGAATTTTCACTTTCGAGCATTTCTGAAAGTATTGAATCAACTCTACTGGTGGGGGTAGAAATCCAAAACAATCAAAGGATGCAATGTCTTTCCCAAATTTGCTGTATGCCACCCAATGTGTTCCCGATCCTCTTATTCCATCTAAATTGACAATGGCGGTCTCATGGTGTCGTGGACCTCTAGTGGGTAATGTATCACGCATGAAAAGACCACGAAAGTATGGAATTTTCATTTTCTTGAAATAATAATTGAGATCGATATCGGTGAGAGGTCGTCGAGTTAGGGAATCAACTAGTTTTTTGGATTGTATGGTTTCAAGTAGAGTCCGAGTCCTTTACGGTACGGTTTAAGGGTATACACCACTACCACTTTCATCCAATGCCACACTTTCCATTTTCTAATTATGGCGATTCGCTTCGATTCGGGCTTGCTTTTGCTGAATTCACAGCTCTGGTGATATCTGCAACAGCACCCGCTAAACTTCCTAGCGCGGACTATCAAGCAAAAATCGGTATCAGTGGTAGAATCCCTCCGACCTTAGGAATTGAAATTAGGCGGGATGTGCGGATTGTTTTCTTCCCACCAGCAGCTTTGAGGTATTTACGTGCCGCATGCAATGCCACTACGGTAGCTTTTTTCCTATTATTCGTCACAAATTGCTCACCACCAGCTTTTTTCAGAACATTCCGCACTTTATGAACCACCCCAGAACCAAAGGCGATTTTTCTGAGATAATTTTTCTTATTCTTCGGTTGATTTTTCTTCTTTTTCTTTTTAGTAGTACTACAACCCATACCAAAACGTCTCTTTGATTTCATTATATTGGTAACGAGTAGGGCAGCTGATCTTTCCTTAATACCAGCGTCTTTCGATTTAACCCCATTCCAAGCTGCGTATTCGAGTTCTTTGTCTGCTGTCTCACTGTGAGATCAGTTAGATGATTCAAATATTGAATATCGTGTTGTTTGCATGCAATATCCAATTTATTGATTCCATGATCTTTGCGGGCTAAACGTTTTTCCAATTTTGTACCGGGTCCACAGTACTGATATCCTCCGAGTAAATGTAATTCGAACGAAAGTTTGTTTATCAAATTAATAACAAATCCACGTCCACTCTTCCTGCATCTACCACGAACACATCCGTATCGTTTGATGGTACTCATTTAAATGAAACTTTCACGACATATCATCGCTTACATAGTCTCCAACTACGGTACGATACGCATTGTAAAGCAGAAAGAAAAGTTTGCTGTAGATAATCTAGATGAAAAATTCGGTTGTGGATTGAATGGACAGAAAGTGTTGCGGCATGGTCCGCTACTTCCATCATCTGTTCGAGGACTCATTATCGGACCGTCGAATTGTGGAAAGACGAATGCAATGATCTCTCTTTTGACACATCCACAAGGACTACGATTCACAAACGTTTATCTTTATTCGAAATTACTCAAGCAACACAAATATCAATTCCTATGAAATGTATTGGAACCCATAAAGGGGTTGGGATTTTATACGTTCAGTAATAATGCAGAAATAGTGGAACCGTCCGATGCCAAACCAAATTCTGTTTTCATTTTCGATTATGCAATATGTGAAAAACAGGACATTATAAGATCATATTTCTGTATGGGACGTCATAAAGATGTTGACTATTTTTATCTTGCTTAAACATATTCACGAGTGCCCAAACAGTTAGTGCGAGATAATACAAACTTTATTGTAATGTTCAAGCAAGATGAAACGAATCTACACCATATCTATTCTGATCACGTGTCACCAGATGTAACATTCAAACAATTCCAAAGTCAACGTTTCCAATGAAGCAAGGGAATTCTCAGTCTACTCCAATAAAAGTTACGAGTACCCCAATGGGAAAGAATCTATCCTAATATATTAGTGAAATATCATCTGCTGACAGTGAGACAGGTACTATCAAAGAATTCGGAGAAAATGAAATGTCCATATTCGAAACACCGTCATCATCTCGAATAGGTGATTCTGATTTCTCTGATTTTGAAGACAATATTGGAGATGTTTTGAAAAAACATTTGGAAAATGTTAAAATAAAGAATGTTGCATATGATACAATATATGGTATACGTTTAGATCCTACTACACAAAAACTGAAAATGGGTAGTCTCAATGTACGTTTCAGTGATGGGATTATTATATTTTGGAATGACAATAAAACAAAAAATCATGAATTCCCAGGTAGTCCGGAGTTTTACGACATGATTTTTTTGAAAAATCCACCTGAAGTCAATTTCGATGATGAAATTTGTCATACATATGCTAAAATATTGAAACTAACAAATGCACCATACAAACAACGTCAACTAGGAAATGGTTTCAAACATACGAAATCTAAAAAAATTCGTGAAGTTATCAAACCAGTACTAAACTTATCACATCATCTGTCGACGAGGAGTAGAACAAAAAAAGGTGAAGGGTTCAATCGGATGCAGAAAAAGTATTATACCAAACCTGCGAATTATGTGTACTGGAATTCACCTGACGAGTTAGTCGATTGTTTACGACTATTGATATCCTCGAAATCGGCTGGACATACTGGACACGACAATGAAATAATTTCAATAATTGAAGAATTACGTGAGGAAGGTATAATATATTGAATCATTCAAGAAAATGGTCACTTTGTCCTCATTATATGATGCAGTAACATTGTTGAATTATGTGTACGGAGATGAAGTAAAACAGTTATAGTGAAAGGATGAATAATGAAATAAGTGATCTTAAACGACAAGTTGTCAATGAATTACATACACGGGCGAGACGTAATTTCGCCAGAAGAACCACCACCCTCAAAGGTTTTGCAGATCTATGGCAGTTTGATCTTGCCGAATTACAACCCTATGCTAAACATAATAAAGGATATAGATATGTTCTTGTAGTAATTGATTGTTACTCAAAATATCTATGTACAAAACCAATTAAAAATAAATCAGGTGGTGCTGTAACGGATGCAATGGAAGATGTGCTGAAAGAAGCCGACTATTCTCCGAAACATCTACAAAGCGATCAAGGAAAATAATTTTTCAACAAAACTTTCTCATCTCTAATGGGCAAATATAATATCAATCATTATTCAACATGCAGCACTATGAAGGTGGCCATATCAGAAAGAGTAATTCGAACAATAAAGACGTGGCTTTATAGAGAATTTTCAGCGATGGGACACAACAAGTGATATTCTTCCTATGATAACAAGAAAATATAACCATAAAGTACATCGTACAACTGGTATTGAACCAATTAATGTTACGCCAACAACTAAACTAAAATTTAAAGGTGCCAAAGTCATCCGTGGAAAACAAAGTATTTCCAAATTCCGAATGAATGACATTGTACGTATAAGCAAGTACAAAAATATCTTTGAAAAGGGGTACACTGCCAATTTTACATTCTTATTCTTAAAGATATGAATGGTCAACCGATTAAAGGTGGTTTTTATGAAGAAGAGTTATTAAAAACGAAAAATCCTGACATTTATCTAGTTGAAAAGGTGATGAAGAAAAAAATAATAAACTGTATGTGAAGTGGTTAGGCCTTCCTAGTGAACACAATTCATGGATTGATAAACGTGACATGGTTTAATATATGTATTAAATTAGATGTTTCGTAAAATAAACTATTAAAAGCAATTTATTTTTTATTTCGAGTAGACTCTGTTGAAATTAATTTAAAAAAAAAATTGTAGCGGTAAACGTTGCCCCAGCCAATCGCAACGTTCTGTGTATGCCAAACCAAATTAACTGCATACCCCATTCCCGCTTAGATATTTTCAACTCACAACCATTGATAACATTTCATAGTTCTCGGAGCTAATCAATATCAGACTGAAATGCGTGATCAAACTCTTTTCGCCACTTATCACGTACAGATGCTGCCGTATCAAAAAGTTTAGTGGACTCCTAAAGCTCCATATCAGCTTGCATTTTCCAACAATGGGCCGACTGATTTTTCTGTGTGATTTCGAAACGGAGTGTATCTGCATCTTCACACATTTTGATCAGTTCAGCCTTTGTTAATTCAATCTTTGCATCGAGCTCCCGAAGAGCCACCTCGTCCATGCTGCCACTTCGAACATCATCATCGCATTTGACGATGGTGGCTTTCGCTTTTATGATGCGGCATTTCGATTTCTTCAGCATGTCCCCACAGCGCTGCAGTGGACCGAAAGAATGAAGCGAAACATCTTCCAAATCGCTCATCACATTCAAGAAGCTGTCATCTACCTTCTTCTTACGAGGATTCCGTACACCCTTCGTTGTTTTCTTAGGGTTAGAAGCAGTAGATGTACCCTTCCTCTTAGATGGTTTTGGTTTCATATCCACACTAAGAGGAGAGAGAAGTGGAGGGGGCATGTGGGTAGACAGTTGTGAAAGGGTTGGATCAACACTTTCTGAAGGTTTCGGTATATCTACCGTCTTCAGATAATCAAGAATATTATAGTCATCGATGAAACCTTCTTGGAATGACAAGTGATATACCGGAATATTTTCAAAACCGAACTCATCATTTGTTGTTGGAATACGTAACATTGCACCTTCTTCAACAGAAAAATTTGGTAGAGAAGTCATGATTATTTAGCTCGGAGGAATCTGTGATACCAATGGGATGTGGATAGAAATGGTGCTGATGTTGATGCGAATTCACGTTTTATACGAACAAGACGACTGGTACATGCGCACATGAATATGACAACAATCTGCCGTAAGATGAGAAGGAGTAAATATCTCTCCCAGGAGTTGACTCCACGAATTTCATAGTAATAAGAAGTGTTGAGAATAGACAGTGTTCTTCCAACCGATGTCTTCTCCAGATGTGTATGTAGTTCCATGTCACCGACATAAACTTTGGCCGATTGGCAATAAATATTGAAATCATTTTGTAACATAATGCGTGATTTAGAACAAAATGATCCCAGTGAGTCATAGTTCTAATTCACCCCTTCGTATTGCATATATTCATAGTGAAAATTATGCACTGGAGATATGATTCCCAATGGAAGTGTATCTTTTTTTGTAGCCCTGGAAAGGTCTGTTTTGCTCCAAAGAGCCAAAGGGGTTTGGGTGAAGACTGATTAGCTTGAGTCTAGCCTAGCCCGCTCCTTCGTGTCCGCCCACACGCGATTAAACTCTGTAGCATCTCCGATATAACTGTCATCATCATTAGGCGCTTACGCAGGTTCTGTTACAATTTTGGATGATTTTGTGTTGCCTCCTATCATCTGCACCCGACCTCCGTCCTCCGTCCTCCTTCTTCCTGCTTTCGTAGGGGTTGTATGAGGTGGTGGGAGAGAAGGGTGGAGGTTATAGATGGTGGTAGAGGTAGAAATACTCAACATAATTATTGAATAATATAATTGAGTTGATTTCCTGAATAATTATTCAGAGTTGGAATAATATAGGTACTTATTGAATAACACAAGTATCAGAAAATACAATTCAGATTAAGTGAAGAGCAATGCCCCAAACATCGCATTGCACAGTGTGTACCAAACCAATAAATTTAATGTACACTCCTTTTTTTCACTTCGTCTTTTTTTATTATTAATAACTAATTATATATACAACTTACATTTAAATTTATTTTTAAAACACTTACAAATAACTAAACCTATATAAAATACCTTACATCTACTTATTCTCTAGTCGTCGGAGGGCTGCCAACATCCTCTCCGTCGTAGCCGTCAACCGCGCTCTGGCATTTTCCAACCTGGTGAACTTTTAGGCCTCCATGATGACTTCCTGCCGATCTCGCACCATCAGGTCGGCCAGCTGGCGGGCAATTTCTGCCCGCGCTAGTCGACTTCGCTGGCAGTCACGCTCGGCCTCCTCTACCTCCCCCAGTTATTAATGAGTTTATAGAAATCTTTTTCAGCTTTGTTGTTAGATCGATTTTGCATTTCAGTATTCTTGAATCTCAGCACTCTATGTGTGTTCATGATAATAAGACCATTAGCCACAGCCTGCTGTAGGTTCTTATAATGTACAATATATTTTCTTTTGTCATTCAAATTTGGAATTAATTTGGGAATTTTCGATTTGGAATGTGGAGGTATTAAACTTTCAACGAGAAAAGAGAGATCAGCATGTTTGTCGTGTAATTCTTGGGGATAATGAACGTCTACTTCAAGAACAGCCGTATGGACTATCAGATGCCACACCCATTACGTCCTAATTGATAATTTCATTGGGTGTTAGCCAAGCAAAATCGTTGGTGGGTAATGGTTCTGACATACTGTGACCATATAGGTTGGTGGCATCTTAATATGATATGAACGATGAAGGTTCATCGGGGTTATAATCGGATAAAAATGTATTATTAGCTATATGCTTTTCTTTCACTACACTGACTTATTCCACCACGTATTCCTTTCGTGAAAAAATGAATCATGTCAATGTCTGTCAATAATTTCAATTCAATATTTGTATACTTAAGCATGGCATCCCATGATAATCCGGGTGCTGTTTAATACTGTACCGAATCTAATTTATATTTATCTTAACATATGTTTCTAAAGTTTTCAAATATGTCACATAATAGAAGCACATCGGACTTCAAATATAAATCCGAGTATTCTCATAAACTCTGACACTCGAATAAACGCCAAACAAGTTTTGCTCTCATATAATCCTTATCTGATATATGCTCTTCGTTCAGATTGTCATAAAATTGATTTTTAGTAAGATGAGTTGGATAATTCAACTTGTCAATATGGTCAACAAAGTTATAGGGAAAAACACCTTTCTGTCTCATCAAATTGAATTTATCAATTTGTGGAAAATGTTTATGCATCTCAATACACTGATCGGATGTTAAGTTAGCACCTAAGTTCTGCAAAGAATTCGACATGAATTTGAAACTGTCTATAAATCTCATTTTCAAATAATTCTTTTTCTCTTTTCCATCTTTGTCAGTGTATGTGTGAGTGAATAGAGGCTTGGTGAAAGATATATATTTTTCCTTGGTTTGTCGAATAACTTCCACTTTATCTTTGTTTCTATATAGTTCTTTTATGAACATATGACAATCATACCCACAAGATTGTGGAAAATTATCGGAACAAAATTTGGTAATTTGAAATTTAAGTTACATACGGAATGAGCAGCAGGTGATCTTTTCTTTCCAGTAAGGTGGCAATGGTCTCTCACTTTCACAACTCCACCCGTGAATGGTTTATCACAAATTCCACAAAATTGTGCAGAAGCAAACCCTTCTTCTTTCGCGGGGGTTTGTGCAACCATAGGAATTGGATATCTCAGATGAATGTGATAAATATTTCTTAAATCATTTTCAAGCTTTGTGACAAATTTCTCGGCTGCATCCTCACCACTATATGTAACAAATTTCGATAATTTGTTATTGTATGAACATTTTATCGAATAAGCAAATGAATAAGGTTCATGTTTATATGTTTTATTCGAGTATGAGTGTTTAGGGTTGGGTTGACTAGTTTGAATGGGTTTGAGAACTGATTCAAATTCAGCATAAACTACAAATGGCACCTTCACTTGTTTCTCAAAATTTTCAAACATAAGTGAATTCCCCGGTAACATTTTACCATATTTGTTGATTCTGAAATTGTATTTGTGTTGTTGTGTTATAGTACTCAAGTGATTACAGTCATGCAACTGATGCCGTAACAGTAGTCACTCGTTCATTCATCTCAAAAATATTTTTTATGCTCGTGCGCAGATAGTTGACTTGAAAGTCTTCTCTGTGAGTAACGCAACGGACCAACCACTTCATATTTCATTTTACCCTTATCAAGTTTCGACTCTAATCCATATACATTAATTGAAATATCATTCATGTCCTCGAACTTTTTTAAATCTTGAAGTCAAACTGGAAAATCCATACCTGTTACTGGTATGAGGAAACTTCTGACACTCTACCATTCACAGGAAACAAAGCAGATGTTACGGCCCATGCAAAACAGTGTTGATCTTAATTGCGAATATTTACTTTTCTTGTCTCAATGTACTCGGGCAGCTCAACATACGAACATCCGCTGAGTGAACTATACTTGTTGATGTTCACTTCGAGAAACATAACTTTTTCACAGCTTCATCCTGAAACATAAAAATAATTTAATATTCGTGTAAAGAGAATTGAAACTTCAAACATACCTGAATCACGTTCTTCAAATTCCATAGACATCACGGAATCTATCGAATAATGCACCCAAATCAGTAGACTGGTCCACAATTATATTTTGTGAGTTGAATGACTTGGTATCACTCAAATCCCATGTTTGGACAATGTAGCTGCCAAATACCTCAATATTCACTTTAAAGATCTTGTGAACCTTTATTGCCGCTTCAAGTAATCCAATAACTTTCTCTCTGATCTCATTGAAGAACGGCATATATTCAGTGTATACATTCGGACTTTCCACTCGATAGCTCACAATTCTACACTTGAAAGCATTCCTCATACTTTGTTTGCCATCACTTACTTGAACACATGCATTGTTCTTGTGCTGGAGAGTTCTTTTATGAGAACTAACTGGGGATGAAGGGATTGTCACATTACAACAATTTCATGTGTACATTGGTGTCGATGCAGCCGCATCTAACTTAATCCTTTGCACAGAAGGGCCACCTTGGCATCTTTGAAGTTGATGCCGACGGAGATTATCACTACGAGTGAACGATTCACCACAGTCACAGGAATAGTCAATAAGATACTGATTTCACAACCATTCCCACCTCCTTTAAATATAATTTCAATGAGTGGGAAAGAGGATGAACATACTCTATCCGCTTCGACTACTCATGCAACGTCACAGAGCCCCACCATGCACACTTCCAATCTAACACTCTATCGATGCAGACAAGATTAAGAGTGAACAGTAGTCGTTACATCACTGCAACGTATGGACTTGTGACGTAGGCGATCATTCCCAATATAGCGCGTCGAGCGAGGGTTGCTTTTGACATGTATGACTGGATCGTGTTCGGATGCGCTCCTCTTAGTTGGTTGACGTCACACACGCTTCCTCCCACCACCACAACAAGGAATACACTGACGGAGAGGAATCAGAGTTCACATATCTGACTGGATCTCCGTGGAGTGCGGACGTGTGCATTCTCTTGGTTTAGATTTTCATGTGATTACGCATCAAAGTCATGCACAGTAACAAATGTACACATGAAGGTTATAGTAGTCATGGAGGTAAAAAATATAAGTACCTGGAAAAAGTACTTGTCCGTATATATAAGCGTCGAGCGTGGGTTGCTTCAGATGCACTCCTCATAGTTGGATGACTTCACACACGCTTGCTCCCACCACCACTACTAGGTTAGTATCGGAGAGGAATCAGAGTTCACATATCTGACTGGATCTCCGTGGTGTGCGGACGAGTGCCTTCTCCAGATTTTCATGTGTTAGTACAGAATATGGAAGTCATACATAGTAGCAAGTGTACACATGAAGGTTATTAGTCTTGGAGGTAACAAAAAATATAATTACCTGGAAAAAGTACTTGTCCGTGTATGAACAAAAAATGTGTCACCCAAATATCATCTCAAGGTCAAACAAAAACCTTGAACACCTCATCACAACCTACATCAAAGTCAAAAAACAACAAAATTTAAAAATTGTTTCAAATGCATCCCAGGGTCATAGACCCACATAGGCACCTATGCACCAAGGTCATCCCTGAAGGTCATTTGACGGTCACTGATGACGTCATAGTGGTGGGGGGAAGGCCCAGAACCGGCTCAAATCTCCTACTCTCCAGCACTTATTTTCGGACTCTCTTCGAATGGATTCCTGCTTTGATCTTCTCTAACTAATTTGTTTTGGATTCAATGACAACATTTTTGAAAATTAATGACTAATGAATGGAAACATTCTTAAAAAACTAATGACTAATGACTAATGATTTCTTCACTGTACTATGAACATGAACAAGGGGCTGTATGGTATTGGGCCCTTATCCGCATTCATGCTATTTTTACATTTTGCAATTTTCATACTCTTGAATGCATCGAGAAGTCTATTATCACGAACCTGTCTAATTAATTTCAAACTTTTGTCATCAAATCGGTGGTCGTGATCAAAATCATATTGGGCCACACTCGATTTTTCTGGTATCCAAAAACGGATATAAGCAATATGCTTTTTGAACCGTACTCTCATGGCCCTTCTAGTTTGACCCACATACTTCTTCTCGCAGTCCTTGCAGCTAAATTCGTATACCCCCGACTTTTCATTCGTCTTATCTTTGGGCATACCCAGGATCTTTTGTAGCTTATAGAGGTTTTGTATACCACCTTCATATTAAGGGTTTTGAAAATGCTGTCGAAACCTAGAGTAACTCGAGGTTTTACTCGAGATTCGTACGGAATAACGATATACATATGTCGAACGATTCTCCTCTTTTCGAAAAGTCGAATGTCACGAAGGGAGTAATGATCAATGGATATTTTTCAACGTGGTCATACTATTACTCTACTCTCAGAGTTAGTTCATGAATACAACCTAGAATTATGTGAAGAAACAAACAGAAGATGATCTGGACGTTTTGTGAGAAATATTTTTCTCCTGAATGTTTGTTCGCTACATTGTTAATAAATGTCTGTACGATGAGCTGTTAATGGGAAACTACTGGGAGTATTTTCCTGAAGATTTGTATACGGGAGTCGCTTGGGTCATTAATCAATAGATGTCGCCAGAGTTCTAGTAGTCGCTTAATACTTTTATACTTATCGAATTAAAGTAACGTTGTTCTTTGGAACCTTAATATCAGTTTTTGCAATTCGGTGCTTGGTTCCTTTTCAATTATCATCATCCAATTGACCACCGTATTTTTTATCGCTTTTTTAGAATATATCAATTAATTTCAATATAACTTTATTCGAACCATTATATATCTAGTGGGCTCCAGTCTTCAGTTATTTGAATTTTTTTGAAAATTTTGAATGTTTGTCCGTTTATGTTTAATATTATTAATTAATTCATCAACATTAATTAAAAAAACAAGTTATACATTAATTTAAATATAATGTGTATTCATCGGCAATTATAGTTTATTTACTTAATCATTTGGCTTACCAAATCAGTTACAAAAAAACACCTCAAGATCTTCTCCTCGTCTCTACCGTCTCAACGATGAAGAAAGACAGAAAAAAAACATTTTTTTTTTCATTCGACTACTCTCTTCCGGTTTCACCGTGCTATAGACTTGATCCATATACATTATTATTAAAAAACAATTTAATCAGTGATCAGAACATCACACAGTTCCTAGTGATTCTACGCTATTAACATAACTTCAGAAGAAGCATTGACCACTAGAGATCTCTAGGAGAAAACCGCTGAAGAAAATAACGAAGAACGTCTCGCTGCCCAGACTTATGAGTACAGTTAAGAGCTTGAGGTCTCAGTTCTTTTTTATATATTTTCTTCGTCTATTCTCAACCGCATATTAAATTACAGTCCATTAATCTCTTGAGTTTGTGAGTTTCTTATGAAAGTTGCACGCAAAAGAAACAAAAACTTCATTGGAAACTTTTCAAAAAAATTATACGTGGTTTAAGCGGAGTGGAATTTTTTATCATGTCCCGTTTAGACTTCAAAGTGAACATAACTTTCATTTGTTAATCATTCATGGAGAATTGGACATGGCTATTTGAAGAGTCTGTGAAACCTTTCCTACTCGATATCCGGGTAGACCTAAGCACACTAATGACATCATGACGCAGATCATTCACGAATGTATGGGCATTTTGGTTAAAAGCAAAACAATATTAAACTTGGATTGAATGGAGCCAGTCGGATCATCCACAATTGTTAAACACACACAGGAACAAACAAGTATTGAACAAATTATAGTAAATGTTCGAACTTCCAATTATTTTTGAATTCTTCTTAAAAATCCGGCATGTGTGGCACTCTGAATTTCTTGCGGAGAAAGAGATCGAAATTCATTCCCAACTCCTGGCAATCTTCTCTTGTTAGCAAAGACAATATTTTTTATACAACCCCAAAAAAAACTGTAACTTCATTCTCTCCATTATCTACGACAGGTTTACATTTTTATTGGTTTTTCACAAACTCACACATGTGTTTTGCAATTGTGTCATGAGTGGGTGTTGGTCTATCCGGCTATCGTGAATGGAAGATTTCGATGTAACTATACGTCAACGTCCAATTATAAGCAGATATTTTTTGTTGACATTTGTTCTTGTAGATTCTTCCAAAAATCCCACTGATAATTCAGATATCTCTTATAATCAATCACACGGATATTTTACTTATTCCAAGTTTTTACAAAAACGGTTCAATTTAGATATAGGGTTTTGAGTATGAACTCCCCCTATTTGACAGCGTAGAATCCACAAGCGTTGAAAAACTGGGATTGCCAGTTGAAAATAATTAGTTACACAATTTTTGAGATAGCCGAATTCAATGTCAATTTCTGAGGACCTCGTATAATTTTTTAGAAAAGTTTTCAAATATTTAATAATCTTCAGGTCATATCCAGCCAAATTTTGGCCATATTTGATCTGATTCTATCCGTTTACAAAAAATATTTTTTTTTGTGGAGGCTGCTCAAAAGGACCCCGCACATTTCTTATGGGAAATGGCTTTCCGTGAATTTGGCTCAATTTGGTATGTTGCAGTTCGTTATGAGCTAATCAAAAGTGTCCATACCCACAATGCTCAAAAATGGACAGTTTTCGAGATATGAAGCTTTGAAAATGGATTGTTCCATTTTTTGGGGTATTTGCTCAGCCATCGGAGAGCTCTCAGTTCTTGTTGGTAAAACTTTATTGAACTATATTCAGTGGAAAAAGAAGCTCTTTATTGCACTAGTGCAATAAAGTTTTTATTACACTCATCTATCATTCTACTTCAACGTACTGTCATCATGATAAACATAAACGTTCAAACCCACTACATATTTAGCAGATATTCTGTGAGATTGGCCATACGTTTTAAACAGCTACATATTTTATATTTTATTGTATTATTTTGTATTAATGTTAGCAGTCAGAGTTGAAAAAACAATGCCTTCCCGAGAATAACTCCATAATGAAAACTGATCCGCTATGTTCTAAACCGTCTACCAGCATAGAGCAAACTGTCTGTACTATGACCACACCTCGTGATAACATACGCACTCATGGCTACTATGATTTTGATTTTTATACTGCAACTGTGGTTATGTAAAAGTCAGTCAAAATTTAATTCTGACAATTAGAGAACTGAACCTAGTGCACCTAGTGCCGCACCTAAATAAATAATTTTTTGCTTTTTGCATGAACGTAGAAAAAATGTTGTATGCAACTCGTGCAATAAACACTTACTTTTTGCACTTGTTACATAAATGACTATTAATAACTGTTTATTCATATGATAGTTTACAAAATGAATAAGTGGATGAATCGAAAACAATATATTAGTAAGAATATCATTCATAATAATACCAATAATAATAATAATAAAGAATATCGAAAAAAACAAAGTAAAAGCAGCAATTGAAAATACAGTTAATTAGAAATCGCCAGGTTTTGACGGCATAACCAAATTTTGGCTCCATGCAGTACACACGAATTAACAACAGAATGATAAACAACAACTCCTTTTATCGTTTTTGATTGATCCACTTATTTATTTTGCAAAAAATCATATGAATAGATAGTCGTTTATATATGTGGAAACTTCAAGGCAACATTTATAAAAAGAATTCAGGTGTAAATATCAAAAGTTCTATCCATAATTTGCTTCCAACACCTGAACTTTCCATTCTATCTGGAAAAGACTATCAGGTGTCAAAGATGCAGTCATTTTCACGGATTCGTTTGGCTGTGGATGCTATCATTCATTTCGAGCCATTCTCCTCATTGTCAGATTATCTATATTTGTGAGAAATAAATGACATATCATATGTGAATGACATTAATAGTGATCACAATTCTTATGTATCTCTGAGGATATATGATTAACATTTCTCCGTTTTCCCCCATTACAGCTCGCTGAGCCTGTTATGAACATTTTGGATATTAGATATATTTGGGATCAAATATTACGGCCTCTCTTCAAAATATACCCGAAATATGATATTTTCCGAAAATATAAATTATTGTAGCGTTATCTTGTAGCATGGAAAGATGTAGGGAAGATCTTGGAATTTGAACCTCGTTCCATAGACAGTGTCGAGCAGTGTATGAAATTTTTTTGAAAACGCTGCCTAATATAACTGAGGAAGACCATTTCTCAGTTGGGTTCTAGGCGCCGAATAGTCAAATTCCATCCCAACAAGAAATGAGAGCTCTCCAATGGATGAGCAAATACCCAAAAAATGGAAAAAAATCCATTTTCAAAGCTCCATATCTCGAAAACTGTCCATTTTGGAGCTTTGTGGCTATGAACACTTTCGATCAGCTCATCAAGAACTACAACATACCAGAAATTCAGCTGAATTCACGGAAAGCCATTTCCCATAAGAAATGTGCGGGATCCTTTCCGAAAAAATTTAAGTAACTGAAAACTGGAACCCTTTGTACATGTGATATTTCAGATAAAGTTATATTGAAATTCATCGTAGATTCTAATAATGTAATAAAAACAGAAGAATCGGAAGTTGTAGACAACTAAAAATTTTTAACTGCAACGGGCTCCTCTGAAAACTCCCGTATAAAAATTTTTAGGAAAATGATCCCCGTAGTTTCCCACATACGATCGATTTGTTCGTGACGCCCACTAACAGCACGTTATATTGACACATTCTTGCTATCTCATATTTAATGAGTAAACCATATTATGTAAGTGTCAAAGTCACAAAGCCATCAAGGAGAGCAACGAGGAAGCGTGGGAAACCTACAAAACCGCGAGAAGGGAGTTCAAAAAAGGGTTGAGAAAAAGTAAAAGAGCTAGCTGAAGATCTTACTGCGGGGAAATCAAGTCCCTCACAGAATCTGCCAGATTCATGAGAATTCTGAGCAATGAGACAGAAGGTTCCGTAATGGGCCGCAGTGGTCATGATGGTAGAGCGCTAGTATATCAGTCAGAGGGACGTGGGTTCGATTCCCAGCATGGTCACTGGTTTCGTGCTAAGAATCGCACGTTAAAAGGTAAGACCTCGTTAATCCTTAGCTCGCACAAGTTCAGACTTCTGAGGGCTGTCGTTCATAGGGGGATGATAGCTGGTTAACGGAAAAAATAATTTTAAACAATTTTAAACAATTTTTTTTCAACAACCCTAAAGAAAGCAGATGGGACATGGACAACATCCTCAGAAGATTCACTCAGACACCTGCTGAAAACGACGAACAGGCCCCGCCAATACAACGAGTCCCTCACGGGGACTGGCAACTGGCGGAGAGGGTTGTTACGCCTGACGCCATAGCCTGGGCAGTGGACGAGTTCAACCCATATAAGGCAGCAGGACCCGATGGAATTTTCCTGGCAATGCTACAGAGGGATTTGGAATTTTTTACCCCAATATTGGGGAGGATATTCCGGGCCAGCATAGCGCTGGTGTACGTTCCATTGGCTTGGAAGTCAGCAAGAGTAGTTTTCATCCCCAAGTCCTTCAGACCCATCAGTCTAACACCGTTCCCGCTTAAAACGCTGGAAAAGGTGGAGGACAGGTTCTTGTTGGAGGGGCCCCTAAGGGTGAGCCCCTTCGACAGAAACCAACATGCATACAGAAGGGAAAGGTCGACAGAATCGGCCCTCCACACTGTAATGCGGAGGATTGAACGAACATTGAGTTTTAAAGAGGTAACGTTAGGATTGTTCTTTGATGTGGAAGGCGCGTTTGACAAGGCAAAAACAGCGACCATACAGACAGCACTTTTGACCAGAGGAACGCCGATGGTCAGTTGGGTTGTATCGTCGCTAACAAGGAGAAAGGTCGAAGCATCCCGGGGCGACCTTAGACTGCATGCCGAGGTGGAAGCTGCCTCTCTCTCCCCATCTATGGTGCTTAGTCATGGATGAACTCCTGGGCAAACTGACAGATGAATGGCTTCGAGGCACAAGCATACGCGGACGACGGAGTTGTCCTAGTCAGCGGACGATTCATCGGAGTCATCTGCGACCGCATGCAGGTAGCCTGCAGAATAATCGAAAGATGGTGCGGTGAGGCAGGACTCTCAGTGAATCCGACAAAAAGAGAGATGATCTTGTTCACCAAACGAAGAAAAAAAGACGGGTTTGGCAAAGAGCTGGAGCTAGTTTAGCAAGTCAAATACCTGGGGGTGGTATTGGACTGCAAACTTTCATGGATGCCGCACGTAAATAGGATCATTCGAAAGTCGGTAGCAATCTGAGGAGAATTGTAGGAAGTAAGTGGGGTACTAACCCGGAGATTACGCGCTGGCTGTACACGGCAGTCGTGTGATGGCCAGGCGCACAGGGCAGCATACTAGGCCGAAGACTTAGTAAGGTGCAGAGGTTGGCCTGTTTGGTAATAACGGGCGCAGTGAGAACGACTCCAACTGTAGTGTTGGAGGTACTGCTGAGACTACCGCCGCTTCCGGTCTGGATCAAGAAGAAGGCAATGGCAGCTCACTTGAGGATGCGGGAATCGGGAGCCTGGGTAAACGAAGGAGCGATGATAGGTCATGAGGAGATCCCTATTTCCGCCCTCAGAGTGAGAAGCGACTGCGATGGAATAGGAAGTTCACTCTCACTATTCCGAGCAGAGAACAATGGGAAGATAACACAGCGGAGTTTTGCATGGGAAGCCTAATATGTTATACGGACGGTTCGCGTCTAACTGACAAACAGGCTTCGGGAGCATCTATCTGGAAGGAAGAGACGTACGAGAAATCTATGCTCTGGGTAGGCATACAACAGTTTTCCAAGCTGAAGTGTTCGCCATCCTAATCGTAGCTATGAGACAAAAGATGAAAGAAGGGCCCGAACAGAGAATTTACATCTGTTCGGATAGTCAGGTAGTACTCAGAGCCATCTGTCATCCTAAACCAAGCTCAGCACTTGTACAAGAATGCAGAGATGCTCTCGAGAAACTAGGCAAAATTAAGGAAGTTCAGCTGGTATGGGTTCCGGGTCACAGAGGGGAACGTGGAAACGAGGTGGCAGACGAACTTGCCAGAACCGGCAACGCCGTTCTGTGGGCCGGAGCCCGTACTAGTCATCGCAAAAGCCCTTAACGAATGGGCAGAACAAACTTTGGAGGGATAACAGCGGCTGTAGGCAGTCGAAAGACTTCGTGGCCGGTTCCAGCAAGTCAAAGACGGCATGACTTCTAGGCAGAAACCGCCAAGCACTACGCCTCCTCATAGGAATACCAACAGGGCATAACAAGTTAGGCAGGCACCTATCACTAATTGGTATAGAGAACAACCCCACTTGCCGCAAATGCGAAGAGGGCGATGAAACTTCGTTTCACTTCCTCGGCGAGTGCGAGGCGTACGGGAAGCTGAGATTAGAAATCGTCGGAGTTGAAAATCTCCAACAAGAGGAACTCATCAACCTGAAATGGACTGACATACTGACCTTCATCAGGAGGTCACGAAGGTTTGAAAAGGGAGCCTAGGAGGAAGATGTACATTTGTGGAAAACCGGGGATTGCAAAAAGAGTCCATGTGGGCCTACTTGCCTGGCTGCGAAAGCGATCTTCCCCAAATTACTACTACTACATGTAAGTGCTTTCCTCCTCACACCCAAACAGTTTCATCAATTTCATCTTTCAGTTGTCTCTACTCAATGTTTTCAAAACCCGTCCATTAACTTAACTAATGACAATATCTTCTACCTCTTCGTTTTCCAAGTATTGTTCGTTTTGAATAAATGATGTTCAATTCCAAACAAGAATAAGCTGTTATTTACCAACACTCATTGTGAAACATATCTTGAACAACCCTGTAGGTAGGTTTCCATACATCAGTTTCCACCTATTAACTTTCAATCGCCTTTGATGTCAAACGCCTGCTGTAATTTTCAATAATTTCACATGAACAGTCTATAAAACATAATAAATAGTGTAGAGTGGCTCGATTATGCATAGTTTATATTTTGCTTCATTTCCATAAACATTTTAGTATAAAATATTGCTACGAGCTCTCTTCGCTATTCATAATCCAAATTACCTAGACTTAAATCTCAGTGGAATGAAAGTACTCCCTGATACCATTCATTGCGCCGCTATTTTTCCAAGTTATCTCTAAAGTCTCAGTAAAATTTTAAATTTTGCTCCAATTCTATAGTGATGCATTTTTATAGTATCAACTAAATGATAAGTAAACCGTGATAGAGAAATTGCTCCTTCAGGGAGAGTACGTTTGTAACTTCTTCACAAAAGCACGAACTGTCCAACTCCCAATAATAAAATCCACTTCTGTTGAATCAGGCACGTTCGTTAGAAAAGCTCAGGACCTGAAGTTTGTGATTTTTGATTTTTTTTGCTTTGCAGAAACAACGTGAACGTCAGATGTTCTCGATAGTCCCAAAAGTCTTCAAATCTCTTCGTCGTCATGTTGAAATTATAACCAACATATTTTTCACAGAGATCGTTCTTGTTCTGCCAACAAAGAACACCAATTCTTATCTACTCTTATCTACCTCGGATCTCTCGATTTTCTCTGATGTCAAAATGTTCTATTAGGAGGCTACAAAGATTTTTGGGAGTTGCAAATTATTTATTTCATATATTAAAAATATGGCAGGGTTGGTTGACGAATTTGCTTTAATATTCTCGGCTCTCACGATGTTCTTTACATGATTTTCCTTTTCGTGGTAACTAAAACATTAAAAAATTACAATACAAAGATTTATCAACACTTTATGAGCCCGAATACTTTTCCTAATTTGAGGTCTTGTTTGGAGTGATAGTTGAATTTCGATAACAGATCAATATCAATGTGAAATGAATACGGAGTACCCTTCTCTCTAAGCCAGGTGGAAAAATAAAGGCGAACATCTATTAGAAAACAACTACTTCCCTAGCTTATACCACGACGGACACTGAACTATATCTGACAGATATTTGTGCAGCGTTCTTCCAAGAAGACCGAATTGCAAGTGCTTGTCTTGTAGTTAAACAGAAGATTATCCTTCATTTAGCTGGGAATGACCACCTGCAGTCATGCATGTTTCGAGGTTTATTGCCTCTCATCAGTGACAGGGTAGGTCGGAAAACATTATAATTGTCCTATCCCTGCCAAATGAATAATAATCATTCGTTTAATTAATATTTCCCCACGGATGACACTACGATCCACAACTAAATTGATTGCAGCGCCATCCGCACGAGAAATCAAGAACAAGACAAAACAATCCTATGCAGCTCAATGTAGTTCAATGTCCGTCGTGTTATTAGCCAGGGATGTAGGAGAGAAGGGTACTCCGTATTCATTTCACATTGTTGATACATCTCTGGCGCATTATTTTCGAACTGGTTTCGAAATATTACAGTTTTCTCTTCCCAGATATCAGTGCTGCTTAGGATTGTTTTGTCCTGTTCTTGATTTCCTTTGCGATCAATTTGGTGGTGGGTAGTAGTGTCATCCGTGGGGAAATATTTGTTAAACGAATGATTATTATTCACTAGTGCGCACTAGTGCGGGAAAATTACACCTCTCAAACTAAATTGCGTGCGGGTATAGGGTGAATCACGCACGTTTGTAGGAAAATAATTTTTCCTCAAAATGTCGATAGTGAAGAATAATTCTCATATCAGACTATCAAAGCGAAACATTCTGAAGAGCAAATCAGATTTTGGAAGTGGAAGACAAACTTGGAAGTTTTGTTCACAAAGATTCTTCATCTGGTTGCTTTGTAGGTTTTATTGTTATAGGAACACAATCTGCACTCTTCAACATATTATAATAACACTCCCTCATGAACACTAATAGGGTGACCCAAAGGTATTACATGTGCGGGTAGAGGACGACTATTACTATTATTATTTGCCATGGCGCTGCGGGCGACTTAATGATTTTTGGTGGCGTATTCACTTTTCAGCTGTAGGAAATCCTACAGCAGCACCCTGGGTAGTCGGCGCGAACTCCAAGCAAGCACCAGACATATTCAAATAAATACTTTATACGAGTATACATTACTCTTATCATGTAGTCAAGTTTTTTGTGAGGCGGTCTTTAGTGAAGCTAAAGTTATTGTGAACAGACTGAGGTCTAATGAATACAATGTGATACTGACGTCTAACTCATTTATTCGTTAATGTCACTTTCTCGGCTTATTTGGAGAACTAGGAAAAAACCACAAAGAATGAATTTGTTGATGTGTTCTGATAGGTATCCAAATCACAAAGATGAATTCTGATTTTTTCAAGATTTTTTGTTTGAAGTCTGACTGATGAAAATAATATGTTATTGGAAGGTACCTACATATACTGATTGTGGCAAACTTAAAATATTTCAGGTGAATATAGGGTAGGTTTCCACAATACCCATGAAGTACCTACTTCCAAACCTTGTCAGAATATTTTCAAGTTGTGACCACTTACTCAATTTCAAATCAAAAAGAATACGTTTCAACTCATTGAATCCCAACTTATTATTACCAATTTGCGAAGTTATTCTCAGTTCATTCTATTATCAGAAAATAAAACATTTGTTTGCAAACCTAACAGATAGAAATGATGTTTACTCTCAGTAGGTATGATGAACCCAATTATCAGTTTTTAGTTTTTCGGCATATTTTCTAACTAATTAATCGTAACTGTGGATATCTGATTTTTCAAACTCCTCTACTTAATTATCATGATCATATAAACATTTCTGACGTCTGTTATCGGAGATAGTTCTTAAAAAATCAAGAAACTATAGCTTTTATCAACTTTGGACGTGTAAGCAGAGTTTTTTTTCATTGATGCATCTGGTAGAGGAAATTTTTCATATCTGATGATGTCAGTATCATAAAAATGAATCGCACATATAAAAGACCTTTGAAAGGGGGTCCAATTTTTACGAGGCATTGCAGAAATCCACTTCTTTCGCAATTCCTGGTTTTTTCAGGAAAAAATACTGAGATATGGTATTTTGAGAATCGTAATTCGACTACACCCTTTAACACAACAAAGACTAGGACCATTGGCATAAATAAAATATAAATTCCCTCCAAAAGGAAAATATGGAATACGTAGATAACCTCATAATGACATTTGAGTTCAACACTATTTTTAATGGGCTTTGAACCACTGAAATGAAATAGTATGATGACTGGAATGCTCGTCAGGCTGCGCGAATGGATTTCTCATTGTGCCTCCTCATAGTGGCGGACGAATGATTATTTGCTGAATTTTGAGTATACGAGTTGAATATTGTTGCACTACACTGGCGTGTTTAAAGACGCTGGATCGGAAAATACGTCCAAATGAATATCACTCTCGCACCCAAACAAATAACCAATGAAGTATTTCGTTGATGAGTTACATGTGCCTCCTTTCTTCTTCTCCTAGTGTTATCACTTCAAATAGGTGCGCAAAGGAACTAAGAGCATTCCAGTCATAATAATATAATTTCATTCAGTGCTTTGAACACAGTTTCACTAATGAATCGAACACTACATTTTTACCAGTATGTCGTAAACTATTTCACATGAATCATAAGTAAATTCATAAATTAGAACGCTAATAATTCACCCTAGAATATCTACTTACGTTAACATTCACTAATTTCGTCGCATGGTCGGGCGCGTTTACCGTGTTGTCAAATTTCTTCACCATGGCTCAGAGAATTAAGCTAGAAGACACACTGACTGACCAGGATCGACTGAAATTTTTAAACTCATACTGAACGAAAACCGGTCGAGGATGATCATTCAGTGTGAGTTATCCGATGAGAATACACGTGTTGGAAATTCTGGTCGTAGTTGGACGATCGCGGACGGTCGGTCATGGTTGCTCAGGGTGCTGGCTGCCTAAGACGGCTGAGACATTACTGATGCATTGTAAAAATCACCCAAAAGTATTGAGAACACTCCTTGTACAAAACTGAGTCGTTAACAAATTACATAGATTAGGTACCTCCTAGAGATTAATTGCTTCTTTTTACCGACAATTTTATATGACTAATTAGATATTTTCTTTTCAATAGTTATGCAGTAAACAATATTTACGAGAGGGCATAACTAAGTTTTCACGCAGTACGTACGCACTGTTCACTGTGCGTAAAGTAACATTTTTTAGCACAATATAAAATCAACAGTTCGTTAAAACAATAACTTTACGTTAGGTAATTTTTTCATGCACACTGATCATACATTCACATCTTCTTGAAAAATACATTACTTGTAAGATTCCTAGTAAGTCCCTATTGTCAACAATCCGCCCTCCTTTTCCTCCTTGAAGAACGTTGCACAAATAGATGTCTAATGTGATTGCATGTCCGTAAGGGAAAGTAGTTGTTTTCTGTCAGATATCTGCCTCATATTACTCACCTTGTGGAAACGTTTTTTAGAGATGGGTATTTTTTTCTACCCTCGAAAATATTCGTTTTATTTATTTGATTCTCTCTGACACACTCATCGAAAATTGTTCGAAATATTACATCAAATTTGTTAGTAAGATTTTGCTGATTATATCACTGTTGAAATACTTTTTGTAAAACAATATTTTGAGCCAAGGAATGAATATGTTTTTTCAAATCAGACCAAACCCAAAATTTATAAATGGCTTCTTCAGGTTTATATTTTATTAAAAAATAAAAGTGTCCGGGTATTTCTCGAAGAAAATGCAAATTTTCTACGCTTATCCTGATGATTACGGGCACCACACGGTAGCTCAATCGGTACGAGTTGCTCGCAGCTTTGCCACCACATAATAATAGTTCTGCGTTACCGGCCGAGAGGAGTAATCGCTTCGTGTTCTTCCCCGCCTTCTTTGTAATTATCTTTTAGAAACATGCTCGCTCCGCCGCGACGAGCTCTCTTCCGACGACTTTCTGCGGTGTATCTGCTTATTTAATAAGAGGTTTTTAGTGGTGGATTATTTATTGTTGATTGCGTTTACTAGTCATAGCATATATTTTTTTTATACGGGTATAAACTCATAGAAGAGGTTCATGACGGACTAAAAAGTGATTCACGAGTTTGAATGTTTATCGTCCACCAGGAACACTTTTCATATTCTTTGGCAATTCAGTGGCTACCGAGAACAAAAAATACAGATACGTTTGGAAGTTTATGAAATGACAAAACTGCCAATCTCATTTTTTGAGACCAACATAATTAACCTTCGAGTGAACAAATTTCGAGGATACGAGAAGAATATGGTCAAACTCACGAAAGAAGAAACACTGTTCTTCACTTTCGGTATCTGAGCTGGTAGATAACTCATACGTTAAGGACCATAACCACCATTCATGGAAATACATGTTCAAAAAAGGATCACGCACACATCTGATGCAAGAAGTATGTAGGTCAAATTGTCCAAAATTTCAATATGTTGTTCTTCTGAACAGAAGGTACCGTGGGCACACAAAAATTATATATATAGTTTACGAGATACAGAGGGTTGAACTAGTAAAATGTCGTTTTCAGGCCATTACTTCACATGCTATTGAAATGGAGTTCGGGAGCGACAAATGTGCCACGGTTCATCTCAAAAGAGGACGATGCGAAGAACACGGTTAGTACTTTCTACTCGCAGACGGAATTATCCTACATCATCATATTGATGCCGGAGAGACGTATTCTTACCTAGTTTATTACATTTTGTTTGTCTTATTTGACTTAAGACTCATTATAATTTTTCTGACTCAAGTAGGTATGTTTTCAGTTGAAAATATATAATCCTGTAATCTCCTTTCCAAATTTTTTCAAGGTCTCGAGGTCTCTTGATTTCTTCTGTTAGCACTGAGCCAGTTCAGGAATGATCAGCAATTCCCCATTAGACATCTTCCTACGTTAGGTTAATTTTTTGTGTTCGTTTAATTATTCCCTTGATCTCTCCGATGTAGGAATTGCTACATTTACATGAGACCTCGTGAATACAATTTTTGCTGGATACTGTTTTATTTTCTGGTTTCGTTTTGGTGAGGAAACTCCGCAAGGTGCTGTCGGATTTAAGGCAGCTGTTGTTCTCGAACCTCCTGATCTTGTGTTGGTAGTAGCATCAACTGCTGTGGTCATAGGCCAACCTCCTGATCTTTTTAGAGATACCTCTGATGTATGGAATGACGATAACTGGGCTTTGTAAGGTCTTCATCATTTCACGCTGTTTCTGCACTTCTAGGAGTTTCTTGGAGTATTCAATTCGACATATTTTTTTTTATATCCTGATCGTTAAGAAAGTCCTATAACGTCTAGTGAATGTCATGAAAGCCGAGAGAAAGTAGGAAGGAATTCGTGATCTTCTTGAATTTCTGCAGGCTATATGTCTCAGGTAAAACCTCTCGAAGCAGTAGGTTCCGACACTTTGCCGTTCGTTGGAAGAAAGAGACATGTGTGGTAAAGAGATGTGAGAACAGAGCTTCAATCGGAATATTAAGGTTGGAACAATTGGACTGCGTTGTGCATTACTTGACCAAGCACCATTACCGAATTTCGAGATACTGGTGTCTTCTAACGAACAATAGTCCAACTTACTTATGAAAAAATGTAGCCAAACGCAATCGCTCAAATTTCGGATTTAGTTATAAAATGTTGAGCTAAACGCCAGGTTTCAATACGAAAGTACTGATTTGTAATTGACTGGTAAAGTTTTTTCACTCTCCTGAGAAAATTTGACTCTTGGTCGAGTCATGCATAACGCAGTCCAATTGGCGATATTTCGTCCAAGAAAATACCAATGGAACAGAAACAGATGTCCAACGTTTCTGCAGTGTTTCGGAGAAATGAGCGAGCTTGTAAGCGAAGCATCACCGACGAGACGAATGGCTCTCTTTTGAACAATATCTAGAAGTTCACTGTTTGTTTAGGGGTTGAACTCCATCTATGGGAACAGCATTCCAGACCAGATCGGATCTATGCCTTATGAATTATAATCATCTGAGGAAAGTGAAATAGCTCTTGGCATGAAACAGATAACAAAATTTTTGAGACATTCTTCTGGCAATGAACCTCATATGGTTTTTCCATAAAAGGCACTGCTGATGGTAATATCAGACATCGAAATGGAGGACTTCATTGGTATGGATACTCCTGTTTGGACTTTGTAGAAAAAACAAATGCATGAGTTTTGTTCACTTGAATTATATCAAGTTACTGGTTCCCCATTCTGAAATTTCTCCATATTTCAATAGTTCATGTGCATTTCCATTTCTTCTGTAGTTTCACGGGCTGATATTGGAGCTTTCGGAGAGAAAGCGGCATGAAGGGGACTATTAATCGCAAAGCTGTGCAAATAATTGATGTGTGAAACAGTGTTGGTGCTAAGAAGGAAAGGGGTCGAAAGATATTCGATCAACCACCACGTGGAGAGATCTATCTGAGAGAAAGTGAGATAGCAGGAAACACTGGAGGGGGAAGCAAGCGATAAGATGGACGCTTATGCCTAGTTCATATGCCAGCCTTACGTATTTGAGCTTACAGCATACTGTTCAATCGGAATGATTGGTCAATGAATGACACAGAACAACATGTTCTCAGTCAGCAGCCAATCAGCAAACAATACTCTATAATCATGAGCCATCATGTGTACCCAGCGTTAGTTTCTAGTACCGAATAACATAAAACGACTTGAAGATATCTAATGCCATGGCCAAAGTTTCACCATATTTTTCAACATTTTGTTGCAATATATGTAAGCAGGTCACCAGTAGTTGCTCTCTGATGATGGAAACCATATTATCTGTCATTTCCATTACCTTCGCGTTCTTGATATTCAATGTGCTTGATGTTTATTATTCATTGATTGAAATACATTGATATAATTTGATTACATCAATCACGTAAACATTCGAACTAGTCCGAATATACTTTGCCAGTGAGGTATCAACAATGTTGAAAGAATACAGGGGTACCCTTCTCTCTAAGCGTTTCCACAAAGTGGAAAATAAGGCAAACATCTGTCAGAAAACAACTACTTCCCTGGCTAATACCACGACGGACATTGAACTACAACGGACAGATATTTGTGCAACGTTCTTCAAAGAAGACCCAATTGCAAGTGCTTGTCTCGTAATTAAACAGAAAATTATCCTTCATTTGGCTGAGAATGACCACCTGCAGACATGCATGTTTCAAGGTTTAATGCCTCTCATCAGTGACAGGGTAGGTCGGACAACATTATAATTGTCCTGTCCCTGCCAAATGAATAATAATCAACTGTTTAACTAATATTTCCCCACGGATAACACCACGATCTACAACCAAGTTGATCGAAGCGCCATCCGCACGGAACAAGACAAAACACTCCCAAGCAGCACAGTCTCCGGGAAGAGAGATCTGTAAACATTCGAACTAGTTCGAATATATTGTGCCAGAGAGGTTTCAACAATGTTGAAAGAATACAGGGGTACCCTTCTCTCTAAGCGTTTCCACAAAGTGGAAAATAAGGCAAACATCTGTCAAAAATCAACTACTTCCCTGGCTAATACCACGACGGACATTGAACTACAACTGACAGATATTTGTGCAACGTTCTTCAATTGGGTCTTTAACGGGTTTTGAGATGTTGATTATTTTCCATATTTTTTATTCAAAACATTGCTCGAATTGAATGTTTATCTCGGCGTTACTTGGATTCTTGGGAATTTGCAATTTTGTGTTTAGTTCATCAAGATCATATGTATTGATTCTGTGTAGAAAAGTTGGTTCTGCGTTATACAGTGCCGTTCAAAATTTAGGATCTTATTGCTAGATACAAAAAGGGTTGGAAGTGCGATTTTTTTAATGGAACATCCTGAATATTATGAAATATCCTGAAAGATGACTGAATTCCCTTCGAATTCCTATACCTAAATAGCTAGAATATCGAGATAAGAGCAATTTTCTGAAAAAATCGATTTATTTTTCTCATATTCATCTAAGGTGGCTATTAAATGTCATGATGGTACATGACTTTATGGAAATTTGACAATTACTGCACTATTAATAATACCTTTGTGTGTTTCTTAACGAAAGTGACTCAAAAAGAATTGAAATGGAGGGAAATAACTATTCAAACGAAGTTCTGATTGAATTGTTTATTCTTCATGGAATATGTGAGGGAATTATAGCAAGAACTTGCAGAAAATTCAATGAAACGTTCCCTGATTTACAACCAATGAACAAAATAAAGTTTGTACGATTAAAAAATAATTTCATTAATTATGGAGCAGAATTGAAAACGGAACGACATTTACCGATGCTTCTAGAGGTTAAATTGGTCACAGTTGAGTTTCCTGTTGTAATTCCATTGACACTTTCATTTTGCAGTATTTTTGGGATTGCAAATATTTACTTTTTGTATTGGGCGACTAAGTTAGTAATATTTGCATTTTCGCCGTTTTTGAATATTGGTGATATGAAGCTGTCCCTCCATTTATCTGGAAAAACCTCATTGATTAATGACTAGTCAATGGTATGAATGCATATTTGAAAAAAAGCAGGAATGTTATCTGGACCACAACCAATTTAATATTTTAGTTATTCAAGTGTTAAAATTAGATTTGGCATAATATTTCAGTATGTAATTTTTGGTGAATCCTAATATCTTATTGAATTCCATATAAATTATCTACTGATCCAAATTTTGTTTTTTTTTCCACCCTGTAAGATAGATAATATTCAGCTCTTCCAATTGAGATATTTGGCACAAGCAAGAAACTTTAGCAAATACGCCAGTACCTTTTTGTTCTCTCAAATAATTTATTGAATCAATTTTTCATAATTTGTTTCTTTTACTACTATTCCTTAACAAAAAGTTATTTTAGAAAACAGTATATATGTTCATACGTGCAACTGACACAAAGAGAAGGTGCCACTTTTTACGATAATACATAATTGAACTTTCCTGAATTGGTCCTAATAATACGTTCCTTTCATTTCTACTGTTTGAATTTTGAATCAGTTACGGATGCTAATTTCTAGGGCGGCCACGACCGCAATTTGGCTTTGCGCCATCAACTGACGTCTAGATTGTCGTCCGTTTCAACCACAAGCCACCACGAATAAATCTCAGCATGGCTTTTGGTTTCCTTTGATGTCAATCCGGCAATGAAATATCTTCCGAAAAAAAAATAATGATTTTAAAATTTTTCGGCAGAATTGAAACGATTCGATAGTCGATGTTGAAATATCATGCTGTTGATTTTGTTTTGTTGATAATTATTGTTTTTATTTCAATTTCAAACTGCAGTAATGGGACACTAAACGAAATAGTATCTTTGACAATAAATATGATTACAATAGGTGGAAAGGAAATAACCATAAAGGACATCTGTATATTGATGCAAAAAATTGATGTCAATTTATTCATATGCAAGGCCCTGCAAACTGAGGTGACAATCGTGAAAGAAGAAGTGATCATTCAATATCTAATTCATGAGGAATGGACGTCACTACTCGACGAAAGACCATCATACTAATAATGAAAAATAGATTATGTAATCCAGTCTTGAACCACAATACACTAGGTGTTGTCGTCGGCAAATATCCAACAGAAAACAAATACTGCCCACCACGATCGTTGAATTATATCTGGTTTAATGCTTGGCAAAGTTTTCTACAAGAAATAATTTGCAATGCTCATTAAATATCAAATTATATCGAATTATTATGGGCGAAATGGAAATAAAATGGACTGTACTTTCTAATGAGAGATGCACTCATAAACTAATAAAGAAACGGCAATGGCAAATCTGAAATGGTACATACAAATAATTGAGACCCACCTCGGTTTTAGCCGGAGTTCCTTTTATTCTCTCTGCTAGGAAAATGCCCTGCTTTTGCTTGAGATTATTGGGGTACAGAGTAACTTTTCTTAAACTTGACCTTTTTGTCGGGATCGCTGCTATACTCGTATGACAGCTTGTCACTTGGTCTCGTACCTAGATCTGCCATTTCCTCATGAAAATGAAAAATCAAATGAAAGGAAAAGCTACTGTATATATTATATTATTAGATATTTATTAATTAATAATCTCAAATCTCAAATGATTAATGATATATGAATATAGTTCTGATTGCAATGCGCAATGGAAAAATTTTATAATCACATTGGAAAAACAACATCCAAAAGACTATCTAGTAAGGATATAAGGAGACAGGAATGGATAACAATCTGACTAATGGAATCGACACCTACAGAAAATGAGATGTATGTTGAGTTTGTACTTAACCTCAAAAATAAAATTCGAGAAACTGGATACAATCAATATAAGCTAAGAGAATTGGTTAGGAACAAAATAATAACACAAAATCAAAATCAGAAATATCGCTTTGGAAAAAAGTTATTGAAATGCGTAGAAAATATTTAATCAAATACAAAAATTGGAAAATCAAACTGGAAGATGGCTAGATTCAATTAAGTAGTGAGAAATATGCATAAAATATTTTAATTCCGAAAACTATACAAATTGCTTCGCCGCTCACTTATATAATAGATAAATGTCTTGACGATGTTCTTCACAAATTTTAAGATAGGTATTATTATACCACTTCATGATGAGAGTGGAAATACAACTGAGGTAATAAACTACCGTCCTGTAAGCTTGATCTCCGGTATTACCAAATAACCAGAAAAAATCATAAAAGTTCGACTGGATTATTATTATAAAAAGTTTAAGATTCTTTCCGAAAATCAATATGGTTTCAAGAACGGCATTTCTATACGGAAGACGAAATATGTGCCTCAATATCAAAAATTCGTGTGAGAGTGTAGTCAAAAATAAAATATAGTTTAAAAATGCTAAAATCCGCGCTTTTATAACACATTGAACTAAAAAGTAAAAAATTATTGTTTATATAGGCAGAAAATATAATAAATGAAAAATATTAGCATGATTGTGAAAAAGGCGCGGGGTGTTTTGTTTTATATTTTCGTATATCGAGCACCCCACACTTTTTTTACAGTGATACTCATATTTTTTATTTATTATTATTTTCTGCCTATATAAACAATTATTTTTTACTTTTTAGTTCATTTTGTTATAAAAGCGTGTTTTTTAGTTTTTCAATCTACATTTTATTTTTCACATTTTAGTTTTCAATTTATTATTAAAAAACAATTTTTTCTCCAGAGAGAGCCTGAAAAAAAATAATAACCCATTCAGAACGCGGATTTTTTTAATTCTGGCGAAGGCTCCCACACAGAGTATATGAGAGGCAAATTTAATTCTGGCGGTCCTGACCAGGATAATGAGAAAAACTCATCAAATTATCGTATTGTCACCGGTTCTGATAAGTGTACAGAGTTTCGATTAAATCTGTACGGTCAAAATCGAGTGTGAAGAAGTCGGTTACAACATACAGGTGAAGTGAAATAAAAGAGTGTAATATTTGTAGATCTTGATAAAGCTTTTGATGTGGTTATTTCATGATAAACTAATAAGTACACTCAACTATTAAGGTTTTAGTTATTTGTCGAATCAAATACAAGTTGTGCGAATCAACAACATACATATAGGAAATCAAGATACGTCCTTTACGGATTTTCAAGGGACAGTTTTGAGGACACTCTTGTTCAAGGTTTATACAGGGTATCAATTTGAAAACTTCCCACCCTTAATATCTTCCTTCCAGTAAACAATATGAGGAATTTAAAAAACAAGTCAATTTTATTTTCAAGGGGGACACATTCAAGGAATATTTGTAGCCCTCGTAGTTCAACCGTCTAGGAGGGATACATGTTACCCTTAGAATTTTAAATGGGAAGGGGGGTCAAGTGGCACATCATTTTGATTGATGTTCATTTTTTTTTCAATTGTGCCCCGATTTATTATTTTTAATAAGCCTTTTCCGAAAAATGGCGTTCCAAACTAACATAAGTAATTATTAGAACTTGCTTATACCGAGATGCATGGTTTGACCAGAACTGGTTAGAATATTAAGTGGTACCGATCCAACTCATTCTTAGGGGTAACATTAGCCATTAGCTCCAAAAAATTCACATCAAAAAAGTAGTCTAATAGTAAAACGGAGATGGTAGTAAATTGTATTTATTAAATGCTGAAAAAGTTTCTGTTTTCAGGCAAAAAATTGTTTAGCAAATTTGAACGATGTGGTAGTGTTGTGAATACAGTTTTACCTGTTGGGTCGTTTAGTGATTACTTCAATAAGTGTATAAAAGTGTGAAAATGGTTTACATTCTTCAAGAAAGAATTGAAATGATTGTAATTTATGGAGAAGTTGGAAAGTGCGCACGAAGGCGGCTTGTCTGTTTAACGAAAGACATCCAAATTGTAATTTAAGTCACCGGTATGTGCTTGATTTGGTGAATAAGTTTTACGAAACTGGTTCAGTGACAAATAAAAAAAGAAATAATCCCAGAGTACTAAATGAAGAAGCTCAAATTGAAGTTTTGGGAACATTTGCTGCAGAGCCCACGAGCTCCTTACGATCAGTATCAGAACAGACGGGAATGTCACGCTAGACTGTAAGGGAAGCATTGAAAATGCATAAATTTCATCCACATAAAATGCAGATTCTTCTAGAGCTCCACGAGGATGATTATGATAGAAGAATAGAGTTTTATGAAACCATGTCTCATCGAGTCAATACCATCCCTAATCTTCTGTTAAACATCTGTTTTAGTGATGAGTGTTCATTTTATCTGAGTGGCAATGTTAATAGACAAATTTGTCGCTATTGGATTGAAGAAAACCCACATATTTTCCGGAAAGGGCATACACAACACCCACAAAAAGTTAATGTTTGGGCTGGTATTCTTGAAAATGCTATTATTGGTCCATTATTTCTGGAAGAAAACTTGACTGGCAATCTGTACCTTAAAATGCTTGAAGAGACTATATATCCTCTTATAACTCACGATCTAGAAACTCAAATTATTGCAGAAGATAATGAACTTTTGCAGGAAGATTTGTTACATTTCCAGCAGAACGGTGCTCCACCCCATTATTTTCTTTCCGTCCGACAGTGGTTATACGAGAGATTTCCAGATAGATGGTTTGGCAGAAGGGGAGCAGTTGAATGGCCTCTGAGATCACCGGATTGGAGTATCTTAAATTCGTTGTTTATGAAATACCAACTTCTGATATTGAAGAATTTAAAAGACGAATTACAGCAGCATGCCAGTCAATTCCTAGAGAAGTTTCCCGTAATGTTAGAGAACAGGCTTTATTACTGTTTAGAGCAAAATAGATGACATTTCGAACAGTTTATAAGATAAGCGTAAGTAGATTTTATGTTTGCAATGTCTTTTTCGCACAATGAAGTTTATTTTGTAAAAGGAAAATAGCCAACCAATAAAACATCCCACGCGTAATAAATTCATTCCTGTCATTCAAGGGTTGAAACTCTCAGAACAGGCAAATTCTAATTACATGTCTAAGTTTAGAACGCAATTTTTCGGAAAATGCTCATCAATAAAAAGTCAGGGTAATATCATTGGAAAATGAATGGAACGCCAATCGAAATGATGTACTACTTGACACCCCTTCCCACTTAAGATTCTAAGGCTAACATCTACCTATACTAGGGGGATGATGAACCACGAGAGCAACAAATATTCCTTGGAAGTGTCCCCCTCGAAAATAAAATAGACCTATTTGTTCGAGTCCGCGTATTATTTACTGGAAGGAAGATATTTAGGGTGGGAAGTTTCCAAAGTGACACCCTGTATTTTTCACGATGCCGAATTCTGGAGAAAGCAGAAGAAGAAATCTAAGTCGGATTTTCAAAAAATTAAGAAATGGTTTAAATTTTTTGTAGGAATAATGATTAATAGACATGTACGATAGGATCTTGAAGTTGACCACATCACAGCTAAAATAAGAGGTCTTTCATACAAAATGAAACAACTGAACTCGCTCTTGAGTACAAAATTCTGAAAATTATCTCTATAATATTCGTTTGTACAATCACATTTAAACTATAGTAATTTTGTTTGAGATGGAGTTATAGTGACGTCCATCTATGAAATGTAGATGTGTTACACAAATGGATTCTGAAAGTAACCTTCAATAAAACATAGCCGTCGTCTACCCGCACAGGCTGAGTGTTTATGCAGAAGTATTATCATAGAAGTTAGTGAGGAATTTTGATGCAATATACCTATTGCGAATTTTTTATAATTGAATTTGGATGTTCTTTGAGGTAGAGTTGAAACTTTCTGCTTCGTACATTGGTATTTATTATTACAACTCTATTTTAATGCGAGCTTTTGCAGAAATATGTTGATTTAAATATGGAAACTTTTTGAAGAAACAAGTACTTCAGTTTTTCATACGGAAATTCCAAAATAATATCATTACGACAAAATTTTCCGGATCAAAACCTAATACCAAAGCGGACCCTTCGCACCAATAACTCATTCAGAACATTCATTAATACCTACATAAAATTCCTCGCACTCAGTCAAGTAATATGTCACCCTCGACAAATATACTAATAAACCCCTACAAAGTAATGACTGGCCGTGATTCTACCACTAATTCTCAATTTTGAAGAGGGAAACAGCACGTCGATGACTTTTGGTAACTAATCAACTTAGGCCATGCTAGAAAAAACAAACGAGGGTGGATGGATTGTAACCCGACTTGATCTTCAATGCGGGGGCGGTTGAGAGGAGCGAATCGCCGCGTATTTTGACAAGTAATTGCCAATTTTGTTTATTAGATTGTAGTACATAGTTTTTGAGTGGAATGGGAAAATAAGGGCGGTGTGTGGAGACTGGAATAATGAAAACATGAATACAAAGTAGGATTATGGCGTGTATAATGTTACAATTTGGGTTATTCATATAGCACATGGAGTTCAACAAAATGCTCAATATATTTCAAGATAAACCTATACCTACTGACAGTTCAGGTCCGACAGCGGCGACAGTGAGAGGACATGCTTAGGTAAGCTATTCAGTCCCAAGCATCTAAAAATATAAAAATGTACCTTTTCGATAAGTTGAGAGAAGAAATTTTATATAAAAAACATCGGTGCGTAAACGAACCACTGGGATAAAACATGAAATAGTATTTTCGGGCACATAAGATATAACAAATGATTTCAATAAAAAATGGCGGGTGGAATAAGAACCGAGTCAATAGTTAGGTAAATAAATATTTCGTTATTTTTAGTATACATTTCCGAAGAACCAAATATTACAATATTGCGTTTTGAAATATAAATTACATGCATACAAATTGTACTTACGACTTTCATCAAATCCTTCTTCGGAGGAGATCGAAGCCGCTGCTCATTCTTTCGAGTCAAATATTTTGAAAACGGTATATTACAAAGATTGCACTCAAACACATGGATTGCACAAGATACAAAGGAATACTAAACAACACACTAATCAACGATATTTACTCTAAATACTTTAGCATGTGGAAACTTGAATGAATTGCTTTCGTTTCACAGATAAAACCAGTGTTGCGATAACGCACCAGTAGTTTCTTCCAAAAAAATAAACTATTTTCTTTATATTTCAATCGAATTTTTTGAACATGTAATCTACATGTTATATGCTTACCAAAAATCACAAAACCTTTCAAGAATAAAATACTTGCTCTATATATAGAATTCGCTTCAACATTTGACACAAAATTATGAAGCTGTTTTCCTAACTTTTGAAGTTTGTATGGTACTAAGTCCTCTAATACTCATAATAATGAAACTTCCAATTGGGTATGCAAACATTTTTATTGGATTCAACCAAAAAAATGCATCATGGTCTCAGCTGCCAAACGACACGATCTGCATCTAGTGTCAGGGATCTCTTAAACCATCACGCGACTACGGTAGACGAGGGTGTTAAAGACACCATCTTGGCAGGCCATTATAAATACCTTGGTTTCCGACTTCAGCCCACTTGACCTGAGAAATGCCAAGGCCAGATTTCTGGATAAGCCAAGGTCTTCAATGTTCTTAAAGAAGACCCCATGCATTGGCTTATCCTTATGTAGCTGTAGAAGACTCTCACTCTCCGCAGCTTTGCCGTGAGCTTTTTGCTGGACGAGTTCCAACTCGGTGACATAGTTTGGGTTCGTCCGTTCAGTGTCGAATACGAGACTGAGTGTATCGGCCGCACGGGTTGGTTCCTTGAAAAGAAATTCTACAATCTTTGCTTTTTCATGGCCGCATACCATGCAGAGAAGAGAATCTGAACTCTTGATAACTTTACATGCTCCATCCAGAACCATTCTGTTATGATGACACCCCAAACTCAAAAGTCAACGGCCTCCCCGTTGTCTGGGGAGTATATCCGTGGAACCAGTCAGGAACGATTAACATTCTCCTCGACTTAGGTATATCTTGAATGATCTCATGATTTTATCTCATAATGAAAACAAAGGGGAACACGCATAAAAATCGTTCATCCATGGAATTGTAATAGCGTTTATAGGGGCCACCAGAAATACGTTTCTTACATACTGGGTTGATGACAGTTGTAAATGAATATATTTTTGATGTACCAATTACATGCATCATTTCATTTCTAATGCATAATGCTGTAGATTCCAAATCTGATTTTCGAATTTGAAATTAAATGAATTGCTTTCTTTCTTTCATTGCCAAATTTTACTAACGACTACATATAGGTTTGATTATCTGATATTTTCCATCTCATAATGATAATAGCAATAAAACAATCATTCTTCCAAAAGTATTGAGTGTACTTAAAGACATAGCCTGTTCGGTAGTGGACTGCTATTAAAATTATTTTGCCGTCGCGACTTAATAATTTTTGGTAGCATAAATACTTTTCATACCTATATATGTCTGCATAACTGGATATCCTTATCAGAATTGAAAAATTATTGAACATTGAGGATATAACATTGAAATCAGTGAGTAAATCAGATTTCCTCCAAAATACTCTTTTCTTTCTTTACAAACAGTACCCCAGCCTGACCTAGACCTGATCTGAGTATATTTTGATTACAAATGGTGACTGTTTTATATCCCTATTTGATTTCATATTAATTTTCCACTAGTCTAGGTCATTATTTCTTCGCTAAATACTTTAAAAAAAAAAGACTATGTACAGCCATCCATAGCGAATAACTGGGCTCGAGGCACACAAAGTTTCAATAAAACTGGTGAATTCAATAATCATTCCTTCTCATTTTCGCAATTTCCAATTCGATATTAACTTTGTCTCCCTGATAACAAAACTTTCATATTTCAGGTATCAAATGAGAGACCTAAAAGTAAAATCGTTTTTGGAAAGGTATCTTTATATGCTTTCTTTGTCAGCAAAAAACCCAACGACATCTATAGCCATATGAATAAATGTTTTATTTTACTTTCCTATCCATTGAATCCGACCATTTATATGTATTGGGGATTATTTAATTATTAGCTCTAATTCGGTAAAAATAAACAGAACTATATTTATGCCAAATAGTAAAGGCAAAACCATACACGATATTCTATTTACGAATTTCAATATTGTCTGTATTGTGATGACATTACATGGAAACAGTAGCTTATGATTTATCAAATTATATTTTTTGCGCCACCTGTGATTACGAGGCCAGCACTCTACCATCACAAAAACTATGGCAGCAAACAATCAGGTATAACACTGATGAGGGTGCCAGGTCACAGGGGCATCAAAGGCAATGAGGAAGCAGACTGCATTGCCAAAGAAGTGGCAAAAACAACACTTCCCGACCCAGAACCATTCTTTGGATTCTAAAAATTCCACTCAAAAGAAGAGTTCCGACGTTGGGAATTCGATGAACTGAAGTCTCACTGTAATATAATGCCGGAACAGAGACAAGCGAAAAATTAAGTGGGCCTATCGCCAAGGAAAACTGAACAGCTTCTCAACTTGGACAAAAAAGACTTGAAATTGGTATCGGGACTACTCACTGGGCACAGAGATAGTTGCCGTTACTGCGGAAACTTCGCAGAAATTGCAGAACATCTGCTTTGCGAATGCCCAGCGCTCTTCTGCAAGAGGCTTACATTCCTGGGAGAGGCATTCTCAACGCCCTTCGACATCAGGAACTTAGCTCCCAGAAAACTGATTAATTTGTTACGAAGTCTTGAATAGGTAAAGGGTCACGCACAAAAGAATTTACAGGAAGAGGTGCTTGTGAGACTGCACAGCCTGCACGACCCCCCTACAATCTGCTGTTTCAGTGACACAAAAATTACGTTCGGAAAAATTGTAATCTACGCAGTCAGCAAAGTTTTTCAAATAATATAAGTACGAACTACTTCTCCTAAAGAGGTTTTTTTTCTACGGTGGCACGAACACCTCACAATTCAGTTTATAAAGTTTAGTTCGACTATGTAGGCACTTTCTAAGGTTCGGCAGAATTATTTTTGGGTAAGCAAATTATCCACACTCGTATTTTGGCGTGGATTCAAAGCTTCTTTTCCATTATCCTCCCGATGACTTTCGATTTTACTTGCTGGTCTCTGATACTACATATCGAAATATCACTCTATTTAATTAATTTCAGCATTCAAACGGAATTTTAACAATCCTGCGCACAACAAAGTAATGATTCATATAGTTATATATAGTCCAGTTCCTAAATTGTAGATAGTGACTCATCGTACATTTACTGGTTTTTACGGGATTTGAAAGTGCGGAGGGGATGTACGAAAGTGGCAAAGTGAAACTTAATTTGTAGCCAAAGTACCTAGCTTATTTCTGGTCTATTTTTTGACTTGCTTTATATGAATTATGAATCGTACAACCGATGAGTCACAGCAGCAGCAAGAAAAGAAGATAGATTTTTTGCGTGACAGCTTTGAAAATGTGTACAGTTCAGTATCCAAACATTATATTATACGACGTTACAGATCAGGAGTAAGAAGTAATGATACGCTTTCTTTGATTATGAATGTACTGTCAGCTTCGATTTTACGATTTTTCACTCGTCTGCGACCAGTAGTGGGTGTCCCAGTAACGTGACGCAAGGCAAGTGACGCGTGAATCTGGTGCTTCTGGCAGCATATCTGTAAGAGACAGGGTCGTAACACGACCCTCATACGTGAAACTCGTTCATCCAAAAGTGAAATATTCCTCGACGTGGAAACGTGTAATGGGCCTCACATGTGTGTCAGGGTGATTCCCGTGGGGTATACAAACATTCTCATTATACAGGAAGTTTGGTAAAGTATTTCCTGAATTGAAAAATTGTTTTACAATACAGACGATCCTGCGAAGAAGGCAGTCATTTGAGTAAAGTTACTAATACTATTCCGGCAAGACACAGTAATGAGCTAGCTTGTTTGAACCGAATAGCACGTAAGCCACAACACGAGCCGTAGTCGAGAGGCGTAAATCTTGTCCAAGTGTATTGATAGTCATTACATGATCGTTACATACACTTTTTTTTTCTACAACACAACAATAAAAACAAGCATTCATTTCAAATTACAAAAGTGAAAATATTTATATCATTATTACCAATGAATACTTTTTCTAGGTATATAAATTATTAATAGTGCAATTTGAAAAATCCTATATAAAAAACATGTTTAGTCAAATTGTGAAAAGCTTTCGCGGCCATTGTGCTTCATGCTGATTTCCGGGTAGAAACACGAACTAAAAAGTCTGACGTTCATTACGACATATTCTCGACGTTTCTCCAACACAAGTGGTTGGTATTTTCAAAAGAGATGTTAACATCTACTCAGTTTAGGATCGACTGCTTGACAATCGTTACTTAAAAAAATATTTGTTGGTTGGAGTTCTTATTACTCATTGACCCATTGCGAAACTATGTTTCGTAGTCCTTGTCACGTTCTGTTCGAGTGGTTCTAGATTTCAGTTGCTTCCCAGAAGAGTCTTGGGTATTTAAGCAGATGTACAGATGACTTGGGTTTCCTCAAATTTCTCTCTGTGATTATCGATTTTGAGGGTATGTTCCGATATAAATACTGCCACGGGAACATCGAATACGGTATACACCAGAATATTTCAAAAAAGGAAGGAACTGATGATGCAATATTTGCTGAAATTTTCAGAATTATAGAAAACCATGTTTTAAACCAATTGAAAAATTGAAGAAATTTATAAAGAACTCCAGAACTTCGAGAATAAAAATACAATCTAATAAGTTTTAACGCAACGTTGTCGCTATTTCATAATGACGGTTACTTGTCACACCACGTGGCTGCAATACGAAACATTTGTTCGGCGTTCTCATGAGCGATAATAGAAAGCGATGTAGTTGTTTCAAATTGACTTTCCACGCATTTCATCCCTACTAGATGTGAACCCGGAAAACCAGAATCACCAGATCGATATTGTTGCACGCTCTGCACATTTTTATCAAATGTTCGAAACAATCCCGCAAAATCCTCACAGCTCTAAGTAGATGCGGGAAAGTGATATAAAGTAGTGTACATTTCGCACGATTTGAATAAAACATGATATCGCCTGACACCTGCCCGTCAAACTTATTCGTTTTGTTTACAAGTCACGATTTGACTTTGTGCTTCGGTTTCGCAGGGAATGAATGAATTCATGGCATTTTTGTGAAAGCAAACACGAACAATTAGGATAGATACAAACGTGAGCATGTCCGTGTCATAGCATCAATAATTTCCAACTTTTAAATGAAATGAATGATTTTTCGATATGTCAATATTTTTTCTTCAGAACTCAATTGACGGAAGCATGGAAAACAATTTTACTCAGTAACAACAAACAAAATATGGAAATGAAACCCATTTCGTCTGGTGAGGTATAATTTCGAATGATTACATTGTTCGATTTTGTATTCTGTTCTTTTTTTCTTCATTTGCATCCGTTATGGAAAATATCCCACTTTCTAATATCATCATAGTGAATTCGGAGATAAATATTACATGTCAGAAAATTGCATTGTCTCGTGCTTTCACCTCCAAACAAGTAGCACACCATCGCTGGCGCCAAATTGACAGGAGTGCATATCTCTTTCACACTCTGTACAGACTTTCAAACCTAGTTCACCAAAAGATAAGAGATGCAATTCCATCGAAACGTAGTGAGAACTAAACTCAACAAGGGGTCAAAATCCACTATTCGTGATCAACAAAACCCATCACATATTCGTGGAAACCCACTTCCACCATACAATGTCATGCCTGCGAGTTCATCTTTTACCAATGTACAATCAGATCACTAGTAAAATCTTATCAAAATAATTGACAATCTTTCTCAAGAAATGTGACCCTGACCTAACATTATCTTTACTATTTCAGAAGTATTTCAAACCACCTGGAATACAGCAAGAGTATAACCAAAAGCTCATAAAGTAAAAAAAAAACTACCAAGTAACCACAGACCTATCGTCTTGCTGAGTTTATGGAAAAATCCATCAATATCAAACCATGGAATATCTGGAACGTTCAGGAATTACAAACAGACAAAATTAACCACCAGAGGTTCAGTTGCGCATGTATGGCCGCTTCTGCGTTGGGAGATCTAAGGAACTGTGATAGAGGCAATATTTGATCGAGTTTGACATTAATAACTTCTTTGGTATGGCTTGCCTTCACTGCCGTGTACTCTGCTATGATCCTTCAAGAGGCATCTCTATATGATGGCCGATGGGATCACTTGTAAAAATTCTCCCATAAACTCTTGTGTATTGTATGTAAGGACCACTATATTCCGCAAACCGCTTTCTCCTCTAGAGCTTTGATATCAGCTTGTAAAATCAGAAATGAACGAAGTTCTTCCAATGAAGCTTTCGGAGAACGGGAGAAGCTGAAAAATATTTTAATTCACTCTACTTTCTTCTGCGGTATGCCTGCTACATGAGATTCAAATGGTCGATCATGACGAGAAACGTCTACCTATGCTTCGCTGATCAATGTCCATGGAAGTGTTTTTTGTCGAACAGTTCTCTAAATATTTGCCATGAATATGATGGCTTTGGATGTTATATACACTGGACAAGAATTTTTGTTTTAAGAAATGGCGCGCAAAATTATCGTGAATTTTCTGCAATTCCACGCATAATGAGGGTTTATGATTGCAGTCAAACTTAATCTTTATCTTACCATCAGTCATTTTCATCTGCTTTTGATTTTCGATTCTTCATTATCTGTGCAAACTGGACAGTAGTTGACCCAATGGAACAGATCATGAATCTTCTCAAAGTAATGCTGACTCCCAAACGTGCACCGGACAGTATGCGTTATGCGATTCTTTTAACCAAACTGTTTCTCAGTCTGAATATGCTCGATTATTCGTATTTGAATTAAAAAATAATTCGAGATCAGCACCGCTCCAATCTGAATTTCTAGTGTAGTTCAAGATTTCTCTTCCACGACTACGATACTGCCTTTTCGTTGATGTACTTACTCCCTGACAAGATCGCGTTCATCGGCTCTAGCTTTACTGTTCTTTCATACACATATTCTTGAAAATTTCCTCCTGGGTCAGATCTGTTGGCATTCTTATGTTGTTCCACAATCAATCCTGCTATATGGAATCCTTCAGAGGCCGTTAAAAGGCCTCTGCATAACCTCAAAATGGACGACTAGTCTCATAGAAGCATAATCCTGACCGCCAAGACAAATTTAGACTGGCACAATCCCTGGTTTTCTATGAGTGGCATGCTAACAAGACCCACCCATCTTCACTCATGTGGTTGAGAATGGTTATTTTTCCTGCATATCATTTTTGGCAAAATCGTTGTCTCTGGGTGGTGATCAAAAACAACAAGCAACAAAAAACCATTTCAGAAAGACATATTATAAGTTATATAAAACTAACACATCCAAAATACAGTCAAATCAAAATAGTAAACAAAATCTACTCAGAAATATATTTCAATACGGGGTGGATACTAAAACACTCTTCACTGAAGTATTCCTCTAATTCATAAAAACCTTTCTCAACAAATAACTGTTTCTCTCTTCTCTTCCTGAATTTTTTCTAGTATGTTGTTTCTTTTATATGAGTGGGGATCTTCAACCCATTATAATCAGTGCGGCTTTAAATAATAATAATAATAATAATAATACTTTATTAGTCCTTTATGATCACAGTTTCTATGATATAGGATAAGTCGTAGGGAGGAAGTGCATAGCTGCATTGTATAGTTACAGCAAGTCACTAATCTATCACATGTGTTAAAATTACGTAAATTTCTTTTTCAAAAATTCTGATATGTCATAGTAACATTCATTACTTAAAAATATTTTTAAAAATATAGTTTTTCTACTCACTATTTGTCTATTGTTGCTGCCTGCATAACCAACAATGTAGTGTCACTTTAGCTTTCAGACTTTCAAAACTGAGCAAATTTTGTTCCAAAATAAACGAGATATATACGATGACAATAGATCAAGTCACGACAACATATCGCGACTCACGGTCCATATATACTCTGATCGGAAGATAGCGTGGGGGGACACATTAACTAAAAAATTTTAAATGGCATGGGGGGTCATGTGTCACATCGTTGAAAAGATAATTCAATTCTCTTTTCAACCATCAACATTTTTTAGAATTTTGTCAATACGTTTTTTCACAATATGCACAGATTTGACAGAATTTTTTTTTGGATGGAACGGAATTCTGAAAATTTTTAGAAGGTTGAAAAAAGAATTGAATTATCTTTTCAACGATGTGACACATGACCCTCTTTCATAAAGTAGTATCGGTGAAACCCCCCAAACAGTTTTTTTTTTAGTCTGCACGTCGAACCGTTCAAAAGTTAACAGGGGGGGACTATTAAAAGCCGCACTGTATAATTGAATCTTTGACTGAGGCAGAAGTTGGTAAAGGTAATATCACCTGATTCTGCTGCCGAGTAATGTGCTCTGAAGGTTTAAATTAATTTTTTTTTTATTTTTATGTACGAATCTAACTGATTCGATGATTTAGATTAAAGTGAGAGTAAGAATACCTTACCGTGCAAACAAAGGATGACAAAATTTCCTTAATTCGTCTTCACATAGATATCTAACGGCTCTTGTCTGTAGAATAAAAATAATTTTAAAAAGTGTTTTGCTAAAGACTCCCCAAAAAGCAATACCCTAGCTTAGATGTGATTCTATGAAAGCATGGTAGTCTGATTTAGAAGCAGTATATCCCAAATTGTTGAAAATAATTCGAATTGCGTAGCATCCCGAAGCCAACTTCTCACTAAGTTTTGAGATATATGCTTTGGATTTCAAAGTGGTATCAATTTGAACTCCAAGAAATTTCGTAGTTTCCTCACTCTCTATAGTATCATTGCCTAGTAGAAGTACAGGTAGATCGCAGCAAAGCCACAGTGTATTTGTATTTGAGACATTCAGTTTTAGTAAATTTGAATCGTACTATTCTTTAATGAAGTTAAGAAATGGTTCGAAAAAGGGTAGCATCATTCTTGTCACCCCTGAGGATGGTAGTATCATCTGCAAATAAAGTGAATCTACCTGACATACTCAAATTGGCCTCTCATTTGTGTTTAATAAGAAGAAGACCTTGAGGTACACCACAGGAAATTAGGTGGAGTTGAGAGTAATGGGCTGTTTTGAAAATTTGATCAACGAACGAATTCGTTCTTATTAATTTTATTATATAATGCAGTGAGGAAGTCGAAAGCATCCTTTGTGTTCTTTTTGATCTGAAACCCAAACGGTTGTGCCTGTCTAGAAACTGAAATACTCCAATTTTAGCATGTTTCTCGATTAGCTTGGCCGAAGTTGGTATGAGGGAGATTGATCGAAAATGAGCTGGAATGTTTTCTTCACCTCCTTTATGGATCGGTGTAACGAGTGATGTTTTGAGAAATGGTGGAAAATATCCAGATCGAAAGGAATCATTCATAAGGCAGACCAGCACCTCAACCCCTTAGTTCATTTGCTATATAGTCCAGCTCTCTTATGAATGATTATTGGAATGCTCAACTCTGTTCCTATAATATTTTTCCTTCTCATGTTTAATCACGTTTTTATATATTCGTCTGTTAGAATGGAAATAAGAATGAAAATAAATACTGATAGTATAGTTTCTGATGTAATGCAAATATCTCAAATTTTTTTGACGAAATTTTGATACCTTTGCTCGAAAATTAAATTGTCACTATCTTCGCAGCTTTTTTTCCTTTTTATATTCCTTCGGATGAATCCTGGGATTTATTCAAAGCGAGTTCTAAACCGCGCGGGTAATTCAGAGCAATGATTCCGTTCAGACATACCTGTAGTCTTAATTTTGTAAACTTTTTCTGAACTACTTTCGTTTCATCCGTTTCTAGTTTCTGCCCACGATTCTTCAAGGTGTTTTCAGTTTGTTGCATTGTATTTCCCTTCAGACTAGAGAAATTATTCTGTTCCAGAAAGTGTCACTAATCTGCTTAGTTTCTTTCAAAACTTCTTGGGAAACTTGCTGTATTCCATATTGTCAGTACATTTGACACAACTGTCACAACTTTCCTTGAGTCCACCAAAAAATTCCTTGAAAACCGCATGTATTCTACAATCCGACTACTTCTCCTACCAATTATCCCCAAAATCCTTGGATTCGCTTTACCCAAAACACCAAAACAATGCCAACGTTGTTATGGTGTTTTAAATCATGAATTTTTGAAATGTTTGCAAAACATTTTACACTTTTAGAGCATTCCTGCAATAGAAAAGACCAGAAAAGATATTTTTCCTACGAGAGTGCGAAAAAGTTACTTTTTTGCACGATTCTTCGTTTTGAAAGTTGTACTTTTCAGTGCATAAAAAAAAACGTGCGGACTAGTGCTGCTGAAAAGTTACTTTTCCGCACGATTTTTGTATACAATAAGTATATTTAGGACTAACTAAATGATCTATAAATGAAAAGTAACTTGTGACATCTACAGTCACTAGTTTGAAACTCAATTCGACCTGAGCCATGGAATCCAAAGGTAGATGTTTACCTACAACTTTGACAGGCAGACAAATGTTTATTTGTTCTGACCAACACAAGACTCAATCTATGTTACTATTCTGCCTTATGTGTCATTTTGTAGCATTATTAAAAAAGCTTGTTTATTAAAATCCTTTTCTTTTGATAAATAAACACTCCTAGGAAAAACATTGTACCTAACTCTTGGGGAAAATGTCTTTTCCACCCTTGACGACTTGCCCGAACTCCGCTCCGCGTCGTTCGTGCAACTGCCGTCGCGTGCGGAAAAGTACTACTTTCCGCCCTTTTTAGGTAAATAACTATTATGAAAAGTATGAGAGATGCTGCCAGTTGTTTCAGTTTGAACTCAAATGGGCATGATTCAATGTACATTTATAGTACAAGAGTCCACGTTTAAAATTTCAAATTTATAGCAATATAACCATATGTTTACCAATAAAATATACGTATTTTCAACAAACGATGAATAGATTTGAATATGAATGTCATAGTCATATATTTACCAATAATTTACCAATAAAATATACGTCTTAATTTTTAACAAACGATGAATAGTTTTGAATGTGAATGTCATAGCCCCCTGATTTTTTGACCTGTGTCTGGACACTACGTTACGACTGTCGTTACCCATGTCGACTGTACTTCCATCTGAAACTGAAACACAGGAACGCGATCACAGCAACAATATAAATCAAATCAGCATTAAAACGATATCAGCACCGTCGATCGGCCGTTAACACAGATGGTATCACAGTCGAAGCAAGAAGGGCACAGGGTTGGCTGATAGGGTGGGGCCCTCTAGCTCTGTCAGGAGCTGATATGCAGCTCACAGTACACATGAGGAGATTCACCGACTCCTCTGGGACCAGAGATAAGCGATTCTGCCTCGAGGACGATGTATTGTGTTCGAAAACGGCGGATGTACACTGAAAAAATAAATCGTTGACTATTGAATGGGTGAATGTGGAAGAATATGATAAACTAGCGATGCTGGAATTTCTGGAATAGATATACAATAGATATACAATAGTATAGTATGTGAATGGCATTACTTTAATAATTGATTTGTGGAATTTCAACAAATCATTGAAAAAATGGTTTTCCTCACCAATACAAAAGTCCTAAATGGTGCTGCAGGTATATAGGAATATTTATATAATTATCGATTCAAATCCTTGCTGTCTGTATTATATAACAGTTAAAGCGACATTTTCATTTTGCCGAATGAAAAATATAATATCATTAATCAAGGAAACAAGTTTCAATAAATGCATGTGCTAAAGTTTTACCCATTCCTAAAGTGTCAAAAGTAATGGACTATCTGATCTCAGACCTATAAGTATTTTACCAGCAGTATCCAAAATACTTGAGATGATTATGAAACAACAAATTTCAGTATTCGTTTTTCATAATAATATTATTCCACCAACCCATTTGGGATTCAGAACCAATCATAGTACCACATTCGCTTTGGCTTGTATCACTGATGACATTCTTGCTTCTACAGATCGTGGACAAGTGACAGTCCTCACACTACTGGACTACAGTAAAGCATTTGATACCCTGGAGCACGAATTACTAGGAAAAAAGCTCAAATATCATGGTTTTGATAAATGCGCACTTTGTCTGATAGAAAGTTATTTTGCAGGCCGCTTTCATTTTGTTGAAATCCGTTGTTATACAAAGGAAGTTTGGAATCCCTCAGGGATCAATACTTGGCCATCTTTTCTTCACAATGTACATTTCCGATTTTAGCAAATTCTTGAGTCACTGTGAGGTACATCAGTACGCTGATGACACCAAAATTTATCTCAGTTTTTTGACAGATAATCGTCAAGAAGCTACTAAAATAATAAATAATGATTTGTCAAAATTATTTGATATATCGTCAGCTCACAATCTGAAATTGAATACAACAAAATCCAAAGTTCTGATTTTTCGGTCCGAAAATAAAAAGAAATGTGACAGAACAAAGTTGCAACTTTATGATCAACAATGAAGTATTGCCAGTTGTTGAAGAAGCAAAAAATCTAGGTCTGTGGATTGACAAATAAATGCGATACACCAGGCATGTCAATTACCGCTGCAAAATTAGATTTGGCACTCTTAGAAAATTTTATCCCCACATGAGTATCCTTAGTCTCGACCTGAAACTACTAATAAGTGAAAGTTTAATGATGTCAAAACTTGCCTATTGTGATTGTATTTATGGCCCCGCATCAATGAATCGTGATGATATGAGACTACAGAGGATCCAAAATTCGTGTCTACGATTTGCTTTCGGAATACGGAAGTTTGAACACATATCATCAGCTTTGAGAACAGCAAATAAACTGAACCTATCTTCTCTTCGAACACTTCATCTTCTTACTTTCTCACATAAAATTCTTACCACAGATACCCCAGTATACCTTAGAAACAAATTGAAGCGCATCGAAAATATAAACAATATCTCTACAAGAAACAGATACGTCATAGTTGTTCCACAACACTCTTCTGCTGTCTTCAAGCGTAGTTTTACACATAATGCAACGAAAATGTATAACTCCTTACCACCATATTATAAACAGTATTCACTTATGAATTTCAAAACAAATTGAAAATAATGCTTCATGATTACATGATTCAGTAGGTTACGTCCTTAAAATTTGTACATGGTACTTTCTGGTCGGGATTACAATTATTCTTAATTTAGTTAATTACACAATCGCCACTCATTTATTCAATATTAGTATTAATGCTGAAGCGGATGGGTTTTTGTCAACCACCCGTATTTTATGAAGTTGGGTTCAAGACAATGAACAAGTCGATTCAATACAGCAATGATAACAGGTTGATAACTAATAAATAAAATAACAATGAGTACAACAAGTCATTTGAACAATCAAACAAGTCCTTATCTAATACCAGGCACCGCTTTATATAAATCAAAAAAATATTTTTAGCATCTCACCACAATGGCTATCAGTAATCAGAAGGAAAGAAAATTCGCAATTGTCCAGTGAATATTTAAAATGTTATTTGCGTTTTTACCTAGTTAACATAAAAAGTTATTCTACAGCAGTGGACACCTGGAGACATCGGTCGGCGAGAGAACGAAGGATCTTAATTAATATTTGAAGAACAACAGTAGAATTATATAACGATTGACTGAATAAAGAGTAATAACGGTTCTGTTACAATGTTATTATTATATATTTACAAATTAACCAAGTTACGGAAACATAATGAAAATGAAATTGTTATTCAAATATTGTAGGTATTCAAGTTCGTTTTGTCTCTAGGCTAAGATATATTTTTGATATGCATGTTATTTACTTAGTTTCTTTTTTCTACATTCATGCAAAAAGCAAAACTTTATTGAACTATAGGAAAAAGAAACTCTTTGTTGCACTAGTGCAATAAAGTTTTTATTGCACTCATCTGTCATTCTACTTCAACGTGCTGTCATCATGATAAACATAAACGTCAAACCCACGACATATTTAGTAGGTATTCTGTAAGATTGGCCATACGTTTTAAACAGCTACATATTTTATATTATTTTGTATTAATGTTAGGCAGTCAGGAATTGAACAAACAATGCCTTCCCGAGAATAACTCCATAATCAAAACCGATCCGCTATGTTCTAAACCATGTACCTGCCTAGAGCAAACTGTACTATGACCACACCTCCTGATAACATACGCGCTCATATCTACTATGATTTTGATTTTTATAATGCAATTGTGGTTATATAAACGTCAGTCAAAATTTAATTCTGACAATTACAGAACTGAAAGTTTTAAAATGAGTAATATTAATGGAAAACTAGATGATGGTGATGAAATCGATAGTAATAATTATTTATTTAAATTGCGTATTTCATTTTCCTTCACCGCCGTTAGGCCTCGTCGGACAATTTCACGTCGAGTGCAATAAACACTTAATTTTTGCACTTGTTGCATAAATAACTATTAGGTAACTGTAAAGTTACGCATCACCTTTTCATTATTTATTATGAATGAAGTCGTTTATTATTACATATTTCAAGTTTTGTATTATTGAAGCTACAGGGTTACATGAGTAAAAACTTGAAAGCGGCTTAATATTTCGTCATGAAATTTGATATGACATTTTTAAATATCACTATTCTATGTCTATAGTTTCATTAGTATAAAAAACATATTTTAATAACAAAAATATACATGGTTATGAATATTTAGAATGCTTAACACAATGCTCCCACTTAATCTTAGTTTAATCGAACAGATAACCAACAAGAAGACAATAAAATATCGAATCTTGCACCCCCAAGTAAATTGACAGACTTTTCAAACCTGTCAACTGACACATTTTTTATAAATATATCATCAGGTTGTTTTTTACTCTTAACATATTCAATATCACCATGACTTTTGATATATTTGAGTTTATATGATGTTCTTTTAAGTGTAATGCAGCTTTTGGTAATGACTGATTATCAACAAAAATTAGGGTTTTGCACTCTGTCACATCTGAGGCCAGTGACATGTTTTCAACTTCAACGGTAGTGTTCTTTAGTTGCCCATAAAACCATATTGTGTTCACCAATTAACTCCAGTGAATTATCCTTTTTACAAGAGATATCTACAAGGCATTTGATTGCGATTGGCAACAGGAACTCTTTGACAAGCTACAATCTCTTACCCCTCTCAGCCATATTTCTTGCTATCTAACTTCCTTTCAGACCGATCTCTCCTCGTGGTATTTGATGTCATCCGACACTACCTATAAACGCTGGTGTTTTACAGGGATCCATTCTAGCATCTACACTTTTTCTTCTTCACATCAATCATTTGTTGGGAGCTACTTCATATCCATTTCTCTTCCTAAGTTCCGATACTAGCCCGTGAAACCAGAAAAGAACAGAAAAGGAGCGGAACTTGGTGAATAGCTATTTGAACAAAACCCAAGCATATCTCCTATCCAGAAAGGCTGGTCTAGTAGCCAGAAAAAAATATCAAAAGCAAAAAAAATAATTCCGACTATACGGCCGAAAATACCCTTCTCTCGTCGCATTGCCACAAAGTGGCTAAATGAGGCAAATATCAGACAGAAAACAACTACTTCCCCCTACAGACATTGAATTACATCGGTCATCCATTTGTGCAATAGTCCTCATGGAGGACACTATTTGCAAATGCTGATCGTAATGAAGCCATTGAATATCATCATTCATTTTGTTGGAAATAATCACCTACATACATGCATGTTTCGAGGATATTTTCGCTCACCAGTGCAAGGATAGGTCAGACGACAATAGAGTCGCCTTTTTCCACAAAATCAACGATAACATTCAAAAGTCCTATAGTATTTCCCTACGAATGAAGTGGTGACTTACAATCGAAGCACCAACCGCGAGGTAAAAACAAACAGCATTCCGCGAAATCACATAATTCAGGAAGAGTTAATGTAATAATAAACTGAACAAAGTTCGAAAAGTGTTTTTCGGAGAGGATCAACGAAATCAAAACGAATTATTTAAACTACGGCCGAAAATACCCTTCTCCCCACACATTTCCACAAAGTGGATAAATGAGGCAAATACCTGACAGACAACAACTTCTTCCCCCTACGGACATTGAATTACTTTAGGGCATTTGAAAGTTATCGTTGAAACGGTACTGAGTCTCTGAATTCCAATAATACAAATTTGAGGAAGCGAAAACCAATATTGAAAAACAGAATCTAACCAGCCACATCTATCCTGAGGTTTTTCTACATACTCTAATTATTGAACTAAAAGGTGCCACGTCGAGATATACTTTTTGACACTTGTTATACATGACAAGAAAACATTTTGAAGAGATAGGCTATACTCCAATCCGAGAAGATTAATTGATACGTTAACTTTTTATACAAACTCAAACTGAAATTGTTATATATGCTATAAAATTCGTCTTTACAGCTTTCCTGTAGAACACTGTTGCAATTTTTAAATCCTGGTTTGACCATTGATTTGCAACCACTTTAGTTCAGTGAGAAAATAACTAATTCACAAATATAAAGTAAGCATACCTTGGATAGATACCCTCCTTTATCATCCAATTTTGATCTATCTTTTAGACTTCACATCAACACAAGAAACCTGAATATAGAAAATTTCTATAACATCTACGATAATGTGATGATTAGTTAATTGAAGGGATCGGGCCATTGAATGATGATTTCCAGAAAATTAACTATTTTATTCGAAGGTCCACTTCAATCATCATTGTTACATCTTCGTGTACAACCTATAATTTACTCAGATCATATTTGTTTGATTCGTTCTGTTGCTTACACAAAACTTATACTGCAAAATTTAAATGAATGACGTGTACCTACCAGCAACATTGACAGAAAAATCAAAAACAGATTCAATATGGTAACATACAGTAGATAGCAGATAAATTAATTAAAGAAAACCCTGACGAAAACATGGAATCATAGGAGAATTTCAGCTACCGAAATATATCCCTATTCCTCCTCTTATGGTATCCCGATAACTCCAATCACAAAAACCAAATTCGTATTGAAGCTTTTATTTCCAGGGTCGTCAAATTTGTATACCAACCATGTAATAAACAATGACAAATACACAAATAAGTATATACATAACAAGTTATCTAAGATAGATGATTATTCGGCTCAGCAAGAGTAAATCTTTATTCAGGTTACTCTACTTCAATGATTTTTCAAACCATGCGGGAAACTTTCAATCAAGTAATAATTTCAACAACATTCACGATCCAGCACAGCAATTTACTTGCTAACTTCATTCGCTTCATTTATTGAATTTGTTGCCTCAATGAAATACTTGTTTAATGTTTCAGAAAGGAATTTATCAATGGTCTGCGGAGGAAAAGAGAATGTAGGGTGGAATGCTGGTGGAAAATAAGCGAAATATCTGCATCTGAGCTCTGTGAGTCATTCTAGGGGTAGAATGGATCAGCAGGTAGGGAAACGATGCGAAAATGTTCTATATCGATGGTCTTGAAAAGTATGTTTGAGTTCATTGAAACAGTCAGACTAAGTTGGTGAATTAATTACATACGGAAGACATTTATAACATATTTATATATTATGATGAATAATGAAGAGAAAATCATTAAATCATAAGCACGACATTCCTTCATAGATAATCATATAATAACGGATGCCCGAAAGAATTTTACTTCCAGAAAACAATCATAGCTTTGAATTAAAAACAATGTATCCAAGTATAGTTCCAGACCCTTCTGTCCCACTGGGCACTCTGGGCATGAGCTCAGTGCCCCGCGATCGGTAGGGACCTCTTAGTTTCTGCCAGATTCCCAAACGATAACCGATAGTTATTACCGAAAAACATACTTATTTCGAAAAAAATCGAACTATAATTACTGACTACAATACCTTTCGCATGAACGAAGCTACTCTGAAAATCAGGCTTTCCGATTTCAGCATATATTTACCTACTGAGTAAACTGTTTTAAAGAAAAACCGACAGTGAACTAGTTTTTCATATATTTTTGTTTTGTGTCTTTCATCAAGAGTTACGATAGTGCCAAATTTGAAGCGAACGAAGCGGAGTGTGAAGCGCCATAAAAAATTGATTCAAAAAGTGTTTTACGTTATGTTTAACATTTATCATTTTATCCATGAGAAATGTATATTTTTATTATTTTACTACTTATACTGATTTTGTGGTCTCTCATAGGATCCCTATGACGACGAAAACTGAACGTGACCAACCGAATTAACTAAACCGACTGGACTCAGGGTTTCACGAGACTCTCGAAATTCGAGATTTCTCGTCTCATCTCGTCTCGATTTCGAGACGAGATCGAGACGAGACTAATGGGTTTTTTCGAGAACGAGATTGAGAAAAACACTTCAAGATTTTTCGAGATCGAGAAATTATTTCGAGATTTCTCGATCTCGAAAAAATATGTGCTGCAATAACTCACGCTCTAAATAAGACAGAAATGAGAAAATAAAAAACTATGTTAAGAAATTTCACTGTAAAGAAATTCTATAAAGGGAAAGGGCCATAAATTCAACTTTATTTCTATTGTATTCTTTAAATATGTTAGTTCAAGCTTATTGCTATTATTTCTAAGGATATTCTTATGGCAGACTTATGGCACCATTTTTGTATAAATTTCACTATGCAATACTGCGACCCCTACTATTGAGATAAAATAATTTGAGTAATATCGATAATTTTTTTTTTCAACAGACGACTCTTTCCATTATAAACAATGAGTTTGTTGCTGGTGCTGTTACATTCTTCTCTTCACGAACGAAGAAACAATTTTAAACTTTCACCTTTCGTACCTAGGTAAATTTTAAATGTATGGATAAAATAACAAATTAAAACATCAAGGATTCGTTTAATTTTAATTTTTTTTAAACAATATTGTTTATTTTTGTGCTGATACTCGGCGGTTTTTTTGTTATACGTGACTTTTATTTCATAGCATTCCAACGTAATTCTGTATTCCAACGTAATTTTTTTTATAGAAAAAATGTAATACCCTGTATTTTGGTGCAGCCTTGGCCTTGTGTTATACGTTATAACCTATACATGGCATTTTTTAATAACGTTCAGTTTTTGTTTTCGAGACCAAGAAATTGTCTTCGAGAAAAACATCGAGACGAGAGTTTATTTATTTCTCGTCTCGATAAACCCTGGACTGGACCATTGAGAATTCCCCTGTATTTGTCTGTGATGTTGTGATTTTTTTTGTTTGTAGTTGTTACTGACTGTGCTCTGAGGTATTCTTTGATCAAACCGTCGTTTGCCTAGTTTGTTATCTGTTAGCGATTATTTTCGGTATAAAAATAAATGAATGAATTATTATATAAAATGTTGAAATGTCCAAGTGGATCTGAGAATTTTTTTTACATCGGTAGCAAGTAATTGAAAAGTTACGAAGAAACGTCTATAAGAAACAATAAAATAATAAAAATCTTCCACGTGGAATTTCGTGTCGATCACAAATTGCAGAAATTTCTAAATCTTCATATTCTACACCAATTTCTACCAATTTTGGAAAAGAGAGTATCTCAGAATTAGAACATGTCATTGTTATGTCACTCGTAATCATAACAAGGAAACTCTGTCATAACAATTGTTGAAAGTGACCTCCTCCAATCCTTATACATGCGCCCGCTCTTCTTCTCATTGATACACGTATTCTGTTAAACACCCCCGGAGTATTTATCACGGTTTCAAGTATTCGATTTCGTAAGTCATCAATAGTATTTTCAATAACAATAAGGAAAATGTATTGGTGTTGTATATCCTAGTGATGTGAGATGCCCCCATAGGAAAAAATCTATGCTATTTAAGTCAGGCGACCTAGGGGGCATTAGGTGAGGTCTACCCCGTCCTATCCACTTGTTCTCATACACTTCATTTGAACACTGCCAAGCCAAAACAGAAAAATGTTCTGGGGCATATACCACATTCGATTTCTGAGCAAAAGAGGTGAACCTTCAAGTGATAAAAGCGATTCGTGTTGCATAAAATGCCTGTAGTAAGTTGACCAGGCAAAAAGAAAGGACCAATCAAATGATCCCCAACTATACTACCCCATATATTTAATGAGAACTGTTCTTGAAAATACATTTCTACAATTCCATGTGTATTTTCTTCGGCCCATATGTGGTTGTTGTGAAAATATATAATTTTATTTCTAGAAAAATTGGCTTCGTTGTTAAAAAGGATTTATGATTAAAATTTGGGATTACTGCTAGCCTATTAAGGTAGCACTGGAAGAAATTAACTTTAAAAGGGAAATTTCGAGGAACGAGCGCTTGCACCCTTTGAATGTGATATGGATGTAGTAGAGATTCATGCAATATATGCCGAACAACTTGATGACTAATATTTAAATTTTCACTGATTTTTTGGTGCCAGTTTCTGCCTGTTCTTCCATTTGATTTCGAACAGCTTCTTCGGTGTGTGGTGTTCTAACGGTACGTGTTCTACCTCCATATCATTAGTGTTTTTCTTGAAAGTCCCAGTTTCTGCAAGGCCATAAATAAAATGCATATCAGCCATAACGGAACTTGTATAATTTGCCATTGTTATGAGGCTCTAACGAGTATTTTAAACAAATTTACATCATACAATAAACAATTTGAACATATGCAAAGATACCTAACGACTTTAGATGCGAACTATTAAAATAAATGGCTACAAGCGACTATTCACAATAACATAAAATTTTACTTTTATTTTTCGAATTACAAAAAATTATTTTCAATTTTATTTCTTGATAACGGTCGTAGATAAGGAAAAACTACAAGAACCAACGAACCAAAGAATTCATTTTGTATTTGAGAATTTAACAACGGCGCACCACACAAAAATAAAGGGGGAAAAAGAGGAACACGACCCATAAAAAATATCAACCTGTAGATTCTTAGGAACATTTCAGAAATCCATTGATGTTAACACTAAGCGTAACCTATGTTTTAAATTTGAGCCAAGTGTCTCAAAAACTGTAGATCGCAGCAACGAAGCGTTTGCAGACCTGTCTATATGAGTTTTTAGTATCAAAATAAGCCAAGGAATTTCTTCCTATCGGATGTACATGATGTTTAGGAACATCCTGTATATGCTCTCCGAGTGGAAGCACATAATTCACATAATTTTGACATAAGAAAATATCCCAGCACATAGGCAATCTATGATGACTTATCTGGCACGAAGTAAAGCGATAGGTAAAGTAGATATAGACTTATCATCTCAACATCAAAGTATTCAGCTCATCTGGTATGAGAAAGTCTTAACTCTACCTTTTGGTAGGATAATGTACTACTGTTTATACCAATAAAAGCATTTATCATCCGGAATATCCCAGTCTCCGAAGCCAAAATACTTCCGGAGGGCGCGCTGGTGTGTCATTAACCCCAGTAAACACTCCCCACATCCGTGGGATGAGTGATTACTGGGTCCAAGAATAATGTACCCTAATAAACGGAGTGAACCAAGAATTACGGCCTTCTGCATCCTTCCGGCTAAGTTTTCTGCCGCATCACGACAAGCCGGTATGATTTTTAGATTCGAGAGCAGCGTGTCCATCATTCCACCAAGGACCCCTATGATCAGAACCACCGTTTTGACAAAATGGTTTGGGTAAAGCCTGCGGAGTTCAAAGAGTAAATCTCGGTATTTCGTCCGTTTTTCTTCCTACTTTCGGACAATGTTCGTTTCGCCAGGAGCCGAAAACTCTATGACGAAAATCTTCCTACTTTGGTGGTCGAGGAGGACTATATCAGACTTATTGGCTTGTATTTGCCTGTGGGTGGGGAATGAGTAGTTTCAATAGATTCGGCACTTCTCATTCTCCACAACGCCAACGGACTCAATATACCCGGAGCATAAGGCAATACCGGTGTCTCGTCAATACCGTACGAGTGTCGTAGGTGGTAATACTCGTTGAAACAGTAAATCAGGATTGTACATAGCATACTTCTTATGCCACCATAGAGAAAATTTTAACAAATCCCCCTGAAGGGTACATGCGATTTTTTAAATAACTTTACTGAGCGAGGGTTTCCAGGAAAGATATTTCATTGAAACAGTAGAGATTAGGATTGCCCATAATATACTTCTCATGCCACCATAGCAAAACTTTGAATCAACCACTTCTAAAGGGTAGTTTGTACTTTGCTGGCCGGCAGTTTTCAGTGAAGATATTTCGTTGAACAGTATTTAAAGATTATGATTGTTCGAATATTTTGTTTGCGTCAGAATAGAAAATATTTTCATCACCCCTTTCATAAGGCCCAGCAAACTAGCCCCAAATGGGGAGGGAGGCTGAATTTCAATTTTGAATTTGATTTAATGAAGGTATTATATATGTCGGTGATATCTTTTTTAATTATTATTTCGATACTCGCAGTACAATTTGAAATTAACGGAATATCATATTTTTTCTGATCTGAGATAGCAATCTTGAGGTGATCGTTTGACAATTACTATGGTCTTATTTTGTATCCTTCCGAAGTATATGTTCCGTTCAATTTGTATACCCTAGTTCAAGCAAAGCAGACAAAATTCTAATTTCGATGTTATTCAATATATACCTATTTTGGAATACGTTGCGTCATCTATGATCGAAACTTCGAACAAGGGATACCTAGTGCCGGTTTTTGATGCAGATTTCGTCACGATTAGGTCGACTGACAAGGGAAACTAGTTAAAACATTTTCTAACAGTAGTAAGTTCCACAGTAGTGGAACTTTCGACTTCTGCCTTCTGAAATTATTTACTCTATTTCATATATCACTAATCTCAATTTGTTGTCAAAAAAAACTGTCGATCATCCGAAAACAATTAAAATAGGATCTATAGCGTATGTCAAGAAAGACCAGGGGTGGTATTCCGTGTACCATAGAATTCTACAATCGACAGTTATGTCTCTTTCTCTCCCATGAATTCAATTATAATGTCATCTCACTTATTGTGTCGACTATCAAATCAAATCGCTCGGTTTAATTCTCATGCGAATAAGGGTGACAGAGTAGACAGACATACATACATATTTCGTGTATATTGGTATGAAACAGATAACCTAATTCGCCTACGAAACGATTTGAAAAAAGCACCCCTGAGGTGGGATTCCGTGTACCATAGAGTTCTATAGTCGACAGTTATATCTGTGTCACTCCCATGAATTCTACCATAAGTTCATCTCATATATTCGAAAAAGAGTTGAATTCTGTGATACACGGAATCCATTTTCTGATATACTTTCACCACATCAACAAAATAATTATAATTATAATAATACTCAGGCGGCCGAGTTAACGCAGTGGCCAAGCGCTCGATTCACGACCTGTGGGTCGTGGGTTCGATTCTCCAATGGGGCAGATCTTTTTTCTTTAGAAACTATATCTGGTTTATTGAAGAATGACTCTCCCACGTTTCATGTTTGACGGGACTACGAATAAACATGCTGCTCCTAAGGTGGCGTATGGAGTTAGTAACAAAGCCTAACCAGAACACTTGTGTGAATGAGATTATATGTTGTGAATGTCCACTATTGAATACGGGTGAGGATATTGCTTCGAGCAAGACAATCCTCATCCACCGACGAAGCCCGTGTTATTTACGCCGGTTAGAGGCCGGGGCAGGACGGATTCTTGCATAACACATATGGGGAGAACCTGGGTATATGTCTCACGACGAATCCCATTAAACCAAGAATGAAATGAATGAATAATAATACTCCCTCATAAACACGCATAGAGTGTACCCAAAGGTATAGCTTGTGCGGGTAGAGAACGGTAAAGTATTATTAATACTTGCCGTGGCGCTCCGGAGCTACTTACTGATTTTTTATGGCATATTCACTTTTCAGCTGTAGAAAAACCCGGAAAACCTACAGCTACACTCTGGGCCCTCTTTGGGCGGAATGCAAATAAAAGTTTGATTTATAACTAGGCGGTACCAGACTTAGAGAGAGCAACGATATCATTGGTTGATGACCAATAATAATGTTCAATTATTCATAACAAGTATCGCCAAAATCGCCTAACAGTAAACGCAGCTTCAAAATGCAACTAAATGACATGACATTTGACACGTTACAGTAACATAAAACATAACATATAAAAAGATGGCCAAGCAATCTAAAAAGTGAGAAAATTTGAAATGATTACCACTGACAAATAATTTAGTTTATTTTGAGGGAATTTATTAATCTTTGTTTGATTTTTCAGTTATGGTCTGACTATTCCCAATAAAGGTCACAAAATTGGCCAAGTAACAGCAAGACCTTCAATTTTCAATGATGATTCGGATTCCGATACACCAGATTTCAAGCCAACAGGCATCTCCAAATCCGTGAAAAAGCAGGATAAGATTAACCAAGACAAGGCAGTGACCGAGGACCCCACAGTTTTTCAGTATGACGAAATTTTTGATGAAATGGACCAAAAACGAAAAGAATCTAAACTTGCTAGGAAAGATTTAGATAGAAAACCAAAATATATTGGTAAGTTATTAGTTACTGCTGAAAAACGGAAAAGAGAAAATGAAAGACGAATCGAAAGACAAGTACAGAAGGAACGAGAAGAAGAAGGTGAGTAAATAGTGAGCTATTTATTGAGCAATAAGTACTGCAGAATGAAGTGGGTATCCTGGAGACACATACAGCCTTCATTAAAAGCAAACAAGTATCCATTGTGTCAAAAGCACAATGTACTCAGTGAAGAAGTTATTGCTAATTTGCCAGTCGAATGTAATTTAATGACCATAGAAGGTTGTAGTTGTCTTCTGTCAGATATTTGCTCCACCTTCTAAAGTGTGGGATTAATGGAAAAAAACAAAATCAAAAAACAATTCCATTTGTTTCAATGTTTTGTTGTTGGTGTTTGTAGTTTTGGATTACTTCATTTGATAGGTATGCTTATTTTCTAGAAACAAACTAAATTCTTCAAATTTTTTGTGTCATATAATTCATTTTCCTCTATAGACCTCCTGATAGGACAATAATAACCCAATTTTTATTTTTAAATAGTATTAGACAATTACTCTTTTTTAGGTGATATGTATAAGGAAAAAGAATCGTTTATCACCTCAGCTTATAAGAAAAAACTGGAAGAAATGCGGGAACTGGAAGAACAAGAAAAACGAGAAGAATACTTGGAAGGAATAGGAGACGTTCGCAAACAAGGCAACTTGGATGGTTTTTATCGGCATTTATACGATCAAAAAATTAATTATGAAGAAAAAGATGAAAAACCAGTAGTAAAAGAAGAAGTTAAAGAAGAAGTAAAAGAAGAAACAAAAACCGACCATGAAAATGATGAAAGTGATGAACATACAGAAAGCTCTGACAAACAATGTAAATCTGATAAAATCAAAGTAAATTCAAAGGAAGCTGTGAGGAAAAGAAGATATAGAGCACGAAGAGAATCTGATACCGAAAACAACAGTGACGGTGAACCTGAGGTGAAAAAAGAACATCTGCAATCTAACTTGGATGCAGATTCAGACTTCAGCATTGATTCTTCTGATACTGAGGATGAAAAAGAAAAACCTGCTGATGAACCAAAAGAAATTTCTCCTGTTGAAACTAGTGAAACTAAATTGCCTGCTGAAAACTTGGTGCAGGAAAAAGAACAAGATGTGTGTGATGTTAAAGAGGAAAAAACACCACCAGAAATAAAGCCAAAGAAACCAAAAATTGATATTTGGAAAAAGAGAACTGTTGGTAAAAAGTTTGATGATGCTGTCTTAAGATACTTTGAGAGAAAAGCTCTTAGAGAAATGGGTCAATAAAATGTTTGCTGATGAGTAGGCATAATGGGGTATAGCAGTTTTGATAGTAATAAATAATAAATAAGATTTTGTATATAAAATGTAATGAAAATATTGTTTTTATATGTTTTGAATAATTTTTCTTCCACTCAAATAGAGAGAGATGATATTATTATTATTAAAGGATATACCAGTATTATACAATATGTACCAGTTTACATTTATATCATCTCCAAAACTAATTGAGCAATCAAAATAAAAAACTGAGGTCGTCAGGCAAAAAATTCTAATATGAAAAGTTGTTTGCAATCATAGTTCCCTAATTCAAATATGAAAATGAAAACTGATTTTTTATTTCTAACACTTATGGTGTATTCATGCAGCAGTTTCAAGTCATAAGAAAGAATATTCCAATATGATTCCTCAGACCATTTATTCCAACCATTCATAGGCATTTATTATCTCTTATGAATACACCATAATATTCTTGTGGAAAATATTTTCATTGGTGAACTATTGGTCAATTTAAAATATGATATTTGAGAGGTTCAAATTTAGTTGAAAATTTGTTTCTACATCTGTACTCTTATGTATGAGCACCCATCATAAATCTTCAAGAGACTTGTTCAAACTAGGGAAGACGAGGCTCTGACCCCTTTTCAACCCATGAAGCCATGCTTGGATTCGGTATACATGCTGGGATTTGAACCCATTCCCTTATGGTTGAGAAGCAAACTTTCTGCCATCACGACTTCCACAGCTCATAGGTAGTGTATTTAATGTGCCATTATATTGAGGATATATGCATGCCACTAAAGTAGAGTACTGGGTGAATTCAACTATGGTAGATGAATTCAAAGATCTGGGTGAAGTTTTTAATAATAAATTTAGTTTTAGCGCACATTGAGAATTTTGTAAAGTTTTCAGTCACATGGAATCCTCACGCCATTGTATACTCTGAAATTTTCGAAAAATACCAAAGACATAAATAAGAACGCCTTTAGTGCAAGAAACAAGGAATCTATTTTTACGAACTCGTATAAAACTATTCAACTATTGTAATTTGAACAAAAAACATAAAACCAGTGGTACACTTATAAATCATATGTATCCGAACTAGAAGTAAATTGAAACTTACATAGAGATGTGTGTTGTGTAATTAAGAACTTTGTAGTGTGCAGAGTCCATAGAGACGATAATATTTTATTTGGCTTATATTTTGGTCAAACTTATGGATTTTATTCTTCAACGAAATCAGTTGTAGGTCAGTTTGAAAGAAATTCTTCGAGAATTGGCCAAACATTATTTCAGACTTTTATAAAAATGGTGACATATTATACCAGTCAGTTTTATTCAGATATACTTGAATATCGATATTTTTTTTCTGCCAACCGGCTGTCGTCTTTCCACGAACGACAGCCCTCAGAAGTCGAAACTTGTGCGAGCTAAGGATTAACGAGGTCTTACCTTTTAACGTGCGACTCCTAGCATTCAATATAATAGATGCTACAAATCAATAATTCATTTATTGAATAAGCTTTCTTATTCCTTAATGTCAGGTCATCTGCAAACAAACCGCTACTGGGAATAAAAATGACTGAATCATTCACGTCTATTATAAACAGCAAAAGTCCTTTCACAGAACCCTGTGAGACTCCAAATCTAATACCTTTGAAAACCGATAGTTTATTGTTGCAGTATACCGTTTGAAATTGGTTAGGTACTAAGATAGGATTCAATAAGACTGAGAGTAACACCGCCTCGTAGTAGTTTATTTTTCAAGGACTTCATATATAAGAGAGGGATGATGAAAAACTTAAAATGTATGACATTATTCTTTCGAACAGCCCCGTATAAGAATCTAATGGAATGCTATACTGTATAAACATTTTGATAGAATCAGAAATGGTTTCCTATGAAATTTTTCTGCAAGTGAAACAATTCGCGATCTGACAGGAATATTTGTACTCGCAGTTCATGACTGTTTTTCATATTTATATTATGCGTTATTCATGTCAAACGATTTTAAGAGCTAGTTTGAGCACAGTTTTTTAACGTGGTTAAAGGTTTTTATGACATTTGTAGCTGTAATCGTCTTCAAGGTGAATACAGACAGGCTAAGGTGCTACTTAGTAATTTTTGGTAGTGCATATATAATTTCGTGTAATTGAAACACCCCCGAATCTTCTTTTGATTCGTGTTCAAGTAAACCACGTGAGTTGAGTCAGTTTTCCTTTAATTTTAAGGCGGAGCACGATAAACTTACCTTTACCACCCATATTGACGATGCTCGCAAAATTTGGTCAACTGCCTCCATAAGCTATTTTTACTCTTCACTGTATTATTGGGGATTGTAGACTGGATAACACACACTATTTATTCCTTCGTTTTTGGTTTCGCCAAACACTCCATCACGATTGATTCAATTTGACGTTTAAGATGTATTTGTTTCAAGTACTTACTGTCAGATGCACAGGCTGCTTAATTATCATGCTCAATAATAGTCGGTGCACCATGCAAATATAGTCTGTAATGGAGGGTGTTGATTGGTCTTGTGGAACAGGAAATAAAAGTGTGATTGGTTGATGACTGATATTAAAAAGACGAAAGAAATAATCACGTTGAATTATGTCAAAAAGCCATTGACCAAGATTTTTACTTAATTTACTGGTTGTAAACGAAGTTTTCGATATTATAAAACGGTTGCGACATATTGTTATTTTACAACCATTTTTTTGTCGCTTAGCTCTGGAACTACTACAGATAACATAAGAGCGGATATTTATTAAACAATACAGCACATGAGAAAAATATGCTTCAGCAATGAATGTACTTTCTCTTCATTGCAGTGTTGAGCTTGGGAATGTGCTTCAATGTTCATCTGTAACCCCTATTTTTTGGGACTCTCAGACTCCGATATCACAAAAAATTTGTGCACTTTTGGCTTTCCTCAGTTATATTCATTGCCTTATTTTTCACGGACAGATCTCTGTGTGGTAATCGGTGGAGTTTCAGCCGTCACTACCTGTAAACGCTCTGGTATTCCACAGAGATCCATCCATCCTGGAGCCAACTCGACTTTCAGATTTGTTGAAAACAACTTCATGTCCAGTAAACGGCTTCGCGGATGGTGACGTCTTCCACCCAGCTTTCTCCTGCCCTGCAAAGCTGCGACATCAGCCCATGAATTGACATTCTTTATTTTTCATTAATTCAGTCCCGGTTGAATTATGGGATTATGGCTTGGGAGGAGTCATGAAAAACCTCAGAAAAGTTGAGGTTTTACAGAAATGATTTTTGAAAATGACACATAGGAAGAGTTATTTATATCCGACTGAAAATCTGTACAAAGAAAATGGACATAAGACATCTATTTGGATACAACATAATAATTTATATCTAGTGACATAAAACTGATATAAATAAAGTTCAAAGTTCATATTTAGAATACAAGGAATAAAAATATTGTTGCACTAAAAAATAAAGGCCTCAGAAAAATATCAAATATGTATTGCCCTTTTACCTGATAAAATTCCAAATGATATGAAAATGATAAGTCGTTATTTTCTTTCAAAAAACAAATAAAAGAATGGATTCAAGAGTCTCATCGAAATTTATTCATGGTATCTTTCACTGCAGTTAACTCAGTTAGTTTATTTTTAATTATCATTTTGTTCGATTTTGAAAATTTATAAAACATAGACAGTCTGTCCCTAGACCAGTGGGGCAGTTGAATATCTCTTGAACCAATAGGAATTTTCAAAATTCACATCATATCGCAATATGAGAGCTAACTTCAGGAATGATTATTTTTTATACGAGGGGCGCAAAAAGTTTTTATAAATGAAACACCCCATAGATTTCAACATATCTGAATTCTTATTCATTTATGCTAATTATTAGTTTTTCATTTTTGAAAATCCGACACGGCATTGTCGAGTTACATCAGTTTTTCATTAAATGCAGACATTTCAGAAAACGAACCCATTATTCATACTACGACGAATTTATGGAATCATTCAAGGCCATTGGTAGTCGGTAGCCTATTCAATCATATAAAATATTCATCTTCTTCGAAAGTTATACAGGTGGTCAGAAAACTTATATTATTTTCACGAAATTCAAACTTTCTACACATCAGTTTTTCGAATAGTACACCCTACAATTTGCATGATTTTATATCCCATTGGTGGTTTGATTGCTTTTGGTCAATAGCTGTGAAAGAGTGATGTGAATTCTATTATCAACAAATGCAAATAAAAATAATCATCAAACTACTTAATCTAGTGTAATTAACTACATAACAATCCCAACAAGAAACCACCTTCTTCACGAATAACTAGGCACAATAATATCCAGTGGATGTCTAAAACCACCCCTGATAATTCCACTATAAATGTTCAGACTATTTGAACGTTGTTTCTTTTTCCTCAAAGATGACTCGGAACAAACGGACCAAATAAATGGCCGGCTCGTTCGATCCTTTAGATTTTTTTGTAGGGGTATCTGCAATCAGAGGTGTATACTACTTAACCATTGAATTTGGAGGATTTGTGTAATAGAATTTTGAAGAGGATTTGTAAAATAGATTTTTGAAGGTTTGTCAAAGTATATCACCGCAAATGTTGGAGAATATTACAAAAATATCATGTTATGAAAAATTTTGAATTGTGCCTTGCAGCAAACGGAAGAGAATTCGAACATTTACATTAATATTTTCGTGCCTAGTTATTCATCAAGACAGTTTTTTTTCTTGTTGGAACTGTTTTTTTCATTTGAATTTGTTGATAATGGAATTTTCATCACTCCTTCACAACCATTGACCATAAGAAATCAAACCACCAATGAAATATAAGTAAATCATGCATATTGTAAGGTGCACTATTTGAATAATTGATATGCAGAATTTGAATTTCGTGCAAATCATATCATTTTTCTGACCACCCTGTATAACTCTTGAAGAATAGGAGTATTTTATAAGATGGAATATGCTACCGACTATCAATAGCCTTGAATGATTTCATAACATCTGCGTAGTATGAATAATGGGTTTGTCTTCAAAAATGTCTGCATTTGAGAAAAACTGGTAAAACTTGGCAACGCCTTGTCGGATTTCCAAAAATAAAGAACTGATTATTAATCCTAAATGAATGAGACTTCAGATATGTTGAAATATATGGGGGTGTTCCATAAAAAAAACTGATGTTCGATTTTGTGAGCTTTTTTTGGGCCCCTCGTATAAAAATTATCATTCCTGAAGTTAGCTCTCATAATGCGATATGATGTGAAATTATAATATTTTGAAAATTCCTATTGATTTAAGAGATAATTAACAGTCCCACTGGTCTAAGGACTCACTCTATATGCACTTCTTACCTTTGATTTTCTCGCAACAAGTTTTGAACTTCGCGGGTATGATTATACCGTTTATTCACCTTTTTTTACAAATCGATGTACATGTTTTTTTTATTGAATTTTGAATAAACTTTATTTTCATTAATAACTAGGTACAACTACGCAATAATAATTCTCAAGTAGATATTTTCGGTAGAAAAGCCAATCTCATAGTGCCTAGCATAATTATGGCAGGAGTCACAATACCAATAATATCATTCATCACGTTTATGTCTCAGAAAAGTTGTCAATCTGTCACTCTTTTCTTATCTTCTTTTCAATCATTGAAAAAACAACGGGATAAAATACACATTTATGTATTACCTCTGAATACAAATTTATTTCCTTATAAAAATTTACAAAATAAAGAATTAAAATTAAAATCTACTCTGCAGATGCTTTAACTTGGCATTATCCAAACATACATAACAAAGAAATACTGTCCTCCATCAATAGGTTCTACAGCAAAGAGCAAATTCATGATAAGCACGCATTTTTGCTACTACCAAATTCCAAATTGGAGGTCTTGCATCAATGAAGACTACTCTTCACTCATATATGGAAAATGTATGAAATTCCTTCAGTCATTCCTTGAGTCATGAACCTCACTGAAAAACGCCAACATAAGGTTCTTGAGAGTTTTGTCATCAAGCATGGCGTTTCAAATGTGGCTGCCAGTATGGAGTTCTCAAAAGTGGTGTCACAAATTAAGGCAAATCTGTTCGTTTTGAGTCTATTTAAATGCGGCAAACAGAAACTACTAAACTTGCAAATTTCTCTAAAATAAAATATCTATTGAAGTTTTTGAGGTTGACTTTATTCTCGACCGCCAAACAGCATATCCCTCGTATAAACTTTTTATTCATTTCGGTCGACTTTGTCTCAATTCACAAATTTTTTATTTATTCACTTATTTATTAATTGAAAAAACAGAACAAGTTCTGGTTTAGGAAAGATAATGTATTGAATGTATCAAGCATTTCACACAACTTTACATATCTGTATATTGGAAGCACACTGTCCCAAGAAGAACCACATATCAATAATTATTACAATTTGCCCTTAAAAAGGAACTGAGAATATTTTCACGTTTGTCTCTATTTCTTTAATGTCCACATAGTATTTATACTTCCCTCTAAATATGTAAATCAATAAACTGCGAGTAAAACTAATAGTGTATTCGACTGGCTGCACTAATGTGCATTTATTCCAATCTTTATAGAGCTTGTGTGTTCGGCTGGATATACACTAATACGGTCCAATAATATTCTTATTCGATGGAAAATCTATGTTTGACTAGCAATAGTGCTCGCCACGAATTCGAATCTTTTTGCACTGTACTTTGTGGACGGTGCAAACACGAGTTCTGCTTTTTTATAATTTGATTGGTCCAGTCGAATGCGCTTGTCACTTTATATGTGCCTTTATTATTATTATTATATAATTAATAATTCTGAACCAAATCAGCGCAGCGCTAAATACGCTCCTACACCGAATGCGAGCATTTCAGTCGAATGCGCTATAAATGTAACGTAAAAATTGCCTGAAATGAACAGTGTGCTTTCGATATGCAGATATGTACTTCAGTATGCTGTTGATTTCTAGAAAAATAAATATATTCAAAAAAGAGCTCCATTTTTTGCTTTAACGAAAAGTAGTTGAGGGTAGCGACAGAGAAACGTAATATTAAAATTTATTTTCAATTGCCTTCCAGGACGCTGAAAGTAAAGTTGCTGTGAAGATATGCTTCTGTTCTGGATAAAACAATATAAAGTAATGGATCAAAATTTCAAAATTATTTCCATTATGTCTAGATTAACTTCAACTGTTTTTGAGAACCCTATGCAGTCACCCGAATTTCAATGACCCAGTATATATATTTCATCTGTAATAAATTTTTATATGAACATCATTGAACAAAAACATCTATCATGTCAATTATTTAACCCTCTTCTGCTGTCTTTGTCTATAAATGTCATTGGAGGGTGGTAAGGGCATATCTTCATCATCAGATCCATCGAGACCTAATCCAAGCCTCTTTCTTCTCTTCAAACCAATTCCGCCACCTTCTTCCACGATCCAGTGGACAGACTTTGCTAGGTCAAAAAGTCGCACATCACCACCATTGTCAGATGGAGCAGGAACTGCAAAAATTTAAATTAAACAATTGAATAAAGGACATTAGAAATAACAATCAGGAGAACAATTCAACCACAATATAAATGAAATAAATAGCACGATTACAAACGTATTAAACTGGAATCAATAATAAAAAAAATGATAATTCTCGTCTATAAAATTCACAGCACAGAATAATTGCCTTGACAAGCAATCTTCACGTCATCTAAGAAATTCAGCTTTTCCTACCACTTACACAATAGTAGTTACAATCCTAATCAGACTAGTAAGGGAACAAAATAAGTTTTTCTCATGTTACAAGAAATATTTCATTAAAAATGACTCACAAATAACATGACTTCAGAATTAATTTTTTTAACAGATACTATCTGTTATTGTCCCGCATTGCTTGGGCAGTTTTGACAATGAAAAAGTTAATAAAAATTCTGTGAACACTTCACAAACACCAAATGAAAGTTAATTTAAAGAAGCTGAACCAAATACTAGCTAAGTTTGACAAACGTTTGGTTAAAGACACAATGGAATCAGTGTCATCAGTATCATAAAGGTTTTATAGAATATCATCATGCTAGTAGCCGTCAATATCTAGTCTACAGATGATATAATAATTGTTAAAACCGTAAACTCTGGACCCCTTCTCTATCAGAGAGTATAAGGTAATTCAGAATTATGAAATATTTCACAAGATATGGAAGTGCCCCAAATATCAATTGAGAATATTCGGATCGGTAGCGAGGCGGTTAGATGCCGGCCTTCTAAACTTCCGCTAGCATTTGACCAGGTTCGAATCCTAGAAAACGAGATTTTTTTTTTCAATTTGATAAGAGTCGATAGGCAATGTAAGTTGCCTAGATGCCAATCCCGACGTCTGGTGCTCGCTTGAAGTTCGCGCCGCCCACCCGGGGTGGTGCTGTAGATTTTCCGGGTTTTCGTACAGCTGAAAAGCTGAAAAGTGAATACGCCACCAAAAATCAGTAAGTCGCCCCGGAGCGCCACGGCAAATAATAATAATAACCGACCTCTACCCGCACAGGCTTTGTCTTTGGGTACACTCTATGAGTGTTTATGAGGGAGTATTAATATTATTCCGTTCTATCTCCCCAACTCATTTTCTCTCTTCATCTCTTTCCCCAATCTCTCTTCACTCTTCAGTGCCAAAACAGCTCTCAGTTTTGAGACTTCTGAACAATAATATCAGTATATGAAAGTTGCGAATACTTACAAGCTTCTGGCAGATGAATCCTACTGAAAATGTCCATAAGAATATCAATATGAACGAACGGACCTCGGAAGCAGTTTGGAGGAGGTAAGAGGGTACAGAGATGAGCAGCTGCAGGTGGAGGCGGAAAAGAACCACCTGTAACGAAAAAAATTTATTGTTGTGTTAGAATCGCAAATTATCTAATGATGTAGAAACATTTTTCGATTTTGAAATTAATACTCTCAGTAGAACATGTTCGATACTTCTCATTACTTGATTCACTGAGGATATTCCCTGAAGCTTACAATCTGCAAACACCCCATAACCTATAACCTATGAATATTTCAGTATTCTCTTTTTTGTAGGAACATGAAGATAAAACAACAAAATTCATCACTGATATTGGAAAGATTTTTTCCCTTCCATTTAGTAAAGAATTTTGTAGGAGGTGCCTGAATCTTGAATATTGTTCTGAGGAAGTCTTCCTGATTAAGGGTAGATTTTTCAATGTTCAGTAAAGAGTCTCAGTTAACTGGCTGATAGCCCAGTAGGTACCAAAGAAAAAGAATTATTACTCAAGTATTGAGCTTCTTTAAATCTGTTCATGTAGAGTTGTACAACATGCTACTGAGAATTTTTCTCAAATGACTTGTCTAACCCGACATGAAGAGGAGATATACCGAAGTTTCAGAGGTTGGGTGATAATTTCTCCTCTCCCAGTACTGGACCGGGGACTATTAGCTGTCAGCCAGCTGACTGAGACTCGTTAACTGAACATTAAAAACCGGCTATAGAAGTTACCATTGCGCTAAAGTCCAATCACCAATAGTTTCAGAAATATTGGCCAATAATACTGGAAAATAAATATCGAAAAACGAATAGTTTATTAGTGTTGGGTCGAGTGTCGCACTTTCGTTTTTCTCGAGACCTTTTTAAACAATGAAATGGGGTACGATGAGACGGGAGGTTGCATGTCTTTGCTAAATGCACTACAATGACAACCGATTCACTTTTTGGATCACTTAGAAAGGTGTTTTTTTTTCAAAACTTGTGTCTTAGAAATTTTTGGTTTCCTGAAAACATCAGGGCCAAACTACACAGGTTTCCAATAGGTTAAATTGTCTATTTCTTCAAATGGCCATTCAATAAAGAAGGGAGAAACATTTTATATTGCTTAAAAGTGACTAACCACAATACTTCAGCAATAATTTCAAATCAAGAAGAGATTACTCAAACATGGGTTGAACAACAAAAAATGCTCTCTAGGAATGAGAAAACTCCCATTTTATTGTAATTTCCATTTATATTCTTACACATTATTCCACAACGATGTGTTTTGTGGGTAAACTCGTGTTCACTCATTTATTTTCCTATAATTATTAGAGTTTATTAGATGTATTGTTACATCTTTTCTTGCATGTATTGGCTCTTTAAGAACATACAAGGAAATACCCACGTACAACCCTGTGTTTTTTGGATGATCCCTTGTTTATTTTTCTGATGGAAACGTGCTTAACCATACACTTGTAGTTATTTGTGTCTCTGTGGAAAATAAACGTTATTATTATTATATTGAATGATAGCACAGCGGCCCATTTCATCGTATAAAAAGGTCTCGTGAAAAACAAAAATGCGAAACACAATCCATCACCAATAACCTATTTATTTTTCTGCAATTATTTTTCAGTATCGGCCAATATTCAGAAACTATTCGTTATTCGAGTTTTGCGCAATGGTAACTTTTGATCAAGAAGACTTCCTCTAAACAATATTAAAAATTCAGGCAAATCGCACATAGATCATATTTTTATAACGTTTGCGCGGGGTCTTTTACTTATTGAAATTAAAGAAAATTATTTATGTGAATGAATGTTAAGAGCTACACTATTAGGTTTACTCTGTCCCTTGCAGCTAGAACAAAATAAGAATGTATTCAATATTATATGGAAAGTATCAAGCAGTGAGCCAATCTATCGAACTCCGAGGATTTTTCTCAATTTTTGTAATAATTATCGATAAAAAGTCTTCCTAGGTGTAGGTATACCTTCCAAAAACGAAAATCGAGAGGATCCTGAGAAGAAATATTAATAGTAATTATATGACAGTGTCACTATTCTCACTCTTATTCATACTGAGTGTTCCAAGAGTTTCTCTCTTTTTCTATTAGTCATTAACCCATTAATCAAGATTGACCAGATTGATTTATTTATATTTTACCTGGAACCGGATGTTCACCAGGTAAGGGATTCACTTTTGGTTTGTACGGAATCATCTGCGAATAATCAGGAAGAGGAAGAGGTGCTTCTGTTTCACTTTCTATTATTGATTGCAAAATATGGTTCCTTCCGGCACCTGTCATGTTCAAAACCTCAGTATATCTGGAAACAACAATACAGTTTTAATATTTCAATCATTTTCTAATAGTGACAAATCAAAAATGATACAAATGTTTCAAGTCTGAGGCCCTAAATTATATCCATGTAATTTAAAAATTAATATAACTGTCAAATCTGTGTTAAGATAACATTGCATTCTCAGTTTGGTCTTTCCACTAAGCTCCAAACCAAACTCCACATCCGTAAGGTAAGTGGTTATTGGGTTCGAGAATCATGTGCCCTGATAATTCTTGGCTTTCAATAATTTTTCTTCCATTTAAAGCAGAAAACTCAACGTCAAATATCGTTCTACTTCGATGGACTACATCAGGCTTATTGGGTTCTATTTGCCTGATCGGAATATGTCGCTCCCCAGGAGTTGGAAAACTCTTGCCAGATAGTGGTGGGTGCTGGGAAATGTTTTCCACCAAAGCAGCAAAGTTCTTCGAGCCTTCAAGGATGCCGAAGCCTTCTGCAGAAAATTTCATACTAAGCTAGTGTAGGAGTGTCCAAGTTGGCTGGTTACATATAAATATGGAACACCAACAACAGTCGAAACTTGGATTAACAAGGTCTTACCTTTTAACGTGCGATTCATAGCACTTTCTCAGACCATCAGAAAAATATACTGCAGTCACTGGGCTTTGAACCCACACGACCGGCAGCCAGAATGATTGAAAAGCGGGGATTCTAACCACTCTATTACCTGGGTTTTAGGTTCGAGGCCTCAGTAAGCGACATTCTTTTTTCTCAAGGGCATCGTTTTTTTAAGGCGGTCTCATGCCTTGTTGAAAAGCAAGTGTGATGTGAGTTGCCTAGATGATGCCATCCGACGTCTGGTGCTTGCTTGGAGTTCGCACTGACTACCCGGGCAGGTGCTGTAGGTTTTTCGGGTTTTCCTACAATAAACCACCAAACATCAGTAAGCCGCCCTGGATCGCACGGCAAATAATAATAATAATAATAATTGCCGTTCTCTACCCGCAGAGGCTATGCCTTTGGGTACTTTTTATGAATATTATGAGGGAGTCTTATATTATTATAATGTTAATTTTTCATAGATGCCAGTGGTTTGATAGTGCCACTCCTGGAGTCCCCTTGCCGGTTATTGTGACTTCAAGGGCTTTGTATTGTTAAGCGCTCTGCTGGTTCTGATGCCTTTCATTTGCGGTATGATGCGAGCGACCTCTAGAAAAAACAGTTGGTTTTTCTGCCAGTTCATTTACTGGCTGCGGAGAATCCTTAAGATTACTGTCTTTCACAACATTTTCGTCTTGTATACTCTAGAAGCGGGCTTACTGGTCTCATTACAATACAGAATATTATCCCTGAGATCATTTGTCCACTTATATTAGTTTTCACTTACCCAATACTTTTCAACTCCTGTGCAGTACATGGAAACAGATCCAAGAAACGGTATCTGTCTACAAGTTGAGCCGTTTCTTTTCCTTCAAACTCTTTGATCTTCGATAGAACCTCCGATCGACGCTTTTCTACTTTTACAATAGACTGTAGGTCACCAATATTACATTCAAACTCCAAAAATTTATTCCAAATATCCCTGCAACAAACAACTCTTAGAATTCATGGACGTTCCTGTAAAATTAACCGAGAAAAAGATAACAGGTCTAACAACAAAAAATCCTGTTCATCGATAATTATACATTTTGTTTTTTAATTACATGATAGCAAATCAACATAAACTGTAAGTTTTCCTTATTTCAAATGTGATGCCAATAACAGATGAGCTACTATTCCTCTTGAGTAAGACCTTAATATATTTATTTATAGTTAGTTACTTTGGCTAGCTAAAACTGTTAATTACTTACACTGATTTTTCTGGTTCTAAACTACCAGATGATAAAACTCGTTCAAACAAAACCCTTGTGTTGTTATCTTCATTCAAATGGGATAAATAATCAATATAGCAAGTAATATACTCGGGAATGGCTCCAAATTTTTTCAGGCCAAGTTCAAAAATCCTAAAAGCGATATTTTTATCTTTGCTGCAGTAGTATTCCATAAGAGCAGCGCATACAAAGAGATGGTATTTGGAGCGATTGTCTTCTCTGGCTTTTTTGAAGACAGCCCTCGCAGATTTGATACCCTCTGCTCTTCTCGCGAATTTCATGTACTGGATGTAAGCCTACAACAATTGAATTTTCCAATCACAAATTTCAATAATCAGACAATTATCAAACAATAAAAAAAGTCAAAAACATAGAAACACAAAGAGAAGAAATAAATTAATAGTTTGGGAGTGTATTAATTTTAAGAACCTGAAAGTGCATTATACAATATCACTAATTACCAGTGTGGGATCAATGTCCTTGATTTCCAAATACTTTGAATAAATCTGATGTACTTTTTCATATTTCAGTCTTCCTTCCTCGTAGTCGGCATATGCGAAGTAAAGCAACATATTTTTACTCAACAAACTACTGGTAGCTCTTTCAAACATATTGGCTGCTTCTTCACTGAATAATTTTGAAGCATTCACATCCTGAAAAAAGTCACAAACATAATTTGAGAATTTTCATTATTAATATATCAAAAATATGACAGATATTTTCCTAAACAAGCTTACCCCTTTTTCAGCTAAAATTTTGCAACTGTATTCCAAGAATTGTGCAGCTTGGTACCAAATATCAGGGTGATGTCCAAGACATAGTAAACACTGTTCTAGAGCAAATACTACCCTTTTAGTGAGCAAAGCCGTGTCTTCTGTACGCAATGGATTACTTTTTTCCCATGCAATGTACTTTTGCCAGAGCTCGACCTTGAAAATAAAATATTTTCAGATAAACTTAGTTCACTTGCTAATTAAAATACGACTACGAGGAAAATATAGGAACCTAATAATGGATTAGTGAACAGATAGATGCCCAATTCTCATTATCAGGTCCGGATACAAGGAAGGGTTAGGAGATGAGGTAGAGATTATGATTATTTTTTTGGGAGTTTAAACTTCTGGATAGAGCACACTGGCACAAAAACTGAAAATTATATTTTGAATACGACTTTGAGAGCGAATAATATGACTTATAGGAGTATATCAATATAGTACATTATAAAAACATATCATCAACTTTTGTAGAAAACAGCCATTTTCTGGTACAGAAACAGCAAAAGATATATTGAGACATCATAATATCTAGAAACCATTATGGAACCATGTACAAACAAAATTTCAACTGTTACTAGGTCTCAGCAGAAATGAGATGGTGAAGATTCATCATTTTTAACAGGCAATAGCGTCAAACAGAATGTCATAAAATAATGCAATGAATTGTAATTAATGCATTTAGGGTTGGTACATTATGCTCTAATGAAGATCATTCAACAAACCATAAATTTTTAAACAGAAAATTTCGGTACTTTACGCCATGATCAATGAATAATCATAGTTAAAGATGAGTGTGTCACAGTTAATTCTAACAGCCAGTTTCGGTACTAAAATAAATCAATCATTGTTCATCTAACGGCATAAATTTTCCCTTCCTCAGCCAAACTCATCGAGTAGATGAAACACATTTCCTCATGTTTCCGCAAAGTTCAAAACTGTAATACATTTTGGATAAGAATCGAATTTATCTATTCCTTTAAGGAAGTCACTGTCCCAAATAATTGATGAAGTGCTTTCTGATCGCTGAATTTGTAGTGGTTTTGAGAGACAGTTACCTGTTTTCTTTCTTCAGGTGCACCACCAGGAGGTATGCTAGGTGCATTTCGATTAATACCTCTAATTTGAACCTCGAGTTCTTTTGCAACTCTCCTAGCGTTCATGTAATCCCTACTTCTTTCAATACTCATTTTTTCAGCAATAATAGCATTTATGTTCTGAAAATTAAATAATATTTGGTTATAAATTTATCAAGCGAAAAATTTAAACAATTGTGAGACTACATACCTGTTCAAATGCAATATAATCTTTCCAAAATGTCTCCATTCCTGTCATTGGGGTTATTATACCGCGTTGGTAAACCTTTCGGACAGCTGATATTTTCTGATTTTCTGCATATGAACCAACAGCCTCCACTCCTTTCAGAAAATTCACGTAATCATTCCAAATTGAATAGGAATGGATATCCATCCCTATACGGTCTAAAGCAAAATCATAGGCTTGTGCCATTTTTTCTCTGAAAATTTAAGGTTTTTCAAAAAATATAAGAATCTCCCAAAAATAGGCACTTCAAAAAGAGTACCTATTTGAAAATATAAGTCTTTGACTTATTACTTCTAAAAGTAAGTTCAGACCAAACAACAAAAATTGGAATTTTTCTCCAAATTTTGAACACTAGTACGATCAATCAGATTTTTAATATTTCAACAGCACAACTATTCTGATGTAGTACAGTTCAGTTACGGGTTTTCCTCCGAACGAAAAGGAATGGCAATAGTAATTTTTCAGATATTTTTAAGGAGGGTAAAAACCGAACTAATGTTGGTGAAATTTTGAAAGTAGCAGTACATACTCCTTTGAAACAACTGTAATTCTTCAATTTTCTATTTTTTTTTTTATTTCCGACAAGTAAAAAAGTATATAAGTAATAATTTGTGAGTTACTAGCTGACAGCGTATGTTGCACGATGCTAGACGTTTTTTATAACCGTTGGAGTTTTTTCTGAATGTTCTTCAACATCCCAATATACGAGCATTCGGATGGAAAGTGCATTAAAGTTTTGTTTTGTAGGTTTGGCAGTAGTAAGTTAACAAGATAAATATCGAAAATGTAGTGTCAGCCAAAACTCGAAATTGTCTGAAAATCTCCACTACTGAATGGAGGCTAGTTCAAAATAATAGTAATTTTGCTTCATTAACCCTCCTATGAGTCTGCCCAAAGACAGGCCTGTGTGGGTAGAAGACATTTACTCTTAACTGTAGAAAACCCCAGAAATACCTACTGCAGGTATTCTTGAAAAACTTGTAATATCAGAGATGTGAACTGAATATATTGAAAGAGTTTTCAGTAGCCAAATCATTCAATTCACGACAAAATACCAAAAACTAGTGTCTTGCTCCTATTGTTTTTTCAAGGTTGTCATTGTTAGCAACGCTTTTAAAAATTATGAAAAAAAACATGACGATATGCGAAATTTAAATTTATAAGTAATAACGTACTTCAGATCATCCAATTCTTAAATCAGTCAGTGAATATTTAGCTTCAAAGTCATACTAATTCCGTTTAGAGAGAATTTGTCCTTTCTATTTGGCTAAACCCTTTATTACAGATGGCATAGATGATCGCTTTTTATTAACTAATCCATTAAATAAAATCATCATACTTACTTGTAAGTTGGTAGCGAAGCTTTAGTTTCCTTAACATATGTAAGATACAACTTCCATAACTCGATATTTAGAATCTTCATTAAGCATCTTTGAAATAGCTGTCAACACAATATAATTTTATAACTTACACAAAATACTCATGTTCTTTAGCAAATGCATAATTGTTGTGTTTAAAGCGAAGAAAAATATGTCAAAAATATCAATGTTTTAAACATAGAAGCTACAAGTTGAATACGATGGATTTTTGCTGGGCTCATTTGCCATATACATTTGGAAGGTTGGGGGTATTCAAACAAGATCTATTTCCTAGACACAAAAACCTATACAATATATATGACTGATGCAATACTGCTGAAATAGTAGTTTTATGTCTGTAATTGAATTTAAATCGAAAATAAGTTTATGGCGTATCAGCAAGAAGACAAAAATTGAATAGAACTGAATTAAAAAAATATTGACCAACGAGGATTTGAACGGAGCTAAACATGAAATGCCAATTTTGGAAATAAAACCAATAACATAGAGATTCGACGCACTTGACCGGAATCCAAGAGATCCCAAGTTCGAATCTCTTTTAATCCAATTTTTTTTAATTCAGTTCTAATTTTCATATTCAGTCTGCTATTCCATAACCTAATTTTCGATTCAAACTGCTGAAAAAGTTTTCTAGACATCTATTCCTAAATCTTACATATTTTTAGATGATACGTAATGAAAATCCATTAACACTGATGAAATAATACTTTACCCTCGGATTTTCACCTTTACCACCAACGCTTGGTCCAACAGAACACCTTAAGAAGAGAGGCTTATCTTCCAAGGTGATAACTTTACATAATTTTCAATCATCGTTTCCATCTTTTTAACAGCACTCACTTTTCATTCTATTTTAATAAATAATCTTTCCAAATTCAAACATTGGATAAAGACCAGATAACATTCAGCGCAGATATAAAAATACAAAGAATAATTAAACAATTTATTTGAATGTTCAGAGATATATGGGAAGGAGAAAGGAAATAGGAATGTTGAAGTAAAACACACAATGTTCATCTAGTCTTTAGCAAATGTTGTTTGCACTGAGAAAGTTTTTTCAATAGATTTAAAGAAGGTAAAAATAAATCAGAAAGAATCCTTTCAAACCACAATAGGTATTTGATTAATTTTTATATAGGGGATCTGAAACTGTATTATAAAAATAATAGGAACACTTGTTCTCGTCACCCTGGAATGTGAATAAAACACTGAGATACTATATAAATAAATTATTGTTCCGATTATAAAGTGGTTGTGAAAAGTGTCCTCCCAATTTCCAAACACAATTAAGACAAGTAAAGAAATAATAGGTTTACTGGGTGCACAGAGAGTTTTATTATATATTTCCCAAATTTCTTCAAAAAAAACATAATTTTTTTCAACTAAAAAAGCCCATACCTTCTCAACTTTCTCAAAATTCCTTGATTTCATCTGAAAAAGAGAAAACCATTATAAGAATATTGAAGTGAGTTAGGATACCTTTGCCTTACTTCATGTTCTATGTATATTCTCCAATATCTTGAAGCGCTGGGGAAAATAGTTATCAAATGTTCATATAGAGAACGAACTTCCGAAATATGTTTAGTTTGAGCTTCTCTGAGCAAAATGGACCATGCCTCAAGATCATAAGGATTTCGCTCAACCTGCTTTTGTGTTCTGTGAAGTTTGTCATTGCCCCAATCCTGAAAGAAAAATTCAAAAATGGTCAAATATAATTCAAGATGTTCCTTGACAAGGAAAAAAAATGTCAATAAAGATAATAACTTTATTTTATTATACTATAATAATTAATAATGTTCTTCATTGAGTAATATAACGATTTTACTTATACAGGTGATATAATTATTTTCCTTTAGTTAATATATTTTAGAAATGTGTTTTTTTTACATAGAACTCGAAGCAGTATCTAGTATCAATGAAACTCACATGCATATATTATTAGGTTAAATAAAATACAATCAACACAAAATAAAAAATAAGTCGACAGTAGCTACACATTTCCTACAAATTGATTCAACTGAAGTTGACAGAAAATGGTGAAATACATATTTAAAAAATAATAATATAATTGGTTAAACAAGTAGACTAGTAGAGTTTTCTATGACTTCGAGGTTCGGGACATAATCTCACTTCAGTCAATTAAAACATTTACAGAAAAGTTTATAATGGTTATTTTTTTTTTTTTTGATAAATCTAATCTACCATAAAGTAGGTAAAATACAGTGTGTCCCAGCTAAAACTTGTCACCCCCCTAATACCCGAACTCATGAAAAAAATTGAAAATCGCTCAGACCCGTCGATTTTTATTTCAAGGGGGAACACTTTCACCAAATACACCATCATTGAGTTGTCAACCCCCTCAACCCCAGCACCCCCTACTTCAGAATTTTCAATGGGACTACTATACTTGTGATACATCATTTTGAAGGGAATTCAATCCCAAATACATCGGTGTACTGAAATTGAAGTTTTAATGAAAACTAAGTTTTATCCAGATATTTTAATTTTTCATCACCTCAAATGTTAGCGTCGTAAGAAAGGTTCACTGTGGGTACGCCACTGTATTGAAAAATAATATGCTGTCAGAAATAATAGTTTCGAAGGTGAGACAGACGTTTTTATGAAAAAAAAATTGCCCTCATGTGTTTTTGTATACGCATATCTTTGTTTACGCCTTGGTAATTGATGTATTCGAGTCACTGCATTCAACAATTTGAAAACATTCGAAAATGGTTTATACTGTACAAGAGAGAATATCCATTGTAGCTGCGTATTTTGAAAATGGACGATGTGCTAGAGCTACGGCTCGAAGTTTCAATGAAAGTCATCCAGAAAACACCACATCATATCAGTACGTGCTTCAATTGATGAATAAGTTCTTGGAGTCGGGATCAGTGCTGAATAAAAAACATGAACGAGAGAAGCCTATGAGAAATGAAGGGGTCGCTGTTGCAGTTGTAGGACATGCAGTGATGGACAACATTCAATCGTTAAGACAACTTGAAACTATTTCTGGAGTTTCGAAAAGCAGCGTACATCGAATTCTGAAAGACGCAAAATTCCATCCTTATAAAATGCAGAATGTACAAGAATTAAATGAAGATAATCCTGACAGACGTACAGAGTTTTGTGAAATCATGAGTCAATTATTGATTGGGGATAATAAATACCTCTACAATGTGTGCTTTTCTGATGAATCTTCTTTTTATTTAAATGGACATGTGAACAGGCACAACTGCAGATACTGGAGTGACGTAAATCCCCATTGGTACAGGGAAACTCATTCACAAACTCCCCAGAAATTGAATGTTTGGGCTGGTATTCTGGGAGACCATATTGTAGGTCCATATTTTATTGATGGTAACCTCAACGGACAAACGTATCTTGAACTTCTTGATACAACTGTGAACCCCAGAATCACTCAGTTACTTGAAGACGATGATAGGTTACTTGACGGTCAGCTCACCTTTCAACAAGATGGAGCTCCTCCACATTTTGTTGCACCTGTACGTCAATTTTTAAATGACAATTTCACAGGGCGATGGATTGGAAGGCGAGGACCAATAGAATGGCCGGCTAGATCTCCTGATTTATCACCATTAGACGTCTTTTTATGGGGTCATTTGAAATCCAAAGTTTATATTACCCAGCCAACTTCTCTTGATGATCTACGCAGGAGAATTGTTGTGGAGTGTCGTGCAGTGACTCCAGAAATGTTGAGCAATGTGCGAAGAAATTTCGAAGATCGCTTATACTTCTGTATGGAACTAAATGTTTCACATTTTGAACCTTTCATACGATGATAACATGTTAGGTGATGAAAAATAAAAATATCTGGAAAAAATTAGTTTTCATGAAAACTTCAACAACACTTGATCGATCCTCAATTTCAGTACACCGATGTATTTGGGATTGAATTCCCTTCAAAATGATGTATCACAAGTATAGTAGTCCCATTGAAAATTCTGAAGTAGGGGGTGCTGGGGTTGAGGGGGTTGACAACACAATGATGGTGTATTTGGTGAAAGTGTTCCCCCTTGAAATAAAAATCGACGGGTCTGAGCGATTTTCAATTTTTTTCATGAGTTCGGATATTAGGGGGGTGACAAGTTTTAGCTGGGACACACTGTATAGCCTTTTTCCCAAAACAGACGAGTATAGAGATAATCTGTCAGTTCATTGTAGATAAATACCAAAAAGGCCATAAATTATCCAAATAAAATCGTTGTGTTGCACAATTTAAAAATGTAACGGTATTGGAAGAATGCGGTCCAGAAATGTAACCACCAAATTGTTTGGGATTACTAAACATCACTGGCCTTTTGTATGTAAGAAATAAGGATCTCTTTGTGAATCACAGCCAGAATAAGATTGCTTGAAAGTAGTACATATATTTTATGAAACAGACAATTTATAAACGAGTGAATGTGTGCTTGTTTTTTCTCTATTAAAGAAAGAAATAATTTCAACAACAATTGGACGCTTTGGGTAAAAATGTTTGTGTTGAAATATAAGATCTAAAGCCCCCTATAGACTTCGTTCTTTCACGACGGTTTTCATCGCAGCGACGAAAATCGTCGTGCCAAAACTGAAGTGTGTGGTAGTAATCCGTCGTGTTTCATCGTCGGTTCAAAAATCTTTCCGATCTTGATATTTGGCACGACGGGTCGTCGATTGCCGTGCCAAACCGAGGTCTGTGTGGGGCAGCGACGGGAACCGACGTTACTGTTCAGTAACGTAGTATGTAGCGGAAGGTATAGTTTTGTATGTCAATATCAAAAAGCTATGAATAAACAATTTTGGATAGAATTCATAGAGGAGTATCGAACTCATCCTTGTTTATGGCGCATAAAGTCAGATTTATACCGAGGCCGAAATGAGCAGCCAGTCTTTCATCCAACCCTTACGGCCCTTTTTTCTTCTCTTTTTTCAGATTACAGCTATCGCTGCCACTGCGAACATCTTTGTCCGATTCATTTCGCACCAGAACAATAACTGACCGTAAATCGCGAAGTATATGGCTGAAGGTGGCTGAAGCAGTTTGGCGATGGAACACGTCGTGTTTGATCGTGGCGATGAAAGCCGTCGTGAAAGAACGAAGTCTATGGGGGGCTTAATGAAGTAATAACAATTGTTTTTGTAAACTTTTAATTTTAAAGTACATTGTTGAAGGCTTTTTACTTAATAACTATGACAGAACAAATTTGATATAATCTGATAAATGTGAATGTTATTTTATTTATAAATATCAAAAATTTCTTCAGTGTGATTTCATGCAGGATAAAAATTTCAGGAATTTGATTTTAGTTGTCATGGTAGGTAACGATACAAAATACAGAATGTTACTGATCGAGTGTGATATTTTCACTGTAATGTCTTATGTCTGTATATTATAGTTCATTATTAGTTCTCAAGGCTGGTTTTCCTTATTTATAATTTCAATATTTATGACCTTAAACTATGCTTCGTCAACGATAATTTAATTCTTCAAACATTGGAGTATTTTTTATTGAATGATATACAGAATGTTCATCAAGGGAGTTATTGAAGTCATTTTTCATTTTCCAGGAAAACTTGTTTATTTGGCAAAAACATAATAACAAACCGATTGATTAAGGACGAGTGACATTATCTAAATTCGGTTTGTTTGAATGTTTTTGCTCAATTGATAAAATTAAAAAAGTATCGATAATTTGAAGAACGAGTTGTATTTGGAAAGATATTTTTTCCACCAATTTGGATAGTGGAATGTAAATGACAAAACAAGCTCAATTGAAAAATTTATAGAAGTACATCGATTAAATTGATTCTGAACGTTCACACAAGATGGTGACGCTAAATAATTTTGATAGTTCAATGTAAACAAGAGTATTATCTATCAGGTTTCAACAGTATAATACCGAAATATCGGCTAGTAATACTGAATGATCGGCTAGTAATACTGAATGATTGGCTATAATAATGCATTACTATTAGTTGAAACCACCCAAATGTCAGATTTTGACATGTGAAAAAAATTATCGTTACAAATTCTACGCTACCATTTTTTTATAGGATCTGTCAAGAAATAGAGATAATATGACCAAAAATCATCACAATAATTGCTGAACAATTGAATATTATATATACCAAGGAACTCTAGTGCATAAATTATTTCCAGAGGGTGAGTTTGTTGTTTGAGAGTAATCTAGATAATTGAAAGACACCTCCGTCTTGTGCTATATTCTCAAATTTTTGCAGTAACCAGAATTCAATTATGAAGCGGCTATAAATGCGATGCAAAGTATTGTCGAGGAGTCGAAGCTTTCAATAAATCTGGTTTCGCAGAATACTGGAATATTATAAACTTCTGTCAGAAGAATCCTGAGAAAGAATAGGTTCCGACCGTACAAACCCAAATTTATCAACACTTTGAAGGAGCAAGATTAAGATAAAATAGTCAAATTTTGCATGTGGACGCAAGGGTAAATAGAAGACGATCGCAGGTTTGCTAGTTAAATATATTTTTAACCTTCCTAACAAATACAAAATTGCTAAAGTTGAACCAATATTCAAATCAGGTACAAAAAAAATCAAATGGCAAATTAAAGGCCCATCTCAAACCTTTCTGTATTATCAAAAATTATTGAAAAAGCGGTACATTGTAGATTGTTGGAATTTCTTGAAGAAGCATATTTATTGTATAATGGTCAATATGGGTTTCGAAGCTTTAGTGACACAGAATCAGCATTACAAGATGTCATTACTCAAATTCAACTAGATTTAGATTCTGATAAAAAGTGTGGCATATTGTCACTTGATCTTCGGAAAGCTTTTGATACAGATCACATAATTTTGTTGTCAATTTTGCATAAGATAGGTATTAGAGGAAATATACATTTGTGGTTTTCTAATTATCTGACTGAAAGGAAACAGTTCGTTTATTTAGAAAAAGAATGTAGTTCACAAAAGACTGTTCTAGGTGGGGTTCCACAGGGATCAATTTTGGGGCATATTCTTTTTCTAGTATATATAAATTCCGTAGCTAATTTGGATTTGACGAGAAAAATCAAAATGTTTGCAGATGACATAACAATAATATACAGTGGAAGAAATTTCCGTAAAATTAAAAGTAACATGACAAGTGTTCTTGAAAAATTATCATCATGGTTTATAGCACATAAAGTAACATTGAATTTTGAAAAATCTTCGTTGATGTTCGTCACAAAAAAATCTTTTAATATTGACTTGAAAGATCCTATTGGATTGAATAATGAAAGAATAATAATAATACTCCCTCATAAACACTCGTAGAGTGTACCCAAAGGCATGGCCTGTGCGGGCAGAGGACAGCTATTATTATTATTTGCCGTGGCGCTCTGGGGCGACTTACTGATATTGTCGGTGGTGTATTCACTTTTCAGCTGTAGGAAAACCCGGAAAACCTACAGCACCACCCCGGTTGGTCGGTGCGCACTTCAAGATAGCACCAGACGTCGGGATTGTCATCTAGGCAACTCAAATCACACTTAATTCACAAGGCATGTGGCCACCGAAAGAGACCCGTGTACATAATTCAATAATGGAATATATTCAAAGTAATTTCAACAGTATAATTTTCAAAGTTGATCATTATCTGAGTTATTCATTCATTTTGTTATCCTTTTCAGAAGCTAGTGCCCGTGCCTCGAACGTCTGTCTGATGCGAGCTAGAAGTTCCACTGCTAGAGACCTTAGCCACTGAGCCACCGACCGACAATAGTCTTCCATATTAAAATTTCTGGGACTTTTATGTAGATGAAAATTCATCGTGGTCAAAACATATTCAGGTTTTGATAAAACAGATTTCTCCAACTATTGGAATTCTTTTCAAGATAAGACATTTTTTGTCACTTAAACATCTAAAGAGCATTTTTTTTTCGTTAGTTTATTCCAAATTGTAATACATGATTTCTATATGCAGCAATAAATTAAATTAAATGTATATTCAAACTTGACTATTATGAGTCAACTGCTAATTTGTATAAACCAAATAAGCTTCTAGACATTCATTCATTATATAAAATGAAATTGTGTACTTTCATTCATTTAGTTAAAAATAATATGAAACATTCTAATTTAATATTCAAAATTAATAGTGATCAACATTTATTCAACCAGATATTCCAATAATATAGCAATGCATAAAACTAAGACAAATATTGGTCAAAAATCAGTACTATGTAATGGAATGAAATTTTACAATGAATTACCCAACCATTTGAAAAAATATGATAAAATACGATTCAAAATTAGTTTAAAAAAAACATATCGGTTGAGTTGAAAAGAAATGAATATTTTCTGATTCCACCATTTTTAGTTTTTTTTTTTAGTTTTTATAAATTTGTGATACTTGTTTAATTCCATCAATTGTTTGATTCTTCCTTTTTATGTATTTATTCCCATTATTCAGTGTATGTATTATTACTATTATTATTTTTATCCCTCTATAAACAGAAATGTTTCTTGGGATCAATAAAGTAAATAAATAGTGAAATTAGAATATTGGCCGATTCCCGCTTAACCACACGCCACTGATAAAAACTACTATGCGCATATTTAGTGTAAACTTTTAGGTAGAATGAAATTTTTTGAGAAACGATTAGGTAAAAAGGTTTCCATATGGTTCCAAGTTTTTGGCGGACACTGTACGAGAAGTTAAAGAAATTATGTATTTAGGAATTATTACTGTTGTTAATACCTTGATTTAAAGAATAATTTTCAGAACATGAGTTATTTGTGGAAATATTATTTCATCTATGCAAAAACTACAAAATGGATGATTATGTAAGATTCGAAGAAGCAATAGATACTCTCCCATTACATCGATGCTCCAGGTTTTGGATTAGCTTTGTTACAGATAGACTTAAAAGCTTAAGTAGTCATTCAAATAAAAATACATCGAATATTCATAGTAATCTGTACAGAGAGATATGTCCGTAATTCAACCAAAAAGCAAAAGTTGGAAATAGTATAATAGTCAGTCAGCGATTCTAAAAAAACCCTTTATGTTCTATTCATTTTTTTAAACATTTCTCTCAACCCTGTCACTAATTTTACCAAAATTATAATGATTTCATTTCGTATGGTTAATTCATATGAATATATCAATAAGAAAGCCAGACATTGAAGAGAGAGATAATATTCTTTATCATAAGAAATTAAATTCTTGTTGAAAAAGTTCGAAGAATCTTAACGGGACAGAATTATTTTTAAATGGAACGGAAAATTTTTAGATGGTAGAGAAGAGAATTGAATTATCTTTTCAACGATGTGACACATGACCATGCCATTTAAAATTTTCTAGTTGATGTGCCTTTCCGCGCCATCTGGCGAGCAGTCACAATGTGTTTTATTTCAAAAAGTAGTATCGGTGAATCCGTTCCATTTAAAAAAATAATTCTGTCCCATTATTTCACATCAAACCATTTAAAAGTATCGTAATAAGGTAAGAAAAAGGATTCGGACCGCCAGATCCGGACTTATTCTGATATTTCAAATGCATATTGTGAAAAAACGTATCGACGAAAATCTAAAAAATTAAATGGTTGAAAAGAGAATTGAATTATCTTTTCAACGATGTGACACATGACCCCCCATGCCATTTAATTATTTTTAGTCAATGTGCCCCCCCGCGCCATCTTTCGAGCAATCACAATGTGTTTTATTTCAAAAAGTAGTATCAGTGAAACCCTCCAAATAGTTTTTTAAGTCTGTACGTCAAACCGTTCAAAAGTTAACAAGGGGGGAGGACTATTAAAAGCAGTATTGTATAAGTAAGTAAGTCAGTCATACTAGTCAGTAAGTAAAAATAAATCTATAAATAAATAAACAATAAATACAATATAACACAAACCAACGCACAACAAACAGATTTTGTGTGTATAAACAAATAACTAATTAGGATAACAATATTGTTAAAAATGTGTCAGTATAAAATTTCTGGAAATAATAGTAAGGCTTACACATCAGCAATTTTGTATAGATTTTCTGAAATTATTGAAATTGGTGGTGTTTTTAACCGGGAAGATGATTGTACATCTTACAGCCGTTGTAAATAATACAATCTTTAATAAGTGATGTCTTGGGAAGTGGGAGATTTATGTTTATGGCTTGTCGAGTGACATATTGAGAAGGAAGTTTATTAAACGAGTTGGAATATTTCCTAATCAAACAAACAGTTTCCAATATAAATATTGCTATTATCGTAAGTATTTTATATATAATGAATAATGGCTTACAGGAATCGCAAAATTTAGCTTCGCACATATATCTCGGCCCCCTCTTTTGTAGGATGATATAGCTGTTCAGAAAGGGATGCCATACCTGAGGTGAGTGTCAATTAGAGAGTAATAAACGACACTAGCAGCACATACACCCAACTCTTTTGAAACTGCGAAACACCCAGATGATATTTTTTTCCTCAAGGCCAATATGTGTTTCTCGAATTTCAGCCTATTATCAATATACAATTCTAGGAATTTTGTGTTGAATTTTTTTTCAATATTTAACCCAATGGGTATGTCATGAAGTGAGAATTCAACAGAAGACATCCAGATCGTGAACCAATTCACAATACCACTGTCTTCAGGATTATTACAGCATTCAATCTAACTGGGAAAGTTAATGAAAAACATGTAACAAGACAGAGAAAAAATCTAGAGATAGACAGACAAATTCTACAGAATGTTCGAGAAAACCCGAAAATCAGCTTGAGGCAGATTTCATGAGATTCACATGTTACTGTATCTAAAGTACATACAAGTTTGGAAATAAATTTGCTGAATTTGCTCAAACTAGACACAACTCCATGAAACGGTTACCACCATGAAACTTCATACCTGAGTAAGTGAAGTGTTCTTTCACCAAATGGCTACTTCCACTTTCTTTTAAAATCCACAGACTTTCATACAGGGTCAGTTGAAAAACTATGAATTTGAAAATTTGTAACTAATATTCTATATATCTGGGAGATAGCTAGAAAGCAAACTACACAACTGAGGAGGCAAGCCATTAAACGAAAGCTCTAACAAGTTCCTGGTGTCCAACACAATCAAACGCTTTGGTATACCTAATGTTATGGCTATAGTTTCTCCATATCTGTTAATAGACATTTGCCATATATAATTTTAATTATAACAAACGTCAATATCATTTCCAAAAAGTAAAATAAATTCATCATTTACTAGTACACGCCTAAATTTGGAAATAAATGGTGAAGTTCATACTGATGTCAATCCAGCTCATCAACATGATCAATTAATCATAATCAATTTGTGAGGTATAAACAAGCAGGTCACTAGTTATCTCCATATTAGCGTATAAGTGTTGATTATCACCAGTTAGATGTTCTGTTCTTAATCTGAAGCCTAGTTCATGTGAACATTAGGTAAGATAACACAAAAACGTGTTGACACGTTCATGATGAAACGCAAGTTAAGGTATGATACATAAGGTAATGCAAAAGATGACCAACTTTTAACTTTCTGCATTGGGTTCGTACCTCTAGCCAATCAGAGGGCTTTTAAACGACGACGTATTCCGAATTTAAATGACTGGTTTGAATTGTAATAACCACATCCATCCATTTCTGTATTTACTGAGCCCACAACAATAAATAAGAACAAGAAGAAAATACTGAAGGACCAAGTATCAACTATTCTGTGAATTCAAGTATACAACTGTCAATTGTGTATCTTGTGCCTGTTGCCAGTTTAGTGCAGCCTACATGATAAATTCAAACTCACTAGCATTTACAAAACATATATTCTACCTTACGTTTTTGTGAATTGTACATTTCCATTACCTTACGTTCTAGCATTAACTTACCTCACGTTTACATAAACTAGCCTTAAGAATCAGATACTTCTATGCAAGCAAATTTCAAAAAGGTTTTTACTAACCTGTCAGTATTCTCTGCACAAGGTAAAACTGTATTTTTCTCCAATAGATTAATACTGGACAAGGTACGGACTCACCTACTTTAGAGCAGTTAAGAATATTGTTGGACATGTTCTCGTATTCACAAAGTAGAACAAGGTAGACATCCTTGAAGACTCCAAGAAATCAGTATATAACTAGTAGAAGGTTCATGTTCATCGGTTACCAATGGACCCCACAATAAATAATGGTCATGATTGAGGAAAGTTTTAAATATAATTGCATGGAATAGAGACCCCTTGTTTCTTAAAAAAATTAATATTTCAGATGAAAAACCAACTATTATGTTCATCAATTCCTTGAAACCTCGCCAAATTGCTCCACAATCCCTAGCCTAGCCCACTTTGAGCATGTAACGACATAACAAACTACCTAAAACATGCCTAATCTATGAAAGAAAACTTACTATATGAAGGCGTTCCTCGGTCATTCTTGAATTCTTTGATATTCTGTATCCCAGTTAAATACCTTTTAACTTTACTCGCTTCCTTTATTCACTTATCTGAGTACAGTACTATAAACAATCTATAAAACTATTTCAACATTTACCAGTTGTTAGCGTTGTATTGTAACCTTTCAATTTTCAATAGTTTTTGGTTTTTATGACATTATGACGCCTCGCTACTCGCTACAGTCTGCTTGTTGCTTGTCCACTGTCGTCTGTGTCTGTCGGCCTGTGTCAGCGCCACAGAACCTGAGTAAAAAGTCAAACCACAAAACACAACACTTACAAAGTGTTTTGTGCAGCGTTCGGTTATGCATATCTGACAGCTTGTTTCGATCTGTTTCGTCCGTCACCTCTACTCGGCGTTCAGTAAATTACAGCTGAGCTAACTAGGCTGGGACTCCGATGATTAGAAATGTTTCATAGCATCGAAATGTGTCGAGAATGTGACGTCATATTCGAACGTTAGAAATGGGAAGCATAGTACCGATATTTCGAATATGACGTCGCATTTCGATTCTATGAAACATTTCTAATCATCGGAGTCCGGGGGCTGATCTAATCTAAATCGACCCCGAATATGACAAATTATTATGCTCCCATTTTATCCAAGCGACAGATGTTGTATCTAGCCCCTAGCCCTAGAAACTTTCGTTAAATATTTTGACTCAGTCGTTGTATATAATCCTTGAAGTCGGTTAGGTTAACTCGGTGATCAGGTAATAATCAGCACCTGGGGCCCGATTCTCAAATGTCTTCAAATTACCCATTGTCGCATGCGACAAAATATTTCCATCTCTTTTCAATGCACATTAGAGAAAGGCGATAGATATAACTTGTCGCATGCGACAAAGGATAGTAGACATTTGAGAATTGGGCCCCTGATGGCCTATTCTCGAATGTCGAGTGACATTTTTCGTATTCGACATTACAGCATTGCCAGTGACGTTGTGACGTAATCAATCAGCACCAGTCTTCAAACAGCGGATACGAGGATAAAGCTATATTTTCCACAAGAGAATGTGTCTCTTTTTTGTGAATTTTTTGCGAAAAGAGATTCTCTTTATTTTCAGTATTGTAGTGATAATTAATTCATTATTTATAGTGTGAAGTGGGTGCATACATACGTCTTTTGTCTAGCATGTGGCATTCTCAAATGGGTTGGACATCTTGAGATGAGTTCCCAATGACACTTATTTGCTTTTCTCACCGCGTGTCACGCCTTATCCCTGCATTTGAATTTGCCTATCTGAATGAGTGACGGGCCACGCAAAAAGCAAAAAAAGCTATATTGGAAACTCACCCTAAGTTTCATAAGACGAATTTTGTGGAATAACACTAAGCAGGCAACACCGAATTTTCGATGTTATATCGTGTTCTATGCCACTTCATAGTCTTCACTAGTGAAATCCCGTCCGGCAGGGTTGCAAATCAGCGTATAATTATATACAATTTTCGTATCTTTTGGTTTCGGCGTGTATACTATAATTTTCTAACCCCCAAAATAGTTGTATAATTCCGTATAATGTCAATTATAAAAATATGTTGAATTTTAGACGACCGTCAATCGATTTTACTTACCCCTTGATAACAATGGAATGTTGCGCCGAATCCGAAACTAATTTTAATCCTTATTTAAGAGTCGGAGTAGTTATCAGCCCGGCCCATTTTCGTTGAAAAAATTGAATGCTGATGTTCGTTGCATCCCAGTCAACACTGGGCAAACATCCACATCTCAGGGATGTCAATATCGTCTTAAATGGGATAGATATGTCTTTGTGATATTATATCGTTGACATTCCTGCGATATTTCACCGCGACACCCCTCTGATATCAAAATCAATAATAGCCGGATATAGATGTCTCTGCGATGTCATATTGTTGTCATTACTGCGATATCACACTGCGACTTCCCTGTGATATCTAAATTAGTGATAGCTGGATTTAGATGTCCCTGTGATGTCAAATTGTTACTTGCCATAGACGTCATACTGCGACATCATAGACATCAAAATCTATACTTAGATATCTTTGCTACTATATTTTTATTGCGTTAACTCCAGATCAGGTGATAATAGGAGTTTCACACACATTCACTTGACTGCCGACCATATGGACGCCATCTGTCCTCCACCACGGTCGAAAGGCAAATCCTCAACGCAGTAAGTTGGCAACACAAGATCGTAGACATTGTTGGCCAACCTGAGAGCGGGAGGCGACGGCGTGATCGGCTGTTACCATATTCAGTTCTAGTTCTTTGTTCTTTGTATATCTATGCATTGATTGTAAATCGAAGCTTTGTTGCTTTGAATGCTTTGCATACCGTTCATGTTCTGATATTTCCAACTGGAGCTGATCACATTTGCAAATTTTAGTGTCCATAAACTGAGTGAGAAAAGTGAGTATCGTTGTATCATTTACCGTTATCGAGATGCCAATAGTGGCATGACCTAAAAAATACGACTTGTATCTTTGAAATCAGAAAGTTTAGAGCTGTTCAATGGTGCCAAATTTAAGTATTCCATTACTGTCCGGATTATTCCATGTCACACTACTATCTGGCATTGTAGCTTTTAGTGTTCTCATATTGTTTTTTTGATTTCCAGATGTGATGATGAGCCTTCACGGAGAGAACGAAAAAAATGTGGAAGCAGACAGTTCCAATTGGTTCAGGCAAGCCAAACAAAAGCTTGTCAGGAAAAGGAACCAAAGCAATTGACTTTCAGTTTTTAAATTAATATATTTTTAATTTGTTAATTTTTAATTTTGTACTTTGTTAATGTTATGCCAGAATAAATTCATTTCTTGAAGATTTATTTTATTAATATTTTTGTTTAATTTATTTTTTTCATATTGAAAATATATTTTCTCTTCCTATTTGTTGTTTCTGTCTGGAATATCGCATAGACGTTGACGTCTCTTAAATATAAAGGCGGATTTACCGGATTCATAATGCACAATACATATGCATAATTTTAAAGTACAATTTATAACATTTCAATACTCAGATTCATATGAAACCATTTAGGAATTATAAATTATGAAACGGGTAAATGGTTTCATATGAATCTGAGTATTGAAATTTTATGAATTTAACATTAAAATTACGCATATGCATTAAATTGTGGATTATGAATCCGACAAATGCGCCATTACAGTGAAGAAATCACTGCTATGTCGATCTGTTACATCCCTGATACGTGAATAGAAGGCATCTTTGCCGTGTCTCAGAACCACATCGCAAAGACGTCTCGGAACTACATCGCACAGACGTCTCCAGCATGTATCATGAGTGTGACAAAAGTGAGTCGCTGGGACGTCTGTGCGACGTAACGATGCAAGAGATGTATCTGTGTTTGCTGGGATGCATCATACGCATCATCGACGATTTGTCTAAACGATGGACCGGCCCGGGCGAAACGTAGCAACCCTTTTATTTTATTTTATTTTAATTTAATTTATTTTATCTTTAATCCTATCAATTTGAATTTTTTTTTTCGATAAATCTGTTTTTTTGTTATTTGAATAATAATTGGATTTTTTGGTATTTCATTTCAAAAAATTACTTTCTATTATATCATTAGAAAGGAATGGTTATGCTGAATAGTACAGGCAAGAAAAAGTTGTATGTTCCTATTTAAGTTATGGACCTACAGAGTATTGTTTTTTTCCCAATTTTTTCAATATTTTTTTTGGCGGCTTTTTATAACGCCGACGAATGAAAATAAAATATCACAGTAGTAGCAACTGTTATCAAGTGACGTATGGTTTCCATAGCCAACTTTTCAATTTTTGGCTTTCATTTTGCTTCCACGGCCTACTCGGTGAATTTCAATAATAATTTCTTTCTGATCTAGTTTCTGGTTAGATACCAACTTGTGATATGTCATTAGAAAGGGAATTGAATGCTAAATAAAGCGAAAAGAAAAAAAAATAGGGTTTCCATTTAAAATAAGAAAGTTGATGTTACTTTCGGTCAGACCGGAAGTTAACTTCGACATGTCAATATGCTCAAATTCTAGCTCTTATGTCATTATATCGACGCTCCAAATTTCACAAACCTACTTCATACAATAACTGAGATATTCCGTAGGCAATACTTCCGTAGCCACCCCGTATAGATATATTCTAAATATAATATTATATGAATGGGTTAGTCATATTGCTTCAACTTGTATATGACATAATACTGATACATTTCACTTTAACCTAGACAATAGGTATCGTAGTGAAAATACACTTAACTAATTTCGCTTACTTATTTAAAACTCTTCTTAACAATAATAACTTAATTTATTTGAAACATTTATATCACCAGTTAGTGTCGTTACTCTGTCGAATTGCGAACTCTCGAACTATACTCATTTGCAACTCTGTCTGCCATCTAATGTATACGGTGATCCGTTTAGATGACTTTCGTACAATCTCGAATGTGGATAGAAGCGACGATTTCATTGTGGCTAGTTCTCGTTCCATTTTGAAAGTGATGAGTCATGGGTGAACCGTTAGCATGCATGGATGAGATCATTCATGCGTTGTTTACAAGCCGATGTTGAATAATTAATCAGGTGGTCAGGTCCGGCCTCGAAATCGTTACAGTATATTCGAGGGCAAGTCTCCAACAGCAAACAACCACCTCCTACTACCATTGAAGTTTATGTTTGATACTGGGCAGTTTTCTATAAAAACTACTTCGCATTGCGCAGTAAATATCATGGCTGAAATTATTTTTCGTATGTAGGTGTTCCCCCATTTGAATCGAATAATAATTTCAGTTATGATAATTAAAGAGCATTGCGATGAATTTCTTGTAGAATAATTTGCCAAGTTTCAACGGGATTTAATTCAACAGTCGTCGGAGGCAGCCGTTGTTTTCTGTTTGAGACGTTTTGGCAAAAATGCTTATTTATTGCACCTATAAGTTAATGCAGAAGACGTGATTGCATAATCCATTTTTACCATTAGTTTAATGGTTTTTTAGGTAACAGGTATCAAAAATTTTGTTCATCCCAGTCAACACACGGACATTTGATGGATATCCACTGGACAATCATTTTGGATATTGGAGATAACCAAAGGACATCCAGTTATATCCGGTAGATATTTTATAGACGTCCGGTGGATGTTCCGAGTGGACGAAGATGGACTTCTAAAAGATATCCTTCTGGAATATCCATAAGATGTCGTTCAAGGATATCCATGAGATATTATTCACAGATATCCATTAGATGTTGTTGAGGGACATCTACAAGATATCCACAAGGATGTCAATAAGACATTGTTCACAAATATCCAAATGATATGTTTTAGGGATAACAATAAGACATCATTGAGGAATGAGGGAAACTGTTTAAATATATTGAAAATTGATATTGTACTCTTCCATATTTCATTTCATATTTGCTTCGGATATTCGTATATATCTGTAGATAATCTTCTAGTTCATATATAGTCCAGACAGATTTCGGTCCAGGAAAAAGATAATTTCCATAATGATACAATTGATGGTATATGTTGAAGAGAGAAAAAACATCGATACTAAAAATTCAGCTCGACATACACATTCATTTATATTTGCTTAGACTTCACCGCAATCCGTAGAATATTTTCTGAAGAAACCGATTACCTATTTTCAAAAAGATCTAATTTATATTCGACAAAGAGAGAAAAGAAAACATCGACATTGAAAATTCAGCTTGATATTTATATTCGTTTAGGCTTGCCTCTGATATTTTATGTTCATCTGTAGAATAATTTCTGGAAGATATCCGTTTCAAATCCATCGACCATCGATAAATATCTCATGGATGTCCATCTCAAGTCCAAGAAAAAATAATGTTACAAGCTAGTATTTAACGAAAGAAGAAATAAAAAAAAAAAATATAGGTTGAACACTGATTTTGTTATATTTATATGAATTTATGATTGCTTCGGATATCTCATGGCTATCCATAAAATATTTTCTGAAAGATATCCATTATACATCTTCCATGGATATCCATTATACATCTTCCATGGATATCTTACGGATGTCCATTTCAAATCCGGAGATATTCCGAGCAGAATTGGACAGGAAACGGATATCCATAGGATGATATTTGTTATCTGGGCTGTGGTATGACGACATCTGAATATCAAATCCTCAATCACGTTTCCCAAACAGGCATATTTTGGGTGGAACAACTTCTACTAACTATATTGCATTTTCTGATTCTCTTTAAAGATCTCATTTTCACGGTTGAAGTCAGTCTCGTGAACGGTTGAAGTCAGCTCTTTGGAAAATATTGAAAAATACACAATTTCAACTTCAAATTATAATATTGACATATTCTGCATATCACTGCAAAAAAAACATGTATGTTTAAATATAATTTTGAAATTTTTTTAATTACTATTAGGATGATGGTCACTGCCTAAAACCTAAAGAAGCTGTAGGTATTTACAAAAAATCTTTGAAAAAAAACTTTTCTCACTACCAGTCTTTATATTGAAAGAAAATTCCTTATGATAACAAAAACCAAAAATATTCCAAAACATATCTAATTCAACAAAATAATATTTTTTCAAAACTCAACAAACCTTTGACGTGGATATTCTCGAAAATAGGGTGGGGGACAGTCATCCCTAACTGCAACTGAAAAATATTCTTCAATGAAAAATCGTACAACCTAATTATACAGTGGAGAATGAAAAAAAAATGGGAAAATTGTATTTTTATATCATAGAACTGCTATTTCATATTCTGGTATATTTCAAGAAAACAAGTATTTATTTCAATAACACTTTTTATTGGGACGATAAACAAGGATACTTTACTATTGAACTCATTTTTGTTTATTGATATTTGTATTCCTCTATGATTTTATGAAATTATCGTGGTTCCAATTTGAAATTCAATATTATGTTTTTGTTATGTAAGAGGTATAAATACGAAGTTTCCTCTAAATTTTTCCATATAAGTTCAACGTTCACATCCGTCAATTCAGAGATGAAGAAATTTTCAACAATTAAATATACTGAAAAAAACAATAGTAGAGAAGTTCAAAAAGGGTGTATGCTTTCAACGGGTCACTGCAGCATGTGTAATAGAGTAGGTAAACACTTGGTGTAATAACAGTGATAACAATATTAGGACAAACTGAAATTTCTTATGTACACATTGCAACTTCCATGATTCTCGGCTTATTGGTTTTTCTATAGTACTTTTTTCATTGCTTCCTCCAACAAGTCTTAATACCTGAAACTAACAAATTTTTTGTTGAAATAAAAAGATATTTCAATATTCACTTTATCAATTTCTTTGCAATCAATGTTTTTTAATGTTTCATTTACTGAAAATCCTGTATTCTCTCCGAAAGGAGTTAGTTCTAATAAAGTACTACCACCTATTATTTTTGTCCAATTATTAAACGTATTCGTATAACGATAAGAGTATCTTGCAGCCTTCAATACGTTTGTTATACCTGAAATAAAACTGTCAAACTTGTTGCTGGTTTAGTTTTGCCACGGTTTCTTGGATTCATTAATTCCACCATATACATATTATCAAGGGCGTAGCTAACACCCCCGCTAACCCCGCGGCGTAGGGGGGCGCAAGGAAACCAGAAATTTTTGCCTTGTGCTTAAAGGAGGGTATGTTTTTTCATAGGGAAATTTCGATCAGTTTATAAATTTGAGTTTATTAAAAATTTATGGGTTAGGGGGTAGGGGCGCAAAGCAGGTTTCTGCGGGAGGGCTCGCTGAAAGTTAGCTATGAGAACTAGTATTCATTTTAGAAGTTCATATATTCATTTGGTATCGTTCCAACACCATCGATTGATAAAAATCCCCTAACTACGCCGCTGAGCCAACTTCGCAAGCGTTTTAATTTCGTCGATGATTAGTTCCTAGAAATGTGCAGATGTTTTTCGGTATTGAGTATCCTCGAAATCATCGCGAAGAGTCTGGCCTAGACCAACTAAAGTTTTTATAAAGAAGTGATAAGAAGTTTTTGAAGAAGTTAATAAGTGTTTGGAATATAAGCTCGTTGAAGAGATCTAAGTGTTTTATAAGTCAGTGAAGTACCTAGTTGTATGTTTATAGCAAAGTTAACAAAAACAGTTAAGTAGTGTGCTCGGCGTATTATTTAGTAAATATCGTAGCAGTGGTGTCCAAAGCCGGATATTAGTGAAAATTAGAAACTATTTATAAACTATTTAAGGTGAATACAAGGAGTACATCGTACGATACGATGGAGAACATTGTGAAATTTACCTAAATCAATTTGCGGATTTGGAAAGAAGACGCCAGGAGGAAAAACAAGAAGAAGAAACGCGTCGGTTGGAGAAAGAAGAAAGAAGAAAGAACGTGAAGAGGCACTTCAGAAAATTATCGAAGAACAGAGTGAAGAGCGAGAAGATGAAAAACAAAAACAAGAAAAAGAAAAACAAGAACAAGAAAAAGAAAAACGAGAACGAGAAGAAGCACTCCAGAAAATTCTCGAACAACAAAAGACCGAATCAGAACGAATAGAAAAACATAGGAAAACAGACATTCAGAAGGTTCTAGAACATCAAGACAATTTCTTCCAATAGGTATTACAGAAAACCGAAGTAGAAATGTAGAAACTGAAAGAAGAACTGAAGGAAGACGCCAAGAAAATCGACGATCAGCTTAATTTGATTTGATACAGTACTAGAGAAGATGAAAGGACTAGAAAATCAGATAGCGCTCCTCAAGAACCAAGGTCATCGAGACAGGGTTGCCATATCAGGAATTTCCATAAAACCACCGTCTTTATCGCCGACAATTTGAAGCTGCAGCTAATGGATGGGGCGAAGAAGAAAAAGCTACGGCACTCATAGTAGCTTTGAGAGACGATACCCATCGAACAGCAAAATAAATATAAAGACCTGATTACTGCATCAGAGTTGCGGTATGGCGATCAACATCGAGAACAGCTGTATCGGACTCAAAGGAAGACGCGCACTTAGAAATCAGGTGAGAGTCTGCAGGAATTTGAATCGGATGTGAGACGCCTTATTCAGCTAGCTTACCCAGAAGCACCAGGAGATTTCAAGGAACAGTTAGCGGTACAGTTATTTATAGATGGACTGAGAGACATCGAAATCCAAAGGACTCTGCGATTAACACACTTGGAGAGGAGTGATGACTTGGTACGTTGTCTAGAAGTGGAGGCGGCCCTTATCATCTACTATCGCAGATTCTGAACTGATCAAATCCGTATTTCATCAGACTGGATTCTGTAGAAAGAATCCAATATCATGCGCCATCAGACAAAACGGAAGGAAACACATAAAACACATTATGTGCGTGGCGCTGTTGTCAGGCTGCATAGTAATAATTTCTTTGAAGAGACTAAAAATGATTTCGTTATTCTATTACGTCAATGAAGTGAATTTATCAGTCACTTTTGAGTAGAAATACTGGCACAATCTCAAGGAGTTGTTATCAATGGAAGTTCAGTCCTGTGATGAACTGAAATAGATACTTAAATTCAATACAAGAAAATTGGCAGGAATACAAACGTTTACGGAATCTGACAAACCATGTGATAACTAGAGAAAAAAGGGCACATTTTCAATCCATTTCTAACGACACGAGTAAACAACTATGGAGAAATTTGAAAGTGTTAAATGTATCAAAAAAATCCCAAGCTGACATTACAGAAAAATTTAAAGACTCCAACGTTATTAATAACTATTTTTTAGATAATATACTACTTGTTAATGTCAATAATTCAATAAATGATCACTATGAGAATAACAGAATATGTGGAAATGAATTTTGTTTTCAACTTGTCGATGAATCAACTGTTCTGAAAACTCTTTTAAAATAGCTCTCCGGGTTTTGATGGTCTGAGTATAGCTTTCATAAAAATTTGTTTTCCATATATTTCACCATATCTTGTTCACATTTTCAGTTGTATAATAATCGTCAAAATTTCCTGATTCTTGGAAGCATGCTCGTATAACTCCATTTCAGAAGTTCAATGATTGACAAGGGTTGAGTGGCAGAGCACCAATTGGTGAACTTCCTCTTGAGATTTCCTTTCTATTTTTATGTTCATATTTTATAATTGTTTTTCTTTAATTCACATGGAATATGGAAATAAAGACATTTTTTTTTCGTTAGGCATTTCCCAGACAGACCCTGTCTCCGGAGCCCCGATACTTCCGGAGGGCACGCTGGATTATTTATCCCAATATCCACTCCCCACGCCGTGGGGTAAGTGACTATTGGGTCCGAGAATCATGTGCCCTGCATTCGTCCGGCTAAGATTTATGCCATATCACGGCAAGCCGGTATGATTTTTCAGTTTGAGAGCAGTGTGTCCATCATTCCACCAAGGACCCCTATTATCAGAACCACCATTTTGACAGAATGGTTTGGATACAGCCTGCGGAGTTCAAAGAGTAGTGCTCGATATTTAGTCCGTTTTTCCTCCTCTTTTCGGACGATGTTCGTTTCGCCAGGAGCTGAAAACTAAATGACGAAAATCGTCCTACTTTGATGGTCAAGGAGGACTACATCAGGCTTATTGGATTGTATTTGCCTGAGGGTGGGGAATGAGTAGTTCCAATAGATTCGGCACTTCTTTCTCATTCTCCACAACGGACTCAATATCCCCCAGAGTATAAGGCAACACCGGTGTCTCGTCTACACGTACGAGTATCGTAGATGGTAGTACAACACTCGTAGGGCCGCGTTATGCCTTTGGATATAGGCTGAGACCGCATAAGCTGGACAAGCGACAGCAAATGCATTATGGTCTCAGCTGCCCCACGCTCTGCATCTAGTGTCATGGAGCTCTATTCCCATCAAGCGACTACGGTAGACGAGGGTGTTGAAGACACCATCCTGGCAGGCCATTATGAATCCAACTTCAAACCACTTGACCTGAGAAGAGCGAAGGTCAGGTTTCTGAATAAGCCAAGGTCTTCAATGTATTATTATTATTATTATTAAATTCAATAATCATATTCAGCCCAAGAATCTCTATGGAAATTTTCAAGAAATAATCAATTCAGTTGTCGAGACAAGCAGTGTACAAGAGCCAAAGTTCATTTGTAAAATCATGTTTGTTGAATACCATATTATTATTCCATGGCACATTCTCAATTCACATAAATATCTAATTAACAGTTTATTCCTTTGAAAATGAACAATTCCTCAATTTTATTTTCAATTGCAAGCGCCGGCAACCCTTTACAAGGCTCAGTTTGACGAAATACGTTTCTGCTGCCTTCTCTACCTGATACCGTCTGAATATTGTCAAATATCAGTCGGCTTGATTATCAGTCAAAGGATATAATAATAATAATAATAATAATAATAATAATAATAATAATAATAATAATAAGCAGGGAAGGCCAACCATCATCCAAGGCCTTGGTGAGTTGCGACACCACTTTCCTGAGCTACCAGTGCAAAACCGGACCGGCAGCCATGGCGCACCCTGGAGGGAATGCTCATTCCCTCTGATGTCGGCCGTGGGTATACTGGGTTAACCCCCCGGTATACCCCACTACTTGGTTCACGATGGACGAGAAAGAGGCCCCCACAACCGACCCCCTCGGATTAGGGGTCATAGGCAAGGTGGTGGGGCCCAGAACGATGGATTGCCACTATTTAACGACCGCAATGAAAACGGACGCTTTGAGTGGACGGATGGACTAAGGGACAGTCTCCTGCATTGCTACGAGAGCAGTGAGCTCGCCCGAAGAGGATACATGGCGAGAATGCATGCTTTGTGGTGTGAAATACACCCAGAGTATGCTGCCTTTTCCGCACAAAACCTAAGGGATTATGTATCCCACCTTCGGGTTCGAGGCTATGTAAGAGCCCCTCCTCAGCCGGTTAACGCAGTGGCAGAAGTGGCAGATATGCCACGCGTCGATCTGGCTGTAGAGGAGGCCCGCATCATACCACCAACGGAAGGCATCAGAACCCGCAGGGCGCTGGATAACACCAAGCCCCTGAAGCCACAACAACTGGCTCGGGTGGATGCGGAGATTCACGATGTCCTTTCAGAAGAGGCTGACATCTGGCAGATCAACTCTGCCGTGTATGACGCCGCTCAGGCCCTGTCCCAAACGGAGAGGAGGGATACCAACCCTCTGATTGGGAGGCATGAGCGACGCATTCACAAGATGGAAGCTAAGATCAGATCAGCGAGACAACACGCGTCTCGTATCCAGTGTGTGGCGGACTACGTGGCGGCCAATAGGCCCTTCACGCCCGCAGTGCGGCGAATTACCGCAAATTTAAGACGAGCTCACCACACACTAAATCAAGGCGTGCTGTTAACCATCAAACAGCACTGTCTTGATAGGATACGAATGCTGGTGGCTGCAAAAAAGTCACTAGTGAGGCGGGCGAGAAGCATCGCGGAAAACATGAAGTTCCGCGATAAACCTTCTCGCCTATTCCAAGAGCCTCCACGTGTTGTGGAAAACCCGCCGGCGGCTGATCGGGTAGAAACCTTCTGGAAGGGTATTTACGAATTTCCGCAACCACTCAACGTAGATACTCCAGCCCTAGCGCAGTTCGAAGCTTTCTGCAGGAGGCTTTGTCAGCCTGAGCTCAATGAACTGCGCAATCCGATAACCCCGGAAGAAGTTCGACGGGCCCTCAAAGGCTCGAAGAATTTTGCTGCTCCAGGTCCTGATGGCCTGAATAACTATTGGTGGACCCACCACCATCTAGCAAGAGTTTTCAACTCATGGCTAAATGGGGAGCAGCAGATTCCGGATTGGTTTGTCGAGGGGCGAACCGTGCTAATCCCCAAAAACGGAGATTTGTCTGATCCGAAGAACTACAGACCGATAACATGCTTGAACGCATGTTATAAGATGTTTACACGCATCTTGTACATGCGAATACTCTCCGCAGTTGAGCCGGTGTATGAACGGATATATGAGCAAAGAGGGTCAAAAAAGGGGGTCGCTGGCTGCAAGGAGAACCTGCTGATCGACAGATGCATCACGCAGGACTCCGTGCAGTATAAGCGTAACCTTTCAATGGTCTGGATCGATTATCGCAAGGCATTTGATACAACATCGCATGAACTCATCATGCATTTGCTCAGATGCCTTGCGGTACCCGATCAAATAGTGAGATGCATTGAACAGCTGATGCCGCTCTGGAGGACTTACCATAACATCTGGTCAAGTCAGAGTCCAAACAGAGCAGGATATCTTTAGAAGAGGCGTGTTTCAGGGAGACTCCCTTAGCCCTCTTCTCTTCTGCATCTCACTACTGCCATTGTCCGTTGCACTACGGAAAACCCGCGGATACAACTGCGGCACCCCCAGCAACCGGAGGCATAAGGTCACCCATCTGTTTTACATGGATGACCTTAAACTTTATGCCTCCGGAGAAAAGGACCTTCACCAGTCCTTAAGGGTGGTGCAAGAGTACACGCATGCTATCGGAATGGAGTTTGGGATAGACAAATGTGCCACGGTTCATCTCAAAAGAGGACGATGCGAGGAATTCGGAGAGGACGTTCAGCTCGTAGACGGAAGCATCCTACATCATCTGGATGCCGGAGAGACGTATACCTACCTAGGGGTGGAACAACGCCACACCCAAGAGGTAGCTACTGTCAAAAACTCTCTCCATGGCAAGTATCAGCACAAACTCCGACAGATCTGGTCTTCAGAACTGTCGGGGAAGAACAAAGTTGCTGCAACTAATATGCTTGCCGTTCCGATTCTACTTTATTCCTTTGGAGTAATGAAATGGACTCAGGAAGAGCTGCGACAACTCGACGTAAAAACTCGCAAAATGATGCATCTTCATAGAAGCTTGCATCCTAAATCGTCTGTTCCACGGTTATACTTCCCCAGACAACGGGGAGGCCGTGGACTTTTGAGTTTGGAGTGTCTACATAACAGAATGGTACTGGATGGAGCCTGTAAAGTCATCAGGAGTTCAGATCCCCTTCTCTGCTTGGTATGTGATCATGAAATAGCAGGGATTGGAGCATTTCTTTTCAAGGCAGCAACCCGTGCAGCCGATGAACTCGGTCTCGTATTCGACACTGAACGGACAAACCCAAACTCTATCACCGAGTTGGAACCCGTTCAGCAAAAAGCCCACGTAAAAGCTGCGGAGTGTGAGAGGCTCCTGCAGCTACATAAGGATAAGCCGATGCATGGGGTCTTCTTCAAGAACATTGAAGACCTAGGCTTATCCAGAGACCTGACCTTCTCGTTTCTCAGGTCAAGTGGGCTGAAGTCGGAGACCGAGGGATTCATAATGGCCTGCCAGGATGGTGTCTTCAACACTCTCGTCTACCGCAGTCGCGTGATGGGTATAGAGGTCCCTGGCACTAGATGCAGAGCGTGTCGTGGGGCAGCTGAGACCATAATGCATTTGCTGTCAGCTTGTCCAGCTTATGCGGTCTCAGCCTATATCCACAGACATAACGCGGCCCTACGAGTGTTGTACTACCATCTACGACACTCGTACGGTGTAGACGAGACACCAGTGTTGCCTTATGCTCCGGGGGATATTGAGTCCGTGGTGGTGAATGAGAAGTGCCGAATCTATTGGAACTATTCATTCCCCACCCTCAGGCAAATACAAGCCAATAAGCCTGATGTAGTACTCCTCGACCATCAAAGTAGGACGATTTTCGTCATTGAGTTTTCAGCTCCTGGCGAAACGAACATCGTCCGAAAAGAGGAGGAAAAACGGACTAAATATCGAGATCTTCTCTTTGAACTCCGCAGGCTTTACCCAAACCATTCTGTCAAGATGGTGGTTCTGATAATAGGGGTCCTTGGTGGAATGATGGACACACTGCTCTCAAACTTAAAAATCATACCGGCTTGCCGTGACATGGCAGAAGTCCTAGCCGGGCGAATGCAGAAGGCCATAATTCTTGGTTCACTCCGCCTACTCAGGGCACATGATTCTCGGACCCAGTAATCACTCACCCCATGGACGTGGGGAGTGTTTACTGGGGTTAATGACACGCCAGCGCGCCCTCCGGAAGTGTCGGAGCTCCGGAGACAGGGCCTGACTGGGTAATTCCTAACGAAAAAAAAAAAATAATAATAATAATATGGCTTTTATTGCTGCAACACCTTATTACATTCTATGTAGGTATATTCCAGTTATATAGATGTAGATATATGTCATATAATAATATATTATAAATTCAGGTGGCTGCATAGCAAAGGCAAAGTTCGCACTTCTTCAATTAGATATATAAATACCCAATTTCAGAAGCCGCGCTTTTCCACTTAACCTGGAGATATGATGAAACAGAACTACCTAAATTATCTAAAATAGGTAAGAAAATTAAAAAAAAAACTGAAATAATTTGTAAAAATGCTAGAAAACAATAACAAAAAACAAAAAGGACCAAAATGGTATACACATGGATAAATCAGTAAGTATATAAATTTCGAAGTTTTGTAAAGTAACTATCAATATTCATTATTTGGGAAATTCAACTAGATATGATCAATCATAGAATATATGCCTCATAGTCATAATATATTTTTAATATAATGAGAATCGTACAACGTTTGACGATACACCCTGTACAGTCCATCTAAAGGATTGACATAAAGAACCATCCAATCGGTGATGATACTGATATAGATATTTTTTTGAGCAAGAGTTAGAAAAAATTAAAAGAGTTGAATCAAATTGTAATCTACTACCTGCTTACTGTAAAGAATAATTAGTACACGTTATCTAAATCCTGACTTTTAATTTCAATAAAAGCTCTCGGTTATTTTTACCGTGAAGATGAAATTGAATTTTATTGCACTGCATTTCTCGGAAGCGCTTCAACAAAAAAAAAAAACATTAAAAGGGAAAACAAATATCAGGAGAGTTTGTGAAGAAAATCGGATCCCTGCCAAAAGTGTGGTGTTCACTTGATGAATGTGTATAAATACTTACGTAAAAAGTTCTAACTTTGGCGGTTTTCTCTCATTTAGTAAAGTAGCACTTAGTAGAAAACGTAATCTACAACGGTTTCAGATTTGAAAATATTAGTACGTTCTGTCTCATTAGGTCTGACATTATAAAAGTGTATCACTATTTTCATAAGATAAAAATAATCAACAGAAAGCGACATAAGTCAGGGGCTGATTAGTATTCATCTTATTGAAAATGGCCGTTAAATTGTCTGAGCTCCCCTTACACGCAGTAAAATATCGTAGTAAAACTGCACTAAACTAATTTATTTAAAACACTACTAAAAACAATTATACAATTAAAACACAGACTTCACTATTTCAATTTATTTCTACTGTGGCTCTCTACCTGCGGACTTTGGAACTATATTTGCAACTCTCGGTGACTATCTATCTGCCATCCCCCGCCGAGCGCCTATATATATCCGCAAGCAGATTCCATTTACAATTCTCGATCAATCGAGTCTATTCGGCGACTTCTTAGATATCTCTTGAAACTTCATCAGAAAATTCGTGTTTCTTCAAGGCGGGACTCATGTGTTTGTGAGCGGAGAACTTGTTTACTTGTCGAGTGTTATTATTAATTAGATGATCGGGGCTGGTCTCTAGGCCTGTCTCGAAATCGTTACAATATGCCTGGAGTTGAACTGTATAGAAAATGCAAACTTCACAACACCAATGATGAAATAATAGTTATTATCCTAACAAGTACGGAAAGAGTACCTTTCCCGCATGCGAATGCCTTTATCCAAACGACGCTAAGCATAGATTCATAATTTTAATTTTCAGGATACACGGGAGCTGAGAGGTTAATACTAATGACAAAAGAGCAAATATACCTAACAAATTTCTCAAGAAGGCTTTGCTTCATGGAACTTATCACGGCTTGGCATCCGCGAATGTCAGATTGACTATTTTCTTAGTTTTAACTTTAATCTGTGTGATAAAAATGAATGGTAGAAATTTTGGAAGCAGTATAATTGTGAGAAAAATGAGATCTGTTACACTTACACTTCCCGATTTATTGGAAATGACGAAAACAGCAACTTTGAACTTATTGCCGGAAAAATAAAAAAAGTCTGTTGATAATACAAGTTGAATATACAAGTGTTGGAATAAACAAAATTGTTTTATTTAATAAACTGATGAACACCACAATTGGTGACGAGGAGTAACTAATCGCAGAAATTACCAGTAAGTACAAGGAAGAAATTGTATATAAATAGCATAACAATTTAATTTGTATTATAATGAAAATAAAAAGGAAAAGAATAATGAAAAGAAAGAATACGGGAAATTTTTTGGTAACCGAACATAAAGCTATCTATCATCTAGAAGAGTCTGATACCAACTTGCACTTTTATCTATTTCAGTAAGATTACTATCTAGTAAGACTTATCACATAGTTACATTATGTCAGAAAAAAGTACCTAATGATAATAATGGAAAAGAAACGTAAAACATAAACTCTATCAATTTATTAATTTAAATTAACAGTGTTTTGATTTATTTGTTTTATCACAATAGGGAGAAAGCTTTATTAAGAAATACAAGAGGAAGTAAGGACAGGTAAAAACAAATACCTATTTCAGAAAAAAACTGTATCAAGGAATACAGGATTTACTAATGACAGGTATAAAGAAATACCTATCTGAGAAACGGACTACTATATCAAGAAATAGAGGATGAAGTAAAGACAGGCATAAAGAAATAAAATATAAAATAAAATACGAGACTGTATCAAGAAATACAAAGTGAAGTGAGAACAGGTATAAAGAAATGCCAAATAAGCAATAAAAGAAAGGACAGAACCCAACAAAATTGACAGCTCGGACGTCAGTACTAAATTGGTGTATAGCGGACCTAGAATTATTCCGTATGGAAACAAAAGTCTAACACACATTGAGAAGCGGTATTGTCAAAACAAAAAAGAAGCCGTTGCCCTAGTTTAAGCAGTTGAAGATTTTAAAATGTACTCGTATGTAAGTATGTTTGACTAAGCCACTTGGAAACTATTTTCGGTCGTAGATCGCACCCCTACGTGCGGATATAACGTTGGGTTTTAAGGCTTCAGTTATTCAATTTTAAGATAGTATATCGGCCAGGAAAAACCATTATTGTAGACCTTTTATCTCGTCTTGGTGAGTGGCGAATACACGCACCATTCGAAAGTCACGACGTTGTCCATCAAATCTTGCCCTGTTCCTGTCACGGTTGAAGAAATCAAAGAGAACACAGAATCCGATCAAGATATTTTACAATTTGAAGTAGGCATTGAACAAAATACGTGGACCGATGAGACTAAACACTGTCAAGTATTTAAAGAGGAGTTTTGTATCTGTGATGGGATTCTGTTAAGAGGTACAAGAATTGTTATTCCAGAAAAACTCAGTCAACGCTGCTCATGAGGGTTGTCCAGGTATTGTTGCCATGACAAGTAGGCTATGAACTAAAGTTTGGTGGCCTAAAATTGACGAACAGACAGAAAAAATACCCTATATATCCTATGAAAAGGAGACAAATCCCAACAGCACATAGGGTAAACGTGTCCATAGATTTGATGGGTCCTCTACTTAGAGGGGAATATCTTTCTGTAATAAGTAATTTTGGATTACTTTTGCAGGTATAAAGAAATAAAAATTATGAAGTCTTCAACATCTACAACTACTAATTAATGAACTCTCTCAAGGATAGGGATCCCGGCCTCGATCACTTGTGACAACGGCAAACAATTCACAAGCGACGAAATAAAAAATGGAAAAAAATACATCATCATTTCAATGAGTGATCGGTGAACCTGTGTCTAAGGTATCTAGCAGTGGAACGTCTGGCTCGCATCAGACATAATGTTCGAGGCTCCGGTACGCAAGAATCTTTTTTCTCAAGGGCATAGGTCTCTTTAGGTGGCCACATGCCTTGTTGTGAATCAAGTGTGATGTGAATTGCGTGGATGACAATTGCGACGTCCGGTGATAGCTTGAAGTGCGCACTGACCACCCGGGGTGGTGCTGTAGGTTTTCCGGGATTTCCTACAGCTGAAAAGTGAAAACACCATCAAAAATATCAGTAAGTCACCCGGAGCGCTACGGCAAATAATAATAATAATTGCCGTCCTCTACCCGCACAGGCTATTCATATGGGTACACTCTATGAGTTTTTATGATGAGGGAGTATTATTATTATTTTTATTCCATACTAGCCTTAGATGAAGGGAGAGGTAGAAGGACAGAATAGGAGGAAACGCTTAAAGATAAGCCGAGGCCTTAAGACTAATTGACATGAAGACTTTGTAAATTATCTTATGATGTCGAACAGTACAACTACCGAAAAAAAATTGAGATAAAATTCCACAGATACCCACTATAGCGTTCTTGACGATGAAACAATCGTTGAAGACCGAGTACAAGAAGAAAGGGGTAGGAAAAATAAAGACAACAGATGGAAATGACATAAACATTGGCGGTAAAGTTTTTCATAAAAATTTAATCAGGCCAAACAAGGTTACTCCAGATTATGATCCTATTCCGCACATAGTAATAGAGAGAAAGGGAGGGCACATTTTAGTCCCAAATTCTGAATATTGTTCACCTTAAAAAGATAGGAAGTCAATGACAAGTTAAAAATAGGGATAACAATGAAGTTAACCAACAATTGAAATAGCATTTAAAGCAAATCTATTCCTTACCAGATTCCAAAGGACAAAACAACATTTACCACTTTTAACAGTTGACGGAAGATTAGCATAATAAAAGCATTCATTGAATTTGGCATACATATGTATTATATGAATCTAAATGAATGGTTGTTAATTACCTACATAATATTATACTTAATAAGGGGTTAGATCTTATGTTTACGTACAGTGGTTTTCTTTAATGACCCCCTTTTCATTTTTTTAACGGGTCAACTCAAAAAACTGAAACTTGGGATAATGAAATTGATGCATGAATACTATATTTTGAAGTAAAATTGAGTCATGAAAATTTCAAGATGGCGACTGGGCACTATCTGAGGAAAAAAAATAGATTGATAGGGGGGTCTTGTGACACATAATTTTGAAGCTCCTAACGATTACTTTACAACCATAGAATAAATAGTCAATATCTTCACCTACTACAAAATGGCGGAACATTTAGTAATTGCCTGATTTGCTCGACATTTAACTTCATAATTTGAGGAAATGAACTGAGTTCAGTTCAGAAGATGCTCGAAGTAGTTGTCTTGAACTGCTTAACATAAGAACAGCCTATCGGATATTTCAAGTCGAACATTTTTGAACTCAGTAAACAGCGATATTTCTAGAAATATTTATTATTCTCTGACACATATTTCCAATATTGAAGCAGGTCAGTTTCGTTTTCCTTTTGCTTCAAACAGCCCTATGAAAAAAATCTGAAGGTTTCAAATCTGGCGAGCAGGCTGGCTATTCCGTAGGACCTCGACGGCCAATCCAACGACCAGGAAAAGTATTATCTAAATAGTTTCCTACTTGTCTGGAGTACTGTGATGGTGCTCCATCTTGTTGGAATACAATAGCCATATCGAATTTATTAGGATTCGATTTGACGATTTCGGTGATTAGAAGGTCAACAGTAGTTTCCAGCATATTCAAGTACAGTTCCCCTGTTGATTTTTGTTGAATGAATACAGGTCCTACAATATGGTTTTCGAATATTCCTGCTCAAACATTAATTTTTTCTGGATATCGAGTATGAGTTTCCCAGAAATCGTGAGGGTTGATGTCACTCCATAACGGCAATTTTGTCTGTGAAAAATGCCGTTAAGAAAAAATGTTCCCTTAAATATTTTCTACAGATAGGACGATTCGGAAAACCATTTCAGAGACACTTGGTACCAATCCACTAGTAAAACCGAAAAGTAAATGAGAATATTTTAACTGAACAATAATGCTCGTTGTCGTACTAACATTTTTTGTCAAGCAAAAAATAACCTATTAAACCTTATCGGGTTATTGGAATAGCCATATGGGATATAGCAGAGAGAAACAAATATTTCTAGTAATATCGATATTTATGTGTATGTATACAGGTAATTCTCAAATGTTCCGCCATTTTGTAGTAGGTGAAGAGTCTTTATATTCTAGGGTTGTGAAGTATTCGTTAGGAACTTCAAAAGGATGTATCACAAGACCAACCTACAAAAAATAAAAGGGAAGGGACAAGAAAACCAATGTAGGTATGTATTATTAGCAATGTCGAGCATATTTAGGTTTGTTAATTATTTGATTTAATTAGTTTGTTCGTAATTTAGGTTTAAAACAAAGAAATAGATGTGATGTGTCGAACTGGATGAATAATTGTTATGGTGATTCAGTATATTGATAAGTCATAGACATGTAACCGAATGACGAGGAGAGGGGACAGAAATATTGTGTGGGCATTCAGATACGAGAGTGAACAAGACCGTACCTATAGACTGTTGATATAACAAGTTGAATATAAAAGAGTTGGAATAAACAAAAGTCTTTTATTTAATTTTTAAACTAGTCTCCGATCAAATAACATAACCTACATGATTAACTCGCCGCACTGCACGTATTAAGATTTGTGTATAAGGAACATCTTCCCCCCAACGGCAGTGTCGTGCGTTGTTAACAGAAATATTGAGGTTCAATACAATAGAAATTATGGAAACCCGATATGGAATGGAAACCTGAAATTATGATGAAATCATCTCTACAGGATTTTGAGAACAGCCGATGCTCTAATTGACATGTTTTTTTTCATAATTCATTAATTTTTCTCTTTTCCAATTTGGTTCCCCTTTCTCGATAGTTACGACACTGGTAGCTTCAAATGATTGTTCTGTCAAATATCAAATGCAGCGTTGTCGTACTGACAGGACTATATCGACAACGAAGAATCTCCGTTCGGCGATGGAAATACTATCGTTTTTACATCTGCAATGAACGTTTCAATTTCCTTCTTATTGTCATATATTTCATCAAAGACAGTATTTTTGGGTTTTCGTTGCCGACACATATCAAAATCTAGCTGACGTGCTTATTGTATCCTTAAAAAATTGCGACATGGCAATAATGTCATGATTTGAGGGATACCTTCAGTTCTATTTGAGTATTACTCATCTAGGTTGTGTTACTTGATCGGAGAAACTAGTGAACACTACACACAGATGGCTATCGATCAGCAATAGTAAAATTACCGAATCTTTCTTGGTACCCACTAGAGTCCTCTATCTGAATTTTTCAAATATGTTATACAAAATAAACATTGTTCTTCATTATGTCTTGTCATCTTAATTTCTTTCGAATACCTATTGCATTCATCTGCCATTTTGAAGGACAGAAAACTTTCGTAGATATGAGTAAAAGATTTTAGTAATACTAGTTATCATAATAGACATCTATTCTGAGAGAGTTTTAACATTATGTATGGCCATTTTCATCTGAATGATTTTCTTTGCATAGAGAATTGAAAAACCTTTCGAATGAGAGAGTTAAGTATCACTCGAAATCCCATGTCAATTGCTACTTACTTATTGTAATCGAGTTCGCTTTGAATACCGTATTTGGATCTATATTCTGAAGGGTTTTCATGACAAAATTCAAGTCGATTTGAGAATGTTCTGGAATCTTCTAGTTTTTCATTGCCAATTTAAAAATAGAAAACTTGCGGCATTCATTTTCGATTGCGATCGCAATTTTCCAACTCCAAAATGTCGTTTGTTACGATTTTGCAGAATCGACCTTGGGCTCGAATTGAACTCTACACCTGCTACAAAAATGAATAGGCAGAATATTCGGGAAATTTACTGACGAGTTAAACAACAAACGTCTCATTTTAAGGCCATAGAGATTTCCAAAACCACAAATGCATGTGTTCTATAGCCTTATTCAAGGACCCTTATGTGAATAGCCAATGAATCTTGTTACTCGAAAAACTAATGACAGTTCTTGTAGTTGCCATTAATTTATTTTTACTTTTTGTTAGTTTGAAATTCACTATTAAAATATTTCTCAGTTCCTCTACTAAAAATCGAATAAATATATGAAAGACATTAATTTTATTATTTTTTTTTATTCTACGCTACTGGTTATTATCTAGTAAATTATGTTTTTCTACTAATGTATATGAAAATGATAATTTTTCAACCGTATACCCTACATGAAAGTGATAGTTTTTCACTCTAGTGATGAAAATGAAGCAAATGAACATTATCATGTGACCCGTTGGGAATTTTACTGAAAATAATTTGATGGATTTTTGACACTAATGACAGTTACTTTCACTACTTAGCACTTGAATCAGCAAACGAACGTCACTTCCTTTGTCTGATTATAAAAATTTTCACGATTATATTTGATCTTCTCTCTGTATAGACCAGGAGCTGGTGACAGGTGACGTTTTCCCATTTTACACTGCATGCCTTTTTTAAGGCTTGATAATTAACCATAAAATAAGAAAAATAGACGGGTTCCTGGTCGCCCCACGTGTGCACTTCATAAGGAAAAGCGCTTTTCTTTTTGTGTACAATTTTCGTGTTTTTTCGCAATATTATTCTGCCTGCCGTTGTAATATACGGAAGTTCAAACAAATTAAAGGGAACTTCCGTATTTTAAAATTGCATGCCGATGTAAAGAATTGAAGTTTCAGTAATAAAAACACTTTGGAAAAATTTGCATGTGCTCCTCGTCTGACCAACGGTGTAAAATTGCGGGAAAATCAATAAAGGTTTTACGTGATTACAAATTACATGCCATTAGAAAGATACGTCATTTGTATGAATAATTAATATTAGGTAATTTGACATGCACACCAGGATTTCGCAAAACAAAGTCACATAAATTTTCACAGTGTTTTTTGCAACTTTCGTCATGCATGCCTCTATTTTGCAAACTCCTGGTGTGCATGCCAAATTACATACTATTAATAAATTATACAGATGACGTATCTTTCTAATGGCATGCAGTTTGGAATCACCGTTGGTCAGACGAGGGGCGCATTCCAATTTTTCCAGAGTGTTTTCGTTACTAAAACTTCAATTATTCACATTAGCATGCAATTTGAAAACACGGAAGTCCCCTTTTTTCAGTTTTTCGTAAACCTTTGAGCCCTTTCGGCCGCTGCGAATTGCATCAATTAGTAGAGTTTCAATTTGTTTGACTTCCGTATATCACAACGGCAGGCAGCATAATATCGCGGAAGAACACAAAAATTCTCCACAAAAAGAAGTTCGCTTTTCCTTATGAAGTGCACACGTGCGGCGGCCAGGAACCCGTCTATTTTTCATAATTTAGGGTTGATTATCAAGCCTTTATAAGACATGCAGTGTGAAATGGGAGAACGTCACCTGTCACCAGCTCCTGGTCTAATAACTATATAATTAATATGGACTCTGAAATTCCAATATTTTATAAATAACATTTATTTCGTTGGTGAGATTGCCACACTCGCTCCGCTCCGCTTCTGGACAAAATTTCACCTCACGAAAAACAGTATTTTCATCTCTTTTTGAAAAATATACCAATTACTAATGCTGGTAATATAATTTCGTAGAGGAACAAAAAGCATAAAAAATTTAACCATAGTCCATCTTTTTTTTCAAAGGGTACTTGCTAAAACAACGTACCTACGCCTTGAACTTTCAAGAATTTTGAATAGATGTACTTGGAACTTTAACAAGGTGGCCCATCGAAGACGTTCTGCATGGCATTACAGGGTGGGAAAGAATTTTCGAAAAAATCCAAAAACATGTCGAGATTGTTTGTCTGGGGGACACATTCTGACGCAAAAAGAATAGCGAACCCTTTCAACCCTCTAAAAAAAAAATGAAAATGAAAAGGGGGGGTCAAGTGAAAGCTCATTAGAAGGGGCTGGTCATTCCCTGTACAGTGCTGCGTAGTTTTTGAAAATATGAAGCGTTGCTGTCCGACAACCTGCCATACAAGTTATTTTCAAACCGTTGTCGTTAATTCTGGAGCAATTGCGGTGTCACGCGACATGTTAACAATTCTTCTTTGCAACTTCTCTAATATGTCTGGTATGGTGTTTTGTAAACAATGCCTTTTATATGTTCCCACAAAAAATTCCAAAGGAGCCCCGGCTTGTTGGAAAATCAGCTCCTGTTCATTGTATGCGGGATCTTCTCAATGATATTTGTTAGAGCTGGGTCGATGACATTTTGTAGTAAATCCAAGTACATGTTAAATTTCCAGGGAGGAAATAGGTCATACAATGGAATTTCCAAAAATACCAGCCCACACATTTAACTTCTGCATGGGAGTGTTGCGTGTGTGATTCGTGGAAAATCATTGAATTGGTGTAAGCCCAGTAACAGCAATTGTAGCGATTCACTAAACCATTTAGGTAGAAGGAACACTCGTCCGAAAAACACACATTAAACAGAAAATTACCATTGTTGAACGCTCGCTCCCTCATAAGTTAACAAAATTACAAGCGATGATCAAAATTGTCATCATTTAGTACGTACACTATGCGAATTTTATAGGAATGGAATTTGTATTTTTTCAAAACCCGTTGGACACTAGTACGAGACATATCCGTCGCAATGGCCAATTGTCTTGTACTCAGCGTACGTAGCAACTTTCCCCAATACTGCTATTTCCTTCCTTCATTCATGCTACTGCCTCATTTACTCGATTTTCAAGCTACTCCTTTTCGTTATGAACCGAACCTGTTTCGCGAAATTTTGTCAGAGGTATGTTTGTCAGGATGGCGTTGGTTAAACAACTCCGCGACCCGATTTCCAAATTCATAGTTTTTGAAAAAAATCTCAATAATATCCACTCTTTCCGCAGTTGAATACACCATAATGATAAATTTCAGGTATCTAACAACTACTTGACCTAAGAAGAAGAAAGAAACCTGATAATTTTTTCACTCACTAATATGAGCCAAAAAAATCTGCAAATCGGCAAAAATCAGCGAATTTATAAAGGAATTTATTTCAATAATACCTACAATAAATTTTAAAGTAAAATTGAATCGATTTTTGCATTTTTCGTCACACATTATTGTTGGAGTTTCAACGCTCCAAATTTTCTAAAAGAGTGAATCGATTTTCAGAAACTACGCAGCACTGTATAGGAAATGACCAGCCCCTTCTAATGAGGTATCGCTTGATCCCCCTTTTCATTTGAAATTTTTTTTGGGATGACACTCCCACATAGGGGGTTGAAGGTTCTACTATACTCTTGGCATCAAAATGTGTCCTGTCAAACAATCTTGACATGTTTTTGGATTTTGCCGAAAAATTCTTTCCCACCCTGTAATCCATTGCGGTACGTTTTCGATAGGCCACCCTGTATATATGAAAAATGAATTGATAAAATGAACAAATAGATAATTTTATAGACGTTATTTTACAAAGACTAAGTACTCACTGAAGTTGAATTTTCTGCGAATCTATTAGTAAAAATCAAAGCTTTCTTCAGACTGGAAATGAGTTTATACAGCTGATGATAGTAAAATTCCTTTCCACAGCTTTCGCATCAGCAGTTCAGAATGAATGGGATCTATTAAAACAGTTTAGATTGTATTTTAACGTCGTGTACTTTCTTGTTTTGATGTATCTAGGTAATGCATGAGAAAGATATTGATTCGGAAAAATCAAGGGTTATCAGGTGATATTCTTCCGGTAGCTTTCAGTTCCAACATGACGATCTCAGAAAAAGAAGTAGTGGTATTTTAATGCTCATTTAGAAATGGCTCTAAAAAATGTTTACTTGTAGGTACCTACTCAACGTGTTATTCATTTGATAATAATAATAAATATATTTATTCACACACATATACAAATAATAGACTGTAAATAAATATGAAGAATTAATCATTCTTGTAAGTAGGTCTAGTTACACATACATTTTCGAAAATTTACAGCAATTTCTCTCAATGTCAAAACCGTGAAAAAACAAATTCATCGTACTGTAAGAGGTATTTGAATGAAGAAGAGGACAATAAACTTTACAGTCGAATGCCTTCAACCTCCGAACAAGTTTCATGACATTTCACAGAGTACAGTGACTGTTGATGGTCGAATTCATGGTTGCACATAATCAAATATTACTTCAGAAATAACAAAAAATATGTACACTATCATTATTTTCTATTATCAGATAAAAGGATAAGCAAACGATCGCTTCCGATAGGAGTCGTCTACGACCGAAGAACTTGGCGCGGCCAGTTTGGAATGTATTACTGAATTCAGTTCTACGTTCGCAGTTCATAGCGCTGATCAAAGTTGCCTGGCTTGAATATCGCGCCCACCTGTTTCTCAGTCGCGGACGAGTTGGCCAAAGGGCATTATTTTACTGTCTTTTGTCAGACGCTCCTACAAAGTGAACAAAAGTTTTTTGAAGTGTAAAAAATATGTTCTAAAGTGCATAGAGTTCGTGTTTTGTGATATATTTGTGTGAACTGAGTTCTGTTTTTGTGGAAATACTTTCTCCAAACGAGTTTTCGAGATGTTGAAGACGACTGTAGTTGTTTTATTCCTCGTCGGATTGTTTAAAGGTGGGTACCGGTATTTTTATACAGGTGGAATGAAGAACTAGGTGGACGCTTGGCTTGGTTATGAACGATTCATTAGTAAAAGTTTTAAAACTCTTTGAACTTCTTTCATTGTATTGTTTTCAGTAGAAGGAAGGTGATAGGTACCTATCATGACTTATAACAATGACGAGAGCGGCATTATTTTCTCATGGTTATAATTGATATTGAGAGAAATACCTAGGTATAAATAATTATATCAGCAAATAGGAAAAGTTGGATTTAAATCAAACGTATACCTACAGAGCAGAATGAAAGCGCATTCAATAGTGAAACAAACATTATTATTATTATTTTTTCAATATAAAATATAGATGAATAGGCAGGTACCCACTTACTCATTGTTGCACCATTGAAACGCCAACTGATGAATTTAATAAAATTAAATACCTACCGAATTACTGACAAATTCAACTTTCCTATAGATGGCGAAGTAATTCATATGCTTAGGTATCGGGGACGTTTTGAAAGGTGTTTTTATTACATACCCAGGAAGTAATATTCATTCACAGAATATCAACAAATTTCTAATTTGTTTTATTTTTAGTAGCATTAAAGACAAAAATCTGGTTCAACAATTAATAGGTACCTAGCATACCTAGTTTCAATAATATTTGTGGTGTTTCTGCACTAGTTTATTTCTACACTAAAGAAATAGATATTTAGATACCTACCTACTTTCTCTGTTACTTCCCAACTGATTAATTTTCTCATACTCATTGGTAAAATTCCGTTAATAGCCAGAAGCAATCAAAAAACATTTTTGGTACTTACGAAGTTTGGTTTCCTGAACAAAAATCCAAATAAAATTTTCGACCGTCTCAAGACTCTCAAGTGATTTCGGAGATATGGGCCTAGTTTTTTGTGATGACTCCCATTTTTTAGGACACGTTTCTACCGCGAAAAAAACAGTAGAAACACCCGAAATTCTTTCTTCTTATCACTGGCAGCATGTTAACACCCTAATTGACTTGTCTCATACTTTTTTCTTATGGAGAATGGCACTTTTTATGAAAAAAAATTTATGACCACATGACTAACCAACTCAGGCAAAATGGTTATTCAAATCATTTTGGCTAATTGGTTAAAAGAAGGTTGAAGTTTTGGATAAACAATGACGTTTTTGATAAAAAATTGTTTAAAACGGGTGAATTAGTGTGTGTAGTGTAAAGAAGAAAGAATTTTGAGTATTTTTTTTTGCGGTAGAAGTGTTCTAAAAAATGCCGTTCGTTACTCAAAAATAGGCCATATTTCCGAAATCACTTGAGACAGCTGAAAATTTTATTTGGATTATTTATTCAGGAAACCAAACTTCGTAAGTTCCAAAAAAAAAATTGACAGCTTGTGGCTTTTAAGTAAGGAAATTTTACCCTCATTTTATTTTCCTTTTTATATTATTGTGTCATCCAAAAAAACATTTATATATATATATATATATCTAGTACCCCTACTATATCTAGGTATGCATATGGATCAATGAAGTGCTTTTATTCTCATCATTTTTATTATGTGTCTCGTAGGACCTATATTTAAGTATTCATGCATTTATTGTATAACCTAACTTTACTTCTATGATTTTAATTTCGTGTGCATGAACAAATCATTTATGTATTTTATTATTATAAATTCTATAGTCGATTTCCTTGTTTACATAGGTTTACAAACAAACATCACCTCAGAGTAATGGTAATTTGTTCATATACATTCCTTATCCGTACGTTCTCCGTTTTTTTCCATGCCTTTCCTTCTATTTTGACTGGTGCGTGGCATCCTGGTTTGGGACTTTTCTGTATTACCTGCGATTTTTATCCTTGAAGAATCACTTGATGTCTTTGCATTTAATCCTTAATGCATTGTCATAAAAAAGCGCTATCATTATTCCCAGTGATGAACCCGAATGTTTCATTTCCTTGGAGACTTAATTTTTATTCTTCAAGTATATCCATATCAATGGTACGCGGGTGCCGTGTAGCTGTTGCTAATGATTTTAGAACAGAAGATAGGTACTTAGATGTTTAAAATATTGATTTTTTCAGGAAACATTTGTACCTAATCGGAAGAGTAACCTCAGTTAAAAGATACATTACTCACATGAATATTTGAATCAATAATGTAGTGTAGGCTCACAATTTCTTAATTTGAATTGGGTAGAAATTGCCCCTGGCCAGTTCAAACAACAAAAAACTTTCTATTTCGAAAGTTCTGCCAATTGTATATCGGTGACATAAAAGGGGGGTCCAGAGAGAACTTTTTCTGTCAATTCAACCTGTTCATTTTTTTATTCTTCAGGTTCAGAAGAAAGTGAATATCTGTGATATTCAGATAACTTCGCAGAACTAAGAGGGTGGAGTCAGGAATATTGATATTATTTTGTAATTTTTCACGTTTTTTGGAAAAAATGTCCCGGGAGAAAGACATTTTATTAGTCCCCATACTGACGATCTAGAAGTAAAGGAAATAAAAAACACTACTCTTCGGACAGCCAATTACATTCCTTCCATTTCTTAGAACTGTCATTTTGAGAGATGAAAAATTCACAAGTAAATGCGTATCGAAGACCAAAACTGTTACACAAATCGAATATTTTAGCTCAATAGGAGAGAAAAATAGATTAAAATTTGAAGTGAAATTTGAAAAATAGGTTCCTTCTTGTTAACAAAACTGTCACTCTCAGATTAATTTCGAGTTTTCCAGATTGGGTCAAAAATCTTTAAGAAATATTGAAAAAACTGCTCTTAGTTGTTTATTGATCGAATACATTCGAGATTATATTATTTTCATAAACAAATGCATATCAAATTGTATTGAAATTTTGTTTTGTTCTACTAAAAATTCCAGAATCAAGAGTTTAATCTCGATTGTTGGTCATTACAGTAAGATTTTCAGGCAATTGAACAAGTTCTTACTTTTTCCGGTAAGAAAATCATCGATTTATGTATTCACCTTCTCAATATTGAAAAGGGAAACACTCTCAATTGAGAAATTTGGTTATGATTTTTTTCTTTCATAAAAAAACCCTACGATAAAAATTGAGATATCCTTCCGAAAACAACAATGAGGACACGATGGACGTTGAATAACATGTAGGTATAAGATATTACAAAAAATTCTGTATTTTTATCCAAGGATTTTTCTATAAAAAAATCAATTTTTTTCAATTGAGACTGTTTCATTTTTCAACATGAATGCTTTCTGAGAGGTCAACTTGAACAAGAAGTCGTTTGTCTTTCAGTCGCAGAGAATTCCACAAGAAAATCACAATGCCTCTTAATATAGGTATTATACTCAATGGGGATCATCGAAAACAGCCACGAAATTCTTATACATATCCATAGACAATGATCTGTTTTCGATGATCCTGATTATTAAAGATGTGAGGAAAATCTCTACTTAGCAAAAAATGTTAACGTTTTCCAGGATATGGACAGATTATATGGACAGAAGACAGAAATATTACCGAATCCTTCTTGCTATTTCTGCAATTTCATTGGTTTTACGATAAGTTCCTTACTCGATTCCTGATACTAGTCTTCAAATTGCGCAGATCCTAACGGGGTAGTTCAACATTTTGTACTCGGATGAAATCAAGCGGAATGATGCTCGCTTCATAAAAATATTTATATCCTTGTACTATTTATCTATTTTATTTAAATACATCTCTTAATATTGATTGACATTCTTTCTTGACATAGATTTTCTTGATTAAACGTGTTTTTTCAGTTTCAAACAGTGGAAGTTTAAAACTCCCAAAAACCCATGACAAGATGCGTCGCGAATATTTTGAGTTCAAAATGCCCTTTAAAAAAACTACTTCTCACTTGTCTTAACTGAAATATCTCGGAAATATGGCACAGTACTTACTGTTAATGGTTAATAAGTATAAGTAAATGGATATGGTTTCCATTTCGGTTCAGAATTGTATATCCTAAAATGTTTACATTTTTGTTGGAAAAATGGAAAAAATTTAATTTTTATTTTATATTTAAGAACTTCAGCAAAGAAAATATCTTTAGAAAATAGAAATGTCGTAACTTCTAAAGTAGTAACTAATTGAGTATTTGACGTAAAATCAACGAATTCTCACCTTCGTTGGGTACTCAATCATTAACGAACTAGTTAGAATATTGTCATAGAACCTTAACATAAAATAGCCATAAAACATAACTTATGAACAATGTAACTTTTCGTTGACTTGTTTCGTGTAGAAATGAAATTTCAAAACAAACACACGAAATGATAATCTATGCAAAATGTATCAATATTAGTTTAAGAGCATTCCAAGGAATCAACAATATCTAGTTGTAGTGGGTTGTTCATGAAGAGAAAATATTTGTTTATTGTTCAATTAATTGACGATCGACCCGATAATTGTGGCTAACTTTTTCAGGAACATTCCTCACTGATTATTTGAAAAAATGTCTTGTAACCCTTTAAAATAGAAGTATTCATAGAGAAAGATTTAATTTTTTTAAGCTTTAAAAATGAATATCGAGATTTAAATTACACAATCACGCAACATGCAATTTGAATAACGCTGACCATGCACAAGTCATTAAAAAACATGAGTAACAGGTAGCACAGGTACCTTATATTTATTGTTATTACACCCATGGAGTCGCCTCGCTCGACTGTACCTGTATTGTCTAATGACTTAGTCAGTTCCTCTCCGACATCCTACCTGTTATCTACGATTTGGGTTTATCTACCTGCTATCAGAACAAAACGTAAGCCACCAAAATGTGATAATGTATACTTTTTCTAGTTGAAGTGTGATGCAAGTCCTAATCGAAAACCCTAACAATAGATACGGTTAAGATAGGTCTAGACTGATTTACCAGGCATCTTTCGAAGTTATGCAAGGTTTTTCTAGACATTGGGTATGGTACGTTAAGTCAATATTTTGAATTCCAATCTACTATTTCACCTATTACTAGAAATTGAATTCAATACAATATCTGACTTAATCAGGTACGCAGTTATTGTCATGGTGTAACTAGAAAATTAACAGAATATTTGACAATTTTGAAACAAATTCAAACGTTTCGTGACAGATTTTTTTTTTATATTGCAACATGCTTACAGAAACGGATTGTTGTAACCGATGTTACGACCACTAGGTACTCCAAACTACACAGTGAAAATTCCATATTTAATTTTTGAATTGTGCGCACTCAATATGTATCAAATATACATGGTATACCACGAAGAGCTGAGTCGATATGTATGTAGGGGAGTATTTTTCAGATTTTTTTTACGAGAGTTTTCGTAGGAGCTTCTTTTAGATAAAATATTTTCAGTTGTTTACTACTTCTGGTTATACCTTTGTTTTTTTAATCGAACACCCTGTTTTTACAAGCTTTTATTTAACTTGCAGTATAACTATGTTTGTTCGGGTGGAATCTTGCAACTCAACTTTGGGGCAGATAAGTAGTATCTTCAACCAATTCAATTGAAATTTTGTATACGGAATGGCCAGCCTTCTCGCCAGATTTGACACCTTTAGACTTTTTTTATGGGACTATTTGAAGCAAAAGGTGTACGAAACTGAACCTGCTTCAATATTGGATATACGGCAGAGAATACTAAATATTTGTAGAAATATCGACGTTACCGTGTTTGAAAAATGTTCGGCGTGAAATATCGGATAGGCTGTTCATATGTCAAGCAGTTCAAGGCAACCATTTCGAGCATCTTCTGAACTGAACTCAGCTTATTTCTTCAAATTATGAATTTAAACGTCGATGTATTCAGGCAATTATTAAAAAATGTTCCGCCATTTTTTAGTAGGTGAAGATATTTACATTCGAGGGTTGTGAAGTATTGGTCAGGAGCTTTAAAATTTCAATTAAATTTTTTTCCTCCATCTTGAAATTTTCATCTGTCAATTTTACTCATGCATCAATTTCATTATCCCAAGTTTCAATTTTTTGAGTTGACCCGTTCAAAAAATTTAAAGGGGGGGGGGGAAAATTACAGAAGACCACTGTATAGTTTCAGGACTAACTGTGAGTTAATTCACAACAAATTCATTCATAATGAAACTTCACCCATCTTTGGGATTAAGATTTACAGATAGAGCAAATTTTTCATGAACGTGATATCAGCGAAGTCAATTTACATGAATTATATATATATACTTAATGGGTTTTTTCTTTTCCTTATATTCCGTACTGTAGTGTAAACCGTGTGTAGAAGAATAGTTATTACCTAAGCTAAAGATTGGGGCGTAGCCCATTTCGGCCCGAAAATGTGAAATACCAGGTAAGATGAATTTTAATGAGCTTGGGTAAATGCCCATTTCGGCCCACAACGATAGGTTGCGCGTACGATCATGTTGAGTGCCTTATCACTGGATATATTACGGAATATAATACCAATAAAAGTTTTAACCTAATTCTGTGGAATGTTCATCGTCGACGACCAAAAAAGACGATTTTTTATATTTTTTGACTCGATTGTTCCTGAACGAACTAACCTGGTGACAGATTCGCCTTTTTGCAAGGCTGGAAAATCTGTTGTTCCACCCTTCTGTATTGTAAAACGAATCAAATATGGTCTAGTTTCTTTAACATGACACACAGTTGAATTGTACCCTCCTGGCCGAAATGGGTACATTTAAAATAGGTACATTTTGTGTTTGGGGCCGAAATGGGCTCTTTTTATGCACGGTACCTGCCATCTCGGGCCGAAATGGGCATAGCCCAAAGATTGATGTATATAAAGTTGGCAAGGCCACTCACTTAACGGAAAGTCGATTAAGGGCCAGTATTATAGAAATAGAAGATGGTTTCGATAACTTGGTTTTGTTATTTTTAAGAAGCCAAGCCATTGCAGGACACCACATATACTTAATATTCTGTTCTATTTTTATTTTAATGTTCATAATCATAGAAGTCTGGTCATGCCATACCTGTGGGAGGTGGCGAATATGTAAAGTATTTTTTCAAATTTCTAAGATTGTATTCGTAGGTACTTCTAACGATTTGTACCAGTACGCCACTTTTTCCCTCTACTAGAAATATGGCAAATATAATAATGGTCACGTTGTATCATAAAATTTCCAAAAATCCAAATGCCATACTGGTACAAATCGTCAAAATTTCATTTTTTTTCAACATCTTGGCTCAAGTCGAGTAAAGTCTTGGTTTCTTTGAACATTCGGTCGCGGAAAGCGGACAGTCCGTCGTCCGTCGCGTTTTCACGATTACCAGAGTATTCAAATGGGTCCGGTTTTCTTGAATCCGCTTAGCTGAGCAGTACTGCGTCATTTCGCAGATTTGTGCCGACTAGTCGGTTGATATCTGTTGAGTTTGATTACAGCGGAATTGCCGGCGTGTGCGGACGACCGACATTTCAAAATACGAGTAAATTATAAACAAATGTTTGAAAAATGAGTGATACATTCACACCTGCAGATGATGAAGTCTCAATAGACTTGGTGAGACAGCATCCACCGTTATATAGTGTTGGAGGAAAAAGCTCTAAAGATATGGTAGTAACAAAAGATATTAGGAGAGAGATTGGTGCGATAATGAAGAAAAACGGTAACTTCTTCTTTCTCTGCTAACAATAACAATGCAACCAATTTATTTGAGTCCATGTTTAAGTACCTTCCGTTTCAATTCACGATATGAATAGCACGCACATCACATGGCAATTTTCTACATTTCTAACAAACCTCCTCTGGCGGAAATCGGTATCCTCAGCGGTCGGCGGACTGTCAGCTTTCCGCGACCGAATGTTCAAAGAAACCAAGGCTTAAGACAGTCGTCCGCCCCATGGTTACAATCTGGAATAATTTTTTTTAGGTAGAATTACATCCACACGAACAGATTACAATGATTCCATAATGTAAAAAATTATTTTACGTATTTTACAGTCGTATTTTCAAAACGTGTCGAATAAATTAGTTTTTCAAGTATGGCAGCACTTTTTCCCCCTACTAGACATATGGGAAATATAATAATATACTATACCAGCGCTATGACCATCATTTTCTTTTTTGTCATTTCGTAATTAGACCCCTGAAGAACCGCCATACTGGTACAAATGACCCAATATTTTTTGTCACTATCTCCCGGCCTATAAAGCTAACTTCAAAAAAAGTAATTGTCGAATAATTGTAGAGAGTTTGTCGTGAACGGAAAAAAATGTGCTCCTAGTTTTTTTCATATGGAGTAGCTGTGTTAACTTTATATTAATTGTCGAAGTCTATTCGACATAAAAATAATGCGAAAATGTTTTTCTGTATAGTATATACAGTGTGTTTCACTTGTCATGGGCACACCCTCGTGTATGCTGTAATTTTTGACAAAAAAAACAAGAAATTTTCTGGATCGATGGATACAATGGAGATGAACTTTCTGTGTATAAAGAGTCATTCACTGCACGACAGCAGCCATTTAAAAGAAAAGTTATAGCAGGGGGCAAAATTAGTCCAAAGTTCCTTCGGATTCGTGTTCGGGATCCCCAAATTACTACTAATACACCTGGCTCCTGAATAAATTTCGGTTCTGAAAACTTCCAATTTGTTTCATTTCCCATGGAAACGCCCCCGTGTATATCACGTATGATGACCCCTTTTGTACAGTTAGTTCATATCTAGTGTAGCTATCTTGAGAATTTCATGGTTCTACGTCAAAAATTGTGGAAGATAAGGAGGCGTTTCCATGAGAAGTGAAACAAATTAGAAATTTTCAAGACTGAAAATTTTTCAGGAGGCAGGTATATTAGTAGTAATTTGGGCATCCTGAATACGAATCCGAATTTCGAGCCAATTTTGTCCCCTAATATAACTTTCCAGAAAAATGGGTAGATCCATCGCTGTTGGCGTACAGTGTATATCACGTAGAAAGACACCTCTTGTGCACTGAGTTCATTTCTAGTGTATTTATCGATCATGGAAATTTCATGGTTCTACGTTGAAAATTACGGAAGATACGGGGGTGTTTCAATGAGAAGTGAAACACACTGTATGTATTTGTTATTGGAATTCTTGGTATACTGACAAATTTTGCGTAATTGACAACACCGCATGCATATAAGGATGATTTGTGCTTTTTTCATTGAACTACTGTCGAATATATATTGGTTATGCATTCATATGGAACAAAATGAAAAATAACTTATTGAGAAAAATAGAGAAACTCGGTGTTCCTGGGAAAAAATCCATCTAACTTGATTGGTGTTGTCAATTACGCAAAATTTTCCCGTATTTCAAGAATTTCAATAAGAAATTCATATATATAGGTACTGTAAAAAAAATATTTTTCGAATAATTTTTGCTTCAAATAGACTTTAACAATTACTCGACAATTTTTGGTTAGCACAGTGATGAAATTTGATGTTTATTTTTCTAATTATATTAGTGGCAGTGCTAACTTAATATAAAGTTAGCATAGCCACTCCAAAAAAAAAAAAACTAAATAATTTTTTTTGTTCAACAAATTACCGGAATTGGTTTCATCGATTTTCCGGAAAGAGGCCTTGCTAACTTTATATACATTAAAGTTGGATATTATTGATGCAGCATAGTTTTCATTAATTAATGCTCCGTTCACTGTTGAAATGTTGAATGATGTGAGTAAGCAACTTTCTATTTCAAGTCGTTATAGGTGTTTCCTGCTAATGTGCGTAACAATGTGGATGAATATTCATGAAAATGGAAACTCCACTTTCAGTAGCTCTTCTACTTAATCAACCTAAGTATATAGGAAAATTTTAATATTATGGCTAGTTTTCAGTGGCATGTGAAGTTATAACATATGATTACGATGTCTAAAAACCGTGGTGAACCGAGTGATCAGATTCTATTCAGAACAAAACATATGAAGTAGTGTATGCTTCTGTTATCCGAATCCGCAGCAATATATGTATGTTACGCTGACAGGATCACTTCATCAAAATAAAAAAAAAAAGAATTTATGCTTTTTTGTTGCTAATTTGTTCCAGTTTTCGAAAATTTGTTGCTGGTGCCGATATAGAAAAAAGTGGGTCCATGCCAGCTTCACGTTATGCTAGCACGACAACTTTTTTATTTCGTGGCTGTATTGAAAAATGAATATACCAAAATGAAGCAGTAATTTGTTGCTAATTTGTTCCCCCTTTCAAATTTCTGCATTATTCTCCATTACAGAAAAAAATTAGTCCATGCCAGCTTCACGATAAACTGACATGGCAACTTCTTTATTCCGCGACTTTATCGAAAAAAGAATATACCAAAATGAAGAGATAGTTTGTTGCTAATTTGTTCCCCTTTTCAAATTCCCGTATTTCTCTGCATTACACAAAAAAATGATATCATCCAGCTTTACCATCATAAGCTAACACAATAATTATTCTATCACACATGTTGAATTGAGAACTATCATACCAGTATAATTGTTGTTGTTGATTCGTTCCCATTTTACAGTATTTGTTTTTTTTTCCTGAAAATTGCTCGGAAAATTGTAACTGTCTTGCAAGATTATTTTTACGATAGTTTCGTTATCTGACACGTAAATTGAATAACGATTACACTCGAATTTGTTGCTTTCTTGTTGCTAATTTGTTCCCCTATCAGAATTTTTGTTGCTCATTTTTCGAAAATTTTGTTATCTGACATGTGAATTGAAAAACGATCACACTCGAATTTGTTGCTTTCTTGTTGCTTATTTTTCCCCCTATCAGAATTTTTGTTGGTCTTTGTTCGAAAATAATTTTGATGTAAGGAGATGCCATGCCAGATTAATTTCGTTATCTGGCATGTGAATTGAAAAACGATCACACTCGAATTTGTTGCTTTTTTGTTGCTTATTTGTTCCCCTATCAGAATTTTTGTTGGACTTTTTTTTTTAATTTTGAAGAAAGAAGATGCCATGCCAGATTGATGATTTCGTTATGACATGTGAATTGAAAAACGATCACACTCGAATTTGTTGCTTTCTTGTTGCTAATTTGTTCCCCTATCAGAATTTTTGTTGGTCTTTGTTCGAAAATAATTATGATGAAAGAAGATGCCATGCCAGATTGATGATTTCGTTATCTGACATGTGAATTGAAAAACGATCACACTAGAATTTATTGCTTTCTTGTTGCTTATTTGTCCTCCTATCAGAATTTTTGTTGGTCTTTGTTCGAAAATAATTTTGATGAAAGAAGATGCCATGCCAGATTAATTTCGTTATCTGACATGTGAATTGAGAAACGATCACACTCGAATTTGTTGCTTTCATGTTACTAATTTGTTCCCCTTTCAGAATATTTCTTGCTTGTTTTCATCGAAAATATAAATGCCATGCGAAATTGTTTTCACATTATTGTGTTATATGTATATCATAATTTGTTGCTTATTTTATTATTTTTTAGAATTTGTTGCTATCATTCGAGAACAAAAACGTGCCCAGGCGATTAGAAGTAAAGTATCGTTGGTGAAAAAAAAAACTATATTACATCTCTGACAAATAAGAGAGGAACCGGTTGAACAGAATTATTCGAGTGTCTATTTCTTTCATTCTTCTTCAGATCATCATACTCCACCCACTGATAACCTCCTCGAAGGCAGTAAGTTGTCGAATGACCGATTCCTTGATTTTCTGAAGACCGTCTCTTGGGTGGAGGTGGGATATACATACAAGGCCTACGAGGTGGTATTTCTCCTTATAATTCAAGGGATTCTTGAAATATACTGGTATTTCGCTCAATTTTGTAGCATAGCATTCCTGGTAGCCCAACTCGAATAGAAAAATATTTCACCTATAAATAGTACTTAAACGATGGATATACAGGGTACTTCAAACTTGGTAGCCTATAAGACTATATATGTGATATGGTCAAATCAATGGATGTTACTGAAATTATTCAATATTTTCTAGATGAAAGTTGAATTTGATGCCTCTGTAGGAAACAAATGAGGAGGTAGGTATTTTAATTCAAGGTGATTAAATTTTTTATAGCAAAACAATTACGAGATAATCAACACCTATCCAATGGAGGTAGAAGATATGTTCAGTGAAAGTTATTATTATTGTCAATATAATATAAAAAAGGAACAAGATACTGCGAAATATTGGGTGTTTGTTTCGGGAAATTGGAAAGTTGATATTAGATAAGCAAATGTGGCAACACTGCAGTCGTGAAAATATATTCAATAGCTGTATCGCATATACAACAAATGAAAATATAATCCAAAATCCACAAAATATTTGAGAAAAACAAAATACGCATTTCGTTTTAGAATATAAAATTTCAAGTATTGATCTCCCACATTTCCAGAAACGTCTAATAGGGAGCGAGTTTGAATCTTGGAACACCTTGTTGTTACAACAGTAACCATTATCAAGAAAATGTTACCTCAAAGCCCTCAAACCCCCTTTTCGTACAATTTCTTACCAATTAACGATTTTCGATGAGGTAGGCCCATGACAGCTTTCATTTGCGCAGAAAGTATTGTCGGAAAATAGTAATATATCTTGGATTTCGAACCCATTGCAATTTTATGTTGGTGTCGTTCGCCAACTGCTCGTTTAAAACCGGTGTGAAGACAGCGGCCAAAGATAGCGGCTAATATTTCCGAAATCACCCGAACGCTTCAAGCAGTGGCGTACCAATCAATTTCTAATTCACTTGTACCAAATATTAATAATTGTTCCATTGAGTTTTATTTAGTTATTGAGACAAAAATGGATGAAACAATATTTTGGCCTGATGAAAATACAAGGAATTATAATACTTGGATACGTATTCTCAATTACGTCGACAAGATATTGCGAATAGCATTTTGTTGTAAAAAAGTCATGCAGCGGATGTACTCCGCAACTATTTCTTTAAAATTCTAATGTTTTGTGAAATCGTCGTCGGAGCATAAACACATTTCTTCAAAATGTTGCAAATCGCTTCTTCTTTACTCTCCGATGAAAAATTTTGAATTTCCGAGGAAGCCAGGAGTCGTTTACCAACCCTTATATTAAAAATTCGAATTCTGGGAGAAATCGTCGCCGGAGCATGAACAGATTTTGTCAAAATATTTCAAATTACTTCTTCTTTACCCTCCAACAAAAAAATTTGACTTCCCGAGGGAGCCAGGGGGTCATTTACCATCCCTTATATTTAAAAAATCAACTTTTGCGAGAAATCTTCGCCAGAGCATAAATAAATTTTGTTAAAATATTGCAAATTACTTCTTCTTTACTCTCCAATAAAAAAAATCGACTTCCCGAGGGAGCCAGGGGGTCATTTACCAACCCTTATATTTAAAAATTCAATTTTTGCGAGAAATCGTCGCCGGAGCATAAACAAATTTTGTCAAAATATTGCAAATTACTTCTTCTTTACTCTCCAACAAAAAAATTCGACTTCCAGAGGGAGCCAGGGGGTCATTTACTAACCCATATAATTAAAAATTCGAGTTCTGAGAGAAATCGTCGCCGGAGCATAAACAAATTTTGTCAAAATGTTGCAAATCGCTTCTTCTTTACTTTCCTATCAAAAAATTCGACTTCCCGAGGGAGCCAGGGGGTCATTCACCTGATGTATTTCAAACAATATTTTTTGTATATACTCGTTTGGTGGCTTGTCCAGTAGTGAACATAAAATGGATCTAAGCCAATATTGTGGATGATGTTGGCCCCTGAAGTATTTTTTGAGAGAAATATAGATTTCACCGGATCTCTGTCAAGATATTGGCTAGATATGTATTCGGATTTCGCCTTTCTGAGTACTGGAGATGTATAAAGATTTGGTGGTTCGGTATCTCCAGGACACATTTCCCTGTTGGCTCTCTGAGCTCTATAAACATGAGCTGATTTTTCTTCGATAGCTCTTGCTATTTTATGACGGGTCTTGCACGTAGCCAACGTTTGCCACATTTCCCTTTCCCCTTCGAGATATTGCACCTAACTTCAACTTCTGTTCCTGAGTTGTCTATCAACGTGCGAAGCTTCCCTGCACAGTTGCAGTTCGCTAAGTAAGCAAAATTAAATGTCGTTTTGAAAATATAAAAACACCAAAACCCAATCAATCTTCTCTTCTCTTACTGACCAATCAAAGTGAAACGACGAATTGAAAATATAGTTTTGGAACCGTTCATCAGTGAGATCTAGAAAACTATGGAGATGGTGGGACTGAGGAATGAATTTGTACCGGTTTTCCCATCAACAGTGCGTGTCGATAAAGCCAATACATGTAAAAATGTCTTATATACGTGTGAAAAATGGAATATGAAAGTTAGATGGCACCAGAAAAACCACATTTTGAAAATAGTTACAGATGCACAGGGTGTTGCATTTTTCCGTAAGGAACGCCCTGAATTTTATTGCATTTTCAGATTCTCCCTGAAGAACTGATTTCATCGATCTATCACACTTGGGGTGATAGACCGAAAATGATTACAGATATACTTGTGAAAAATGGAATATGAAAGTTAGATGGCACCAGAAAGACCACATTTTGAAAATAGTTACGGATGCACAGGGTGTTGCATTTTCCCGTAAGGAATGCCCTGAATTTTATTGCATTTTCAGATTCTCCCTGAAGAACTGATTTCATCGATCTATCACACTTGGGGTGATAGACCGAAAATAATTACAGATATACGTGTGGAAAATGGAATATGAAAGTTAGATGGCACCAGAAAGACCACATTTTGAAAATAGTTACAGATGCACAGGGTGTTGCATTTTTCCGTAAGGAAGGCCCTGAGCTTTATTGCATTTTCAGATTCTCCCTGAAGAAATGATTTCATCGATCTATCACACTTGGGGTGATAGACCGAAAATGATTACAGATATACGTGTGGAAAATGGAATATGAAAGTTAGATGGCACCAGAAAGACCATATTTTGAAAATAGTTACAGATGCACAGGGTGTTGCATTTTTCCGTAAGGAAGGCCCTGAATTTTATTGCATTTTCAAATTCTCCCTGAAGAACTGATTTCATCGATCTATCACATTTGGGGTGATAGACCGAAAATGATTGCAGATATACGTGTGAAAAGTGGAATATGAAAGTTAGATGGCACCAGAAAGACCATATTTTGAAAATAGTTACAGATGCACAGGGTGTTGCATTTTTCCGTAAGGAAGGCCCTGAATTTTATTGCATTTTCAAATTCTCCCTGAAGAACTGATTTCATCGATCTATTACACTTGGGGTGATAGACCGAAAATGATTACAGATATACGTGTGGAAAATGGAATATGAAAGTTAGATGGCACCAGAAAGACCACATTTTGAAAATAGTTACAGATGCACAGGGTGTTGCATTTTTCCGTAAGGAAGGCCCTGAGCTTTATTGCATTTTCAGATTCTCCCTGAAGAACTGATTTCATCGATCTATCACACTTGGGGTGATAGACCGAAAATGATTACAGATATACGTGTGAAAAGTGGAATATGAAAGTTAGATGGCACCAGAAAGACCATATTTTGAAAATAGTTACAGATGCACAGGGTGTTGCATTTTTCCGTAAGGAAGGCCCTGAATTTTATTGCATTTTCAGATTCTCCCTGAAGAACTGATTTCATCGATCTATCACATTTGGGGTGATAGACCGAAAATGATTGCAGATATACGTGTGAAAAATCGAGATTCTTCAACTTACATGTCCCTGTTTCAACTTTTCATTTACTATTTCACTGACATTTGATTGAAACAAATACAAGGTGGATTAGAGTTCTGAATATCTAATTGGAATTTTTGGATTCTTCCATACAGTTTGGAACTTCAGTTAAAATAACATAAAAAATATAAATGTAAATGAGTGTATTTTGATAAACTGAAACGAAGAACCGACAGATATATTTCAGTCGAGATTTCTGTATAGATCTGGCAACACTGCAGCAAACCACATTTGATTCATGGTGAAACAAGAATACTCATGATACATAGGAACATTCGATTCAGCCATTCAATGAGGAAAAATAAAGTTCTTAGGTTATGGAGAATTTTTTTGTTATTCACTGTGAAATAGAAAAAATTAAATTGCAGTTACAAAACTCCATGACCCGATACAAACAGAAGGACATCTGAGAATCAGTTATATCTTACTCACCATTTATTATTCCTGATTTGGCATCCATCGATATATAGTGGTTACGAAGTTGTTGAAGCTAACTTTTCCGTGATGATGTCTTCCCATAAACCAGGCATCAAAGTCTTACGGATTCTCACATTTTTCTTAGAGTTTCGTGTACGATTCTTGTATTTTTTTACAATTATCAATGACTCGAATTCTTGTATAGAAATGTGTGAAACATATTCTCGGAACTCTCCTGTATCTATATCAGATTCCATAGACTGATTTTTTCCACTACTAGTACTGAAACTAGGACTAGTGCGAATCGGTCAGAGTCATCAAAATGGGATTCATCTCGGGATTCGTCATGAGCTCTTTTCGACGTCATTGTATCCCCCACTTGAAATCGATTACAGGTGACAATAACATAAAGTGAGCTGGGCGATATAGCATTTCCAAGCTCCTTGGAAATTTCAGCCCATATCTCGTCTGACTTACTAATCACTTTTTTATTGGGTAAATTCAAATTTTCAGACCTTTTGATTGAACAATCTATTAAAACTTGTTTGTCCATTATTGGACGTCTTCCTCTTCTGCAACTACTCATCTTATTCTTATTATCCGTTATTTTTCCTATTGAATCACACATAAAACACTCCTACATCCGAAGTCCGAACCATCCACAAGTGAACTCGATTGTGATTTTTACTAATATTCCTCTCTTTTGCCTGTCTTTGATCGAAGTATCGCACCAGTTGCACTCCAGATGTGGTGCGCGGCGCGCAAATTCTTAAGTTGCGTCACTCTGCCTCAACTCTCGACCCCTTACCCCACGTGACCAGAGATTAGAGAATTACAGATAGGAAACTCCGCCCATTTCCTTTGATGTTTCGATTGCCGACACAATGACGTCGGACCTTTAAATTGGTGGGCGCACTGTTGCCGGAATTTGAAGACAAGTATGTTAAATGTATTACTAGTAACTCTAGTTGGTCGCATTGAAGCAAAAGTTGAATAATGTTTTTCATAAATGATATATCGGTAACAATTAAAACTACCTATGCGAGACAGTAGATTCGTATATTCCACCTATTGCCTATGTTGTTTCATTCATTTCATATTCATGCACAATAAATACTTTATCTTTTCATCTATTCAAGAAAACTAACCATAAGAAGGAAACCGAAGTTGGATACACGCAAGTATCACAGGATATTCGAAAAGCACATCCCGATTTCATTTGTTTTCTCGTAAATAAGATGACGAATGTTTCGCGTTTGATCCATAGTTTTGCAGTCGTAACACCAGGGTTTCTATACATACTATTGTTAGGAGATTGATAAAAGCCCCCTAGCTGCGCCGCTGAGTCCATTCCTCGATACATCAATTCCAAGAAGTGTTTATTGGATGGATTGTTTTCTAACGGAGCTGCCGCGTCATCGCTCAATTCCTGGAAATGTGTAGAAGTTCTCCGTTTTGAGTATTCTCGAATCTTCGCGTTTAATCCATTCCACATGATGAGCGCCTATATAAACGGAGACGTTTGACTGGGAAGAAAGTTTTTATGAAGAGAATTATTTAAGAAGATTAGAAAGTGATAATAAGCAGAAGTGTTTGGAATATTTAGCTAATTGTATTGTTGTATAGATAGATCTAAGTGTTTTATTAGTCAGTGAAGTGTTGTATGTTTGTTTATAGTGAAGTTAGAAAATAAAGAGTTTAGTAGTGTGCTCGGCCTATTATTTAGCAAAACGTAACACTATTTTTGATTTTGACAAATAAAACTTCTGTGTATAATATAATAATTAAGAATGCACTGAGGGCCGGTTTTTCAATGTACTTTAACTTCGAGCTAAATTTAACTCATGGTTAGAATGTGAGTCGATTCCTCCATTTAGCAAATATCATATTCATTCTAACCACGAGTCAAATTTAACCGGGAGTCAAAGTACGCTAACACGACATTGATAAACTGGCCCTGAAATGAACAATATTAGATATTAGGTTGTCAAGGTTCCTAGTTTTATATGATAGACAGAAGTTCCGACTCATCGATATATAAAGATAAAGTAATAAGAACCTATAATATAGAATTCTGAGAAAAATGGCCACAGCAAATTTTAATATTCCTGAACCTTGAAATTGTCAGGAAATCTTCAAGAGAATTGGAATAAATTCAAACAATCATTCAACATATATCTGGTAGCATCCGCTTTGGATAAAGAATGACAAGTCGCAATATTCTTAAATTTGGTTGGACCAGAATCAGTCAAGCTCTACAATACATTCAAACTCTGAGAGGAGGATCAAAATGATATTGGAAAAGTATTAGACGTATTTGAAAAGTACTGTAACCCGAAAAAGAACGTTCTTCACTGCAGATTTCTCTTCTATAAACGTGAACAAAAGGATCTGGAAAGTTTCGATTCATTTTTGACTGAAGTTAAGACCCTTGTGCAAGACTGTGATTTCAAAGATCCTGATGAAATGCTACGAGATAAGCTGGTGCTTCAATCAAATGATCAAGAAACTCAAGATAAATTAATAAAAAAGGGTTTAGTAACTGTGATAGACTGTATTGAAACGTTTCGTGTAGCCGAGATTACAAGAGAACAGACAAAAGATATTCATAAAACGGAAATTTATAAAATAGAAAATATGCGAGCGATCACTTCCCAACAAAAAACTCAAAATGAAAATGTACTTGTACCTGACATAGCTAAACAGAGTTTTGATTCGAAAAATGCGAAGAATGAAGGTCATTATCAGCAGAAGCAATTTGAAGGTAATAATATGAGACGATACCAACAGCAGCAGCGAGTCCCGAAACAAATTTATCCCAGAAGATGTTTTAGATGTGGTTTGACACATAGTATCAGAAATTGTCCAGCGTTTGGCAAATCCTGTCAGAAATGTCACAAACTTAATCATTTCGCTTCGATGTGCAGAATTGAAAAAATTCAAGTAGTTGATGGGTCAGATGGCGAAAGCGACTATTATTGTGGATCCATAGAGAGAAACAAGGATTACTGGAATCAAAACTTATTGGTAGAGAATGTCAGTATGAATTTCAAAATTGATACGGGTTCAGATGTCAATATTATTCCATATTGTTATTTTAAAGATATAGAAAGGTTAAATAAGAAAAATCACAATTGTAAGCAATCGAGTAGTAAACTACAAGCTTATGGTGGGTATCGAATCGATGTTTACGGTGAAATATTTCTTTCAATTGTTTTCAACGAAAAAGTTTATAAGAAAAATTTCCTTATCATAAAGACGAATTCTAAGCCGATTTTGGGATTATCATTGATACAAAAACTCAAGTTAGTAATTAGAAATGTTAATATCGTTAATGATTTGAAAAATAAAATATTTGAAAAATACAAAAATAATTTTGATGGTATTGGAACATTTCCTGAAACTTACAAAATCAAAATTAAAGAAAACATTGTGCCAACAAGCAAACCACCTTACAGGATTCCCATAAATTTGAGAGACGACATTAAATCTGAATTGGATAGGTTAGAAAATATAGGTGGGTCAATAGAATGGTCATTGTTGAAAAACCAAACAAAAAACTTATGTTGTATTTAGATCCGAAAGATTTAAACAATGCAATAGTAAAAGAGTACTATAGTATTCCAACGTTGAATGATATTTGTTCTAAAATAAAAAACGCTCACTATTTTTCAGTATTAGATTTGAAAGATGGGTTTCGGCAGATACCTTTAGACTCTGATAGTAAAAAATTATGCACTTTTGGTACAATGTTTGGATCAAACTCTTTTAATCGGTTACCTTTTGGATTGAATATATCAGCTGAAATATTTCAAAAATATAATGAAAAGATGTTCGGTGACATTGAAAATGTTTTTATTTATATAGATGACATACTTATTTTTGCTGAAACACTTGAGAAACATGATGAAATTTTGAACAAAATTCTTAAAAGAGCTGAAGAAAATAATATTAAATTCAATAAGAATAAGTTTCAATATCGTTTGACGGAGGTGAAATGCTTGGGTCATATTTTCAAAGGGGGAACTATCAGAACAGATGAAGATAGAATAAAGGCAATTTCAAATTTTGATGTTCCTCATGATAAAACTTCTTTACAAAGGTTCTTAGGTTTAGTGAACTAACTGAGAAATTTTATTCCAAATTTATCTGAACTCTGTAGTCTTTTAAGGGATCCACTAAAAAAAATATGTGTTTTCATTGGTTAGACAGTCATAATAAATGTTTCGAAAAATTGAAAAATATAATTTCTAGCAGAAAAGTGCTCCACAATTTCGATAACAACAAAGAAATTATTATTCAAACTGATTTGCTTGCATTTGCTTTGCATCAAAAAGTTTATCAGAAGGTGAAGTTCGATATGGACAGATTGAAAAGGAATTTCTTGCTATTTTTTTTTCTTGTATGAAATTTAATCAATATATAATAGGGCGAAAAACAATTATACACACTGATCATCAACCACTGGTTACTTTAATGAAAAAAGATATAAATCGAATACTATCTAGCAGATTACAACGAATCAGACTCAAAATAATGAAATATGACATTGAAGTTATTTACAAGCCGGGAAAGCTTATGTTTGTTGCCGATGCATTATCTAGGGCCTGTTCCAAAGCATGTAATAACGAAACGGATTCATGTTTAAATGATGTACATACAATAAATATGAGTGAAGAATATATACAGAGACTAAATGAAAAAACTAAGCAAGATACTTTATTATCAAAATTGATTGAATATTTCTATAATGGTTGGCCAAAATCTAAAACTAAAGTCCCAGATAATATTAAATTCTATTTCAATAATCGAGACAAAATTTTTGTTGAAGGAGGTTAGGTATATTTTGAAAATAGAATAATAATCCAGCAACCCTTCAAGCAAAAAATTTGCACGAGTCTCATTTGGGGATTACAAAAACTCAACGCCCGGCAAAATCATTATTTTACTGGGTGAATATGAATGCTGAAATTGAGCAATATATTAATCATTGTAAATTATGTGAAAAATATAGACCAAGAAATGCTAAAGAACCTATGATAGTACAAGAACAGCCATCCTTACCATTTGAGAGAGTAGCTTGCGATATTCTTGATTTTATGAATTTTCCTTATCTGGTACTTGTAGATTATTATTCGAAATGGATCGAACTCGTGAAACTCAGATCGAAAAATTCAGCAGAAATTATAAAATCTTTGAAAGTAGTTTTTTCCATTCATGGTATTCCTGCTATATTAGTAGCTGATAATATGCCTTTCGGTTCATTAGAATTTATAAATTTCAGTGGAGAATGGAGATTTCAAATCGTTACTTCTAGTCCCTATTATCCCATAAGCAATGGTTTGGCTGAAAGAGGGGTATGTATATGTCAGAATATATTAAAAAAATCTGTTGAAGGAAACATTGAAAAAGAAATAATGTTACTTGAATATAGAAATACGCCTGTAATTGGAACTGATTTGTCACCCGCTCAGCTGTTATTGATTAGGAGAACAAGAACAAAATTACCTATTAATAAAAAACTATTAGTACCTCAAACTGTTGAAAATTTCAGTGGAATTTTTAAAAAAGCTAACTCAGTCATATACATTTTAGTACCATAACCGAGAGCTCTATGTTCATCAAAAGAAATGGGTCAATTAGAAACCACTCATATTATCCTCTCTAATCAGTAAAGAATGTCTGAAAGACTATCTCTCTCACTATAAAACGTCACGAAAGCGGCCTAATGAAACAGTTAAGCATATAATAAATTAGAGCAATTAGTTGTACTAATTTGCTTTCGTTCATAAGTGCGAAGATGTTTCATAAATTCACTAATCAACAGAATAATTACTGAGCTGCTTCAAATTAGTACCAACCAGAGAATTACATGAAAAAAAAAACTGCAATTAAGTATTAGACTTCTGCAATAATTTATTTTGGCAAATGTCTACCTGCGCCTGATAAAATCAGGAAGAAGCAATTCAAAGAATGCCAACGTATATGTTATTCTACTCCAAAAAAAATTAAAACAAACAGAATCGGATTGATCAGTTGTATGAGAATCAGCATGGGTTCAGGATAAACATCTATTGAAATTTCGTAATGTCATATGCTCAATTATGTTCATCAACAACTTTGATCCTACTGGATCTATGGACAGCTTTCGATATCGTGCGTATTATGAAATATTAGGCATCAAGCTATCACCCCATGGGATTCCTATTAACATTGTTGATATAAAAGTATAGCAAATCGAAAAATTATAGTAAGTTGCAACGATGTGAGATCCAATGCATAGTGTAATTGGGTGTCCCTCAAGAATCAGTTCTTAGACCTCTTCTTTTTGCTTACGATACGACAATCGACAATCACAATTTCAGAACACAACAACAACCGAAATTTCAGTGAAATTTTTAAAAAAGCTACACTCAGGAATAAATATTACTATGATAGAAATGTGAAAGAAAGTAAGAGTTCTTATATTACTGGGAATAACATAGTTTTTTGGAACAATGGTAGGTGTGAACCAGCGAAAATAATAAGTAATCATCATTCTGCACCTAGATCTGTTTGGATAAGAGATGAAAGTGGGAGAGTTAAACGTAGAAACCACCAGCATATTAGAAAATCACAATGTACACATAATTTCTTCAATAATGATGATAGTTTATCTGAGACAAACAATGAATGTCATTATGACTTGATAACTAAAGACATTATAGAGAAACATTCGACAATAACCACACCACCAGCTTGTGATTACTACAAAACAAGGTTTGGTAGGATATCAAAACCTCCTTGTAGATTAGAAATGTAGATATAGGTTAGTATTGTTTGAAAGGAGGAGATGTGTAGAATATAACAATTAAGAATATTAGGTTGTCAAGGTTCCTAGTTTTATAAGATAGACAGAAGTTGTCAATAAATTAAATTATCATTTCGACTCATCAATATTTATTATCATAACACAACTTCAGTATACCTACAAAGAACACACAACATAGTATTTCTTCTAAAAACGCCAACTTCAATAAATCAAAAGTTGTTATATCAGGTTTAATTAAAATCACGTTTGAATTCGGAACTATAGTAAGAACAGGAAGTAGGAAACAAGTCAAATGAACTCAGATTATCTGGTCGAAAAAAAATTCCTAAATATTAGACAATATTTTATCAAAATTTTCCTTCAAGGACCTCTAACAGATTGTTTGACTTGCCCCATTTAACATCAAATGTGGTAAGGGGATCATTATACGGAAAGAAATCCATGTAGATATTATTTTCTTGAGAATTTTAAAGAGATGAAACGTGGCTGTAATATTTTTTCCTTATAAGTCGAGTTTAATAATCATACTTATATTATGAATTGATTTCTTCAAATTGATTTTATTTTGAAAATCAGAAACCCATAGTTCCCAGACTGGAACCGCTACAATTCATTTTGCTTTGCTTCTATTTATTTCTTGTATAATGTCCAGGATAGTGATAAATCTGGAAAGAGTATGAAATATTTGCTGACCGAAAATTTAAATTTGTATTGAAAATAACAGAAATAAATTCGAATAGCTTGCATTACATGAGTTTTCAATTTTATGAAATCCAGGTTCTTTTATTTGAAATAAAATGGCATCTCCGCAACTACAAATGTTTTACTACGATTTCCCCTTATTTTTCCTCAGCTATAGGACTTTTCCAGGTTTATGCGTAATTTAAGAATCACTCTATTGAACTTTAGAGCATGGCAAGCAACAAGTTCTCTTGATATGCATGCCCTTTTTCCGAGAATTTTTTTTACAATAATATTGTGTGGTCTATTTTTTTTTGGTCATATACAGAGAAAAATATTACCTAGGTCTTTAAAGCTCTGAGTGGTCGTTTAAACTATTATTCTTATTATTCATTAAGTGAAGAAGCCGTGGTGTTAGAGCATTTTGCTTCCACCCAGACGGCCCGGGTTTGATCCCCGGGACAGCCGACCACTGAGCTAAAGTGGTTTGGTATCTACTTTTATTTATAATAATAATATTCTTTATTAACCATAAGACAATAGCAATTGTATAGGATTCGTCAGTATTTAAACTGCATGTAGGTCTCGGATCTGCCTTGCTCGAAGAAGCTCTGCTTTCGAGGGGTTTTCTCCCAAAACCTGGGCGATTCGTAAGAACAAATATACAAATTTTTTACAAAATTATAAATCCCAATTTGTCGTAGTCACGAATTCGGTAGTTGTTATACGTCTATTCTATTTATTCTATTCAAGACAGAAATTGATAGTCATTGTTTTGTCCGCATAAGTATTGAGAATTAGTCGATATCGGTTGTTGTTGTGTTCTGAAATTGTGATTGTCGTATCGTAAGCAAAAAGAAGAGGTCTAGGAACTGATTCTTGAGGGACACCCAATTACACTATGCATTGGATCTCACATCGTTGCAACTTACTATAATTTTTCGATTTGCTATACTTTTATATCAACAATGTTAATAGGAATCCCATGGGGTGATAGCTTGATGCCTAATATTTCATAATACGCACGATATCGAAAGCTGTCCATAGATCCAGTAGGATCAAAGTTGTTGATGAACATAATTGAGCATATGACATTAAGAAATTTCAATAGATGTTTATCCTGAACCCATGCTGATTCTCATACAAATAATCAATCCGATTCTGTTTGTTTTAATTTTTTTTGGAGTAGAATAACATATACGTTGGCATTCTTTGAATTGCTTCTTCCTGATTTTATCAGGCGCAGGTAGACATTTGCCAAAATAAATTATTGCAGAAGTCTAATACTTAATTGCAGTTTTTTTTTCATGTAATTCTCTGGTTGGTACTAATTTGAAGCAGCTCAGTAATTATTCTGTTGATTAGTGAATTTATGAAACATCTTCGCACTTATGAACGAAAGCAAATTAGTACAACTAATTGCTCTAATTTATTATATGTTTAACTGTTTCATTAGGCCGCTTTCGTGACGTTTTATAGTGAGAGAGATAGTCTTTCAGACATTCTTTACTGATTAGAGGGGATAATATGAGTGGTTTCTCATTGACCCATTTCTTTTGATTAACATAGAGCTCTCGGTTGTGGTACTGAAATGTATATGACTGAGTTAGATGTTTCGTTTGAAACTTTGGGTTAGTCTGTATATTTGGGCACATTATCAAATGGAAACAAACTGAAATTTTATAATAGCGGACTATAAAAGTTTCAGTAGAAATACAAGTGTGTTAAAACACTATCAATTTCGACACGCCTTGATTTGTTTATTTCTCATTGCATGTTGTATAATTTTTTTTCCATCGGCCAGGGAAATTCACGGAGCCATCAGGATAATAACTTGTAATATTGATGTATAACTAAGTTTTGAAAATTAATAATATATATCTTGGCTATTACTGAGTTCAGCAAAGTCAAAGGGTAACAAGGTGAATCAATGATCAATACACCGATACTGTATATGGTAGCTATCTATTGAAAAATGTGGGGAAACTCCATTCTAGCATCAACACTGTTGCATGTTAATTATTAATGATTGCATCCTACTATCTCACTATCAGCCTTTCGTATATAACAATTGTGTTTTCAACAACTGTACTTACTTTTCCTTAATGAAATAATTTTTACCCTGTTCGTTAATTTAGTAACTTCTAACTTACCTCATATATAAATTGATTATGTATTCTTTAAATACCGAATTACACTTGAGTTTTTTTTTAACGTAAACTGAAAATGTATTTATAATAATTCGAATTTCTTTGCCTTTAGGCATTTCAACTCAAAAGACTACAAGTAAAAATTGGACTCATAATTTTTTCAGAGGCAGATTTTCTCGTTACATTGCCTAGCAACGAAATTGTCATTGAAATTTCAAGTTCAATTCAACAAAAAAAGCTGTTATGTAATTAGTGAAAAAAACACAAGCATGTCGTTTCTCTAGAAAGGCCGATCTCACAACGATCCGAGTAATTTTGTCAGGAGTATCCATACCAATAAAGTTCTCAATTTCAGTGCCCGGTATTACCATCAGCAGTACCTACCCTTCCATGTGGGATTCATTGCCGAAAAAACTTTTCTGTTTCGTGTCAAGCGCTATTCCACTATCTCTCTACTAATTTTGATTTATAAGAAACAAAAGCGACCTGTCCTGGAATATTGCCACTAAATACACACAAAAACTTTTTAATTCTATCAAAAAATAGCCGTCGATCTCAGATCTCACATCCATTGTCGTCACTTGAAGGAGAAATGTCAAACATCTCTTGCCCAGAGCTTGTTCTACCAGCGAATGTCAAATCGTCACAACTCATTGCCTCGGGAGGTGTCTCTGAGGCATACGGTGTCCAGAAATTCTAGAACACCATTCCTAACTACTTTCCCTCGGCTCTCGCGATGGATTCTGAACATTATAGGATTTTCCTTTTCGTAGGTAATAGAATATAAAAAAATAAAAATATTGTGTTTTGTTCATAGAAATATATATTATGAGTAAGTAAATGATATATATTTCTATGGTTTTGTTTCAACCACGCTTTAAATTCAAACAATTTTCGTTACAGGTTAGCTGTAAGGAAAATACATTCAGGTTCTTGAACTATGTCTGATATAGTATTCCAAACTCGATTCGAATCTAAACAGAAAACTCGCACAAAACTAAATGAGATTATTATAGACTGCGGAAAATAAAGGTGGGAGTGTTTGTTTTAATGTGTGTTTATTGTTTCCTCAGCTGATGAGAGCAGCCTAAGTGAGTGTACATCTGGATTTACTGGTTAATAATCGTATTCTCAATAAAAAGACCTTCCGCTTCGTGAAAGAAAACGTTGTTTGTATGCCATTCAACATTGACAAGTTTAGTGATAATTAAAAGAAAATAAACTGAATTACGACCCACTTATTCTATACTGCAGTTAATTACATTTAATCATCATCAGTACTGCAGTGAATTTCAGTAGGTTTCGGAATCATTGTAAGAATGCAGAAGTTTTAATATAAAACAAACAGTGTATGATTATGAGTCAGGAAATGGGATGAGTAGGTGGTAATTTTGGTTTAAGTTGTTTAAAATCACAATTGGGTCAATTCTAAAAAACTTATCAATAATCAAGGATATCTTGTGATGGAGTTAGTTAGTTGCCAGAGATTTAAATAATTCGTTTTCAGAATTCGCATGGAGGCATGTGTATTTGTATACAGAATGTTATTTGAATAGATGATTGCTTGAACATGAAAGAAAACGTTTGATTCTGAAGGCGAACCGATTTCGTGACATACCTATTCAAATAAATTAGTAATAATGTGACAATATTGCATTTTCTGAAAGTAGAGTATTAGGTACTTCTCTTTGTGTTGGCAAGTTTCATCATTTAACTTGCGAATAATCCAGAATTCACGTTTCCTATGCAGAATATGATGTGTACGCTTTTGGTGAGCTCTAGCAAAATTACGTTTTTGAAGATCGTGTTCAATGTCAATATCTGTGGCATTAACAATGCGTATGTAACAATTTATAATAATTTATCAACAATGCAAAGTCTGAACGGGATACAGTCAAATAGTCTGAGGTTTACAAACTTAGGTGTAAAGTGTTCAATGCTTATAGGCCAGACAGTCTACAGTTTTAATAACCGAAGTGAAAGCAGCAAGACGACATTACCAGGATGACGGAAAGCGCTACTCTTCGATAAAGACGTGCTACATGTCGCGGAAGCGTATGAGAATTAATTTTACACCGTTTATTTTCGTGTGAGTGAAATATAAATTAAAAAATGTTTCTCATTCATGTGAAACATTTTTTTCGTAATTTCTGGGAAGGTGGAAGGGGGTAAAATGAATGCTGCAAAATCAGTTTTCACATAAAACGTATTCAGCATTCCACTTTTCATTATTCTTAGTACACCTCAGCAAGATGTTAAGTGAAGTCAGAAACATTTTATATTTGGAGAAAGGAATAAAACTTACTCTGACAGTCTGACGGCGATAAATAAATTCACAAATCACTTCTTTTTTTCACCTGCAACAACATGCAACATTGTTAACGGTGCTCAATTCGAAAATTCAATTTAGATAGACATTTTTTCATTTTCAATATTCAGATACGATAGTTTTTCTTCAAAATTTCGTTAAGTTACCATCATCCATATTTACCTTGTCGTTCCTACGCAAAAATATGTGTATTTTCTAATTGTGCAATAAAAAATGGGGATTGCCATTAAAAAAGATCGATGTCGTCGTATCTCTTCCTTGAGATACCTAGATATTTTACCCTCACCTAAAAAATTAAACTGAAAACAAAAATTCGAGTCCTAGCGTTTTTAAAACCTATCACATACATTTTCAATTAACTCATTAGCTACTTTAGGAATGCACTGTATGCATTTTATGTAAATTGGAGGTTTTTGTTCCCTCTCTATCTGTTTTGTCATTAACTAGCAATAGAGACAAATCAAAAGAAATAATTCCGACTACGGCCGAAAATACCCATCTCTCCACGCATTTCCACAAATATCTGATAAAAAACAACGACTCTCCCCTACGGACATTAAATTACATCTGTCATCCGTTTGTGCAATGTTCCTCAAGGAGGATACTATTTGCAAGTGCTGATTGTTATGAAACCATTGAATATCATCCTTCATTTTATTGGACCACCTGCATACATGTATGGTTCGACGTTGTTTCCTCTCATCAGTATTAGGACAGGTCAGACAACAATAGAGTCGTCTTGTTCCACAATAGAGACAGCTCAGTTGCTTAATTTTTTCATAATTCGAACTCTCATACGATTTAGGTTTATTTTATTTATTTTGTGGTGTAGTGAATATAAAGCTTGTCATTCTCTAACGGTGATGAAGTGATGAAAATGAGTGTTTTATTCGAGACATTTGTCATATAATTACAGGGGTCTATATATACCTACATCGCGAATATAAAGATTCGCTAACTGCCATTTTATCGACCCTGATTTTGTAGTTGAAATATTGGTATTTTCATCAATTGAAACTCTCTCCTCCTTGAAAGAAGTTGCAAAAACACGCAAAACTAAAATTGGTATAAATTGGAAATAATATGTAGTTTTATTCCCCTGTACCTCTCAAAGGCTACATAGAGAATGTGTAGAAATTCGGAAAATTTTTCAACGAATTCGGACGTGGAAAATAACGACAAAAAAAATTATACTCAGGGACTCCCCTCCTTCTCGAAAAGAGTTGAGAAAACTAGTCCGAATGAAATCAAATAATCTTCAAAAGTAGTGCAATCATTGGATAGATAAAGAAGGTCTAGGAATTCGAAAGCATTTCCGACTGTTTTCCGACTGAAGGTCTAGGAATTCGAAAGCATTTCCGACTGTTTTGGACGTGAAAATTATGACTATATAATATTGGTCGGGGAGAAAGTTCCGAAAACTCACGAAAATAAAATATGAAAAATCTGTAAAAGTTGTGAAAAATATCGACCTGTATGTATGTATCCAGTAAAGTATACGTTATGAGATTCTGGACACCTAGTGGACCTTTCAAGACAGGTAACTGAATATATTCTGATGCTTGAAGGTACAAAATAAAATAAACGCAAAAAAATCAAAGAAAAGCTTTTATTTAAATGCTTGTCGCTAGAAAAAACTCGACACAGGTAATTAATTTATAAGAAATGCATAGTTACTTCTTACGGCAAGCTTTTATATCATTTTATTTTTTTAGATTGTAACAAATAGATGGGTTTGATTTACTTAGTTTATTTTCTTCTCTTCAGTGCATTAGAAATAACTTTCAAGTTTAATTTATTATTTTCTTTTCAATGAAGAATAGTTTTACAAATATCGATTCCTTCTTAACCGCATTCAGATGTAGAAGGTTTATGTACATGAAGAATCTAAACATCTAGTTCCTGATTGCTGGCAGCTTATACTTTTGAAATGCTTTCTTATTCAAATATTCAGGATTAAAGGTGTTGTTCAAAATGGTGAAAGCATTCCATTGTGAGAGTTCCTTTACAATTCTTCCCAGAAGTTTCAATATTGAAAAACCCATGGTGAACTTAAACTCGAGTTATCATTAATTACATCTGAATTGTTTCGATTCCCATAGTACACGAGATTTAACTCTTGGCCCTTGCAGCTCTGCATTCTACTTTTCGAAGGGTTTTCAGTTACGAATGTCCAGCTGAACTGAACTCAACTCCGAAAACCAATTCTAAAGTTGCGAGAGCTTTTCCGGAAGAATAGAGAATTAGGTAATTGCAATTTCATTTTTAAATGTGCAACTTCGCGAATGTTCATTCATTTTCGAATTTGCACAAACAGAATCGAGAAAATTGTTTACCTGCTAAATTGAACTTTCGACAAGCTCGAAGTTTTTCAGACAACATTTGTTATTTGCTTGAATCTTTTATTAGGCGTCCCATTTGAATCCCAATTTTGTTTGGGTAATTACGAGATTTAAATTTGGCTGATTGATTGTTTGAGACTTCTCGACGTTTAAGTGAAAAGTTCCTTTTGAAAAGTCGAGGGCCTGAATATTGAAAAAAGTTTAAAAGTCAGTGGCAGATCTAAGAAAGAACTAGATGCATTCGGAGAAGAACTCTTGTACTATTAGACAAATGGATAATACACGTTATAATCAGTGGCGTGCCCAAGATTTTTTCTGGGGGGGGACAACGCCCGACAGTACGATAACTACCGATAGGAAACGACGCTTCCAGATCTAAGAAATATCGTGAAGTATTCTATCGGTCGGATCTTGGAGGGGTTCAAACCCCAAAACCCCCCTTGGGCACGCCACTGGTTATAATTGACTTTCACTTGACCTGAAGCTTGTTTGTATCCTTCGCAAAATAAATGAATCAATAAATGAATTGTTGCTGTGGCTTTTCAGAACCCGTTGAAAATTCTAGTGAATTCAGTGTTTCCTAGAAAACAAATTGAGTAGTTAGATTCCTTACGATTTGCTCTCAACATGAGGAAAACAGACTCTAGTTGAATGTCTTTTCTGGTGTGCTCCCTGTATATACGATAGTACGATAACTACCGATAGGAAACGACGCTTCCAGATCTAAGAAATATCGTGAAGTATTCTATCGGTCGGATCTTGGAGGGGTTCAAACCCCAAAACCCCCCCTTGGGCACGCCACTGGTTATAATTGACTTTCACTTGACCTGAAGCTTGTTTGTATCCTTCGCAAAATAAATGAATCAATAAATGAATTGTTGCTGTGGCTTTTCAGAACCCGTTGAAAATTCTAGTGAATTCAGTGTTTCCTAGAAAACAAATTGAGTAGTTAGATTCCTTACGATTTGCTATCAACATGAGGAAAACAGACTCTAGTTGAATGTCTTTTCTGGTTTGCTCCCTGTAGGAATGAGTACCGCACCGTTTATATTCGATATGTCATAACAAATAGAGACAAACTGAGTGAAAATCGCATAACATTAAACGACATAATAAATCTGAAAATAAAAAAACGATGTTTCTCAGCGAAAACAGGTTTAAGAACAGCAAATAGATCAAAAATATAATAGGAATATTCTGTTCATGAAAGAAGGCCGTTCAGTTAACAAGAATTGATGAGATGGGAATTGTTTGGGACCATAATATATTACAGTACATTTGGTTTTGTTACAATATATTTCAATTTATCGAGTCTACACTACACGAGAGAAGAATGTACGAAAGAGAAAAAGAGCTATGAAAAATATATAAAGATTGGGAGTGAATAGATTTTCATACTCAGATATAAAACCCTTAGGACTTCATGTTAAGTATGTTTGTTGAAATTCTACATTTACAAGTATCTTAGATATGTTAAAATCTCTGAGTTCACCTGGAAACACATCGGAAACTAATCACCTTAGCAGAGTTGAAGTTTTTTTTCTTGACCATAATTTTAGGCTTATTCATAGAGTAATTTATTACCTCACTAAAATATTTTATTTTTCAATTTTGCTAGATATCCTGGGTTCTGCCCTTAAGAAACATATCAGAACAATTCCACTGGGTAATAATTTTAGGCCCAATTCAGTCTAATTTTTGATTACTGCTTACGTGAATCTAACATGAAAAGTAAATATATGATGGAAGAGAAAAACCATCGAGTAGAGTAATAAATGAAAATTAATATGAAACGTGTTTTTTTTTATAAAATTGTAAAAGCAGTTTCAATAGGGATTGGTTCTTATGTGTTGTGTGAAGTATTCTTGATCAAAAATAAATCAATAAATTGTAGGTTATTGTAAAAATGGACATTAAAAAGTAAGGAGGCATGTCGTATCTCTTTCTGGAGATATCTTATAAGTATATTTTGCTCTCGCGTAAATAAACTCTAAACTAATAGCAAAAATCGATCGGTCCGAGCATTTTTAAAAACTATCATTTGAATTTTTAGTGAATTTATCCGCTACTTTAGCAATGCAAAAGTTATGCATATTCTCTGTCAGTTCCGAGCTAACAATAGATACAGGTCATTTGCTTATTTACATTTACATCAATTTCTCTCGGTTTCATTAAAATGTGACAATGTATTATAGAGAAATATCAAAGTTTTCCAAATCAACACTCAATACTCCCTGTTTTTTTAAATTTATAATACGTCTTTACTTGAGTACTGTAACAAGTGACAATTCATGAATGGCACTGTTAATTATTTGCAGTTAGTGCTAATATCTGACAATTAGAAATTAGATCACGCTATAAATATGGAACAATTGGTCGAGGCCAAAGGTTCGAATGTTACAGTATGACGAATCGGGATGCATCATTGTTTAAAAAAATAATATTCAAATTAGGCCCATCAGTTCAGCTCCTCCACGGCCATAAAAGCCGACAATGAGTTAGGTATGAGGACTCAGGCGCATTAACGTGTTGATTGAATCGAAATTAGGGAGGAAAGTTCAATTATTGTTTGGGTTTAAAGAATATCAGATACTTATAATTGAAAATGAATTGATGATGAGAGCATTTATTGGTACAGCTAATGTACTAGCTACTAAACCGTGAGGCAGTTATCTGAGACCAGCTGATACTTCTTCCAGGCTAATACTGTGACGGATATTAAATAACCTACATCCTATAGATGCCTGTGCTAGAAGTGCACTTGCATTTGAATGTCCCCAAGGAAGACACTATTGCAAGTAATTCTTGTAATCGACTATATAGGTTCAAAAACTTGTTTGGCGTTGAGCAAAATGGAATAAGCCTTCTTGGCTCCGGTGCCACCATAGTCTTGGTGATGAACGAACCCTACATTGAAAAACATAACAGTAGGTTATGTTAACAAGACGGAAGTGAATTAATATCTTGATGGTTCAACACGAGTAGGCTCTGCATTGCCTGGAAAAATGTTAAAATTATATGTATGTTAAACCAACCAACTCTGGGAAATACATGAATTATTTCTCATATCATAGTGAAAAAACCAAAATAAATTTAGTACTTGGAATGAAAAATAGAATAGACAAAATATGTCATCCTACTTTGAAGATGAAAAATTTAAAAAAATTATTCGATTTTCTTTCAGACAATTCTTATCCTAAACGACTCCTCAATAAATTAATATTTTCCTCTAATAATTTTCCAATTCAAATTAGCAACAATACCAATTTCGCTAATAACGAAAATCCTGTAACAAACATCATTAAAAAATTTCGATCCTTTCCATATATAAAAGAACTCACTTCCAAAATTAATAATGTTCTGAAAGAAGAAACTAATATTATCTTATCTAATAAACCAGTTAAAACTATCAATAAATTATTTACCAAATTGAAAGATAAAACTCCTATACTGGATCAAGCAGGAGTTGTCTACAAAATTAACTGTCGTGAATGTGAAAAAAACTATATTGGTGAAACATCAAGAAATTTGAAATCAAGGATTGTTTCCCACAAAAGTGATATACGTTTAAGACCCAATGCTTGCGCTTTATCACAACATGTAAATGTTACAGGACATTCCATTGATTTCAAAAATATTTCAATTCTAACTAAAGAAAATAATTTATTCAAAAGATGTTTTTTAGAAATGGTTTACATAAAGAATGAAAAAGATTCAATGAATAAGAAGACCGATTTTCAAAATTTAAATATAATTTATTCTAATATTTTAGATATTGAAATAAAATTGAGCAACAATAAAAATCATAGAGTATCTATTTCATCAATAACTTAAATCGACCTTTTACAATAAAATTTATACCAATTCTATACACCCTATATCCATCTTTCATAAACTTCAGATTGACTTTTCACTTTTATGTCTTGAAACCATTTATTTTTCTGAATGTTATTTTATCTTATACTCATATACTGTAAGTACCTTTATTTGATATGTTCATTAGCAGTTATACCTATTCTTTTAGAGTGACTGAAGAAGAAATTAAATAATTTCGAAAGCTCTCACAATAAAGTAAAAAAGAGTTTGATTGAAAAGCAGCTGCAACCCCACAAAATAACTACTTTATTTTGAAATAAATTCAGCTACAAACATAAATCGTTATTAACAAACATGGGGTTTTACCAACATATTGCATCAAGATATGGGATCAACTGTATGCGACATCTCAAAAAATGGGCAAATTATAACATCAAATTAGCATCTCAGAATAACAGGAAGATATTTTTACTTCAATGTAGAACTTATGGATTAACACCAAGACATATCCAAGACAGAACAGAAGATGTGTATGGTTCAATTGATATAAATGAAGGAAGAACTCACCAATACGTCAAAAATTTAAGTAAAAGGTTGAACAAAAAAGTTTTGAATATAGAAATAGATATCACACATAGATATATTAAAAGAATTATTAACGAAAAAAGTAACTTAGCAGAACAAATTATTAGAATTCTTCCACAATATATTTGGAACAATTTTAAAAATTCATTAATTAACAAATATAATAAAAAATATAATGATGTTAAGAAAATTAATTTAAAAAAGATCGAAGAATTAAAAATTTCTTCCAGACCTAATATAAAAATAAAAGAAAATTGGTTTGAAAACTTAACCGAAACGGAATTTCCAAAAGAGGTCAAAAATATGTTATCACTGGGTCCTAAATTCAGTTTGCAACCAACTATTAATGACATATCTATAAAACATCTTTTAGCAGATATTGAATACTCACTAAATGAAATAAAAGATTCTGATCAAAAAAATATTTACATTTCTCGAATCACCAATATAATCATTAACTTTCTACACAATGAACCTTTTCAATTTTCAGAGTTTAATATATGGTTTAACAAAACTAGGCATTTTCTGAAAGAACACCCGGAAATTTTTATAACCAAATCTGATAAAGGCAATGTCACAGTAGCTATTAACAAAGAAGAATACATTCAATTAACCGAAAAGTGTGTCGATGATAAAATTTATTACAAAAAAATTTCCAAAGATCCAACTTCAGGTACTCAACAGAGAACGAATAAATTGGTAAGTCAGTTGAAAAAAGATAAATATATTGAAGATAATGTTGCAAAATCTTTAACAATCTACAACTCTGTATGTCCAAAATTCTATGGATTACCAAAGATTCATAAACCCGTTCTAACACTTAGACCTATTATTGCATCTGTTGATGCACCCACAAGTAAATTAACATCTTTCATTACAGATATACTCACTAAGGCTTATAATGTTGATAATGAGTATTATATTGAAGATTGTTTCAAGTTTTCAGAATTCATCAATAATTTTCAATTACCACCAAATTATATTATTATAAGTCTAGATGTAGTTTCACTCTTTACCAACATTTCGAAAGAATCAGTCATTAAAAGTATCACAAAAAACTGGAATTCAATAAAAAATCATTGTTCTTTGAATAAAGATACATTCATAAAAATAATAAACTTCATATTGGACAATACTTTTTTCTCACTTAATGATCAGTTTTATCAACAAATTTTTGGAACACCTATGGGATAAAAAATTTCACCAATTCTTGCTCAATATGTTATGGATGATTCATTGTACTGTTGTATACCTAAATTATCTTTTGAAATTCCTTTTTTAAAAAAATATGTCGACGATATTATTTGCACCATACCTGAAGGAAAAGAAAACGAAATTTTCGATATTTTTAATAATTATGATAACCATATCAAATTCACGATTGAAACAGAAACCGACAGAGGTGTTCCATTTTTAGACACTAAACTCATACGAACCCCCGATAACACAATTATATTAGACTGGTATGTTAAACCAACCAACTCTGGGAAATACATGAATTATTTCTCATATCATAGTGAAAAAACCAAAATAAATTTAGTACTTGGAATGAAAAATAGAATAGACAAAATATGTCATCCTACTTTGAAGATGAAAAATTTAAAAAAATTATTCGATTTTCTTTCAGACAATTCTTATCCTAAACGACTCCTCAATAAATTAATATTTTCCTCTAATAATTTTCCAATTCAAATTAGCAACAATACCAATTTCGCTAATAACGAAAATCCTGTAACAAACATCATTAAAAAATTTCGATCCTTTCCATATATAAAAGAACTCACTTCCAAAATTAATAATGTTCTGAAAGAAGAAACTAATATTATCTTATCTAATAAACCAGTTAAAACTGTCAATAAATTATTTACCAAATTGAAAGATAAAACTCCTATACTGGATCAAGCAGGAGTTGTCTACAAAATTAACTGTCGTGAATGTGAAAAAACTATATTGGTGAAACATCAAGAAATTTGAAATCAAGGATTGTTTCCCACAAAAGTGATATACGTTTAAGACCCAATGCTTGCGCTTTATCACAACATGTAAATGTTACAGGACATTCCATTGATTTCAAAAATATTTCAATTCTAACTAAAGAAAATAATTTATTCAAAAGATGTTTTTTAGAAATGGTTTACATAAAGAATGAAAAAGATTCAATGAATAAGAAGACCGATTTTCAAAATTTAAATATAATTTATTCTAATATTTAAGATATTGAAATAAAATTGAGCAACAATAAAAATCATAGAGTATCTATTTCATCAATAACTTAAATCGACCTTTTACAATAAAATTTATACCAATTCTATACACCCTATATCCATCTTTCATAAACTTCAGATTGACTTTTCACTTTTATGTCTTGAAACCATTTATTTTTCTGAATGTTATTTTATCTTATACTCATATACCGTAAGTACCTTTATTTGATATGTTCATTAGCAGTTATACCTATTCTTTTAGAGTGACTGAAGAAGAAATTAAATAATTTCGAAAGCTCTCACAATAAAGTAAAAAAGAGTTTGAAAAGCAGCTGCAACCCCACAAAATAACTACTTTATATATATATATATATATATATATATATATATATATATATATATATACATTTTCGTCATATGGCCTCATGGTTACGAAATCTTAAACACGTTCTTAGATCACCTAAACGATATCCATCCCAACATGAAATTCACAATGGAGACCGAAATGAACAACTCCCTAGCTTTCCTGGACGTTCTCATCACGAAATCCAATAACTCTTTCACCCACACAGTACACAGGAAACAGACCCACACCAACCGATACCTACACGCAAACTCTCATCACCATCCAGCACAAACAAACTCCGTATTGAACTCCCTGATATACAGATCAATTCAGCTTACCGACAACCAGAATAGACCACAAGAGCTGGACAAACTGAAATCAGCCTTACTTCAAAATGGTTACAACAATTCGCTAATCGACAAGTCTATCCGCCATCAACTGACCCGTCCTCCACAAACAAATGATCCACTAGAGAGTATTCAGCCACACAAAGCTTTCCTACCATACATCAAAGGTGTGACAGACAAAATCAGTAATATCTTGAGAAAACACGAGATAAAAACAATATTCACGGCCAACAACCAAATATCCAAATTCCTCAGATCTTCCAAGGACACAATACCAAACGATTCTCAAGGTATATATGAAATACCATGTTCAGACTGCCCGAGAAGTTATATTGGCCAGACTAACAGACGAGTAACTTCCAAAGTCTACGAACACGAACTTGCTGTGCGTCAGGCATCTTCCACTTCCGCACTTTATAAACATCGAGAAGACACAGGTCTCAAAATAGACTTCAAAAACACAAAAACAATTTCCACCGAGAAAACTCTACAAACCAGGATCATCCGAGAAGCCCTTGAGATAGAGAAGCGCCCCAATTGCCTCAACACTCGCGACGACGGACGTAGACTTCCCAATACCTGGAAGCCTCTCATTGCACGCATCAACTCATTTCCCACCAACCCTGTTCCCGCACACAGCTCACTTAGCGCCCACCAAGTTCCCGCACACAGCTCATCTAGCGCCAACTCAGTTCCCGCCCATAGTTCACCTCGCGCCAATACATTGCACACGGCCATTACAGCCACGTCCACTATAAATACAGTTCCTCAACACACAATTCCTCAGTTCTCTCGAAGGAGTAGGCAGATTGAGACCTTAGAGAGAACCAGTGACGAGACATGGGGAGTAGGCAGATTGAGACCCCGACGTCAAGTCACAAAAACCTAACGTAATTATACCTGAGGAGTAGGCAGATTGAGACCTCAGCGTAGAATTACGTATTATCCTTTCATTAATTTTCTTTCTATTTCAGTTCTTGAAAATGGCTCCAAAATCGGAGCCGAAACGTCGAATTTCAACAAATTCTAGACGCGGTTCAACCCGAACTTTTAGTTTTCAAATATCTGACCGCGGAAACCTATCTGAACACATTGCACGCCTCTACGGGGAGGATATTCTCCATATCACGAAAAACTATTCATCACTCCTTATCCGAAGATCCAAACTCCTGTGCGACCTCACGTTCCTCAAATCATGCAGAGACCACAGAGTCATTCCCAAAGCCTTCCGGTTGAAACATCATGATACCTCATCGTCAGCCCAGCGTATTCTCAATAAAGCTAGCCAAGCACTTATTCGAAAAACACTTCACGACATCAGACGTAATTTGGACATCACCAACACCTCACTCTACAAATGTTTTGGCAAATTATCCACCGTAGATATCCATCCAGTCATCTGGGACACTTTGACCAGGATATCTCAGGACAAAGCAGATCACATCAGCAATAAGAAAACAGAAACACAGAAAAACAAACTTTGTGCATTGTTAACGAATACCATCACACCCTTGGTCCCAGCTGCATCACCTGTATTAGTACACAACTTCTCCGACACACCACTAGATCAAACTAGCCTTGCACTACTATCAAGAGGATTCAATTATTCCATTACACCAAACAGAATCCCAACAGAAACCATCATCACACAAATAGAAAGCGCTATAACCCATCTACCAGAAAACACAGCTGAAGAAACTAGACAAGATATTGCCACCACACTTAGGAGAGCGAAACTCCCTCCATCCAACATAACACCTGCTGAAAAACATTGCCTCAGAAACCTCCACAACAACCCTGACATAATCATTCTCCCAGCAGACAAAGGCAACGCCACAGTAGTTCTAAATACCTCAGATTATGTAGACAAAATGAGTACACTATTAAACTCATCCGAGTATCAGATCACCCAACGAGACCCGACAACCTACCTCGAAAAGAAGACCAAAAATCTGATCAATAATTCTAAACTACCAGCCGAAACCAAGAAAGCCACTATCCTTAGAGAGAAGTCATCACGCACCCCTCGTATCTACGGACTATCAAAAATACACAAGCCTGATATCCCACTCCGACCTATCGTCAGTACCTTTGGATCACCAACCCAGAACCTCGCCAAGTATCTAGCGAGTACTCTTCAGCCACGAGCAGAAGAAGCTTCATCCTACGTGAAAAATTCATTCCACTTCTTAGACCTTCTCAAATCCTATAGAATCCAGAACACAGATATCCTAGTGAGCTTCGATGTTGTCTCCCTCTTCACAAATATTCCCCTAACGGACACGCTAGAAATCGTTAAAACGGAAACACAGAATTCCAAAAGACACCCTGGACCTCATCAGTCACTGTATGAACAACACGTACTTCCTCTTCCAAGGAACTTACTACAAACAAGTGAAAGGTGCTCCCATGGGTTCCCCCCTTTCTCCAGTCCTTGCAAACCTTTTCATGGAAGACTTCGAAACCAGGGCTGTAGAAGCATTTGACCACAAGCCTACTTGCTGGTTCAGATACGTTGACGACATTTTCCCTAGCTTTCCTGGACGTTCTCATCACGAAATCCAATAACTCTTTCACCCACACAGTACACAGGAAACAGACCCACACCAACCGATACCTACACGCAAACTCTCATCACCATCCAGCACAAACAAACTCCGTATTGAACTCCCTGATATACGGATCAATTCAGCTGACCGACAACCAGAATAGACCACAAGAGCTGGACAAACTGAAATCAGCCTTACTTCATAATGGTTACAACAATTCGCTAATCGACAAGTCTATCCGCCATCAACTGACCTGTCCTCCAAAAACAAATGATCGACTAGAGAGTATTCAGCCACACAAAGCTTTCCTACCATACATCAAAGGTGTGACAGACAAAAGCAGTAATATCTTGAGAAAACACGAGATAAAAACAATATTCACGGCCAACCACCAAATATCCAAATTCCTCAGATCTCCCAAGGACACAATACCAAACGATTCTCAAGGTATATATGAAATACCATGTTCAGACTGCCCGAGAAGTTATATTGGCCAGACTAACAGACGAGTAACTTCCAGAGTCTACGAACACGAACTTGCTGTGCGTCAGGCATCTTCCACTTCCGCACTTTATAAACATCGAGAAGACACAGGTCACAAAATAGACTTCAAAAACACAAAAACAATTTCCACCGAGAAAACTCTACAAACCAGGATCATCCGAGAAGCCCTTGAGATAGAGAAGCGCCCCAATTGCCTCAACACTCGCGACGACGGACGTAAACTTCCCAATACCTGGAAGCCTCTCATTGGACGCATCAACTCATTTCCCACCAACCCTGTTCCCGCACACAGCTCACTTAGCGCCAACCAAGTTCCCGCACACAGCTCATCTAGCGCCAACTCATGCTCTGTTTATGATAAGACCAGTAGCTCATATATCTTCCAGAGCTCATTGGTTTCCTGTACCAATCTATAAGTACGGTGTTCTCTGGTGTTTTGATAAACATGGTATCAAGGAACGGAACGCTGTTATGTTCGTTTTCTCTCTCAATGGTGAACTGTAAGTGGGGATCGTAGCTGTTGAAAATGAACAAGGTGTCATCTATGGTATCTGACGGAATTGAGATGATAATGTCATCTACATATTTCTTAAGGAACGGTGGATTGAAAGGGAGAACATGAGTGACCATGTCTAACAAATCATCCATAACGTATGCTGCCAATATAGGGCTAATTTTTGCACCCATTGGGGTACCAAAAGTCTGTTTATAAAATTTATCATTGAATGCAAAATAAGTATTTTCAAAGAGGAAAGATATTAAATTCAAAAAAGTGTCTTTTGTCAAGTTGCAGTAACCTCTGATCACGCTCCACTTCTTTTCAATGGCCCTTAAACACGCCTGTAAGTAAACATTACTAAATAGAGAGACCACATCTAGACTGGCCAGAACAAAATTATTTGGAAGTTTAAATTTATTAAAAAGTGTATTAACTTGAAAGGAGTCTTTTATGTAATAATCATTATCAAAGTCATATGCTTTGGTTAAAATGTCAGTGAGAAAGGATGAAATGGATTCTGTGGGAGCCAAAAGGCTTTTTTTAGAAATGGTTCACATTGCACAAGCGGATAATGCGCTGAATAAAAAAACAGACGTAAATCACTTGAGTGAAATTTACTCTTATTTAATTTTTGCAGATAATATATATATATATATATATATATATATATATATATATATATATGAGTTTTTTTAATATTTGGGATATGCAGCAGGCCAATAAGGGTACTCTTATACACTTGTTCCAAGCTTTCAATAACTTTTTATTATCATCTTCAGGGAAACTACAAATATGTAAAGACAACTATGAGAATTACGCCAACGAAAAACGTGGAATAACTTACACTGTTTCGAGGTTACATGGCGTATATGTTAAAAATAATCATGAAATATGGACAGCACTGGGAGTAAAACATCATTGATAACAACCAAGAGTAACGTAGATGCACACTCATTACTGATGATACATTATGACATGGATTTTAAAATTGTTAAAATTATATAAAAGCACGTGTTGTCCTTGAAGAGGCAAACAACCGCGCCGAGTAATTTTATTCGACTGACTAGCCAAGACCAATGACAAATGACATGAGCCACACGGAATCTTAATCATGGGGAGTGACAGATGACACTACAACCTAATGATACAGATCTGTGATGGAGCTACATGGAACAATAATTATGAAATGTGAAATTTGGAATATGAGAACAATATATTTTATATTAATGGTGTAGGTGCCAATTGAGCTGAACCAACAAAGGAAACATATCCTGAAAACATGAACACTCGACCTAATGCTAACAATAATACATTACTGAAAAATATGGAACAAAGATTGTATGAACAGTATTTTGATGGGGGAATTGAATTATATTGAATTAATTTGTGAAGTCAATATTCATTGATATATATATATATATACAGTGAGGGGCAATATTATGGAATAAATTCAGTTTTACGAGAATAGGCAACTTTTGAGACAAATCCCGAAACACGTCGATTTTTATTTCCAAATTATGATTTTGTGGCAGATATGTCATACTAGTGACGTCATCCATCTTTGCGTGATGACGTAATCGATGATTTTTTTAAATGAGAATAGGGGTCGTGTGATAGCTCATTTAAAAGGTTATTCAATTCTCTATTCAGTGATATGAACATCAACATAATTATTTATACAGGGTGGCCAAAAAAATATTTAATTTGTAAATGAAATTAATTGTCACAAAAAGAAGTATTATCATTTATTAAATACAAAATTACATTGTACTACTGTCGGAAAACAGAAAAAAAAATTATTTGACAAATAAAAATTGCTTTTCGCTTAAATTAAATGTTCAAATTGCCACCCACCGGCCTCTTGGCAGTAATGGAACCGACGAATACATTCTTCTTGAACATTGTGGATCATTTCTGGAGGTATATTACGAATTTCCAATCTAATTCTATTTCTTAAATCTTGTAAATTCTGTGGTCTATCGATGTAAACTTTTGATTTTAAGTAACCCCATAGGAAAAAATCAAGTGGTGTAAGATCTGGAGATCTTGCGGGCCACTCTATTGTTCCTCGTCGACCAATCCATCTCCTAGGGAAACATCTGTTTAAAAAATCACGAACAGGACGTGCAAAGTGCGGAGGTGCACCGTCTTGCTGAAACCATATGTTTTCATTTGGCGAATTACGATCATTTTCATTTGGAAACGTGTCTGTAAGGGCGGGTATAAGTTCATTTTGTAAAAAATCAAGATATATTTGCCCCGTAAGAGACCCATCGAAGAAAAAAGGACCTATAATTCTATCCTCGACTATCCCTGCCCACACGTTTAGTTTTTGAGGGTGCTGAGTGTGTACCGCAGTCATCCAATGGGGATTATCTTGACTCCAATATCTGCAGTTTTGCCGATTCACTGTTCCATTTAAACAGAAGGTTGCTTCATCAGAAAAAAGGATTTCACGAATGAAGCGTGGATTTTGATTACATAAATCTTGCATTACTTCACAAAACTGCATTCGGCGATCTGGATCATCCTCATTGATTTCGTGGACATTATGAATTTTATACGGATGATATTTCTCTTTTTTCAGCACACGTAAAACAGACCTTTTAGAAATGTTTGTATCAGCTGCAATTTGCCTAGAATTAATTTGAGGATTCTCTGCCACACTTAATAATACAGACAGTTTCACATCCTCATTCATTGGTGGACGACCAGCATTTGCAACATGTTTCACGTGTCCAGTTTCTCTAAATTTCTTCTCAATTTTACTAACAGTGGATTGTGTGATAGGCGTATTAGGATATTTTATGGTAAATAAATTACATACTTCTTGTTGTGTTCTGGTTCTATCTCCATATCCAACCATAATTAATACTTCGATTCTTTGTGTTTCAGTTAATGGGGCCATTATTTATTTATTTCATGAAATAAACTAGTCCTTATGAGAAAATGTCAAGAACTGACTTACATTTGACCCAAGCCAACTCGATTTGTAAAAACTATACTTTTTGCTATCTTTTTAGTTCTCATTATTTATTTGCCTAATATCGGAATTTATTTTTGTTTCTTCATAGTAGTAGAAAGCACAGCAGTTCTAAACATTTATTTATAAACTGTTTCAAGTGTTTCAATAGTAGACAAAATCAATGAGGATGATCCAGATCGCCGATAGACCACACATTTCCAAGATATGACAAATAGCATTACATTGGAAATTTGTAATTCAACTCCAGAAATGATCCACAATGTTCAAGAAGAATGTATTCGTCCGTTCAATTACTGCCAAGAGGCAGGTGGGTGGCAATTTGAACATTTAATTTAAGCGAAAAGCAATTTTTATTTGTCAACTAATTTGTTTTTCTGTTTTCCGACAGTAGTACAATGTAATTTTGTATTAAATAAATGATAATACTTCTTTTTGTGACAATTAATTTCATTTACAAATTAAATATTTTTTTGGCCACCCTGTATAAATAATTATGTTAATGTTCATATCACTGCATAGAGAATTGAATAACCTTTCAAATGAGCTATCACACGACCCCTATTCTCATTTAAAAAAATCATCGATTACGTCATCACGCAAAGATGGATGACGTCACTAGTATGACATATCTGCCACAAAATCATAATTTGGAAATAAAAATCGACGTGTTTCGGGATTTGTCTCAAAAGTTGCCTATTCTCGTAAAAATGAATTTATTCCATAATATTGCCCCTCACTGTATATATACCGGGTGACCACGAGGTGAGGTACGCCCCCCAATTTTTCTATAGTTTTGAAGATACAGGTTTCAAATTTGGCACGTCGATATATTACTCAAATACGCATATTTTGACTCCATAATCGAAAATTCACCACTTCCGGTTTAACCGGAAGTGACCCCAAACTTTTTTTTTCAAATGACACCCTGTACAATTTTTTTCATTATCAGGAAGAACACGCAATTTGTGATAACACTGTTCTCCAAAATTGAAAATCGGTTGAAAAATGGCGGAGATACAGTTGATTGTTCAATCGAACAAAGTTGGCCGTGAACATCAAACTCAAATCATCACAACTGACGAACGGCGTCAGCATTTACGAGAGGAAGGTTCGAGCTAAGATACAGCTGAAAATTGAGCTTCCCATGTAATTGCAGCAACCATATTTCCCATCAATTATCAAACATTTCCTCAAAACGGATTAGTACCCATAAAGAAAGGCTCACAACTGCCATTTCTCAAATAGCAACATACTCTTTTCACATTGTTAAGTTGAAAGATGATGAATTATCAGATTACTCGAATGAAAAGATTTGAAGAATTCCGAAAGGAACCAGAAATACAATATAAGTGTTCCCAAAATTGAATGTTCTTCAACGAAGGCGGCTTTGAACATAAGAAAGCTAAACAAAAAAGCATATTTTGTCAACAAAGTGACAATTTGTTCTACTCATTCAATACAAGAGAATTGTAACTTGTTGAAAAACATTCTTTACAGTGAACGATTCCCTCTCAGACAACACCAACCAAGTAGAAACTATTTCGCACGTTTGGAAAGGCAATTCAGGATAGAACCAGATGACAATGTACATGATCAGGATAGTTTTATTATTGATGCAGAGACGGAAACTAATGTTTTGGCTGTTGTTTATGTAGATCCCACCATATCACTTCGACAAATCGAACATGAATTACCAGTTGGACGAGAATCAGCTCGAAAAATTCTAAAAAAACATGGGTTTAAGCCGTATAAATATCAGATACATCAGCGCCTTTACGAAAATGATCATCAAAGAAGGGTCCAATATTGCAATTGGCTACTTGAGAACCACATAAGGAACCCGAATATGACGAGAAGCATTATATTTTCCGACGAATCAAGATTTACGAATCTTGGTATGTTCAATAGAAACAACACCAGATACTGGGCAACTGAAAACCCCAGGCTCATAAGACAAGGGAATTTTCAGGAACGCTTTGGATTCAACGTGTGGATAGGTCTGATAGGAACTCGAATCATTGGGCTCATAATATTTGATGGTATGTTGAATGGGCAACGCTATTTGGGATTTCTACGAAACGAAATAGAAGGATTCATGGAGAATTTACCTTTCGACGTCTACCAAAATATGTATTTCCAGCAGGATGGTGCACCTCCCCATAATTCCCGAATAGTAACCAGTTACCTAGATGAAACATTCCCAAATCGATGGATTGGCACGAATGGTCCTACAAGATGGCCTCCGAGGTCACCGGACCTCACGCCACTGGATTTTTTCATATGGGGTTACCTGAAGAACAAGGTTTACTCTTCTAGTCCTACATCAAGGGAGGATTTGGAACATCGCATTAGAAAAGCAATTGCAAGTATTACTCAAGCTCAGTTAAATGGAGTTATGGAAGCAATAGTGAGACGTGCAATTTTGTGCAGAGAACATAATGGAGAACATTTTGAACAGTACTTGTAAATCATTTTTTCATTACTTTGATTTCTGTTAGTGTAGTAAGTGACCAGAACCAATAAACAATTTACTTCATACCTTTTTTTTCGTTCAGAAATTAGTTGTATCAAATGTTAGAAATTGGAATAAATATCTAATACATTTTTTTACTCTGCAGGTATATTCTTATGGTGAATTTATACAGCAGTTCCAATTCATGAGTTTTTAGTCACTAGTAAGAAGTCATAAGAATGTTCGTTAATGGAATATTTATTCCAACAACGATCTTAAAACTGCTGTATGAATCCACCATCAATTACGATTAGCATACGAGTAATGAGAAAAAAGTTCGCTCCATCGCCGTAGAATGTTTTTCGACAACTCACAATGTTCCATTATTCAGAATGTACCGCAAATTTTCACTATTTTTTTTTTAAATATGAATTTTTGTTTAGCTTTCGTAGGTTCAAGCCGCCTATGTTTAAGAATAGTCAATTTTGAGAACACTCATAATGAAACATCCCGTATCTTCGATTCCTTTCGGAATTCTTCAAATCTTTTCATTCGAGTAATCTGATAATTCATCATCTTTCAACATAACAATGTGAAAAGAGTATGTTGCTATTTGAGAAATGGCAGTTGTGAGCCTTTCTTTATGGGTACTAATCCGTTTTGAGGAAATGTTTGATAATTGATGGGAAATATGGTTGCTGCAATTACATGGGAAGCTCAATTTTCAGCTGTATCTTACCTCGAACCTTCCTCTCGTAAATGCTGACGCCGTTCGTCAGTTGTGATGATTTGAGTTTGATGTTCACGGCCAACTTTGTTCGATTGAACAATCAACTATATCTCCGCCATTTTTCAACCGATTTTCAATTTTGGAGAACAGTGTTATCACAAATTGCGTGTTCTTCCTGATAATGAAAAAAATTGTACAGGGTGTCATTTGAAAAAAAAAGTTTGGGGTCACTTCCGGTTAAACCGGAAGTGGTGAATTTTCGGTTATGGAGTCAAAATATGCGTATTTGAGTAATATATTGACGTGCCAAATTTGAAACCTGTATCTTCAAAACTATAGAAAAATTGGGGGGCGTACCTCACCATATATATATATATATGCCTATATATATATATATATATATATATATATATATATATATATATATATATATATATATATATATATATATATATATATATATATATATATATATATATAACAAGAAGGAACATTTTATTGGACTATATATATATATATGATATATATGAAAACTAAAAGTTCGGGTTGAACCGCGTCTAGAATTTGTTGAAATTCGACGTTTCGGCTCCGATTTTGGAGCCATTTTCAAGAACTGAAAAAGAAAGAAAATTAATAAATGGTTGAAACGTAATTCTACGCTGAGGTCTCAATCTGCCTACTCCCCATGTCTCGTCACTGGTTCTCTCTAAGGTCTCAATCTGCCTACTCCTTCGAGAGAACTGAGGAATTGTGGGTTGAGGAACAGTTCTCTCGAAGGAGTAGGCAGATTGAGACCTTAGAGAGAACCAGTGACGAGACATGGGGAGTAGGCAGATTGAGACCCCGACGTCAAGTCACACAAAAACCGAACGTAATTATACCTGAGGAGTAGGCAGATTGAGACCTCAGCGTAGAATTACGTTTCAACCATTTATTAATTTTCTTTCTTTTTCAGTTCTTGAAAATGGCTCCAAAATCGGAGCCGAAACGTCGAATTTCAACAAATTCTAGACGCGGTTCAACCCGAACTTTTAGTTTTCAAATATCTGACCGCGGAAACCTATCTGAACACACATATATATATATATATATATATATATATATATATATATATATATATATATATATATATATATATATATATTTATATGAAAACTAAAAGTTCGGGTTGAACCGCGTCTAGAATTTGTTGAAATTCGACGTTTCGGCTGCGATTTTGGAGTCATTTTCAAGAACTGAAAAAGAAAGAAAATAAGAAGATTAATAAATGGTTGAAACGTAATTCTACGCTGAGGTCTCAATCTGCCTACTCCTCAGGTATAATTACGTTAGGTTTTTGTGACTTGACTTCGGGGTCTCAATCTGCCTACTCCCCATGTCTCATCACTGGTTCTCTCTAAGGTCTCAATCTGCCTACTCCTTCGAGAGAACTGAGGAATTGTGTGTTGAGGAACTGTATTTATAGTGGACGTGGCTGTAATGGCCGTGTGCAATGTATAGGCGCGAGGTGAACTATGGGCGGGAACTGAGTTGGCGCCAGATGAGCTGTGTGCGGGAACTTGGTTGGCGCTAAGTGAGCTGTGTGCGGGAACAGGGTTGGTGGGAAATGAGTTTATGCGTGCAATGAGAGGCTTCCAGGTATTGGGAAGTCTACGTCCGTCGTCGCGAGTGTTGAGGCAATTGGGGCGCTTCTCTATCTCAAGGGCTTCTCGGATGATCCTGGTTTGTAGAGTTTTCTCGGTGGAAATTGTTTTTGTGTTTTTGAAGTCTATTTGTGACCTGTGTCTTCTCGATGTTTATAAAGTGCGGAAGTGGAAGATCCCTGACGCACAGCAAGTTCGTGTTCGTAGACTCTGGAAGTTACTCGTCTGTTAGTCTGGCCAATATAACTTCTCGGGCAGTCTGAACATGGTATTTCATATATACCTTGAGAATCGTTTGGTATTGTGTCCTTGGGAGATCTGAGGAATTTGGATATTTGGTTGTTGGCCGTGAATATTGTTTTTATCTCGTGTTTTCTCAAGATATTACTGATTTTGTCTGTCACACCTTTGATGTATGGTAGGAAAGCTTTGTGTGGCTGAATACTCTCTAGTGGATCATTTGTTTTTGGAGGACGGGTCAGTTGATGGCGGATAGACTTGTCGATTAGCGAATTGTTGTAACCATTTTGAAGTAAGGCTGATTTCAATTTGTCCAGCTCTTGTGGTCTATTCTGGTTGTCGGTAAGCTGAATTGATCTGTATATCAGGGAGTTCAATACGGAGTTTGTTTGTGCTGGATGGTGATGAGAGTTTGCGAGTAGGTATCGGTTGGTGTGGGTCTGTTTCCTGTGTACTGTGTGGGTGAAAGAGTTATTGGATTTCGTGATGAGAACGTCCAGGAAAGCTAGGGAGTTGTTCATTTTGTATATATATATTATATATATATATATATATATATATATATATATATATATATATATATATATATATATATATATATATATAGATATATACATATATATACTTAAATTTAACATGTATGTGCGTCCGATCAAAACCAATGTTATCCATTGTTTTCGACGAGTAAGTAATTCAAAATTTCTTAACCCTATTTTTCCACGATTACTTACTTGCAGGTATAGCACCGATGATGGCCTAATAGCCGAAAGCTCTTTGCGATTTTATTAAATTCTTACACGAAATACAACTCTTTCATTGCATTGAATAGTTACATGTACACAGCTTTAAGAACTTCACCCTAATATCTAAGAGCTATACAAACTGTTGAGCAGACTGTTGTTTCTTCTGTTCTGTTCTTCATAAAGACGTATACTCTTAGAAATTCGGTTCGGTTTTACGAAAATTGTTTCATGAAACTTTGTTTGGATATATGAGTTGAGATGGTCAAAAACTTGATTCATTATCAAGTTTTTATACCTCTACCGACTTAAAGTCTTGAATCTGTTTCGCAAAGGATTAACATATTCAAAAATGATTGACTTCCGCGATATCTACATACGTACTATCTACATGTGTGTACTTATGTGTTGTGAAAATCTGAACGATTTTCTGACTACGTATTAAACCGCTAATGATACTATTGAAAAACTGCATGCATATCATAATATAAGCCAAGGATGCAGGAATTCTCATCTTTCAATAACAAACATGTCGTGGGTGCAACAACAATGGTCATGTGTCGAAAATAATCAGCTTCCAGATGTATGCTCATGATTTTAGTAACCTTTGCAAATGAAAAGTAAATATTTCGCTTGTGTTTGCAAAACGTGGTTGTGCAACGCAATGCATTTGTGATTTCTCTTTCTGTTTACAAATGATGAAAGATCGTGCCGGTATACCGAGAGCTTCGGTACTTAGTTTATTATTGGAATTTCTTAACAATTGATGTTTTATACCTACCTATATACTATAGCGTGAATCTTAAATTTGTTTATCAAATCAATCAATTTTACAACCTCAACATTTTAACCATACCAACTATTACGGTGCAACTAACTTCAATTGTTGAATTCTAGATTACCATAAGAGAATTTTTGATTGAGAACAGTAACAAAAAGGAGAGATTTTAGATATTTCTATATGGAAATATTACCACAGAGGGGTTGCGCGCTATCTAAAGGGTCTTCATGCCTAAAAAAAAGAGTCAGAAACGTTTTTTTTTATTGATGTATGCGTGTATGGAAATGAAAATTATAAAAAGAAATTCTTCAAGTATTAAATGAAAGAATAGTATTTTCCCTCATTTTTGGGCATTTTTGTTCATTACCACCATCAAAACGAACGAATATTTTTGTGTGGTTTTATCTCAGTATTGAAGTTTATCATTCACTCAGTAGAACGATTATCTCACTTTTTTTTTCGAAGTTTAAATATTTGCTTAAATAATTTAACAAGAATTTGCTGTTTTCGGCGTTAATGCTTAACCTGACAAAGCTGTCACGTAATATTTTTCTTGATGATTATATTCGGAAGATAGAAACGTTGGAATTTTTAACTGAAATTTTACCTCCCAAGACGCAAAAAAATTGAATTAAATTGCTTAAATATCATAATTTAACTCTGAGGTGTACTACATCTACCCGACTGTGGGAGAAAAAATTTCTCTGGAAACTATTAAAATCTTCTCTGAAATGCAATGAGACCATATCACCATCTCACCATCTCTTCGTAGAGAAAAGCATATCCGAGGTGGCTCTTGTATTCTTGTTAGGAGAGGTTTTAACTTCAATGAAATTGTACCCATAAAAAAATTATCTAGCGAATGTCAAGTTGAAATATGTGCTATTTGCTACAAAGTGAACTTGTCAAAAGTTGTTATAATTACCGCTTATAGAACACCCAATAGCAATGTTAATATTTTTTTTGATTGTCTACTGCAGGCACTGAAGATTGCTGAGACAAAATCTTCTAACATTATCTTGTGTGGAGACTTTAATATTGACTACCTTTCGAAAGATACGAATACTAAATTGCTTATGGATCTATTCAACTCATTCAAATTAAATGTCAATATGGAAAGTCCAACAAGAATTTTTACCAATGCAAACGGTCATACGAGTCGCACTTGTATTGATTACATGGTGACTACCTTATCTGATCAAACTTTTTACTGTCAATTGGTACAACCTAATATTGTTGACCATTTATCTCATATAGGTATTCTTAAGGAACTAGAATGTGAAATTCAAAAAAGAAAATTAGACAAACAACCACACGTTAAAATGGTGAAACGGCAAGTACATGATAGCAATATTAATGAATTTAGAACCAGACTCAATAATATCAGTTGGTATCCAATTCTGTACGATATGTGCATAAATCAAGGTTTCTCTTTTTTCCTAAACTCGCTTCTTTGGTGTTTCGATGTGTCATGCCCAAAAAAACTATTGTTGTTAAAAAACGTAACAATGCCTGGATTTCAAATGACATTATCAAAGAGGGAAAATATTTGAGAGAATTGTTTCAATCATGCAAAATGTTCCAAATAGTCGATCCTCATTCCATAGAAATTTATAAAAATAGATTGAAGGAGCACAAGTCAGTGATAAGGAAAACGAAAACGAACTACTTTTCGAAAAAAATTGAAAATGCTCAGAATAAAACCAAAGAGACATGGAAAATAATTAATTCTGAACTGGGAAAACAAAATTCGTCGGATTCTAGAATCATTTCCTTGAAGCATAATTCGAAAATTGTGGATGATGTACAGGAGGTAGCAGAAGTATTCGCTGACTATTTTTCTAAGGCTACAGACATAAGTCTAAATAGTCACTTTGGGCAAAATCTATCATTACCTTGTACTCTTAGTAAAAATTTCATAATTAGCCAGCCGTTCCCCAATGAACCTATAACAGAAGTAGAAATTTATAATGCTCTGAAAAAAATAAAAAATAAAGAATCAGCTGGAATAGACGAGCTATCTATAATCATACTCAAAAATGTAATTGACCTCATAATTGATCCTCTCACCTATTTGATGAATCAGTCCTATATACAAGGATATTTTCCCATCGAATTCAAAAAGGCTTTAGTGATACCTCTCTATATAAAAGGTGATAAAAATGAGATTGACAATTATAGACAAATTTCATTGATTTGTTCTTTGTCCAAGCTCTTCGAAAAAGTAGTAGCTAACAGGTTAGTGGATTATTTGGATGCAAACAAACTCTTATGCAATAATCAACATGGTTTCAGAAAAAGCCATTCCATCGAAACAGCAACTTACCATTTTCTGAATTTTATTTATGCAGAAATTGACGCTAATAACCTTGTTATCAGTCTGTTTTTCGATCTGTCGAAGGCTTTTGACACGGTATCTTCAGATTTCTTAACCCTCAAGACAGCTGCACTTGGTTTTCCAGATAATATTTCAACTTGGTTGAGATCATATATGGAAAATCGTTGTATGACTGTCAAACATAATACTGTATCGTCGAGTGAACAAACTGTTAAAATGGGTGTTCCACAAGGTTCAGTTTTGGGCCCATTATTATTTGTGCTATTTGTCAATGACTTACCTGACTATATAAAAGACTGCCACTTAACGATGTTTGCTGATGATACTACGATCACAGTTACAAGTTCTCATATCGACAATTTACTTGTTAAGGTTACCAAAATCATTGATACATTTGCATCCTGGTGTGACCGTAACAGACTCATACTGAACCCTAAGAAGTCAGTATCTATGAAATTTTTTAATAGGAAAGATAATATACCAAATGAAATAGTCTTCAGTGAGGAAATAGTTATGTCGCAAGAGGTAAAATTTTTGGGAACTCTGTTAGACGAACGTCTGAATTTTGACCAGCACATCGACCGTGTTTGCAGTAAACTCAATTCAGCATTCTTTGCAATAAAACAAATGAAATCCTGTGTAACGAAAGAAAGTTTACTAAACATTTATTTTGCCATGGCATTCTCACATATATCACTCAACATAATGGCATGGGGGCGCAGTATACACTTAAATAGAGTTTTTGTGGGCCAAAAGCGTATTTTGAGACTAATTTTTGACATGGGCTATCGAGATACTTGCAAACCGGCTTTTATAAGAGAAAAACTGTTAACTGTTCCATGCATTTATATTTTCAAATGTGTTAAATTTGCAAGAAACAACCTTGAGTCCTTTGAAACGATTGCATCAACACATAGTTATAGTACAAGATTCGGAGAACAGCTGCGGATGCCAAATCATAAAACTTCTAAATACAAAAACTCCCCTGCTTACAATGCTTTGTCTCTCTACAACAAATTGCCGAATGAGATAAAAAAATCTCAAACTGACAACATTTTTTGTAATCGAGTTAAATGTTTACTGATTGACAGGTGCTACTATACTCTGCAAGAGTATATGGATGATACTTCCTAAGTATTTATTATATTTTATGTACGTCTTTTATAACTCTGTATGTAAAGCTGTGACACTGATTTTATTAATTCAACTTCTATGACTAGTGCTTTTCATCTGTACATTTTATCTATATATATATTTTTACATTACTTATATATACCCATTATTGTCCTATTATTTGACCTACCATATGTACCTACCTATTGTACCAAAGTGGTTAATAAAGTATTATTATTATTATTATTATTATTATATTTCACCGACATAATATGAACAGGAAGAAAGATCAACAGCAAAAATCGAGCAAAAATATTAGTTTACCATCTTCGAACACACTATAATTATACAATCATCAAAATTATATACAGAGGTGTACCTATAATCTCATTTTCTAAATGGGACAAGGAGGTGTTATATTCGACCCATCTGAGCTGACTGAGATAGACATTTTCCTGACAATGATTTTCATTTTCAACGTAATGCGAAAAAATTGAATAACTTTGAAATATCACGATCTTTCGATTCTTTCATCTCATTTTCTAACTCCAGTACAATGACCAATATATGTAAGAGACGATGTAATTAATCAGTACTGAACCTATCTGATCTGAGCAGGAAGGAAAATCAGCTGAAAAAATTACTTTTTTTGGATTTGATCAATATTATTGAAATTATAGTAGTAGCGAATCAATGCACCTCCTGATGATTGACGTTTAATCGGTCCACATACATTTATTGTCTAAATGAAAGGTATATAGTAAGTTTTTGGATCTATTCGTGGAAGATGTCAACAAAACTACTATTAATTTTTTTGGACCCTCATCTGAACTTTGCAGCCAGGTATATAACTGGTCACGTGAATGACTTTCCATTGACTGAATTTTCATTCTTAATTTTCTTCAAGTCATCCCATTCAAATTACTACAACTCGCTCACTTGCTACTACTGTGTATTGTGATTCAGCTCGAATATGAATCTTTTTCTGACAGCTCTGCCCATGGATTTACTACTGCCATTCACAATCTTTGCATCGGTTTTCGACAATATAGCATTGCGGCCTTTGTCTCATTCTTTCGAAATTGCTAAATGGTTAGTTTTCATAATCGCCAACTTCTAATTCCAATACCTTCCAAAACAGTTTAACGTTCCGTACCTTCTTGGATCAATTCAATGGTTTTGTTGACAAATAGATAATCATGAAATGGTTATTGAGATTTCTTCATTTTCTATTGCATCATCTGAACTTTGAATCAGTAATGTCTATTATTCCATATTTGATGTACCTATATGTTGTATACCTGCTACTCTTCTACCGCATTCCGCTAACATAAGATCTGGTTAAGAACAATGGTTGCATTTGTATCTAATTTTTGCTTCAGAAGTGTATATCGTCTGACTTCTCGATTCTCAACTTCAAATTGTTTCTGTTTTGTCCGGCATGTAGCCATAAGTAAACGTGATTCTTCCGAAATTACAACCTGTATGTACACGGTCTTCTGCATCGTTGATCTTTTCATATCCTTCGTATCTTCATTCTGTAATTGGTTTAGAACATTTGAAACGGTGATATGGTGTTACACCAATGAGTTATGGCAACTTCAAAGATTTCAAGTAATTTTCAAGAAAACTTTGAGGCAATGTTATGAAATAGCCCCGGATGTTATAGAAGTAATGGTGACCAGTGAATACACAAAGGATATACATTGTGTAGAGGAGAAACACCTGTATATCGTGCATGGCATCACACGTTAAAAGGTAAGGGCTGCGTCTTCCCTAGCTCGGACAAGTCTTTCGAAGACTTTTGAGGGTTGACTCTTAAGGGTGTGCAGCTGGTTGACGGAAATAAAAATTTTAACAACAACAATATAATGATTCCACTGTCAGGGTTTCAATAATTTTTCAAGTCTGCCTCATGACCATGAGTGAATGAATCGTCGGTGTATCTCTTGGGCACTTTTTTGATATTTTTGGAATTTTCGATTTCTTTGGTTTTTTGTTACAATTTATAATATTTCAATTGTATGAAATTGTCTTTTACTGAATATGATATGCATGAATGCAATGTGCGTATGTGCCACCATTGTAGTTTTAAAAAAATACCATTTGTGAAGTTTTCATGCTACATAAGCGTAAAGTACATATTGTTTCAGTTTGTAACGTGAAATATGCTTTTGAAATAATATTTAAATTTTCATCCATTTCCGTGTTTGCTGTTTTCTCCAAAACATTCAGAATTAGATAGCCCTTACGTGATAAGGGGGATGATATAATCAGAGAGAAAAATGTAGTTCAAGTATCATATGATATCCTTTAAAAATCGAAATTGAAAACAAGTTCTGAAGACATTTTAAATTTCACTGTTCAATAATCATACATGTTATTCATCACCATGAGAGAATGCATCCTGACGAAGCTTATGTTCTGAATCTATGCTAGATTCAGCCAAAATCAAATTCTTGGATTTATTCAGTTATTTATTAATAAACGGTTACAGTCAAGTGGGGATATAATTCGATGTATGTATGTTACGATAGGTAGACTCATACTACTTCGCGGGAAACATGCACCTGTCATAACGAACTGCTTACAGTCTATCGGGTAATAATGACAACTACAAATTCCCCACATTTAACATCAAATAAAATATTTTCATGGTTGAGGTCGATTACCAAAATAGAAATTAGTCATAAATTTGAATCGAAGAATACATTAATGAATGAATAATGAATGATTGATTAGTCACAGATACACTAACTGTGTTTGAAGCAAATTTTTGAAAACGTTAACATGGCAACTCCATTCCCTAAATACATCACTACGGTTATTGCTTGACTTCATTGGTTAGAAACCCGCCCGATAGAGTAGATTTTGGTCTGTCAATTTAAACTTTCGTTACTTATAACCTAAAAGAAAACAACTTTATAAATCCAATTTTGTTGTATTGATATGATTTCCTGGAAAAAGTACGGAATTATGTAACACGTCTAGAAACACATTTATTAAACACTCGTTACTAAAAGACCTTTTATAACACTTGTTACAAAATATGTAGTATATTAGTAAATTGTGAATGGCTTTCGCGGCCATCGTTACTTACAGATGACTTTTGAACCAAATAATGTAAAAAAAGTTGTAAATTTTGTTTTGACGAATCACCCAGATTTTCCGAGGAAACCCCTGGAAAGCAGAACTTTTGGGAGCAAGAGAGATCCGGGACCTTCAGCTTAGATAACCTTCAGCTTAGATAAAAGTGGATTCCGAACAACTTTAGCTCAGAGGCAAGCTGTCCCTGGAATTGAACCCGGACCGTCTGGGTGGAAGCAAACGCTCTACCACGACCACTTCACTAAATATACTAGTCAGTTTTGATGTAGGTAGTCTCCCTTTTCACATAAGTTCCATTAGATGAAGCAATGAAAAAAATTGAACTACTTTTCCCTAACATCATCATATTTCATTTTTAATAAGAAAATGTACGGGTAATTAGATGGTGTTTCAATGGGAGTCCCACTGAGCCATCAGATATTGCAAATTTCTCCGAGAAAAAAATTAAACAAAAAATAATAATGCAAATTCCAATCCCAAGTTATGGTCAAGATATGTAGATGAGACGTTCATAATTTGAAGCCATGGACCAGAAAAACTCCACAAATTCCTTAACCATATTAATAACATTCACTCGAATATTTAATTCAACATTGAAATTGAAAATGAAAAGAAACTGGCTTTCTTATACGTTCTTATTTCTTGAAAAGAAGGACCTCTCAGGCATACGGTATATAGAAAACCATCACACCTACAGTAAATTAAACTATTATCCATACCAAAAACAAAGTCGATATGATCGAGCCAGAAGAATCTGCGAACACGAACATCTGGAAGCAGAATGGAACACCTGGAAGCAGAATGGAACACCTGGAAGAAGAACTGAAATACCTAAGAAACGCTCTTCTTTCTAATGGGTAAAAGGTAAGGGATATTGGAAGATGTATGTAACACAGCAGAGAGAATGAAGACATAGGAATCGATATTGGACCGAATGAATGTCCATACAGTACACCGAGTAGCAGTCAATTTAACACCGATAAAACAAAAACATTCCTACCATATGTTCACAGAGTTACAGATCAGATTGGACGTATTCTGTTAGAAAAGAGATTAAAAGTATTCATAAACTTTGAAAAAAACTGAGAGACCATTTAAAACCAGCGACGGACAAACGAGACTTGGTATAAGCTCTTCTGGGTGCATACCGCATTCCATGTTCCTGTGGCAGCGTTTGATATCGGAACCAAGAAACATTCCATTAAAACAATAAGAATCAAAGCACAAGGCCAATTGTCGGGTAAGATGGAAAATCTGCTGTCGCAGAACATGCTCTAAACATCTATAAACACAGTGAAATTTGAAGAAACCCAAGTCATCACTACAACGTCTGCTTATTACCCAAGACTCTTCCCGGGAGGGAATTGAAATCCAGAAACACCACAACAACTTCAATAGAACCGAAGAAGGACTGCAACTCAACAAAGCTTGCATACCTGATCTCAAAAATACTGCATTACCTACTCACTAACATAAAAACGGTACGTACGACTCGATACTGTTACTTAACTCTATGGACCAATAAGAACGCCAATTCACAGATGAGGCATGTTTTTTTAGTCACCGGTCAAGATGCATAGAAACCCTGGTGCGATAACAGATTCGATTTTGTTTCTACCAAAGTTGTTGATACTGTAATTGCATTGATACCGTTGGCTTCATTCGTCGATGGATGGCGCAGAAGTCGAAAATAGCCAAGTTTCCAACATTCCACGGTGCCTTGATTTGTCATTTGATTGTTTTTGAATGTTGACATGACACTTGTCGCTTGTCCAACCGTCAATCGTCAATGATAACATTAATCTGTAATTTTGCCGCCATCTGTGCCAAAGAAGTAAAACAGTACCAATGCAATAAAAATAACATGAATCAAGTAGGCCGTACATCAACACTTTTGTATGTCGGTATCACAGGTATAAGTGATCACACCAGGGTTTCTATGCATCTTGTCACCGGTTGATCCACCATTATATAATCTTTGCCGTAATATTCTTATAATAGAAGAGCGCAGTTGGTGGATTGGTGGAGCAACCAGTCAATAAACCAACATGCCTATATGCAACAACGAATGTCAAATGTCAGGAAAACGATAGTGAATTTAGTAGCTGTCAACAACAAAAATCTTGAGAATGCCATTCGTGCTGGCGGAACGTCGGTTCTAACTCATAATGAACGTCGATCTAACAACCCGAAAAGTCATTTACATGCTTATTTAGCACACCGCTAGTGGGCTTTAACGGTGCGCTAGTGTCATTAGCGGCCTAATTACATGTTAAAAGGAAATAATATTTTATTGACAGTTGTATACAAATCAAGTTCATCAACTACAGTAACTAGCTGCTAATGGATTGTTAATTAAAATTGTTGAAATTGTTTTTTCCGTTAACCAGCTCTACGAACGACAGCCCTCAGAAGTCGAAACTTGTGCGAGCCAAGGATTAACGAGGTCTTACCTTTTAACCAGCGATTTCTAGCACAGGTAGATATGATGGAAAACATTGTTCATTACAAGTCCATAAATGAATTTTTCTCGACTTTAATGAAATATACTATTTATTTTTGTCAAATAGCAGTTTATGAACCATCATTGGAACAAAAAAGTAACGAAGCAGTTTGTGGGGTTACTTCGCAGTATATTTGAGTTGATATAGTTTCAACATTGTTTATATTGAAAAAGATAGTTAGTCAGTGCCTGTGGATATCGCGTTTGATACAATTGCGCGAGACATCTAGCCCGATAACGACAAACCTAGTAGAAAATACACTTGTACAAATTCGTACGGGCATTGTTTATAGAGAAAAAAGATAGTTAGTCAGTGCCTGTGGAAATCGCGTTTGATACAATCGCGCAAGACATCTAGCCCGATAACAATGAACCTAGGCAGAAAATACACCTGTACGAATTCGTACCTGTACTAACTAACTATCTTTTTTGTCTACAAACAATACTGAAACTGAAATGAATGGAATCTCGAGTTTACCTGTATAATGCTGGATGGGATTCACGTGTCAAAATTATATTTCAGAGCCAAGTTAACAATATTTGCAGTTTATTCATAGTCGTTTAATAAATTCGAATTTATGATATGACATTTTGTTTCTTTCGAAAAGATACAAACGAGAGAAATCAAATCAGTTCGGATTATGTGAGATTTTTTTATTCGAAACGTTCCTTACAGGAAACTAGACGAATTTGCCAACTACCGGCAGGTGTATGGCAAGCGCATCGAGAAATATATTTCTGTATCCTAACAAACAGGTAACGAGAAACCGGTGTCTGGTTATGTATAGGAATAAAACTGGGAACTTCCAACCCACGTCAACCCTAACCCACGATAAAAATAAAAAAGGAACACCTGAGTCACCTGACACGCACTTGAAATATAGGAGGCTTGCCATGCGTGTCCCTTTCTGTTGTTATTTTTTGATATTCTAATGCTGTTGACGATAAATTCATAAAGGGACGAATATAATTAAATACATTTTTAGTGATAATAGGATGAGGCAGATGTGAAGTTGGAGTTTTGTAAGGTTTTTTCTCAAGCACCATTTCTAAGAGTGCATTCGTTCACAAAGAAAGCTGGTTACAAGTACTTATATTTACATCGCTTGCGCCAATCGCTTGAGAATTTTATTGTGTGTACACGTCAAACGCTTGCCAACAAGCGCTTGTAACCAGCTTTCTTTGTGAACGCACTCTAAGCTTTGTAAGCTGTTCCACATGAAATTATCCGAAGACAAACGTTGATTCCACGCATATCGTTGGTTGATAACACCACACCGCCGGGTGTTACTGGATTGAAGCTCCCAGTATAAAGAAGTTTTTGCAATATTAATTCACTCGTTTTATGAAGAATTTGAAATTCCGACTGGAATATGGTTCATTTCGTGTATTCGAACAACTAATATTATTATCGTTCAATATTTTATTACACCACACCGCCGGGTGTTACTGGATTGAAGCACTCAGTATTGAACTGTATTTGCGATCATAATACAGTCTTTTGAAAAAGAATGAAAATTTCGACTGGAATATGATTCATTTCGTGTACTTACTCGAAAAACTAATATTATTATCGTTCAATATTTTATTACACCACACCGCCTGGTGTTACTGGATGGTAACACCCAGTATGAAGTTGTTTTTGCAGTCAGAATTTCAGATTCTCCTTCAAACGGCTGCATTATTATCACAGAAATAACTCTATACTTGGTCGAGTGGAAGAATAGCTCAGATAACTCCGCCAAGTAAAATAAAAACCATTTATTATTATTATTATTATTATTATACTGGGTTTTTCAATCCAGTTACACAAGGCGGTGTGGTGTAATAAAATATTGAACGATAATAATAGTAGTTTTTCGAATACACGAAATATTCCAGTCGGAATTTCACATCTTTCGCCAAGCGATTGAAATTAATATTACAAAAATAACTCTATACAGGGTGATTCACTGCTGTAACATCAGGCGGTCTGGTGTAATAAAGTAATGAACGATTATAATAGTGGTTTTACGGAAATTCTAAATGGAATCATAGGTAGGTATGCCAGTAAGAATTTCACGATCATTAACCGAATGAAGTTTTAGCACAAAATCAACTAAATTCAATACCATCGACTGAGTGATATTTTGGCCATTGGGCGATTTTTAACCTCAATCTACAGCCTATGGCGTAAAGTGGAAATTTTCCACCCTTCAAGGTGAACATTTCAAAGGTCTCTGTTGCCCTCAGTGGATTGTTAATTGTCGACAAATTATCCTGGTTCCGCAAGAAAACACTGGATAGTCCAATCGATAATTCACAATATCATGACGGAAGAAGATCAAAAAAGGGGTTTGACCAGTGAGTTGTAATTTATTTGTAATAAATTCTGTTCCAAGTTCCAACCCGCTATCACAATTCGGTAAAAAGTTATAAGTTGGTGGTGTAGCTTTAGATAGAACTCACACCACCCAAGCATACCTCAAAAACGCAAGTGTAATAAAATTCGTACCTGGTGTAATAAATTGTAATAAAAATGTAATAAATTGTTCCATACTTCCGGATTTGGCAGGGTGATTTGGCTGGTGTAGGTTCAAGTCACTTCCGCCACTGCAAGTTCCGGCGGTGCCGAACGTTAAATAATAATAATAATACTTCCTCATAAACACTCGTTGAGTGTACCCAAAGGCATAGCCTGTGCGGGTAGAGGACGGCTATAATTATTATTTGCCGTGACGCTCCGAGGCGACTTACTGATATTTCAGGTGATGTATTCACTTTTCAGCTTTATGAAAACCCGGAAAACCTACAGCACCACCTCGGGTGGTCGGTGTGCACTCCAAGCTAGCACTAGACGAGATTGGCATCTAGACAACTCACCATACACTTGCTTTTCAACAAGGCATGCGGTCGCCTATTGATCCGATATAAAGTAGTTGAGAAAAATTCTCGTACCTACATCGGACTCGAACCGACTATCGCTATGCTGGAGTTTCGAACGGCCTGTGCCTTAGACCACTGATCCACCCACCATACCATAAATGTGTCATAACTTTGCTAAAAATGATCAAAAAATTCAAAATGAAAGTGTATTCTGGTCGTAAAGACTTCTACATTTTTATGCAAATATAACATATGGATGTCTGAGTACCTAAGTGGTTGTTTTTACTACGTTATATAATCCAACTGCGTTTTTTACGAAGGATGCAGAAATCATAGATATTTCAGTTAATCCGGAATAATTGCACTGAAGCAGGAACCATTACCCTCTTTAGACACTAGGCAATGATTTTAGAGTAGTGAGACCGGTCTCACTTACACAAGCCAAAAAAAAACTAGGTTCTACTCCCGCCCCATTTTCAACTAAAACTCAAAATTCCGACATCTTAGTCAGTAAATATTGAAAATAATCGCTTATACACAAACTGCATGAAAAATAAAGTAAGCAATTTCAAGTTGGAGGTTTGCATTTCTGTTATTGAACTCACAAAACCAACTCCAAAATGTGTTATAATTTAAAAAAATTCATAGGCAGTCCAAATACTCATTCTTTTCAAACGATAGATAATTTTGTCAAACCACGGGATTTCCAGAAACCCCCGACCATCCGAAACGAAAGAAGATGAATTTATCTGTTCATTCCATATACATAACATAGTCCAGGATCATGGAGCCACAATATCTAAGCCAACAATGGCCACACTTTTGGAGCAGTTTTCTCAGTATGATGCAGTTCAGATCATGAGCTGCGAGCGTAGTATCTCGAGTCTGGTTTCCGGCCTATTATAGACATTTCAAACCATACTGTTATGCGAAGTTTTTTGTTCTTGCTGTGAAAATTTGAGTTTAATATTGAGAAATTTCATGAGAAAAGACACTAATTGAGATTATAATAGATCCAGCTGCGATTGTCCGTCTAAATGTGAGTAGAAATTCATTTCAGAGCAGACAAGACAACAATTCTTAGAGTGGATTGGAGTTGTATTGAATGCTGTGGTACCTATGAAATTATTATTGCATATCTTTTACAAAAAGTAGGGTAGAAATTTGTCAGGGTATTAAATTATTCTGGCAAAGAACAAGAATGTTGTCAAGTGCATATACCACAATTTTCTCTCTCCCAAAAAGTCTCTCCCCAGGGGTATTTGAAGTAAAAATAATGGAACCTTATATATTATTGTGCTCTGCTATTTTCTGAAGTAAACGCAAGTATATTAGCTGTGTGCCAACAAATCTGTTTTCAGGATTTTGAAATTTGTACATGCAGAATTGAGAGTACGTACACAAATCATAGGGATTTTTCCATCCCAGGACAATTATATGAATAAATACGTTCTCAATATATTTTCATGAATAATAATAATATATAATATTTTAGAGTTGTTTGAGAAAATGTTATATAGAAAAAATGCAATTGTAGGATGTCACGAAAGAGAGGGATTTGATTTATTTGCAATACAGATAGATTTTGCCAGGATTGGTGTCTTTTCACTTCAGCAGGGCTGATAACATTGATATCTGTGAGCAGAGAAAGAGGGTTCTCATACAGAAATCTTAATGAACTGGCGGACGTCAAAGTAAATGGAAAATTTCGACAGATATACACACTCAGGGTTTCAAGCTCTAAGAGGTTCAAGTATTGCAATGAAAAATTTCATAGTCCTGACCCTCGACTTGGTTCATATTCTCCAATAGAATCCAAACTCAGGACAGTTCAGAAAGCTTCGTTCCTCGCATTGCTGTTTGATCTGTGTCCAAAATTGTGTACAAGAATGAAATCGACCGCTCAGGACATTTTCTAAATCACCAAACGAAACTATTGAAAAGGTGGCAATTACTTATTACGATGAAATTTCGAAAGCAGTCATGAAGAGCCCATGTATATTTAGTAGCGGTTTTTGCAAAATATCACCGAGACTGGCCAATCCCATAATTCTCATAATATTTATTCATGCACGAGATGTGAGGCTTATCCATATACTCACCTTTTGTCTACAATGGCGGCCCTTCCTAATCGCAATATTAGGACGATTAACTCTGTTTCCAGAGCATGAAAAGACGGATTTGCTTCAAATATGAAGCATTAACCTCGCCGAACCTAACCTAACCCAGCCTCCTAAAAGTATCCCAAGACTACTTTGTAATTTCATTTATTCTATCGAAGCCGTTTTACGAAAGCCTTTTTACTTTCCGAGAAAACTCCAATTTTTTTTTAATTTTTATTGACGTAAATTTTTTTTTGTGTTCCACGCCTAATTTTTTGGTAAACAATTCTTTTTGAACTAAACATGATGTCAAGAAGTCACGTGCCAAGTTTCATAGTGTTACATATCATCCTTCGGTTTTGACACAAATTTGTCTGTGGATATTGAACTAATATATCATCGAGCAAGTACACTAACATCACGTCTTGTATGGCATTACAACTCAATGTGAATTTTTGCTTCACGCAGATGACTGAAAGTCATTTAATGTGATTGAAAAAATTGAAGATGGTCATAAGATCCAGCAAGATTTGAATAATCTGGTGGCTCAATGTAAAACTATGTAACTGTTCGTTTATCAATAACAAAAAATGTTCAGCAATTTAATTCACGATCGACGATTTCGAAATAGACTATTTATTATGAAAATTTTCATAAAAATTACCATGTAAAGGATCTGGGTATAGTTTTTCATTCAAAAATATTTTTCAATTTACACATCGATTTAGATCTGAGAAGTCTTCAAAATACTTTGCCCTAATTTATAGTAGGTAGACTGAATTTTGTGTCAGTTATTTGGTCAAAACTATATTGTCTTCATGTGACAAGACTTGAAATGATTCGAAACAAATTCATTGGGTACCCATATTCCAAAGTGACAGGAAATTATCAACTTTCTGACACTCGTGGCTTATTAGAACAATACAATTTTCTAACTCTTGGAAATAGTATCTAACGATCTCTATGTACCATTCGAAATAGATGACGGTCAAGAAAATCATCTTGTATTTGTATAGTTGATTCAAGAATTACTAAACCTGATAATAAATAAATACCCGGTTTTTTAATTGTTCTTCCGGGAGCGTAAGAAAACCTCGATAGTACATGGTCCCGATAACCATATGCATAATGAAACCCCCTGTATAATAAAAAGAAGACAGGGCTGCAACCATAGGCAGATAGACGTACGAACGCCATTACTAAATATACTTACTCAACGCTTATTAACACATCCTCACATACGACGGCACCAGGGTTCTTTGTGAACAATAATTACGTTACAAAAGCTCATTGATTTAAGCACCTACGTTGTTTAGCTTTTAATTTCGCAAAACGCCAGTCTCCAAAACAGATGAGGTATAGGTATGGTTATTCTGTGTATGTTAGGTTAGTCTGGTCAGTTCAGATTGGCTAATAATTTTTGCATTTTCATCTCAGTTTCCATGCAGCTGCCCTTTTGCTAATTGATTCTGGTATCACGTATTTTTAGTAATGGCGTGCTGGGGCCGCGTATATTTTCGGATGTCATGATGACGTGCGACTGTGGGCGGGGTTTGTGCTGGCGTCTAGTATATTTTGTAAAATCGCGGCCCGGCAAACGAGAGTAGGTTTTGCCCGCCCTCTGTATACCACAGTAGAGCAAGGTGAAAAAACCCAATTCCCATCACAAAACCCCATTCCACATATAATTTTACCGTGCGCCTAGTGATTGTTTTATGTGGGTTTTATATATTCAAGTGTTGTAGCGTAATTATTTTTTTTATTAAAAATATGATATCGAATAAACTTTTTGGATTTTTGGAATAAATAAACTCACAGAAGTCTTAAAATAATGACTCCACCTTATAAAGTGTGGAAAACTTCAATTTTGTGCGATTGTGAAATGTGGAAGTAGAAGCGGCAGAGATAAGGTTTCATGCCATCGATTCCCTTCCATTTTCGACAATAGAAAAAATATTAATCCTCTTGCTGAAAAGAGACGTGAATTGTGGATTCAGGCAACTAAAAGAGCAGATTTAACTACTTTTATAGGCTTAGTCTTCTCCCGTGTATGCATTGTTTATATACAAAATAGTTTATAATGTCATACATTGAAACTTTAGGAAAGTCCTTCACAGCATCACTACAATCCCCAAATTTCAATAAATAAGGATCACATCTATTACTTTCTCTCACCCTCTCTAAATATTTCTTCTGTAAATCTACAGACAAGGTGGTGAAATAATCACTTTTATCAGCCATCTCACAAACAATCTTGTTGCAAGCAGGAAGAATAATGATTTCAGTATCAAATTACATTCCACTCTATATTTACAGGTATACTAAGGGTAAACCCATCAGAATTCCAATTATAATCTCATGAAATTACCATTGTTGTTTATTGAAATACGGTTTGTTTGTCCAGCAGGCCGATTGACAGTTGTCATGTGACGTCACATGCCCGTGGCCTATGGCTTTATTACAATCAGCACTTGCAACAGTGTCTTCCTTGAGGAACATTGCACAAATGGCAGATGTAATTCAATGTACGTATGGGGAAGTAGTTGTTTTCTGTTAGATATTTGCCTCATTTTTCCACATTGTGGAAATGTGTATTTTCTTCGTAGTCGGAATTATTTATTTTCATTTCCGAAGTTGTTCGATTTGTATAGTAAAGTACAGAACTGCCTTGTTTTGTTTCTTCCTCCACACTCTGTATTTGTTAGTAACTAAATCTCACCAGCACGGCAATGTCTGCATCTCGTACCTCCTTCCCGACTGCGTTCAAGAGGGACAATGACTCATGAATATTAAATCTTGATTTTATTTATGACACGGCCCAGTCCGTTCTTTATATTTTGATAGTGAGATAACTCAAGATTTACGGACGTCTAGTCGCTGAGCGTTGCGTTGAGGTTGCGCCTAAAATTTCGACGGAGGTGATACTAGTGATTTATCTTATCTCGATGTTGCCTTGCCAATCTTGAAAGTGTTCTCGTAGATTCATAATTTTTGTATGCATTCATTCGGAAAATCCATGATCTACATCAGACACGGTGCAGTCAGTACCCCTACCAATTGTGTAACATTTTATAGCATACAGTGTGAGCCATCATGATAATTGGTTGATTCCTCTGATATCATTGATTAATAGTTTTTTTTGTTTTCTTTGAGTGTGCGATGAATCCGTTTCTCACTAATCAGATTTGAAATGAATCTTTTGGAAGCTAATGATTTTGTTTGATTTGTTGAAATTGTTATATTCGTCAACCGGCTGCACCCTCTCGAGCACATTCCTCAGAAGTCTCTGGGAGCTAGAAAACGTAGCCCTTACCTATTTGAACGTGAGATGCCATGCACGAGATCGGTGACCTTGTTGAGGTTCGAACCCATGCACCAACGGGTGATTGGATTAAGAAGCGAACGCTTAACCCGCACGCCACCACGGCCCATAATGATATCGTGTTTAATATGGTTGCCGTATGAATATCAAGGCATATCATCACTGGTTCGCCCTCACCCTGTTGCATGTTCAATTCTGGTATCATCTACCGGGTGTTTCATAGAAATATCACTTTACACGCTTTATTTCAATAATATTCACATATTGTATTATGAACCCCTATAAATTTCTCAAAATATTTCTGAAGACACTGAATAATAAATAGAAACATTTCAATAATAGCATGTTATAAGTAAAAATGCATTTGGCTCGAAATGGCATCAAGAAAGCGAATAGAGAAATAAAAGGACAACATTGGGAATAAACCGTGATAAAAATATTGTAATAATAATAGTCTGTTACACTAATTTATTTAAACGTGAAAAATATAAATTTATTCAAACGTGAAAAATATAATTCAAGGAATGGAAACTACCCAAAAACCCAAACAACGTTAATATCACTCGACGCGCGTTTCGCCAACAAAGTTGACATCCTCGGAGGCTCAAACAAGCTTTTTTGAGCTCCTGAGAAGTATATATTCTTGATATGAAATGAGCTTTGCGTGTACGCGAACAAACTGCCCTTTAAAGACTATATATTGTCACGTAGCCCAAAAACCAAGTCAGAATCAAGTACGAAACTACTTTTTCATAAAATAATTTTCCATTCATTGATTCATTTTTCATTCGCAAGGTTGTTACATATGAACATTCAGGTGATGATCACCCAGTACATAGGAAATCCAGATTGCTCATTCACTTTGAAATTCAACAAATTGTTGAAATATAAGAGTTTGCATTTTGATATCGACTCGTGTCTATTCTAATATCAGCACTTCCTCAAAGTCTCAACTCGTACATCTGTGAATGGCAATCCGGTGTAATGTTTCTATGATGTGTCGGTCATCATCACCTAAGTCGAAGTACTTTGCTGCCTTGCAAATGTCAGCACAAACGAACCGATGACTAGGGAATGTTTTTTACTATAAGTTAAAAGACACTAGAGACTCGGTTCAGTTCAGACGTAGTTTAGATAAGCTCAGATCTTAAGCTCTCCTTAGGGATATTTTTATTGTAAGTAAAATTATTCTGGGTATAACTGTAACACTCAATTATTGTCTAAATAATTTTTTGTTACTTTTTAATATTGGTTTTGTCTGTCAATTATGCTCTTTCCACTTTTTATTCAATAAAGGTTATCATTTTAAATTTTATATAAATTATTTCATTTCGTAATGCAGGGTGATCTCATAAACCTCTCGTAGCCAAGCGAAACTAGTCACAGGGTGTCCCAGTGCTTAGAAATTCATTTGGGAACTAAGGGTACGCGTGACAATATATTCGAGCCATAGGTATCGATGCCTTCTAAACGATCGATTAACGAGAATGTGTAAAAATAATTCCTCAGGATACTATAATCAAATACAAATTACAGTTTGGGTGCACAGGCGTAATATGCGTGGAACCACGATCAATCATAGAAATCGATCATCGAGAAGTCATAGGCAAAGAGTGAAAATATAAATGTTTGATTCACTGGCTTCAGAGGTAGGCGGACAAAAAATTATGTGAATCTTAAAGGATCGCTCCAAAATTACATACGTGTGTTTCCACATGAGAGACAGTAGTACACAATTTTATGTTCCTCAATTGGTCATATTTTATACCAATATTTTATAAAAGAGCAATTAGTGCAATTAGTTACATCAATCACCATTTTCAAAGATTTCACTACATATCCAATTCTTCTTGACATACCTAACCTTGTTTGGCAATAAATGAATAATTTGCCTTTGCATTGTTAATGAAATAGTACCTCCGTGCTGAGAATGTAGGTATGTATCTGTTGATTCAATAATATTAAATTGCTTCATATGCAAGGTAGAACTCTCGATTGTTCAGTGCACTGAAGAAATTTCTTTCTAGAATATTGTTACGACGTTGATAAAAATCCCCTAGCTCTCTAGCCAACTCTTCGAACCAATCGGCCAAATTCTCGCTTGTGACATCTCCTTGAGAACGAGTTGAGACTTGATAGGTTCTGTCTTTGCGGGCGCGAAACAATTTGTAGGTACCATGTTTCGCTAACCTCGTTTCAGTCATCATAAAAGTAATTTTTGTTATTTAGAAACCGGCCCTGGAGATGAATAGTATCCATTTAACTAGAATATTCTATTCTTCAGTAGTGAAACACCCTTCGTGTCCATTATGTTTCCTATTGGCAGCTTTGTATGAATTTTATACATAAATGTAATTCTGCACATTCCGTAATCTAGGCTGTTTCCGAGGCTGCTTCCTTAATAACGGAATTTCCATTTTTCTAGGTCATCTAACATATTCTGCTGAGAGCATTTCATAATATGAAAAATGAGAAATAAAACGTTTTTGTACCACTTGTAATTCTATAACACTGATTTTACTGTAGTAGTACCTAGTTAGTGATGAACTTTCGAAAGATTCAGTGTTGAATATTACGTAGATTTCATTTCTGGTTTAACCGGGTTTGCTACGCCACTGACAATATGTTAAATCGATCGTTTGTGCTAAAATATGGACGTTACAGCATTTTCAAATTTGTTTCCAGTGGTTATGTCAAAAGCTTTTAAAGAAGTGATAAACCCTTTCTCATCAATCATTTTGCGTTTATTTCGCATCATTTTAGATCAAATTGAAAAATAATTTTTGTTGTGTTTTAATAAGTCTGTTTAAGAATAGTTTATTCTGTAACAAGGTTAGAATGAAAATTCGATGCGAGTGGAAAGTTCCGAGCGCGAGCCGAAGGCGAGCGGGAGGAATCACGAGCATCATGAATTTTCATTCTAACCGAGTAGCAGACTATACTTTCTCCACGATCAAATATTTTAAAATATTTTAAATGGAAACGAACAAAAGATAATTTACACACGAAATAATAACTATTATTTAAAAACACTGTTTATCAGAAAGGACTAATCCTGGACTAACAAGAACTAATTTTTCAATCACAAAGATACATTAAGAATAAACTATTGAATTAAAAAAATTGCATTGTCGGTGGCTTGAACCCACGACCTCTCGTCTATCTGAGTAATTTGGCCTCTCATTTAATATGTTTGATAAATATTATGTTATTACTACAGGTCTCAATTATTCGGGTGTTTTGGTAGTAAACTTTCCAGTATATTATTTGTACTCTTTGTGATTTCAGGTGGTGTATTTTCTCACTCTGATTCTGAATCACTGGATAAATTCATGATACTTTTTATTTTCGAATGAAAACGTGACAGCAATAATTTTGACACTACTGAAATTTGCCACTACGGTCAACTGCGTCAAGGCTAATGTTATTATTGCTGACCAGTGTGAGAATATTATTCTTATACAAGAGAAATAATGTAAATACATTTGAATTGCATGGGGGCAGAGGTGTTGCAGAATATTTCTTCAATCTCAAGAGAGAGAATTCTAGCATTCTATAATCAAATTTCATTTCAGAATTAGCAAATTCTGTGATGATCGTGGAGAAATATATTTCGGACGCATATGACACTGTAAGGAAGGAAGTGCATAAAAATTTTACATGAAATTGCAGATGTGCTAACATTTATGGTCCAACAGCGCCTGTTTTGTGCACACATAATATTCGAATAATTCACTACAAAGGACCGGCCTACAACTTGAAAAACTACTGACTGAATTTCAAAAATGCAAAATTTTTCTAGAAATTGGTGATATTGAGGCTTTGATCAGCAAACACATCACACCCAAAACGTACAAGAAAAACCCACAGGAATTTTTCTACCTCAAACCGAATAATAACACGCTGAGAAGCGAAATATTCTGCCTTAAACACTCAATTGATTTCCGACCTGAAAACATTTTGGCCCGCATTTTAGGGTTTTCGTCTATTCTTCTCAAACCCAACTTGCATTACGCATCAGATCTACCTGTAGATCATTAAAGTACGTACCATACACATAGATAGCAACATTACGTTCGGAGCATTCTACAACGACGCACCGTCTCATACGATATACGAATTTGCTGTTGGTGTTGATCCTGGTTACGCAATCGACGAAACACCCAACCACCTCATTTATCTACCCATTGCTCATAGAGACGAAACAATATTACGCTGCGAGTGCTGGATCAGCATTCTCAACTCGTTGATTTTCGAAACGAAGAAATATTGTTCGATTGGAATTGAAGCGACAGTATGGTGCTAACTATTCATAAGAGTAACTCACCACCATACCCCCCTTCAGTCTTCACCAAGACGTTCAACGTGCGTCAACTACTATCACCGGAGAATAAACTGTTTTTGGAATCTCTCGGTTATCATGTTGTCCAATCAAGTGTTCAACATTTTCCGAAAACGACAAAACGATGAATCCATACAAAATGTGGAATGGCGGACTTACTACCCATATGTCAAGTCCTTTCGCAACAATGATGTCATTGAAATCAACATCAATCAATCTGACGCTTACGATGCTTTGTATGATAGCCTGTTATTCATCAGTGGAAAAGTTGTGAAAACCTAGTCGCTGGTCGTGTAACATTCGTAAACAATGCTAGTGCTTTCATGTTTCAATCTGTTAGTTATGAACAAAGCGGTAAGGAGTTGAAGACGGTCCGTGAAGTTGGAATTGTTAGTACTGTCAGAGGCTTTCTCACCTACACTGACGAAGATATCAAGCACTTGGCCAATTCAAGTTGGACTTTTCCCAGAAACGCTGGGGTTATCAGCACCACTGATCTAACATTCAACATGCTCATACCCATCAAGCATTATTTGAATATTTTCAACGATTGTCAATGTGTTTCCTATAGCAAACATACCATCCGATTAGTACGAGCTGCACATGATAGCAACTGCTTCAAAATAGAGGAGACCGCTGGATCGCCGGCTGGTACGACAGCAGTCAAGTTGGAAATTGAAAATATTGAACTCAAAGTTAAGAGAATCTTTCCACATGATCAAATTAAATTGCAACTGTTGAAGGCCATCCAAGCTGATACTCCTATTCTCATGCCGTTCAGAAAATGGGAACTTCATATGTTGCCTACTCTCACACAAGGTGCAAAAAGTGAAATATGGGCCGTCAAGACTTCCTCGTTTCTCGAAAGTCTTCGCTATGTGATTGTATGTTTCCAAAAAGACCGTGATTACACCAAATTCAACAATGATCCAACAATATTCGCTCATTCGAATATCACCAATATAACGCTCACTCTGAACGGTGAAAATTACCTGAAAGAAAATATGCATTTGAATTTTGCAAAGGGGAATTTTAAGCAAGCCTATTTCAACTATGCACAATTCGGTCTCAGCTATAAAATTACTAATCAACATAATCCTCTGCTGAGCTCCACCGAATTTGTTGGTAAGACTCTCTTTGTCATCGATTGTTCCAGAAGGGATGAGAGTATAAAAAGTTCCACTGTTGATGTTAAACTCGAAATCGAGGCATCTGAAGGATTTCCCCAAAATACTAGAGCCTATTGCATCATTGTGCACGACACTGTTATTGAGCACCTCCCACTCAGCGAAATCATTAACAAATTAAACTGAACATATGCTTGTCACTTCAGTATCAATCACAGAGTCAACATGAAAATAGCTGTTGTAGATATTCAAGGCTTTACCATCGAGCAACAATTCCATCCTAAGGAGATTGCCATTAGGATTGGAATTCAATGTAGTAATTTTTTGCTGCTGCCAACTATACCATTTTCCTCTTTGAGTAGAGCAGATAAACGTACTGCCTGTTTCTTGGAGCGAAACGTTCATGGATTGAGGTATTCCTCTGGCTTTGTGGAATATCATCAATTAGATTCCATCCTCAAGAAAAATTTACAGAATGTTGATATCATTTATGTACGAGGACTCAAAAAACGTGACTATCTTACAGAGAAATTTCATCAGTTGAACCTACCTACACGTGTTGTGAATTTGGAGGACTATGACAATACGTCATGGATGGCTCCCACATTCGGCGACAATGATGGTATATCACCCTGTATGCATCACATTGATAAGCAACCCCACTATAATTGTAGTCTCCGAAACGTAGATATTCTATACAAATGGTTATGTGATATGTTACCAAAATAAAAATGCTCAATAAATTTGTATTCAAACTGTTTTCTTTTATTTTTACTTTATAACCTAAGTTGGTCTGCCCCCCTCAAAAATCCAATCAAAATAGACGTTTTTCGCGTTCGAAAAAACAGCTAAAATTCATAAAGCTAAAACACGCAAAAATGTGACTACATCAAGCGTTTTTCGCGTTCTAAAAAACAACCAAAATTTAAAACGCTTAAACACGTAAAAATGCGACCGCAAAAAGCGTTTTTTATAAGGTTAGTTCATTAGTTCGTTCTGGTTCAATCAAACTGAATAACTGTCACTCTCTGCCTGTCTGTCTCTCAAGAATCGAAAAAATCAAACGTTGATCGACACGTGTCAACGAATACAGTCGGACGGAAGACTGAACGGTTCAATGGGTATCGCACATTGAAGGTGACGACCTCCGTTAAGCTGACATGTTTTTTTCTCTTATATATTGTTATTTGAGACACCCGGTATATCATTTGGCAGCCGCCATGTTTTTTTTTTTATTAAATACTGTATTTTGAGCCACCTGGTATAACATTTGACAGCCGCCATTTTTTTTTCTCTTAAATCCTGTATTTTGAGTCTGAATATGTCATCCACAATCATTATTCTAATTATATATATTATAAGCGCGCGGTAGTGGAGAATTGTTATCAATCTAAGGGATCTATCGCCGCGACTCGATGAACGCCAAACACAGCGACGCACAGTGTAGTTCCGATGTTCAATCTGACTGGACAAAAGTGAGAAAACGAAAGTGCGCAAAAAACATAAATAATTTGAAAATGTAATCATAAATGACTGCTTATCTCACGGGCTATACTAAATTTCAGATAGTCTTTCACACTTTCCTTTAAAACAGGGTGAAAAATCATATTTTGAGAATTATGCTTTGGTCACATTATTACCGGTGGAAAGTCGAGGCGAAGGTCTAACTGGTTTAACCAAATATTTCACTTTCTGATCAAGTGAAATCTATTTGGCACTCAACTTTTTGAACTGTTTTACATCTCCATGACAATTGAATTATTTATACGCTGTCATTTTAATTTGTCATGGGCGAATTATTATTTCTTGTAGAGTTTTGATCAAGTTCTCGCATAATTTTGAAATCATTAATCTGGCATTTAAAAAGGCCGTCGAAGTCCATCGAAATATTATAATTGGCAGGTGAGTTCACTATCTAGGAATACATTAACAGAGTTTTATCGCCTAGATTTACCAAGTTTTTTCTTTATTACCTTTTCAGTAACAATGATCTGTTCACCGTTTGGAAAAGTGAGTCAAATATTCGAAAGAGACTAAAGTGAGTACGTGATTATATTATTAACAGGAGCGCTAGAGAAGGTAGTGATGAAATTTTCATTGCACTAATTAATGCAAAATCCACAGAATTTTGCAGAAAAATCAAAGAAAGATGGAGAATATTAGAACATTTTTTGGATAAAAATTCCGATTGGTTGAATGGCCATATAATAATTAACCGAGACGACCGAAAAATAAATATTACAGGCCGACCAAAAAAGTCGTTTAATGAATGTAGCGGTAAATCGAGAAAAAGGAAATTGAAGCCCCTGCTTGAAAGTAATACAGTTGATAAGATTGTTCTTGCAGCTGAAATAAGTCTACGAGCTACAGGCAGACGTGATGCAGCCCAAATATTGAAAGATATATCAAGTTCTTCTCCACTAAGAGCTACAAAAATTAAGAAATCATGCCAATCCCAAAGTGAAAAATTGGCCTTCAAAATTACGTGCGATGAAGCTTTGGCCTTTTTTATTGATAAAAACTCAGCAAAGACCAATATATTTCTATGCGTCAGATTAGTAAGGATCACAATGCTGACATTTTTCCAAATTATCACATGCTTCTTGAGTCGAAAAAGCAATGCTATCCAGATAACATTCATGAAACCGACTTCTCTGCCGAAGTGAAATTGCAGTCATTGATCGATCATACCAATAAACGTTTGATAGCAGTTCATATGGAGGTGTTAGAACATGTCAGAGTAGGCACAAATACGCTCCCAACATTGAACATAGTCTTTAAATGGGGATGTGATGGAGCGTCCGGGCAAAGTCCATACAAACAAACTTATTCCAGTAATGAAGATGATGTAGATGATTCATATATATTCGTCGTTTCTATCGTACCTTTACAGATGACTACCTATTCCACCATAGGTAATAGTAGAGGTCACACAAGAAAAATCATTTTGTGGCATAATCCTTCTCCTTCATCGACAAAATATTGCCGGCCTATCAAACTCATTTTGAAGAAAGAGAGCCCAGAATTAACAAGGGAAGAAATTAATAATGTGAAATCTCAAATAGAAAATATATCTCCAACAATATTGCAAATAGAAGGTCGTGAAATTTCTGTTCAACATGATCTTGTGCTGACTATGATTGACGGCAAGATTTGTAGTGTTCTTACAAATCAAGCAACACAAAACTGCCATGTGTATGGTGCTACTCCATCCCAAATGAACAATCTGGAATATAATTTGAAAAAGAAACCAAAATCAGACTGCTTTGACCCGAGGTTTATCAAGACTTCATGCTTGGATCAAGTTCCTCGAGTATATTTTACATATATCATATAGACTAGAAATAAAATGCTGGCAAATAAGAAAAGATAAAAAAGCTCAAGTTGAAGATCGAAAAAAAAAGTTGCAAGATCGCTTTCGCAATGAAATGGGACTCTAAGTCGACATTCCCAAACCAGGTTTTGGTACGACTAATGACGGAAATACCGCACGCAGATTTTTTGAAGATCCAATTCTTGCCTCGAATATTACTGGCGTAGATGTACAACTCATTCGGCGATTTGGAACGATTCTCAGAACAATCGCCAGTGGATTCAGTATCAACACGCAGGAGTTTGATAAATATTGTTCCGAAACTGCTGACTTTTACGTCAACAATTATAGATGTCACAAAGTGTGCACAAGGTACTCCTACATGGATCAAAACTGATAAATGCAGCAGTACTTCCAGTGGGTATGATGTCGGAGGAAGCACAAGAAGCAAGGAATAAGGACTACAAAAATTTTAGAGAACACCATACACGGAAATATTCGAGACTTGTCACTATGACAGATCTTATGAACATCTTATTGATTTCTTCAGATCCTATTATAACCAGCCTCAGAGTTAAACGCCAAAAAAACAGAAAAAGTATATCTCCTGAAGTTTTGAAATTGCTTAAAGAATCAGGTCCTTATGTGGATAGCGACAATAGTGACGATGATAACTGATAATTAGATCTAAGTATTTCTCATTTTACCATTTAATTTGTTTCTGAATAGTTAGGGTTTTCACATATTAATTGATAATATTCTTTCCATATTGTGAAAACAAATCTGTTTCATAAAAATTATTCAAAAACATACATAATTGGTATTTCATAATCATTTTATATATTCGCATATTGATAGCACACTGTTCTCAATATATTTTGGGTGATTTTGAATTTACTCTTGTAGTTTCAATCATGGTTTTTCGATGATACATACATATTTAGAGTTGTACAATACTCGACAAGTCGACATATATGTTAGCTTACTTAAAATGTCTCCATTTCAACCAAGTCGAATTTCAACATCAATGATGTTATCACTGATTTATAAGGTTATTCTGAGAATATTTTGTATATAAAGTTAAAGAAACTTTTACTTTCCATACAATTCATAATTAAAATGAGCTTTTATTTCTAAGAGTTGTTTCCTGACAGAGAAATCACAGATTCTTCAAATCTTCCGGTTTTCTTTTGAATGACTCTATGCTGCATTCCTTTATTTATAAAATTTCAGAGTAATAACAAAACTTGTTCATTTGACCCCAGAAATAATTTGAACTGAACTATTAACATCTGACCGGTTGCCAATTTTCATAAGAAAAGAGTCCTCCAATACAAAGCTGTACAGTATAAAAAACACATCCTGTGGATCAATAATTTTGAGAACACTCAATATTTTCATGATTCTGACATGAATTCAACTAATTCAAGCTAATAGTGCCATATATTTTAGCAAGGACTCAGAGAAATATTTTTGTCCTGTCAGATTGACTCTCGGAACCACAGTGCGACGCACCGAAATTTAGCAGTGCGCGCTGTACTGGACAATTGTTATCAATCTAGGGATCTCTCTCGACTACGTCACACGATGAACGCAGACCAGCGACGAACCGAGAGTCCAAAGTTCAAGGTGGATTCAAAAGCCTATAGCTCACCTACTTTCCTTTAACATTAATTTTTCCTACAATTATTGTCTTCAGAACAAGACTGATATTAGTTTTCACGTCATATGCAGGATACTAAAAAAAAGTTTTGAAAAAAAAATTACAAGTTAATAAATGACAGAATATAACTACGGGCTGTTTTCAATGTGATAGCTCAGTAGAATGCCTACTGATATATTGTTTTCACATTTCATTCTCTATTGATTGAACTAAACAGTAAAATGAAGTTGGTCGATGTACATATTTGTTAAGTTTTTCGCCTCTCACCAAAACGGCACTAGTTCAATCCTTGAGTTTGTTGTGAAAATGTCGTTAAAATGACTGAATTGATTGTGTGTGTTATTCTAGCCATCCTTGTACATATTACGTTCATGAATTCCGATTATTACAATAAAAGAGAACTTGTTAAACATGTAGGTATTTACGAATATTTTACTTGGTGTTCCACGAAACCGACTTCATCCCCAATTAGAGACCGGAACCGCATTGTAATAAGAAACCCCAATCAAAACAAAATTAGGATGTCGTTCAAATACAATCTTGTCTGTAGAGGAGAGTCAGGTTGGATCTAAGTCGGTAATAACCTTACAAATACTACGAAACCGGTTCTCGGTCGGCCTGTTAGTAGCTATTGAAATAATCTTTTTGGAGAATTTACTCCACTTCTAGTCGAAGTTAGTTTGACAAATAAATGTTTTGGGAACAGATTATATTATTTCTTAGTATCACCGAGTTGTTCTGGATCCTTTCCTCACTAATATATGGTTCATCAACATAAGATAATTAATATAGTGGCTCACGCAATTTAAATTATACATATAGGGAAAGTCAGAATTATTACGCCCAACTGACAAAAACTCGAGTGGAATTGCAGTGGTGACTGACACCCACAAATATGGATTTAGTTTATTATTTTTATTTACTTGGAGTCAAAGGAAATGTTTGGTAAATATTTTAATGAAGACAGATTTGGAAAATTACTTCGATAGCTTGTGTTACGATTGATATCTGAGATATGGCTATGCTAATGTTCAAGTGAAGCGACTTTGAAGCTGTATCTACCATAAGAAAACTTCAATTATTTTTTTCATCCACCTCTCTGTACTACGTTTTTTTAATTTTCTATCCATTTTTATGCAGTGTCTGTCTCGGAGAAAAATAAACGTTTCTATATTCAGTGCCTCCGAAATCATTTTGTATCAAAAATAGGTTCAGTCTTACTCAACAACATCACACATATTATATTTACTTAATTAATGGGAATTCTGTATTATTTCAATGATAACATACCATGTTCTTGAAAATCTTGTTGAAAATTAATAGTGCAAGCTAAATCAAATATCAGTACAGGGAATACAGAAGTCAGTTCTTGGTAAAATTTCAAATACACAGTTGATATTGGTATTTTTTCAAGCCTAGACAATCCTTTCGAAGGAAATGCAATTTCATATTCCAGAATATATTCATATTCAAGAAAACTTTAATCAGTATATGTTTCCGTTTCAATATAAACACATTTTCAGAGTACAACCTAATAGTTACTTCAAAGTTAAATCAATAACATACATTAACAATTCAAAAATTTCTTTGTGCTCAGATCAGGAAAACACTCGTCAATCGGTTGAAGTAGGGAAAAGAGTATTATAGTATAGAAAGATACACAAGGAGATAGCTGAACAAGGGACAAAAGCGTTTAATGCACTGGTCTATCTATTTTTGTTCTTATCATACTATAAACGGTCGCATTAGTTCAATAGTTTTCCCCAATACGTTTTTGAAAATTTAATGAAAAAAAATGGAATTTGACTACCTATAATCAATGAGTGAACTATAGGTCCTGGGTCCATTTCTTTTCATTGTATATATTAATGATTTCTGAAGTTATTGTTAACACCTCTAAAACAGACTGCATAATTTTTAAAACTGTTTCCAATAATTTTACCGGAATGTGTTCAGCTTGGAAACGATAGATTATCTTTTTCTACTAATACAAAACTCTTAGGAATCTGTAAAGATGACAAACTAGATAATGACTTACATATTGAATATATCGCAAAATCTAGTAAGTAAATGTTATGCAATTAGAGTTTTGAAAAGTCATTTGAAAGTTTTTGCATTTGAATATTGGCATGGGGAGAAAGTACACAACTAGAATGAATTTTCATCATGCAGAAACGTACCTTGAAGACTATGCTGAATATGAAATATAATGATTCGTGTATCGTGGTATTTTCAGATGTATCAAAATGCTTACCGTATAATATGCTATTGACATATATGTTTTTGTACTTTTTGAGACATATACCGATATGAGTATTGTACCAAAAAGAAAACTTATTTTATTGTTCTCAAGCATAGACTGATAAATACAGATAGGGAGACACATTGTGCATCCATTAAATTCATGTACTAAAAGCTACACAAGCAGTTATAGCACTCTCCAAAAAAAAGTATTATACAATTTTGTACACATTTATTACAAATTTGCTTCCCATCCAAAAAAAATTTTACACTCCCCGTTTTCTGGGAAATGGGCGTGGGCTAACTTTAAACTAAAACTGCACCACGCACTTAGTATTTTTTTTAAATACGCCATTGTTGAAATTTCTTACACATACTTACAATATTTTGATCCCCAAAGGGTTAAATACCCCTTAATTATAAATAAATCCCCAATAAATATGGACCCGACGTGGCCAGTGCCAACATTTTTCAAAAGATTGTTTAAAATTGTCCTGCAAACTATCGAAGAGTTGATAATTACAAAATGAAGGACCCCAAGGTGTATACAGTGTGTCCATTCCATAGATATATACTATATATACTTACTCTAGATTGCTATTCTCCTTTACGTTTTCTCTGAAAAGTGTTGTAAAATTCCAAATGGAATCGTCTATGCGCATGCCCATAACCAGTCTCCTAGCTCCGCAGCGTTGGCAAATTTCAGAAACTCTTATTTTCGTAGTCGAGATCACGGCAAAAATTACCTAACATTACCGAGAAACGTATTCAAGGTTTCGTTGAATTCTTAGGATCGTGCAACAGCGTGAATAGTTTACGTCGACGCCAGAGAAAGGCTGTGAGTTTACCAGAGGCGGTTTTGCTGGTTCTGTGTTTATTGTCACATGTGCTTTTCTTATTGTTGTTTATTAGTAGTGCGTATTTTGGTGTTATTAGTTTTGGTTTTCTGTAGTAATTTTGAAAATGTTGACGTGCTTGGTGCTATGGTGTGAAAACAAAGGAAATATTCCTGGAATCCATTATTTTTAGTAAGTGAATTGAATATGAATCGTTGATTGCAATAACTAAACAGAACTAAAATCACTCATTATTGGTAAAATTAAGTATACGAGTGGATTTATGCAGCACAAATTTACACTAGACTCAAACTTGTACTAAACTTCAACTAAAAGAAAAATTGAACTTTGGTTTGTATGGCATTTATGCGAAAAAATTTACACAAGAGAATATTTTAGCTTTTTATTCCTTGGTTTGTTGTTTTCTGTGACAATTCTTCCGAAATTCCATACAGTTAAACACACACCAAATTGATCTATCGATTGTTGAGTATATTCAATTTGGTTAGGTTACAAGATCGAAACATCATGTAGGTACCATTTTCCCTGTCATTCTGCCGTTCAGCCCGCGGAAATCAAAATATGCACCAACAGTCGCGCAGTAGTGTCAATAATTAAATTTAACACTAGAAAGATGAAAGTTGGCCAACTATTAATTTCAGTTTGATTTTAATTTTCCTGCATAAAATGAACCATTTTAAATGAGTGGTTAATCTTCTTAGTTGAAGTTGAAGTGTAAATGTTGATTGTAGTTTAGTGTCAATTTGTGCTGCATAAATCCACTATTATTATTTCATGACTGATTTATACAAATTATTTTAAGTTTGACGAGAGCAAGGCATGACATTTGGATGAGAGCGTTGGGAAGAGATCCTACCGTGGAGCACCTGAGCGATAAAAATGTTATTTGCAGCAAACATTTTTCTCCAAACGTTGTATATATTAAGGGTAGTCGAATGTTGTTGAAACCAAATGCAGTCCCAAGCCTTTTTCTACGAAAAAATGAAGTTTCAACCCACGAAAGGTAAGTTATATACAGGATCTGACCTAGTAACTGTAGGAATTCTCGAAACTTTAGAATCTGACCAATTCATTCATGATGTATGATTTTTAAAGACATTTTTGAGGAATTCGGAGTAATTCCAAAATTACTTCTGAAATTATGCAAACCAATTAACTATTTTAAAATTTTTTTCAGAACTCTTCAAGAATTGCATGGCAATACGATTCAAAATATGGATCCTCAACGTATTGAAATGGATGAGCTGGAAGTACTGTTTATTGATAACAAAGAAAATACAAATGAAACATTTTTAGACATATCTCTCAAGCAAACCGTAGACACGTGTTTCGAGCTTTTTGGTTCTCATCAGTACGGCCTAGGTAGGTGTAAGGATAAGCGGCAATTGGTTACAAAAAACAGCAAGTAAACGGAATCAAAAACATAAGTTCCTCAGCCTGGATTACAATAATTTGTAATTTAGAAAAATAAACCAGATATTATTGGATGAATTATTCATAAAATATATTTCAGAAACTTCACCAATAGTGACCTACTCGAGATATTTTTTTAGTATATTTATTATGTTGCTATTATATCAGATGATCTCGGATATAATGAGTTTCTTAACAACATATGTCCACCAAAATGCATTTTTCGTGCTCCAAACAAATTTGTAAGCCTGACACGAAAGTAGTATTAAATTGATTTTACCTAATTTCATGAATCATTAAAAATCCTCCCTGAAACCCACCCTGGTATGAATGAAGCTGGTCCTGATCATGCGCACTGAATAATACCTCGAACTCTTAACAACACTTTCATCCCATTGAATTGGCATTCTAGAGTACATATATATAATATATTTCTATGGTTCATTCAAGTTGGCGACATACGGAAAACATTTTTATTATTCACTTTCGGAAAAAATTTTATTCCCTTCAAATGTTCTGAAAATTCTAGTACTTAATTTTGAATGATCAAATCGTGAAACTTGTCAGCTGTATACGAGTAGAGTCAAAATATATGAATTCGGTAGTAATAGAGTGAAATACATTTGTGGCAATATCGAAGACTGCTTTGATGAAAAATTGTTGAGAATTGAAACTCACGTTTAAATGTGTATTCATATCCATTCAAATTTCGAAGAGTGGGCTGTGTTAATAAACAGTTATGTCACGATATGATGGGATATTCTACTTGAACTGCATTTCATAAAATATTAGAATTCTTTACAGTATCCCACATGCTTCTACTGAGTATCGTTTGGTGCGTATAGACTATATGAACCAAAAAAATTGAAATTTTGAAAAGTGGGCTGTGTTAATAAATAGTTGTATCATGATATGACGGGAAATTCCACTTGAACTGCATTTCATCGAGTACTAGAATTCTTTACATTATCCCACAAGCTTCTATTAAGTGTTCTTTGGTGCGTATGGACTATATCAACCAAACAAATTGAAATTTTGAATAGTGGGCCGTGTTATTAAATAGTTGTATCAAAATATGATAGGAAAATCTACTTGAACTGCATTTTATCGAGTACTAGAATTCTTTACAGTATCCCACAAACTACTATTAAGTGTCCTTTGGTGCGTATGGACTATATCAACCAAAAAAATTGAAATTTTGAAAAGTGGGCTGTGTTAATAAATAGTTGTATCACGATACGACGGGAAATTCTACTTGAACTGCATTTCATCGAGTACCAGAATTTTTTACAGTATCCCACAAACTACTATTGAGTGTCCTTTGGTGCGTATGGACTATATCAACCAAAAAAATTGAAATTTTGAAAAGTGAGCTGTGTTGATAAATAGTTGCATCAAGATATGACGGAAAATTCTACTTGAACTGCATTTCATCGAGTATTAGAATTATTTACAGTATCCCACAAGCTTCTATTAAGTGTCGTTTGATGAAAAGTGGGCTATGTTAATATAAAGTTGTATCACAATATGTTGGGAAATTCTTCTTGAACTGCATTTTATCGAGTATTAGAACTTTATACAGTATCCCGCAAGATCCTACTGAATTTTCTTTGGTGCGTATGTTTATCAATCATGGAAATTGAAGATGTGAAGAGTGGGCTGTATCAATAAATTTTTTTAAACGCAATATATGGAATACTGTAAAGAATTCTACTACTAGATGAAATGCAGTTGAAGTAGAATTTCCTGTCATATCGTGACACAACTATTTATTAACACAGCCCACTTTTCAAAATTTCATTTATTTTTATTGATATAGCCCATACGCACCAAAGGACACTTAATAGAAGCTTGTGGGATACTGTAAAGAATTCTAATACTCGATGAAATGCAGTTCAAGTAGAATTTCCTGTCATATCTTGATGCAACTATTTATCAACACAGCTCACTTTTCAAAATTTCAATTTTTTTGGTTGGTATAGTCCATGCGCACCAAAGGACACTTAATAGAAGCTTGTGGGATACTGTAAAGAACTCTAATAAGGTAAGCTCGGGTAAGTGTGAATTTGGGGCAAGTGTGAGTTTGCTCGCTATCTTCGCAAAACCGGGAGACAGCCCAATGCCTTCTATTGACGAATAGCCTACACTCATAATGCATCCATAACCATCATATAAAATACAAAAGAGATCTTGTGAAATCCAAATATTTTCCCCAATTTTCTAACCTACAATTCATCAACCCGAACGAGTATAACGACTTTATTTCAAGTGTTGAGTGTATTGTTAAAATCTAAGGTAAGAATCCATTTTATACACTTTTCTTCTGCTTAAACAATGAATCTGACTATAGATTGCCGTTTGTTCATGAAGTTGTTTTTTTTTTACATTTTTCCATTGCATGTCACACTTACCCCGAAATTAAATGTTATTGGGGATAGTGTGACCTATCAGTCGGGGTAAGTGGGAACCTGATTTATTTGGCCAACAGTAATATTTTTTCAGCTATAGTACGAAATTATATACTGAAATCTCAGAGAGCCAAACAATATACCTGGCCAGATGTGAAAGACACTGATACACTTTCTGAGGATGAAATAACAACTGTGCTTCCATCACCACTCGTTAGAAGTTGGGGATCAATGAAATTCTCATTCGATTTCTACCTGTAAATTTTTCTTTTCAACAAATGTTCACTTCACATTTTGTTTTTTTCCAATGAGGTATTTCAAATTCAATATTAAAAAGTTTCTACCTATGTTTTAAATAAAGGTATCTCGAAACAAATAAATTGTGGTGAAAGTTCCTTTACTGTTTACTCACACCTGCCCCAAAGAGAGATTTACGTGCATTAATATGTTTAAATTTGGCCAGAATCACACTTGCCCTAAATTTCCGGGGAAGTGTGACCGATGGAGATGTATATCTGAATATATGAATAAAATTCATAGAATACGTTTTTCAACAGTTTTCTGTGGCGTATTACAAAGACTGACCTTCGAAGTAAATACCTGCAAAATTTCATTGTTATATTAGTTAAGGTCATCAGATGGACTAAATGCAATGCGAACTAATGAAAATCACGGTCACACTTACCCGAGCTTACATTAATCGATGAAATGCAGTTCAACTAGAATTTTCCGTCATACCGTGATACAACTATTTATTAACACAGCCCACTTTTCAAAATTTGATATTTTTTGGTTGATATAGTCCATACGCACCAAAGGATACTTAATAGAAGCTTGTGGGATACTGTAAAGAATTCTAGTACTCGATGAAATGCAGTTAAAGTAGAATTTCCCGTCGTATCGTGATACAACTATTTATTAACACAGCCGACTCTTCAAAATTTCAATTTTTTTGGTTGATATAGTCCATACGCATCAAACGACACTCATTAGAAGCACGAGGGATACTGTAAATAATTTTAATACTCGATAAAATGCAGTTCAAGTAGATTTTCCTATCATATTTTGATACAACTATTTATTAACACAGCCCACTTTTCAAAATTTAAATTTTTTTGGTTGATATAGTCCATACGCACCAAAGGACACTTAATAGAAGCTTGTGGGATACTGTAAAGAATTCTAATATTCTATGAAATGCAGTTCAAGTAGGATATCCCATCATATCGTAACATAACTATTTATTAACACAGTTTATTCGTCGAATTTTGAATGGATATGAATGCACATTTAAACGTGAGTTTCAATTCTTAACAATTTTTCATCAAAGCAGTCTTCGATATTGGCACAAATAAAAGTATTTCATTCTATTACTTAATTCATATTTTTTGACTCTACTCGTATACAGCTGACAAGTTTCACGATTTGATCATTCAAAATTAAGTACTAGAATTTTCAGAACATTTCAAGGAAATAAATTTTTTTCCGAAAGTGAATAATAAAAATGTTTTCCGTATGTCGCCAACTTGAATGGGCACACTGTATATACCTTGGGGGTTCTTCATTTTGTAATTCTCAACTCTTCGATAGTTTGCAGGACAATTTTAAACAATCTTGTGAAAAATTCTGGCACTGGCCACGTTGGGTCCATATTTATTGGGGATTTATTTATAATTAAGGGGTATTAACCCTTTGGGGATCAAAATATTGAAACTTTCAACACGTCAATGATTAGTAATTAATGTGTAAGAACTTTCAGCAGCCTTTCGATCAACAATAATTGCGTATTTTAAAAAAATACTAAGTGCGTGGTGCAGTTTTAGTTTAAAGTTAGCCCACGCCCATTTCCCAGAAAACGGGGAGTGTAAATTTTTTTTTGGATGGGACGCAAATTTGTAATAAATGTGTACAAAATTGTATAATAGTTTTTTTTGGAGTGTGCCATAAATGCTGGTGTAGCTTCTAGTACATATTAAATTCTACAGAAATTGGACGTAGTTAAGCAGGAAACGTCCAACCCACAAATAATAAAAATTCATGCTGTCATATGTAAAGCGACTATATAATTCCTATTTGCTATATTTGCAGAAATCGTCATTGATATGACATATATAACAATTTCAAGTTGACATTTTGAATAATTGCTATTTTTAGTTGGACGTTCTGCTAAACTACGTCCAATTTATCCTCGCATATTTAAGAAAATCGCTCAAGACAAATTAAAAAAAAAACATGTTTTTGATCTGTCGTGTGACATTGAGCCATATTCATTGCAATAATTCATGGAGAAATGACTTTATTTCAGCTGAATGGAAGTTTTATTCTTATACTAATGACTGCGATATTTATATATGTGTATATATTTCTTGCATATTTCATTGATTTGTAAAGACTTATTTCTAGTTATATTAAGAGACATTGGTGTTTTGTATTATATTTTATATTATGTAACGTCAAATATTTCATTGTTATTTTGAACGACTTGAGTTTTTCAACTGTTTTTAAATGAAAAGCTTCAAAATAAATCTATCTATCTACAGAGAGATTTTTTAATCTTGAAAATTTTGGACGGGTGTGTGGTGCGTTTGCAGTGAGAACCATTTCTGTCTAAAGTTTACAATAAAGGAGATTCCTTATTAAGAACAGTTCGTTTTGAACTACGGTAATAACAGTTCACGAAACTCGTAACGTTATTAAAATCATTTAAGGTCAACGACAAAAATTTAAAAGCCTCAAAGTACCGTTCGACGTTTCAGACAACAGCAGACGACACGAATAGAACAATAACTATAATTATACTTGTTTCATCGTTTACCAACTTTGTCTTTTCGAAGTGTAGGTAACAGAAAAGAAGAAAGTTTCAGTTGTTCTGGAGTCTGTAAAACGTTAGAATGGAAAGTAGAAGGAATATTTGAATACAAATTATTTTTCAATATTAGGATTTTCCTTGCCAATGTGATTCTAAAAATTATATGATACTTAGTAGGAGAAATTCATAGGATTTCATTTCAATAATACTAATAATTTTTTTCAACTATGACAGTTTAGCTTCAAATTCTTTAAATATTATTGAAATATTTAATGCCTACATATCTCGGCGAATTCTGGCATACCTCAAGCTCAGAGCAGGAGTTGTGGTAGCTTCGCTATCCCTTGTGTACTGTAAATAATATACAACACAATTTTTCCTGAACTCTTTTTTGTTTTCTATGACATACTCACACAATCAACTCTTTATGAGACATGGTAATGTTAGGATTTGAAGTAGTTAAAATAGTGGTTCATATAATATGGTGAACATAAAGGGGCTTTGTGAATAGCCCTCAGTTCTTTTTTTGTTAGCGGAATACTCCCACGAACTAACAGGAAGAACCCCAGGAAATGAATCCATGAATTGTAGTGTTAACTGTACCAATCCAAAATAGAGAGTCCTCAAAATGTCAATTAATAGGGTTTCTCTTCGATTGCGTATTGTAGGATATAGTATCTAGTTTTGAGCATAGTATATTTATACGTGCTTTACAGGTAATCTGAACACCTTGATTTTTCTTATTGTGGGAACTTTGGAATAATAAAAAGGACAACATTGCAAGTTCGTCTTGTAATAGAACAGCAGAACTTGGATTCATTTACAACAGGTTTGGTTTTCAATCACATATAGGGTGATGGTAGGTCTTAACAGATACTATTGAGTGTTGCCCTAACTTTATTTCAAAAAAAGTCAGTCCATTCATCCGAGTAAGAGATGGCAGAAACATAATCAGAACAATTCTATACCTACCTACTCTTTTACTTCTGTTGAGATTCTTACGCTTGTTTTTATTAATTTCATTTTCTGCATCAAAAATGCCTCCTATTAAGTTTGCCTGAAAATATCAAAATTGTCTTACAAGTGTGATAAAAAAAATATTCAAATATGACATCCAATTCTCTTGTTTCAGATATCTATGAAACTTGTAATATTATCAAAATTTCAGTTTTTTACGATATTGCATTCCAACGAACATGTTATTTTTGCAACACAAAATATACATACTTCTGATACTTTTTGAGCTGGCTGATTTTGATTCATATTCTCCATTCTTTGCTGGCGAAATGAAATAATACGTTTTTAGACTATGCAATGAATGTTAACAGTTAAGAAGGCCGTCAGACCGTTATGCTGGAAGAAGTGGTATTATACTCGAAGCAGACAGTTCCAAGAATGCTCGTTTGAACATGAGCGGAGGTGAGAAGGTGATTCAGTTAGTCAAACTTCGTATATTTTTCAATGTTCGAAATGTTCGACAAACTTTTTCGTAAGGGTACTTTCAGCAAGCGCGACGTATTGATTTGAAAGTACAAAAATACAGGGTTTTGAAGAAACGACGAATTTCAACGAAGGAATACTTGAACTTGAACACACTGAACAAAGATTTTAATCTAACTCTTTTCTATAAATGTGGCCATCGAAATAAAGACGAAATATTTATAAATATACAGTGTGTTTCACTTCTCATGGAAACACCCTCGTGTCTCCTGTTACTTTTGACGATTGATAGATACACCAGAGATAAACTCTCTGCACGAAAGGGGCCATCCTACGTAATATACACTGCACGCCAGCAACGATGAAACCACCAATTTTTCCGGAAAGTTATATCAGGGGTCAAAATTAGTCCGAAATTACTTCGAATTCGTGTTCAGGATCCCAAAATTATTACTAATACACCTGTCTCCTGAAAAACAAAATCGGTTCTAAAAATTTCCAATTTTTTTCACTTCCCATGGAAATGTCCCCGTGTATATCAGGTATGATGACCCCATTTGTGCAGTTAGTTCATTTCTAGTGTAGCTTGAAAATTTCATGGTTCTACGTCGAAAATTACGAAAGATACGGGGGCGTTTCCATGAGAAGTGAAACAAATTAGAATTTTGCAGGACTGAAAATTTTTCAGGAGACAGGTGTATTAGTAGTAGTTAATTTGGGGATCCTGAATACGAATCCGAAGGAGTTTTGTGCCAATTTTGCCCCCTAATATAACTTTCCGGAAAAATGGGTGGTTCCATCGCTGCTGGCGTGCAGTGTATATCACGTAGGATGACCCCTTTTGTGCAGTAAGTCCCTTTCTTGTTTATCTATTGATCCTGAGAATTTCATGGTTCTACGTTGAAAATTACGGAAGATACGGGGGTGTTTCCATGAGAAGTGAAACACACTGTATAATTTAGTACACACCTTTTTGTACATACTTCTAGATAACGAAGTGATCTTCATCATTTACTATTCATAGAAATTCTCATCACTATCATCTTGGCTACATCCCAAGATTCTTCTTGGATCGAGCATATTCGATGTTGTTTCTGGCTAATCAAACCCTTGAAGGTAAAACTGTCCATCTGTATTTCACTAAGAGGCAAGCTGCTACAAGAATACCTATAAAATTAAAAAGTCTCGTATATGATAGGAGTTTTATTCATCTTATTAGAATTAATTTCAATATTTCGATTTTTTCTTCAAAGGCAAGGACCTTTAAAATTCAGCCGAATGAAAAATTGAACCTAGGTCACGACATTCTTTACTAGGAATGAGTCTACTTTTCTGCTTATTAAAGATGAACCCCAAAGATTTGAGAAGTTTTACCGTCGTTTCTGTATTTCGGCAGCATTCTCTATGCCAGTGTGGTTTTTCAATGGGCGAAACATTGAGACAAAGAAACTGGCAAAAATTTGCGAAAAGTCTTGTACTTTGAACGTCGTAGCTGTATAGTACAGTCTCACTTGAACTACCTTCTGAATTTATAATAGGTTATGATAGATATCTGGTTTTTTATGCTTGTCATATTTTTGGTTTCTGTGATATCTATAGTTTTTCATTTATACATATAACCATGATTTATTTTTTACACGTCTTCTGTTGCATATGACTTATTAGAAGAACCAAAAGTAGTTAATAAATTATTATCTATTATTAGTATTATTCCTTCGCGATTACTACTAACTTGTATCAAGTCCGTGTGATGTTGGTTTAATAAATCAGATGTTTCTGAGTCGTAAAAATTTTATTTCGTTTTTTTTTTCAGGTATGTGTAGGAAAAGAAAAATTGCGCAGGTATACGATTGGAGGTAAGTTTCACTATATTTGAAAAGTGATTGAGAGTGTTGGATAAACCCGAAAAATGCTTGTTCAGCAGGCATATTGGTGATAGATAAGAGACTACCTTCACAAATATTAGTTTCAGCATAAATATAATTCAGTAGAGTCATTGGGTTTATTCAAAGAATTTCTGTGGTTCTGTGATAGGAGACTGTGATCTCCTTGCAATCCTCAGAAGTATTTTAGAGACGTGTGCAGTTTAGGAAAACGGGCGATTTACCTTTTAACCTGCGATCCTAGACACGGTACCTACAAGAATAGTACTTTAAGTCAGGACAGAGTTACGTTATTAACGTAACGTAATTTTTATTCAAATATTCTACATGTTGATTGCTTGAGATAATTTGAGATTGTTTCCACTTAATATATGTTATAATGTTAATTCTTCCATTAATTTTGTATGGTTACCAATTAAGTAGGTTCTGTACGAAAATTATTCATGATTGAATTAACTTCTTACAAACGGAACAAAAGTGATTGGTTCTTTCCGGCCACTGCAGTGTCTCCGTCATCCCTAAATCCCAAGTGTTTCTCGAACACTTTTGTAGGTTGCTCATAATGATACACCTGAAGAATATATTTTTGATAAATTCATTATTACTTTTAGTTCATTAATTGTGACAGTAATTTTAGCCGGGCGTCAAGACTTCATTCGTTTCAGTAGTTTAATTTCATATTGTATCGTAAAACACACTTTTACATACTTGATTTTAGTTATGAAAAATGAATTTTACTGGACTAGTCCTGTTGAAAAATTTTACTGGACCAGTCCACTAAAATGTTTCTACTGTACTCGACAGATTTATGCAAAGTATCATCAAAAAGTCAACAATGTATATTCATTCATATATAGAAATGCTGCAATTTCCAATATTAACGTTGATATCTGGAATTTTGTTGAAGGACTCATTTATGATAGGTACTTATAGTTGATGACAAATTTTCACAAATTTTTTTGTTTTTGTTTAACAAAATTGTCCCTACTTTGAATAATGAGAGATACCCGTTTTTTTTTCTCTATTGATTCCTCAATGCATTGTTCTGCAACAGAACTTTTCCATTCCACGTGTCTTTTGAGCAAAGAAAGGTTGGCTCCAGCATCCGCTACAGTAAAGTGGCAGACGTTCTGCGAAAACAAAGTCCCGTGTCTCCGACGTTTCTCTTTCTTCTGGCTGCCCACATTTCAGCCAAGGACCTAATTTCTCAACGTAAAAGAAGGGGACACAATCTAACCTAACCTAACTAATTTAGCTATCCAAGTTGCTGGTTATCCGATCACTAATTGTAATCCAGGAGCCTTGTAAAATAATTCAGGGTATGCTGGACTCAATTCCGAAGATATCAAAAATTTGAGGGATTGTTAAGGGATAGTAGAGGGTGTGTTTGCTGAGTTTTCAAACACGAGGACCCTGTGCTCTATACAGGGGGAAGGGGGAAACGTGATTTTTCCGGACTTTTTTCGTTTTTTATCCATATCTTCTAAACTATGTGATTTATCAAAAATCAGGGCAAACCATGTGAAAGAGCATTAAATTTCCTTTAAAATTCGTCGGCCGAAAGTTTTTTTGACGAAATAATAACCAAGAAGATACAGGAGTTCAAAAGAAGATCGAATTTCTCAAAATGTGAGAAAATGCAAAAAATTACGAATTTTGGGCTGATGAAATCATATTTTTACCCATACCTTTTATTTATGACTTGTAGTTATATGTTATCTTGAAAATAAAGTGAATTATGTATTATTACACATATTATGCATACCCCTACTTGATATAACCCTTTATTCAATATCCAAAAGCTGGATTTGTACAAAATATTATTTCACTTAGACAGGAATAACATTAAATATCTATCACGTGAGTTATTGGATGTTAAAACCTCGGTCAACTCAACAATCTGTTGCCTTCGGTAATTAACATCCTCATAACACCCTTGATACAGTAACTTGCACACCTAAATTCTTGGAGTTTCCGAAAGTAAGTTCTGTCATTACAAGCAGGTAAAATCATCCTTGTACGAGGCATTCATTCCTGTACAAGAAGACATGGACTTCGGCAAAAGGACATGTTCAGTAATCGATGGAGGCTTCCTGCTGCATAAGGTTCTCTGGAACATATCCAGAGAAGCTACATTTGAAGTCATATGTACCTTATATGTTGATTACGTGAAGCAACATTTTGGCAGCAATGCTATCGTAGTTTTCGACGAATACCCCTTAGACCTCTTAGAAACATTTTATCGCCTTGCTGATGTCGGAAATGAAAGCTAATGGCATTCACGTAAAGCAGGCCGAAGAAGACGCTGACGTATTGATATTGGGGACTGCCATCACCCAAGCTATGAGCTACGTCAGCGGCACCATCACCGGTGGAGATGTCGATCTGCTGGTTTTCCTGACGGCGTTGATGGGTTCTTCCAAAAAATATAATATTTTTCCAGAAGAGTGGAAGAGGTAACTTCCAAAGCGTCCTATATTCATCGCATTCCTTCAAATGCAATTGCAAGGACATCTTTTTCCTGCAAGCGATGACTGGATGCGATACCACCTCAGCTCTATTTGAAATTGGAAAAAAGAAGGCCCTGCAAGTTTTCGGAAAACACCCATATCTTTCCGATACAGTCAGCGTTTTCCGGGACCCTGATGCGACGCCACATTAAATTTCTGATGCGGGGGAAAAGTTTCTGGTTACGCTGTATGGAGGAACAGTTGGAGTGGACAACTTGGACGACATGAGATATTGCATATTCCAATCTGTGGTGGCAAAGCCAAAATTTCAATTGGCAAGACTGCCTCCTACACGCGATTCTGCCAAGTTCCACTCGTACAGAGCCTATCTCCAAGTTCAAACTTGATTAGGGAATGAGGGGATGCATCGGAAATTGCCATCTGCTTGGGGCTGGACATTGACTAAACAAGGTTGGTATTACTATCACATTTCGATCGTCGTATCAGCATTTCACATTTTATTAATAACGATTTTTTTTTCGTTTTTTTCCAGGAGTCTTACCCACAGTATGGTTGCTGCTCCATATGACATCTTGTCATCTATCAGATGCAAGTGTGCAACTGGATGCAGTGCAGGAAGGTGTTCCTGAAAAATAGCAGGCCTTTTATGCATAACCATGTGCAAGAACTGCGTTGGAAATGGCTGCGATGATGAGCCGACCCTCTTTGTTCAAATGTGTGCTCGCGAGGAGGAGGCAGTCGAGAGCAACGACGACTACCCTCTTCCTGCTAAGAGACTGTGTAGTAATTTGTAAATAATTTATTTTTAATTCTTAGTGCACTATATCTATTTTAATATTATAATAGTATGTTTTCTAGCCCAAATTTGCATTTTCTGCATTTTATCACATTTTGAGAAATTTTACCATTTTTTGACCGCCTGCATCTTGGTGATTATTTCATCGAACATCGACCAATGAATTTCAAAGGAAATTTAATGCTCTTTCACGTATTTTCCGGATATTCGCTAAACATCATAGTTTAGAAGGTATATGCAAATATCCGAAAAAAGTCCGGAAAAATCACGATTCCCCTCCCCCTCATAAAGAGCACAGGGTCCTCGTGTTCGAAAACTCAGCAAACACACCCTCTATCTATCATCCCTTAACAATCTTACGAATTTTCGTTAACTTTGGAATTGACCTTGCATTGACATTACAAAAACAAAAATTCCTGGCATTTAGTGTTCAACAATGAAATTCGAATGATTTGTTTACGTTTCGAAGATAGGTGACTTTTTTGAAAAATAATAATTTTTCCAAAAAAAGTTCTGAATTCAAGTAAATAAAGGCGTGTGTGGTGTTTTGATTGGAAAAAAAAAACATATTTTGTGTATTTTCAACTGAAAGTCAATCCGTCAAATGGTAAAGTTTCACAAAAAAATATCTTCGAAAATAATTGTGAACGCCAAAAATTTCATCTGGATTATTTTTGAAATTGGGATGCTCACTCGAACTGATGATTTAAGTCACACATCCGGTTAACTGGTTTCAGAACTCATTCCGAAATCTTACTCGTACTGAACATTTATTTAACGTAAATAAGTATTTTCTAAAAGCGTTCGAGATTCACCGTGTATCCGCACGCAATTTAGTTTGAGAAGTGTCATTTTCCTGCACCAGTGCGGGAAGAGTTTTCCCGATCGCTAATGACATTTCCAGTTTGTTTAATAGCTCTACATGAGATTTTTTAATGCGCTCGTAGACAAAATATTGTTCCTAATTCATACGAACAGGTACTTTTCCGCACTCGACTGCTTACCTGAGTTCCGCTTTGCATTGTTCGGGTAAAGACAGTTGCATACGGGAAAAGTACGCTTTCTGTACTTGTTAGGATACCTATTACCGTGAAGCAGCTCTTCTTGTTAACGGATTATTTTTGAAATTGGGATGCTCACTCGAAAATAGTTATTTATTGTATTAGTGTTATATATGCTGATAAGACACAAAATGCAATATAAAATTATATCCACAGCCCGTATATTATAAACAAGAATACTTTTCCCAATTTAAGATCTTCTTTAATTAATCCTCGATAACATGTCCCATCAATATATGACTCAAGACACCAGTGTATTTGAACATAAGACACTAGTGTTTTATTTCCTTCATAAGAACTTTAATAGCGGCATTATTACTTTATACAGTGCGGCTTTTAATAGTTAGTTAACTTTTGAACAGTTTGACGTACAAACATTGAAAAAACCGTTTGGATGGTTTCACCGATACTACTTTTTGAAATAAAACACATTGTGATTGCTCGACAGATGGCGTGGGGGCACATCAACCCCGTTATTTCACATCAAACCATTCAAAAGTTATCGTGATCAGGTAAGAAAAGGGATTCAGGTCCGCCAGTTCCGTACTTAATCTGAAATGCATATTGTGAAAAAACGTAATAACGAAAATGTAAAAAATTTAGATGGTTGAAAAGAGAATAGAGCACTGTTAGTGACGTAATCTGTCAGTTGTCAAACAGTCAAAAGTTTTTATCATGGTGATGATTATTAATTCATTCTGTATAGTGTGAAGTAAGTACCTAAATCAGTTGTCTTGTTATAAGCTTGGAGTTTTTAGTTTAAAAATACGTTGTCATGATGATAACACACCTAAATATGTTTCTCTTTTGGATTTGGTGAGAGAAATAATGAAAAGTGTGGTTTTTGTTGGGTTGTAGTAATCGATCCAATCGAGGTCAGCATCGGAAATTTCCAAATTTCTATGCACACCAGGCAGAGACATGCTAATTGGATAGCTGCTCCTCATAGGAGTGATTTCGCGGATTATAAAGCAAATGCACGTATCTTCATAGGTAATGAGCTGACAAATACTTATCTGAATATGAGAGGTTGAATATAATATGTATTTTTAGGTTAACCATCAGATTTTTCCGAACATCCAGACTATGTATCTTCCCAAATGTGTAGTACGGAACAAGAGCTGGGAAGTTTCAGTCAACATTATGCAGAATTTATAAAGACATTTTCTCTTCTATTCATTCTGGTAAAAGAAACTGATCCAAATTTTATTGTAGTTGTTTACATTTGTTTGAATATAACTGAGGTAATCAAGTATTGTATGTATTTCATTTGTGTAATAAAAGAAGTTGTATGATGTTAATCTATTGTATGTATAACTAGCCTTGACGCTTAAATTTCTGTTGTCCTTCTTCAACCATTCCAGTCTCCAGTTATATTGATACATAATAGTCATTAATGTTTGATGTTTGTGAAGGTTTGCTCTCAAGTATGGCTATCTTTTCACTGTCATTTATGATAACTTGATAACAGTGTAGAAATGTAGAATTTAAACTTTGTTTTCCACTTCACCAAACAAAAACTTACCCTAACCAAGTAATTCAGTTTATTAATAATTATGCTTTCATACTGGACCTAGTCAAATAATGCCAACACACTCAAAGAAAATAATAGGTTAGATTAACTAAAAAGAGCATATGAAATTGCGCCTATCTAGTTTAGTATTTATATCAACTAGCAAATAATGGTTATGCATATTCAGTCATCATACTATTTCTATCGTCATTTCGAACAAGAATACTAGTTCGTAATATAAGTAACCATTTTTAGGTACCAAAACAAATGTATTCGATTATAGAAATAAATGTATGATACTGGAACAAGAAGTAATATCAACTTACATTTCAGTGGATCAAATAAATGACCAAATCCCCCAACTATTCAGCAACTTTTTTAAAGCCAAGTCTTCATCGCTTAACACTGTTTCCACACATCCTGAAACATAATAAGGATTAATAATCGCATTCACTAACTCTGCATGTGTATTCACAATTATTGGAATCTTTTCTCACCAGAGTAACTAAACTGAATGAAAAACAATAATGGAAATGGAGTGAAACTTCCCAGATTTGCACCAACATGAACCTAACCATACACATGCGAAATGTGCGAAGGCGTCCACCTCTCATGCTTCAATTTAAAAATATGTTACTGAAGAGAAAGTAATATAGAATCATATTTTATTGAAATCCTTGAAATTTTGTCCAATGCTGTATTAAAATCAGATGATTCCAAGATGTATGTATATAAAATCCAATTTTATGATGTAATCAGGCCTTTCCTAAAACACAGAAATTTTGGATTATGAAAATCATGTAAAGTAATGTTTTTACTCGCCATTTCAGTGCCAGATATCGCAAAACTTCCAAGGGGGCAAGAATAAAATGATATTTCAGCCAAAGAGAACAAAACAAAAGCCAATATTTTAGTAAAATTAGTCGATTTCTCATATGAAAAAGGGACTATTACAATATACTATCAAAAAGTAGAATCCCTGAATGTGGGTAAAGTTTTTTAAAATCGCAATTAATCACTAACAAGAACAAAAAACCAAATTTCTTCTCATACACAAATGCTTTGTTTGTCCCCCCATCAGCTGATGACCGCCACAGAACACATAATTCCGGCATGTTGTGACGTCAGCTGACTGTGCTCTATTGAATCATCGATGTATCATGAGTCCCCATGCCATTCAAAGTTTTTCAGTTGATGGCCCCCCCGCACCATCTATTAAGCAATCACAATGTGATTTATTTCAAGAAGTGTATCGGTAAAACCCTCCAAACGTTTTTTTTTATATTTGTACGTCAAACTGTTTAAAAGTTAACAGGGGGGGCTATTAAAAGCCGCACTGTATGATCTTAGTTCTGAATAAACTGTTTTTTCTCCTGAAAAGGCACTTAAATCCTTTAGTTTCCTGCAGTGAATTATGCTCTTCAAATAAAATTAAGATCTTGGGTTTTTCACATACTATACACATTCATTACCTATTTATATTTCAGAACTGTCCGAAGGTTGTTTTGCATTTATGTTCTGCCAATCTAAAAAAGGTTTGCTTGCTTTTCAGTTAACCGTTCTTTACTCTTTGCAGTATTCGCTTTTTAGTTTCATTCTTATTAGGATCGCTTTTCACCCTGTGCTGTTATGTATTTTCTAGTTGGTATTTGAGTTACTCATATTAAACTACTTTTTGTCCCTTTTTCTCGTGAAACAAACGGAAAAGTTTTGTATGAAATCAGAAACGCGTATAGTAAATTAGAAGCCGAACTTTGAGCTTTTTACGTCAATCTATATGGACAATTATTGTTTCACTGGAGTTCAGACGTCTGAGCGAACGAAGCATGAAAAGAATAGAGTGCGAATTGTTTGTTTGTTGTGTTTTCCCAAAATTCCTTCATTATTATTTCAGCATCTTGCAGCATACGCGGCTAGAATTATTACTGAGAGCTAGTAAAATTGTGTATCGTTGTAGAAGGGTAGAGCTATTCTAAATCTCCTATTCATAGGAACTATTTATATCATCAATATTGTTTCTATAAGTTTTGCGAGATCAAGCTAGAAAAATCCTTGATTTTCAAAAATTTATATATCCTTTTATGTTGCCTATTCTCTCATAATTGTCGAGAACTTGTTTGAAATGATAGTATTCCTCATAAACGTTCATAAAGTGTACACAAAATAAGTTACTTTTTATGAATTATGAATATTTTGAATCAAACGAATAATTTCGACAAAATCGATTACTGAACATAATCCGTTACCTACGTACATTGCATTAAATCGCTAATGAATGTATCGGTATCAAGCCTTATAACGTTTTTTCAAGTTCTGTTCGAATGGTTTTAGATTTTTTTCGAGTATTCTTCAGCAAGTGAAGTAGAACTCGAGCTTCAGTCTTTATTCATTCGCGCTTCCAGTATTTTTCCACCTCACTGAAAGAAAGAAAGCTCGTAACCAACATGAATTCAGTTCGCAAGCCTCGATATAAATGCAATTCTTTCAATTAAATGAAGAATGAATAACTCATTACAAACATTACAGATTAACTTGTAATAACGACAATAATTCATAATCGCAAGCCGAGTTCGCTACGATTTCCTTTCTCGAAACCGGTAAATTACAATTTTTTCGTCCGTTGACACACTTTACCGCAGCCATTATACATTTTCCTTAGTTGAATGAACAATTCCAGATAAGTTTATGACTCAATGATTTCTAATTCGATAGATCTAATCGTTCGGAATTTAATCGACAGTTAATTCTGATTATAGAATTGATTTCATTGTTCGAGAAAATCAGATCCATTTCGGCAACTTTTTGTAAGTGATGGATGTGGTATTCTTAAGAGCCGACTGAATTCGGCCATTTCTCGAAGTTTTTGTTATCAGCCTGTTCGGCCAATCCAATTAAAGCTATGAACTAAATGAATGAGGGGCCACATTTGGAAAAATTACGCACCAATGATTGCTGAAGGATACTCGAAGATGTTGAACTTCTGATAAATTATGCGATTTACGATGAATTCTACTCAAGACGTAAGTATGTGTTATCCTTATGGGGTATTTTAGAAAGCGCATTACTCCGCATCTTAGAACTCTCAAGAACTTCATTATCTCCAAAATTATAATAAAAGCAAACTAATAATATTTTGTTCAAATTACTTAGTTAAAAAAAAATACTTAATACGTTATCTTTGTATTCACCATGAAATAAAATAAGTGCAAAAAAAGGTGAGCGTATATGTTTACAGTCTGGGGAAGATAATTTTTTTTTTGTAAAATATGTTGTGACGGTCACCTAGGTATTTCGGATAAAACCTATCGAAAGCAGAGCTTGTGCGAGCAAGGGAGATACGGGACCTACAGCTTACGTAAAAGTGGATTCAGAACCACTTTAGATCAGTGGCAGGCGGTGGGGATTAAACCTTCGCCGCCTGGGTGGGAAGCAAACGCTCTAACACCACGACCACTTCGCTCAATGTATAACTGCACACATTCATGTATTGATTTAGATGATTTTGTCTATGGCAATGTATGTCTAAAGTGAAGATTTGCAGACAACTATACCGAAAGCATATTGTTTATGCGTTTCTTTATGGAAAATCAAGGTATTCATGATTAAAATTTTCTCAGGAGATAGCTAAATTTGTTGTTGCATATAGAACAGACATCTATTTTGTAAAGTTGGTAATTTAATTCGATTGCCTTTATTGCACATGAATAAAATTTAAGATCAATATTGAAAGTGTGGTTTTATGATACAAATTGATATAATTATTTTGTAAATCTGCCCAAATATTTGCTTATTCTATGAAGATATCTTCTTAGCGTTATAAAACTACACTTAGCTCTAATTTATTTTTACAATCAATACTTCCCTAATTTATATTCTCCTACTAAATATGACTTTGATAATTCATATCACACGAATACAGTTTGGTATGGTTTTCTTCTTTGTTGACCGTAAATTGTCTACTAACTGTTCATTTTACTACCGCAAAAGTTTTCTATGGCTGCAGAGTTATTTTCGAAGATTCCCGATTAATCTTTCAAGACGCCTCGAAGGTTCTCGAAGTGCTTAGAGCAATGGCATCATACAATCTTCACAAGCTGGAGACGCGACAGAAAACCATGCAGCAGTCACTTTTACTTGACAGGTTCGGCTCCAATTCGTAGCAATAAATATAAACTGAAAATAATCGGGAAAATTTTATTCAATGTAACTAGCAAATTTATTCACGGATTTGTCTATCATCAGTGCAGACATGCGCAGGACGGAGAGATAATGTTCAAATCCATCTTCTTGTTATTGATTCTCACTTGCTTTTGTCACATTTGTTACGAGAAGCATGTTCTTGTAGAAACACGTTGCCAGGTGCCGGGCAGAGGTGATTCGGCAGTCGTATGTATTGGGCGGTTGGATTATTTTCTGTCGATGCTTGGCTATGTATAGAAGTTCTGTGTTCTATACGTAGTATAGGGAAGGACCCCGCAAAATCGTTATGGAATTTGGGTTTTGGTTGATTTTTTAAATTTTGACATGATGTAAAAATGCCCAAACATAAGGGGAAATATACTGTTTATTCATTTAATACTTGAAGAATATTTTTCAATTATTTTTATCTTCATACACTCATCAATCAAAAATTTAAAAAAATCGTTTCTGCTTCCATTCTTTCTGAGGGATGAAGACCGTTTTAAAGGTGACCTCAGGAAAGTGAACATTTAGATGGATTCAGATTTAGATATTAGTAACTCTGTCCTTGGAACTATTATATTTTAATTTAGATTTGAGGTAAAGTTGAAGTAAACGATATAGTGCAACTCATCTTCAAACAGTTAGTTCTCTTTTAAAACAGTACGGGAGTTAAGTAATTGTAACTTGCGACCTATACAGTTCTATTCGAGAGTCCACGTCGACTAGTGAACAAATGGTTCATTTCCAAGGATTATATCTTGGCCTTTAAGGGTGTACGCTTTGATTTTGCACTATATCGTTCACTTGAACTATATCTACGAAAGCAATGGCCGTTGTGAAAGTTCCATATCTCCATTAAGAAAACATTTCAATATATTTTTTTTGTACCTATAGTGTTCTGTTTTTCCAGGCGGATAACAACTTCAATGCCAACGCTTGATTTTTAAGTTTGTAAGAAAAAGGAAGGTCTCTTTACACATAACATATTGAGTATTAAACAAGATGTTCATCATGAGTTTGAAAATATGTTGAGAAAGAAGTAGCCTGACAAATTGAATTAAGTACATAATTTTCACTCAAAATTCCGATATTTTTCCTGGTGACTCAGCTGTAGCAATGCATTCAGGATTTTGAACTCGTAACCATTAAGAAAGTCGTAATTCATGGAATAGTACGAGAGTAGGCGATATTTCAATGAATATAACCGCTTCTTTGTGTTTATTTATCTTCAGTCTGAGTTTTGTTTCCAAACAGTTGATCATTCTCAACGCTATGTGCACTTGTAATAACAGTTATTTATATTGTAGTTTCACAGGCCAGAAGAGTATAAAACAATGCAGATGATTTTAGCAGTAATCATTTCTTTCCATGAGTTGGTGACTTATTTTGTTGACCGATTTCTCAACGTTTTTTCACATAGGTATTATTGTTACTTATAAAATCACATAAAATTTGTATAACTGCTGTTTAATGCATTTAAAAATTGAATCAACAGGGTGCCAAAAATAGTAATATTTTTTTAAATAGAAATATCAGAAATTTATGTAATATACCTCCACTTCGAACAATTTTTTCTTGTTATCAATTTATTATTATTATTATCGTATTAATCACAGTAAAACTATAGAGGAACTATAGTTATGGAAAGGACAATATATTTGAAAAAAGCAAAGAAAATAACGTGTCTTATATTAATTTGTCAAATTTTATTTCTTCAAGGAATGATCTGAATGGCTCATAACAAATCCATATTTTTTTAAAATTGCCGCTATCAATTGGGATACTGTAATTTTGAAATTCAACAAACGTTACAGAAACACTTGGGCACCGTTCTTTCGCAAAGCAATTGCATTTAACAAATGTGTGTATTTACAGGATATGTTTTACACAAATATTAATGATGGAATTTAAAAAAAAGGCTTCTATGTATCTAGTTGTTGCCAAGCAACGAAAAGTAAGTGATGGGAATATTGTGAAAAAGCGCACTCTTAAATTTCGTGTTGCTTGACTTGGCTTACGCTTCGACAAGCAATATTCTTGGGCCTTGGTGGTCGTGATGGTAGAGCGCCCGCCTCCCAACCACAGGGGCGTGGGTTCGATTCCCAGCATGGTCACTGGTCTCGTGCGTGGTATCATACGTTAAAAGGTCTTTCCTAGCTTGCACAAGTCTTTCGAAGAATTTTGAGGGTTGAGGTGATATATTTCGTAAAAGCAGATGATTTTGAGTCAAAGGGTCCTTTTATTTACGTTGAGATCCTTCACTAGGCGTCATTTGTTAAGACGCCACGATACCGATAGCATCATAGTTCTAATTCAGCCATATAGCACTCTTGTAATTTCCTTTGGATACTGATGAAGAAAGGCCATTTCATTTGAAGAGGGTCATGCAATAAGTCAAAATAAAAAGCAATAACACGAGTTTAATGAAATGGTTCTATCAGTTACAATTGCTTTGCCTGTTCGGTTTCATCTAGTTGTTGTTTCTGTAAAATCGCAGGCAATACAAACCAAAATAATTGTTCCAAATTACCAAAGAATATTTTACTTCACCAAAATATAATGACAACGATAGTACATAAAGTGAATTGAAATAGTGAATTATAAGGATGCAATTGACATTGTTAGATGAGAGTTGAACGAGAACTAATTAAATGATAATGATAATACCTGTTATTCTGGAGTATATTCAGTGAACATTATACATTACACATTTGCTGCTAGATTTAGGAGTTGTTAGTCAAGCAGAATGATGAGGGTTCACCCCAGAGATTGTATAATGACCTTTTGCCATAGACAGCGGTAACCGTAGAATCACCGATGATTAACATAGATTTTCAGAGGATTTCCTGCAACTGTTTCGTTGTCAGGTTTGCCTCAAGTATGGAGAATACACATATCCGAATTTCCAGGAATATTTGACTGAATTAAGGATGTGTCAGAAGTTCTATTGCTACTGAAACTGAAAGAAAAACAAGGATTTAATATCGATGGATTAAAATTCAAGAATGTATATTATTTCAGAGTGATGAAATAATTTTTTTCCTTGACCACTTAGGAAAGTAATGTGTATCGCACTGTACTCTACGGAAAATTACTCATGTGCGGAAAATAAATCGAATGCGTGTGGATAAGCTGTCAAATGCTTAATTTCTGTTTAGATTTACCGCTTTAAGCAATCAAATTAATGAGTTGTGAGCTGAAGAAACAATGCATTTGAATACTATAATTTTTTTCATCTTCAAATAAAAAAATTAAGTGGGATTCGATCTCGCGTATTACCGATTGCCAGTCGCTTTACCAACTGGGCTTATTGTTCATATAAAATTTTTTTAGACCTACATCTTAGTATAGGATATTTCAATGATTATTTGTTGTAAACTATGTCTAATTAAGATTTCAATCTCGTATGTGTCGTATTGCCACAGAGGAAATAGTTTCGAATTTAAAATGATTATTTAAAATTGATGAGGTTAGTTGAAATGGTTCTCAGTCAGCCATTTTGTTCGATTTTCTCGTTCAAATACATGTCAGTAATATCGATATCAAGTGGTAAACTTATCGCTCGGTCGTAGGAAAAATATTGCTATTTTTTGACGATTTATTCTTTCCATCAACCGGCTGCACCCTTACGAACAAATCTCAATAGTTTTCAAGAGATGTGTGCGAACTTGAAACCTTTCTGCATGTATGATGCATGTGATATGTTATGTATAAGTCGTTTTATCAATTTTGTGCCAACATCTCTGGAACCGTAAAAATTATAGAAGAGGTTAAATGCTGCATAAATTCCATTTTATCTTTACCGCTATTCAAAATATTTCAAAACAACTACCTAACTAATTGTTAGTGATGTTGCTTTGTTCATTCCACTACTTTCTGCAAATAAAAAGCAATATTTACAGAAATATTTTGAAAATATCAGGCAACAAAAGTTTTGATAATGTTTTTCCAACAAATAACATTTCACCTCTCTGTTATTGTTTAGGTAAACAGAATGTGGGGATTAAAATATTCTACTCGGAATAAATGCTTTCCTTGAAATATTGTACTTCTCTGTATGTTAGCATGTGCCCCACGACACTTATTTCTATTTGGAATTTAGCTGCATAATGATGCTGAACTTTCATCTTCACTCCCAAAAGGTTAATTTTTCACGCCTTCATCGCCTGTATTTCAGGTTGCGATATAATTTTACTTTTATTCTGACGATCGTTTTCTTGCTCGGATGACTTCGTTTTTTCCGATATAAAAAAGTCCACCCTTTTTTTGAGATCTCTTATTCATTTTCTCGAGATTATTACAAGTGGTGTATGAAGTTTTGATTGTTCTGAATTGTTCATTAAGTTATTTAATGAACAAAATGTTGGATTTTGTCGAAATTTTAAGAAAAAAATGCCAAAGACAACATCAAACTCCAGCTTTGTTCGAAACTTTTCTCCCAACAAATCTTCAAGAAGAGATTTTTGCCTACCATCGCATTTAGTCAGAAATTTGTGAAAGTCATGAAAATCTATAAGAGTTACAAAGAAAAAAGGCACATAAAGAAATATCACAAGTTGCCTATGGCAAAAATTGTGACCCTTTCTTTTCTGAATCTAAATCTCATCTTTCGTGAAGTGTTTATTCACAGTAAGAGTTATTTCTATGCTAACGATATCCCGGTCTATATTTCGTTTTACGAAGTGGTGATTAGTACTGTTTGTCCCCCAATCCTGCTAAATCGCAAATAGATAGTAAACTTGCAAGAATGAGATGCAAATATCTTGTTGACATCGGTATAAATTGTCAGTCAACAGACGTTCTAGACACCAGAAATTTTGAGATTTTTCAAGCAGTTGAGTCACCAAAAATATCTTCAAACTCAACAATCGTGACATTCTCGACCAGAAAGAGAACATTATTTCTCAGGGCTCCTTGTATATAATGACTAATTTCCTACTCGTATAAATCGTCTTTACGCACTCTTCTGCCTGTCTTTACATATGAAAGTAGAAACTTGGTGATATGTGGTAAATTGTCACAGTGGTTTGCCTGAAAGTAATAACTTCACTTCAGTCATATTTGACACATTCGACAATATTTGAACAATGAGTAATAATTTTTTCCATCTGTTTGTGTCGGCATGAAAAATGTTGTGTATCACACTCCAAGAAACTGTTTTGTAAGTGCTCCTAATTCAATGCCACGACCTCCGGCCTCTGCCTTATAATATTACTTTCACCAAAAATACAGTTTCCTGCCTTGTGATACAAATAACTGTTGTGCGAGACCCTGATGCTCTTTTATTTGAATAACGCTGATGTTTACGGACCACGCCTCACAAATGATAATCGACAAGGGCTATTCAGGATAGATGTGTCAGATTCATGGAGTTATCTACATTCTGTTCTGTTTATTTCATAAATTCCTCAAAAATCGTAAACCCACCTATTTCGTACGCATAATATGAGACCCAGGGCACAATACCGGAAAAATAATAACCTAACCCGATTCGGTAAAGCTTCAATCCCATGTTTGATTCAGTCGGAAGAACGGAGGAACACTGATTCTGATTGTTTACATTTTTACATCCAGAGGCGGCGCTTTCCTACATACAGTGTGAGACAAACGCTGGGTGATGATAAAAATTTCAAAAAGTATTCGGATGAATTATGCAATTTCTTGATATTACTTTTAATTTGAGTACTCTATTAAAATGTCAAACGCTTTGCTTTGAACAGTTTTTCAAGTGCACAGGGTATATGTAATAATATTACTTTCATTATGAAGGGCGGTCGGTTGTATATCCGTTATTATGAGAATTATCAAAAAATGTTGTTGTCATATGAGGAGTTCCAACACCCTGTATGACATTTACCTTTGCGCCACTAATGCTCTCTCGTAAACAACACTCATAGAGTCTATCCAAAGGCATAGCCTGTAGGGATAGAGGATGGCTATTATTATTATTATTAATAATAATAAAGTTTATTTTCCATTTGGCATTATTGAATTGGGTGGGATTCGTAAAAACATGAAAAACAAAACTAAAGAAACACATCTAGAATAACACAGTAAAACTTACAGCTAGACAGGAAATATTTAATTAGAATCAGTCGCTTTTTAGATTGTAAATATTGTTGTATTGGATAGACAATTTATTTTACTTGGAACTATCTCTTGAAACTGCAGACTGTTTTGCATTCTTTTATTTTATCTGGTAATAAATTAACCAGGCATGGCTTCACAAGAATTGAAATTAATCTTCGTACAACTGAAAGGAATATAAAAGTAATTGTATTTGTACCTGGAATTGTTGATAGTGAAATCTATATAATTTTCAAATACGTATAAGTAGAACTCGAAAATAAAATTATAAGAAGATCATTTTAGGTATTCCAACCAGACTGCGTAAAATATGCTTTTGGCTACAAAAACACCTGATAATGAAGTCGGTAAACCACAAAAACGTACTCCAAACCTCAATCTGGAATCTATCTGGGCATAGTATAATTTCATCAGTTGGTCAGCATTGAGAACAAGTTTGAGATTTCCCAAGTAAGACATTCGTCTACATGAAGGCCTAGGAATTTGACTGGTTCTCCGATCAAATAACACAACCTAGTTGAGTAACTCGCCGCTCATGCCTTTAAATTTGTTTGTAAGGGACATCTTCCTTCACCGGCAGTGTCGTGCGTTGTTCACAGAAATATTGAGGTTCAATAAAATAGAAATTATGGAAACCCAATATGGAATGAAAACCCAAAATTATGATGGAAGAATCTCCACATGATTTTGATAACAGCCGATGCTCTAATTGACATGTTTTTCCATAATTCAATAATTTTACTCTTTTCCAATTCGGTTTCTCTTCCTCGACACTGGTAGCTTACCTATGAAATGACATATTTTTATTTTCAGCTTCAAAAGGTCTTTTACATATTTCACAATGCTTCTCCATTGCTTCATAAAAAAAACTAACGATAGGTTAACACAAATCAAGTCAGAATTTGGAATTCATTCACGAAAAAAACACTCCAATAAGCCAAATACAAAAACAAACAGAAATGTTTTGTCAAATATCAAATGCAGCGTTGCCGTACTGATCAGACTATATCGACAACGAAGAATTTCCGTTCGGCGATGGAAATACTATCGTTTTTACATGCTCTCAACAATCTGCAATGAACGTTTCAATTCTCTTCTTATTGTTATATATTTCATCCAAGACAGTATTTTTGGGTTTTCGTTGCCATGAATAAGCATGTACCCAACATAAATCAAAATATAGCTGACATGCTTATTGCATCCTTAAAAAATTGCGACATAGCAACAATGTCATGATTTGAGGGATTACACTATGAAAAGAAGTTACCTTCAGTACTATTTGAGTATTACTCATCTTGGTTGTGTTACTTAATACTGCATACCTACTCGAAAAAGTTGTGCACTTACCAACAGTAACTATTTATCTGAGATTTAGCCTATATATTTATACAAAAATGGTTACTTCAGTGTATGTTGAGCAATGAAAAATTATGAATGAAAGTTATATTTCTCTCCCATGAGCATATTTTTGAAGTAGGTTGGTATTTACATCTTGAGTATTAGTGATTCGGAAATTATTTTCATTTTCTTTCGTATGACTTTAGAAAAGAATTCAATTTCATTATCAGAAAATGTTTCAGTTTTCCATTAATAGAAGCTATTTTGCATTGATGAATATATACTAATATTTTCTTATTTTCTTAGTAGAAGACAAAGATTGTTTAGGATGATCGTGGCTCATAGTCAAGTATTTTAAAGCTTGAAAGATACAATTTTACCAAAATTCACTCCCCGTTATATATTTCAGTTTGCTACTTTGTTCGATCACATATCTTCATTTCATATAGTGTCAGTAAAGAATTTCATTTTGAATAATTCTCGACTCACCCTGTAACAAACATTATTTTTTATCATGAACTAGACTAAAATGTATGCCTTATAGGAAAACATTTGAATGCAACAAATTTTCATGTAAAATGTTTATTTAACAGAAGCAATATTAATTTAACATCGTGTATCTCGAAAACTAATAATAGGATTGAGTTGTGCCCCAGAACACTTTTAGACTTTTAGACTCTACAACATACCAAAAATTCAGAAAATCTAATTCGTGAAAATTTTCCCCTTCACGACTTCTGCTTTGTCCTTTCGCTTACTTTTTAACTTCTTTTGGTGTAGCAGCACCCTATATAATTTTCCGTAATTGGTCGTAAGGTAAGCTCGGGTAAGTGTGACCGTCATTTTCATTAGTTCGGATTGAATTTAGTCCTTCTGATGAACCTGAACTAATATAACAATGAAATTTTGCAGGTATTTAATTCGAAGGTCAGTCTTTGTAATACGCCCCAGAAAACTGTTGAAAAACGTATTCTATGAATTTTATTTATATATTCAGATATACATCTCCATAGGTCACACTTCCCCGGAAATTTAGGGCAAGTGTGATTCTGGCCAAATTTAAACATATTAATGCACGTAAATCTCTCTTTGGGGCAGGTGTGAGTAAACAGTAAAGGAACTTTCACCACAATTTATTTGTTTCGAGATATCTTTATTTAAAACATAGTTAGAAACTTTTTAATATTGAATTTGAAATACCCCATTGGAAAAAAACAAAAAGTGAAGTGAACATTTGTTGAAAAGAAAAATTTACAGGTAGAAATCGAATGAGAATTTCATTGATCCCCAACTTCTAACGAGTAGTGATGGAAGCACAGTTGTTATTTCATCCTCAGAAAGTGTATCAGTGTCTTTCACATCTGGCCAGGTATATTGTTTGGCTCTCTGAGATTTCCGTATATGATTTCGTACTATAGCTGAAAAAATATTACTGTTTAGATTGGCCAAATGAACCAGGTTCCCACTTACCCCGACAGATAGGTCACACTATCCCCAATAAAATTTAATTTCGGGGTAAGTGTGACATGCAATGGAAAAATGTAAAAAAAACAACTTCATGAAAAAACGACAATCTATATTCAGATTCATTGTTTAGGTAGAAGAAAAGTGTATAAAATGGATTCTTACCTTAGATTTTAACAATACACTCAAAGATTGAAATAAAGTCGTTATACTCGTTCGGGTTGATGAATTGTAGGTTAGAAAATTGGGGAAAATATTTGGATTTCACAAGATCTCTTTGGTATTTTATATGATGGTTATGGATTCATTATGAGTGTAGGCTTTTCGTCAATAGATGGCATTGGGCTGTCGCCCGGTTTAGCGAAGATAGCGAGCAAACTCACACTTGCCCCAAATTCACACTTACCCGAGCTTACCTTAAGTTGATATTCGAAATCCAAAATCCGAAATATTTCTTATTAAGTGAAATATTTATCAAGCTTATTATATTTATTTGTTTACAATCAATTATCATGGCAATGAGTTATACGTTGTATTTGTCATTTGTTTTCATTATCATATTCTGAACAATGACATCACTACTACAGGCTACTAGCGTATCAATGACAAATAAGTTGATGAATTCACAGACGAAACAGATATCAATTAATATCATTCACCTACAAAATTGAACAGTTGGTTCTCACTTTATTCTCTGAACACATCTGGATTTTATTGTTTCGTGGAAATTAGAAAATGAAGGAAAACATGGTTTCATTATCGATTTCATCTTAAACTGATTCATTTATTGTTACTCTACCGTCTCCTTTGAGATATTGTCTTTGATCAAATTAGAGACAATTTCCTAATTCCAACTCGTAATTTTCAGGATAGGTTGATCACATAAAAAATTAAAAGCGACAACAAAGTGCTAGCCATTAGGATAATAGCTTCTGATGACAAACCCTTGTTAGGAAGTTTCCGAAACAATTTGGGGCATGAAAAATCATTATGCTGTGAAAACTTTCGAGAGCATATTTATAATCATCTCTACCGTTACAAAGTTCAATGAAATTAGGGTAAACGTGAAGTTAGTTATCATCATTCTTTGAAATTGGGTTCAAATCATCACATTTTCTTACAGAAAAAAAATTATGAAATACATGGAATTCTGCATACTTACTTCTGGTGGCAAAAATAATGGTATGGTCAAACTATTTCGTGAAGTATCGTGACTTGGAAGGAATTGTTAAGAAATTCGAAATTCACTGCATTTTTTTTTTATTTGATAATAGTTCCGATTAGGCATAGTGGCCTGTTATTCTCACTCGATATTGTAGGTTCAGGAACATCCAGAAGTCGGTAGATGAACTGTTTTGATATTTGGTCAAATCCTATTGAGAATCGGGGACTATCAGTGGTTCATCCAGTAATATCCGACATGATGACACTCTTTGTAGAATTTTCACCAGGTCGTTGGGAAATAATGATACTTGGGATTGCCCCGATACTGCTATTTTCAATATTACACCAATCAATTTAGCATAAAATGAGCGAAATTTTTTTAATTCTAGTAGGAAACCGACTGTGCCATCACAAGAAAGACAGTCCGTAGTTATATTTTGTTATGTTTTGGACTCGCAACTGTCATTTATTGAATTGTTATATATATATTTGAATATAAAAAACGTGGTTTTTTAGTGTTTTGCTTATAATATGAAAAATTATTCAGCTATCAGGTTGCTCTAATGAGAAAAATACGAACAAAATTACGACCTGATCGGATAATTAGTAAAGTAAAAACTGGATTTTTTTATTTATAACTCCGCGTTTCAATTTATTGGGCTAGTCCTTCTCATGGAACTATCGAATCATGTGTAATTTATGACTGCACAAAACATACGCTGTTGGATTATTACTTTTATGGTTTTGGCACAATTGCAACTTGACTTTTTTCCAATTTAAATTTCTCAAACAGATTTTGAAAGTAAAAGTCTAGTACCACAAAACGTATATTCTCATTCTTCTCATTCTGCGCTACAATTCTGCGAAATGGGTGAAAAATGCCTGTAACCATGACTGAAAACGAACGAGCCCGCGTAAGCGGTCGAGTAGTAGGAGAGAGTGCGGGAGATGAGGGGAAGCATATTATCAGGTAACGTGTTCACTCGTATCTTTAAAAATGCACACTTTAAAAAGTTTCAACAATTCAACACTGAACCTTTCAAATTTCCACCAGAGTTACTATACATGAAAACTGTCGGAGTACAATTATAAATTTCACAGTGCGGTCAAAAATCTCTTCTCATTCAGAGGTTTTTGAGAAATCTGGAAGAAATTATTTTCTAATGAATTTTGCTATTAGTATATTATTTAATGAATGAACGCACAATTGAATTCTGCTATGGCAGATATGGGGTTTCCTGTATCTATCTCGAATGGTTTTCGAGTTGTTGAGTAGTTTCTTCATGAAAATGTTATGATAATTTCAGTTGCATAAGTGTATAATATTGAAAGAGTAGGCTAGGCCATACATTCAAAAGCGATGCGAACAAAAGTTTGTCTGTCACATATTCATAAAATGCCATTATGAAATGAGTAGAAACTGTTTGCAGATGCATTCATAGTATATTGACTTCTGTTTTCAACATGTGACACTTGACCCCCCATGCTATTGGAAATTTTAATGTTGGTGT